>CM028131.1:720837500-721437500 GCA_016271365.2 Neoceratodus forsteri | reverse complement strand
TTAACCCACCCCTAAAACCACCAAATTACAAACCCAGTTACCACCACAATCAATCTCCCTTTAATAAAATAGAACTCAGACACACCCTTCAAACAGCATAATACAAATTGAACTAACTAATGATTTACTCAACACTCACACCTTTACCAAACACACCACATTCACACACACTCCCTCAACAGGGAGGGCAGCAACTTTCCCTATTACCGAACAATCCAAAATGTAACATGCTCAAACCAGGACACTTAAAATATTAGTATCATTTAGGTTTATTGGAATATTTTACAAGGGTGCTGGTAAAGTGGCTGATGAAAACAAAATTCTGGAGTGGTTATCCTACTAAAATGAAACCTCTCAGTGGTCCGTTGATGGGAGTTGTGTAGATAAACAGGGCTTATGAGTAATTATCAGTGAGCATGTTCAGGACACCCCCATCACAATATTAAATATCTATGCCCTGAACACCATGGCACATACCTTTCTCAGGAAGTTTTTCAGCATCTAACAGGCTAGGCACATAAACCATTCTTGATAAGTGGAGATTTTAAAAGAAGCAGTCCATTAAAGACCCAATAATATGAAAGGGAATGCAACATACTGTGAAAAATATTAAGAAAAGAAACCCCCCTGTGGAAGATGGTTTACCTTCAGAGATCTATAAGGTATTTAAGGAAAGTCTAATGCAGCCCCCACTGAGAGCCATGAAATATAACTATGTAAAGTGAGCCTTTGCCATGGATTGGAAGTCAGCAGTGATTTCAGTAATATATAAACCTCAAAAAACAAAAAATCAGAGCTGTGCCTCATATACTGTACACCAATATCCTTCAGTTTTTTAGGCACTAAAATGTATGCCAGAACACTGGCTTCTTGCATGCAAAATGTACTAGAAGTATGAAAACTTGTTCAGTATAATCACTTGTGATTTAGCCCTAATAAATAATCCTATAACAATATGCACAGACTATATAACATTGTTCATGTAGTCCAGGATTCAAAGAACACCAATCTGGTGATCATCATCAATGCTGAGAAAGTATTTGATAGATTACATTGGCATGATCTAGCTGGAGTGCCGTGGGCTTTCAGCTTTGGATAGAACTTTGCAGATATTCTCTTGGCACTGTGTGCAGTTTTACAGTCAAACATGAGAGTGAATCCAATGGAAGCACAACATGGTTCTGTGCCTGCAACCAGGGTTTGAGAGCGGAACTCAAGGACTTACTTTGATTTACCAGGAGGATGGGATGGCACTGCCACGTGGCAACCATCCAAGCCAGGGGAGGGAGACACTCAGATTCTGGCACCATAGCAACCCCTACAATGGGCCGAGGGAGCTTGTCTCTCCTCCAGGCCTCGCTACATGTATCTGAGGGCCATGTGTGGGGACACACAACCTGTACCTGGTGTGGAGAGGAGGGAGAATGAGAAAACCAGGAGAAAAAAATATTTCTCCCTGTCATCTCGCATAATTGCAGCCAGTACTCCTGGGTCCCACAACACACAGATCCCTGCTGGCCTTAACGGTGGGGGGCAGCAGCAGATGGGGCTGGGAGGTTGCCGAGTCAGAGCCCAGAAGTTAGGAATGGGTGGTGGCAGGCAGCAAACAGCTCTATGGCAAAAAAAGATGAGGGTGAGAAGGGTCTGCTCCAGTAGGACTGAACTGAAGTTTGCTATATGGCAGTAGTACCCCTATCTCTGCTTCCATTTGCATTAGGTAATAGAGCTCCAGGTAGCCAGAATGAATCTGGGCATAAAGGGAATAATATTGAGGATGGTGTCATGCCCAAAATTGCTCAGTACGCTGATGACATGCTATTGTTGATAAAATATCCTGTCTCCTCCATGTCTCCACTTCTCTGGATCTTCTAGCAATAGTACTGTATATACTATGTTGTCAAATTTTGAAGAACAATTATGATTTAAAAAAAACTAGCACTCTGTTGCTGTGTGGGAACTTCATAAAAATCAGAAAAAGAAGTTTTCGATTGCAGTGGGCCACAGAAGATTTCAGATATTTAGGGATTAACATAAAAACTTAAATTATATGAAGTAAATCAACAGCTGATGCTAACAGAGATAGAGAGATCTAGACAAACGGTGAACGTTGCACTATCACTGGGTACTCTAATCAAGACCATCCCAATGAATACTCTTTCTAGACTTTTTTTTATTATATTCAGAATGCAGAAACAAAATAGTCCAGGGACTGCTGGAGGCAAATAGAGAAGGTGATCTCAAAGTTTATTTGTGGAGGAATGCATCCTAGGATTGAAAGGTCACTACTCAAACAAAGCAAACAAGAGGAGGCCAAGGACTGGCCCCTTTTAAGGGTTATTTCCTGGCTGTCCAAATCTTGCCCTGTGTTGTCATGGCTAAATAATAAATGGGACATGGGATGGGTGGAAATAGAGCAGAAAACAACCCCAGCACATGCACACTAAGTTTAAGCCAGTTGTTATCAGACAGCACATGAAAGCTGGTAACCACCCTTAACCCCCCCCCACACACACACACACACACCCTGGGGATTACAGATACAAGGAATAAAAGTTTAGCATATAGGAGATTTAGGACAGTTGGCTCCCTAATGGGCCAGACTGTCTGTATGTTCTTTGAACAAATTAAGGGAACGTATTCTCTTGCGAGATAAAGATTTGTATGAATATCTCCAGATCCGCAGTTACATACAATCTCCACAGATGGAGACAATCTAAACATAGTTATATCCCAGCTAGAGTAATACATTCACAGAGAGATGTAAACTGTACAGGGAGTCCCAATAGATATCTCATTTATATAGTATAGTGTGGGAACATGACCTGGGTAGTGCAATTCAAATCTTGAAATCTGTGCTAGAAAGAAAACAGAACCTGATTGGGAAGAACACCTTGAAGTGCATAGCATTATCTGAAAGGAAACCCATAAAACCATATGTTCAGACCAATGGAGGCAGTTTAGATGGAAAACACTGACCATGCTCTGTAAAGTACAGTGCAAATCTTTTAGACAGGATGGCATGGTGTATTTACAGGCATCCCGTTTAAACGAACATCTCATATAGGTGAATTTCATTTTTTTTTCAGTTGCTATATGTACTGTGTGGTATTGGTATAAGAGTGCACTTCATAAGCGACTGAGTTTTTTCTGGGCAGTGTGCCAGGGGAGTGTTGTGGTATGCAAGTGTCTGTGCTGAAAATTGTCATGCTTTTTTTTTATCAAGATGTCTCTCCTGTGCTGTGCAGTGCTTGTTTCAATAAATTACTGTACAGTACTGTACACTTTTAATCATCAGTTTCTTCACTGAGGAACTACGAGTTCATGGTTCGCCTCTCCAGCTGTTTTTTTCATTTCTGCTATGGTCTATTGATGAATGACAGGTTCAACATTCAGAAGCCTCTCCCACTGTTGATCTACCCTTTCTGCTGGCACCACCTCATCACACAATGTAGACCAGCAAGGGCATCAGCTGTGGAGACAAGAGTGTCTTCAGAAGTGTCATTTTCTTCTTCAAAACCACTTTCACTGTCTGTAGCCATCCCAGCCATCGCAACTACCTCTCCATCAGTAAGTCACCTTCTGTCAACTCATGGGCATTCGTTTCCACAAAATCTGCAAAAGTGGTGCTGTCCATAAAGGATGGGATGGGCATACCTTCAAGAACCAAGGAGACATCTGATTGCTGACCTGGTGCTTATCCCTCAAAGCCTGCCTTAACAAAACAGTTATGTATGGTACTGGGCTTGACACAGGATCATGCCCGATGAAGCATGTAAACTGCTTCAAGTAAATTTGCTTTCCGAGCAATTTTAGCTGCATGAGCACTGTGTTCCTCATCTGTACTTTTTATGATTTTTCCAGCCACAAGGGATTGGTAGTGCCCTTTCATGTTTTTGATCATCCCCATATCCACTGGCTGGAGAATGCTGGTGGTGTTGGGGGGAAAGAAAACAAGCATAATGTTTTGCAGTCGGCTGCCAAGATCATGGGGGTGAGTGCTGCAGTTGTTTAAAAAAAGTAAGATTTTTCTCTGTGATCTGCGCAGCTCACCATCACAACCCTAGAGCCACTCTAAAAAAAATTGTGGAAGTCATCCATGCATTAGCAGACTCCATATAAGTGACAGAGAGGACTTTTAAGTCCTTGGGCAGGCATCTTGGATGTTTACTCTTCCCAGTCACTGAAAGTTTCTTCTTTTAAGTCCTGGTTAAGTTAAAACAACATAGCACCGAGATGCTGTTCTTGGCCTTTTTTCCACTTGTCAGCTCAGTGTCCTTTGTTGCATGACCATGGTCAGGATAACCAATGAAAAATAGCCCTGTCTCATCAGCGTTGACAATATCCTCCTTTCTAAAGCCATGCAACAAACCAGGGAGAATGTCAGTCAACCATGAATCGTCGGCTGTCGCATCCGCATCATGCTTCTCTCCATGTTCTTTCTTAAAAACAATTTGTTGCCTGATTTTCCAATGTGACAGCCAACCATCTTTTGGTTTACTCTACAAGTGATCCATTTCAGCTGCCAAATCACTGGTCTTTTGCTTCAATGTAGGCTCGGAAATCCAAGCTTCCTTCGCCAGTACGCTCTGAAACCACAACATTAGAGCCCCAGAAATCCAAGCTTCCTTTGCCAGTACGCTCTGAAACCACAACATTAGAGCCCCAGAAATCCAAGCTTCCTTCGCCAGTATGCTCTGAAACCACAACATTAGAGCCCCAGAAATCCAAGCTTCCTTCACCAGTACGCTCTGAAACCACAACATTAGAGCCCCAGAAATCCAAGCTTCCTTCACCAGTACGCTCTGAAACCACAACATTAGAGCATCCTCCACTGCAAAGTCTTTGCCCTCCCTCATTCTTTTTCTGTTTGGATTTGAATTTGACAACCACTCTGCCAGAATCACATCATAGTTCTTGATGATGCGTCTGGCTTGGATCTTACTAATTTTAAACTATGCTGCCATGAAGGACAAGGAACAGATTGAGTTCTCCAAAATCTCCAGCACTTTGACTCAATCTGCAAGTGACAGCTCATGACGGGGTAGGGAAACCATACTGACACAGATGCTACAGTTGCTACTGGAACTGCACATAAGCTGCCTCAATAACGGGAGCCATTTAAAGAGTTTAGCAAAGATGATACAGTCACTACTGATACTGCAGGTAAGCTGCCATTTAAAGAACTTAGCAGCTCATTACTGTCCAATCAGGCGTAATCTGGTCTCATTTGTAAGACATAGCTGTAGGCACTTCAGCATGATTACCATCTTAGTTATCTGAAGTACAGTGCTGACAATGTCTCAGCAAACTGGGCGCTAACACAATTGAATTGCAAAGGTGAAAATCGGTTCCCCAACAGGTGTGCCTACAAAGTGGCCATCCTATTAAACTGTGTCCTGTTTGTTTGGTGTAGACTGTATCACTTATTCCTAAGCATTTCATGCCATAGGCAACAGATCAATGTTGGAGAGGATGTGGGATGAGCGCAGATCATAATGTTACCTTTTGGGAGTGCATGGCCCTTTAAAATTATTGAGATGCCATTAATTAGGAATGTTGGAGATAAACATCCCAAAGGAATTCCAGCACCTATTTCTGGGAATACTACCAGAGGGAGCTAGGAGTACAAATATCAAATATCTATTCAGAATTTGAATAATGGCCACCCTAAAGTCACGCATCAAAAACTAACACATAAAATCCCAATGCTGGGGGATTGGCTTGATTTAGTCAGAGATACTAGTGATAGAAGAGATACACTGCTAGATCCATTTTAGCTATGATGGTGACAACATAAGGGCAATACTGAGATGGTTGTCTCTAAACAGATATTTTGAAAAGACCGATAAATGTAACCAAGCAGTAGCATACCTGTTCATATAATGGTCTGCACTGGGCAGACAATGTCACATTCCTTTGGTGGGATATATTTTGTTACAGAGTTGTATCTGCGTTAGTAACAACTGTTGTTACGTTATTTTGTATTGTTTTATATTTTTTCCATAATAGAAGAGAAACATAGAAAAAGATAGGAAATTTTGGCAGAGAAAGGTCCAGCTGCCCATCCACTTTGTCCCACCTAACTACTATATGCAGACCCTAGTGGCCATCCATTTCCCTTACCCCTCCCATCTACCCACTTAAAGTTGCCTTGTGCCTGTTCCACCCTACCTTGAAACTCTTACTGTTTTTGCTGTCACTGCCTCCTCTGGAAGCCTGTCCCACTTGTCCACCACTCGTTCAGTAAATAAATGCTCAGAGACACCCCTCTTGAATCCTCCCTTCACCAGTTTAGAAACAATAGAAACAGAATTTGTTGGCAGAAAAGGACTATTTGGCCTACCTAGTTTGTTCCCTTTTCCCTGCCTATTCTGCCACCACAGACCCTACCTGGTCTCCGGCCACCTCCTCCCCCTCTACTTTGATACCAGTTTTCCTTTATACCTATCCCATGCATGCTTGCAGTCTATCACTGTCATCACTCCCACCACCCCTGATAGAAGATTGTTTCAGGCATCCACAACCCACACAGTGAAGAAATACTTGCATCCTTCCTAAATGTCCCCCTCCAGCTTCATTGCATGCTCCCTAGTTTTTGTATACCTTATTTTCTGAAAAATGCTCCCTTCCTATACCTTATTCACCCCATGAAGAATTTAAAGATCTCTCTTATGTCCCCCCTCTCTTCCAGGGTGTACATGTTTACATCCATCAGTCTCTCTCTTGATGGGACATTTGGTACAGCTACTGCACCATTTTTGTTGCCTTACTTTGGATGACCTCTACCCAATCTGTGTCCTTTCCGAGGTGTGGTCTACAGAACTGGACACAGTACTCCAGGTGTTGTCTCACTAATGACCAATACAGTGGCAACACCTCCTCCCTGTTTCTTCTGATGACATCCCCCAATGTGCACCCCAGCATCCCACTGATTTTCCCTATGGCATTGTCTTGCCACCTTAAGGTTATTCATGTCATCCGTTATGATTACCCCAGGTCTCTTTCCTGTTCAGTGACTGTCAATACCTCCACCCCCATTCTGTACCCTGCCTCTTGGTTTCTGTACCCAAAGTGCATGACTTTGCACTTTTTTGCATTGAAACCCAGGTGCCATACCCTTGACTATTCCTCAAGCTTTTTCAGGTTTCTGTTCATTCTCTCCACCCCTCCCCCAGACTGCCCACCTATTGCAGATCTTTGGGCACATCTTTCCTTGCAGTTCTTCTGCGCTGTGACTTATAAAGACATTAAAAAAGGACAGGATCCAGTACTGAGCCCCGAGAAACCCTGCTGGTCACTCTCCCTTCCCCCCAGTTAAATGCCTTTAACCACTACCCTCTGTTGCCTATCCATCAGCCAATTACATACCCAGTGTACCACCTTGGTTCCCATTCCCAAGCTTTCCAGTTTTTTTCTGAGCCTTCTATGTGGGATGGTGTCAAAGAATATACTATGGTCAGACAAAATTCATCGGTCTGACTGTCATTATCCTGACCCTGGGTTCCCGAAACACAGTTGCCCGACATCAGGATTTTGCCTCCAGGGAGTGATCACACCCCATGTACTTAAGGATTCTCACTTCGGGGGGGGGGGAACAGGCCAAATCCTGATGTCGGGCACCCCGGGGTTGAAATATTGCCGGTCAAGCCGATGCATTTCAGCCAATCGGAACTATCCCGTGTCAAATGTGTTGCTGAAGTCTAAGTAAGCCACATCCACTGCTCCCTGCAATCTATTTCTCTGATCATCCAGTCAAAGAAATCTATCAGGTTTGCCTGTATAATGTCCCTCCTATGACTCTGTACTGCCTTCCATCGTGTAGCCCACCAGCTGCAAGGTAATCTACTAGTCTTTCCTTTAGAAGTGACTCCATTAGTTTTCCCACTACTGATGTCAGGCTTACTGGCCTGTAGTTGCCAGCATCTTCCCTGCAGGTGGTCTTATGGAGAGGGACTACATCTGCACTTTTCCAGGCCTCTGGGATCTCCCCGGTATATAAAGAGTTATTGAATAGGGCTGGCAGAGGTACAGCCAGTACCTCCCTGAACTTCTTTAGTAACCTTGGATGTACCTTATCCAGCCCAATAGCCTTATCCACTCAAAGATTCACAGTTCTTTTCAGGACTTTTTCCTCTTTGAATAGACTTGTGTCTAGTTTTCTCCCTCTAGTGCTTCTGCAACCTATATGAGGCCTATCCCCTTCCCTTTCTACTGTAAAGGCAGAACAGAAGCATTTTTCCAGAATATCTGCTTTTTCCTGATCATCCTCTGCATCCCTCAACCTCACAGTTCCTCCCCTTGTCTTTTTTTGTTCACTTAAGTGTCTAAAAATGGTCTTTTCCCCCTTTGCTACCCCATGGCTATTCTCTACTCAGTTTGTGCCTTACTGTCCCTCACCGACTGTGGCAAACTGGTCACTCCCAAACTCAGTCTGTGACTGTTACCAGCATTCTCAAACCCTTCAGCCACCTGCAAGGGTATTCGGTAACTACTACCACTCAGCATAGACACTCTCTCAGGGTATCTCTAGGTCTGAATCCCTCCAGAGCCACTTCTCACACAGTACAGTGCTACTTGGTCAGGGGCAGCAGACCCACCCCTCTCTGTCACAGCCTCTCTGTCACAGCTGAGAACTCCTTACTTTAGAAGCATAATATGGTAATGGTAGCCTTCTCTTCAGATGCAGAAACACAGTTTTTTGTGAGTTATAAGTTAGTCAGCTGTACCACAGAGGACTCAGTCACAGAAACATGATTCGTATAATAGGATACTACAGAAAGATTATGGAGAACAGTAATTCTACAGAAATAAAATTAAAATTGAACAGCAGGTTACACCCAATAAAAACTATCTGCCCCTCTCTCTATTTTGCAAGGTAGAATAGTTTTCAACACAAGACACTTTGGTGAATCAGGGCAGACTCAACCTTAGATGGTAGCTGTTTGTAGTCCCAAATCTGACTGTCTCTTTCAGGCTCTGCCAGACCTTAAGACCCACCAGCTGCCCGTCCATGACATGCCATCCAGTATGTCACTTTGACATCATAGATTCACATTCTTTGTGTCTTGAGAGCTAGGTTTTCATAAAAAGCTAGCCTTATCTGGACTCTGGACCATGTATCCAAAGACATCTGATGACTATCCAAGGTCCTGTCTAGCCCAGCAGGAATGTCTGTTTCACAACATGAAAAGACCCTTTTCCCCCTTTTGAAGCTCCCTCATAATACTACCCAAAGAGAGTGCTATCACTCTCTAGAGACAGCTGGTCTGTTTTAGCAGAGACACTGATAAAAACATCCTGACCTCTGCAACTGCTAAATTCTAAATGATACACATGCAGAAAGAATTGAATAAGAAAAGAAAAAAACTACAGTGCAGTTAAACATAGTAAATTGTTTCCTCTAAATTGTTACATACCCCAGGAGAAAGAAAAAATAAATATTTTAGCAGCTGTAAACTGTTTTTCATGTGAGTCAGTTGGTACCCGTTGCTGTGCCCCCAGCTTACTCCTTGTGTGAATCCCATATTAGTTTCTCCTAGGGTCTCTCCCACTAAAAAAAACAACAAAACAAAAGGGTACTAGGTATTGTCTGGATAGCCCCTCCACATTGCCGTGCTGCAAACAAAAAAAGGGAACTAGGTATTGTCTGGATAGCCCCTCCACATGCTGTGCTGCAAACCACTTTAGTACCCAATGTTCATATTGTAGGACTGCAGTACCAGGCTCCATCTTAGCAATTTTGAATTTTGTTCCCTGTTCTAATGCAACCATGAAACGTGGTTGTGATCAGTAATCAAAGTGAACTTGCTCCCATACAAATAAGGTTGCAGCTTCTGTAAAGCCCAGACAATCCCGCAACACTCCTTTTCTGTTGTGTCATATGCCTCCTCGCTGGGCAGCAGCTTTCTCCTGAGGTAAATGACTGGGTATTCCTCTCATGAGTGCATAACCTGATTCAGAACTGCAGCTAGCTCATGATGAGATAGTCTGGGCTGGCAAGCACAGGTGCCCGACACAATGCCTCCTTCAGCTGGTGGAATGCAGTATCACAGCTTTCCATCCATTTAACCTTTTCCAGCATTTTCTTCCTAGTGAGATCAGACAGTGGTTTGGCCATGCTGCTGAAATTCAGCACAAACCTATGGTAGTACCCTGCCATCCCTAGGGAGGCCTGTATTTTCCTCTTGGTTGTGGGCATGGCCCTTCCCTGAATTGCCTCAATTTTCACTGTCTCAGGCCAGATGCAGCCACTCCCCACCCTGCCATGTGGTATGACACTTCTGCCATTCCTATCTGGCACTACTCTGCCTTGACTGTCAGTCCAGTAGCCTGCAGTCGATGGAACACTTCAGTCACATGCCTGACTTGATCATCCCAAATCTACCTATAGATGGCAATATCATCCATGTATACCAGTGCAAAGTCTCCTGTCCCATTCAGAATGCAGTCCATGAGTCACTGAAAAGTGGTTGGTGCATTCTTCATCCCCAGTGGCATTACCCTGAACTTGAATAATCCAAACCCTCTCTCTGACTTCGGATGTCAGAAGCACATACCAGTATCCCTTCACCAGGTCTATGGAAGGCAGGTAAAGGGCTCTCCCTAACCTCTGTAGTATCTCACCTGTCTTGGATGTGGGGTATGCATCTAGCTCTGTGCAGTTGTTGAGCTTGTGGTAGTCGATGCAGAACCTCATGGCCCCGTCCTTTTGGGGAATTAGTACCACTGGGGAGGTCCTGGGACTACAGGGCTCCTGAATCACCCAGAGAGCCAGCATCATCTTAATCTTCCCCTCTATGGCATGTCATACTCCTTCTGGGAAGACACAACCCACCCTCCCTGAGAGAGGAAAGCAGTCCTCCATAAGTTGATCCTCTCTCTCCCCCTGCCAACTTCCGGGAACCTGAGCTCACTCCTGAGCCTGGGTCACCAGTATGGTGCAAGGTGTGGCATCTGGCACCTCAGTGCCACCAGGCTGGCTGGTGTTCTAACAAGTTACTTAGCTGTACACACATTTCAGCATAGCTGTCCCCCATTGTCTTCCTTAACCTCCTAAATATTTGCCTATAGGCCTCGGGGGTTAACTCAAAATGCTTTAGTAAGGCATCTTTCACTTTATCATAATCCATGCGGTCCTCTGTGTCCATTCTGGCAGAAACGTCTAGTGCCTTGCCTATAAGCATAAACCTTAAACATACATCCGCTATCCTGCCGGCTCAGCTGAATATGCTGATAGTCACCACAAAAGTGAAGAAGAAAATAGCCAACTCCCACAGCAAGTCCTATCTTATGAAACATTTAAAGTCACAAGCTCTTAGAATTACCTGGCTACTCCTTCTACTCTCGGGGAATGTTCACCCAAACCCTGGACCTAGTACTAGTGCCTCAATACCACCAACAGACCACAAGGCTCATGTAATAACTATTGCATCTCTTAACATATGTAGCCTGCTAGCAAAATTTGATGCTCTCCAGATGTGGATGGCCCAACATAAACCAGATGTTATCTCAGTCGTGGAGACCTGGCTCACTTCTACAACCCCTAACTCTGCTATCCAGCTTGAGGGCTACACAACTTTCAGGGTGGACAGGTGAGGGAAACGAAGGGGAGGATATGACATTTATGTTAATGACTCAATTCAGTCCAGGGCATTTCCCATCCTACCCCAGGGTGGCAGATCACAAATTCTCTCCTTACAGGTTCAACTTGGATCCCAGGGAAAGTGTTTAACTATAATCTCGGTGTACATACCCCCCTAAAGATCAAGAGGCTGGTTTCAAACTAGCACTTGATTATTTATCTAGTAATCACCATCAATCTGAAATCATAATGTTAGGGGACTTTAATATAAATTGGTTATCCCCAGATGCTGCACCTTACCAGGATGCACCAGTGGCCATAGACATGGTCCAACTCATTCAGTCCCCCACTTGTGTAAACTATCGCACCTGTTCAAGTACTCTCATAGACTGGATACTAACCAACTGGCCACAAAGAATAACTAGAACCACTGTGCTAGCCGACTCTATCAGTTACCACTCACCAGTCTTATGCTCCTGGACAAACAAGACCCTGACCCCCCCCAAAAAAAACAATAACCTCCAGAATTATAAAAGCTGGACATCATGACTCACTAAAATCCTACCTCCACCAGCTAGACTGGGAAGGGGTCTACGCTGCCACCGACGTGAATGCTGCTCTTGAGTGCTTTATCGACAAGTTCAACTCAGCCTGCAACATCTTTGCCCCTCTAAAAATGAGGAAAATCAAAGGAACCTGCAAATCATGGATCATACCACAGCTCCTTGAGCTCATGGGCATCAGGGATAACCTGTGGCATAGGGTTAAGAGCACTGGGTCCCCCTCTGACATCCTGAAATACAAAGCAGTACATAATAAGTGCACTCAAGCCATCCGCCTTGCAAAAAGATCTCACTTTAAAAGTGAATTGGACAACTCTTGGCACAACAGCCGCAGATTCTGGGACAATATAAAAACCCTAACAGGCAGAGCTAGTAAATCACCACCATCGCAAATAAACTTTGAGGGTGCGATTACCCAGGATCTCAAAACTATTGCAGATGGCTTCAACAAGGCCTTCACAGACCTTAGTGGGGCCCTTCCTCCAGACTATCTCTAACCTGTGCCTAGCTCCGCCATTAGGTGTACCGACATCCCTCCAACACATACAGCACCTCCCTTCTACCTGAAGGTAATCTCTACAACTGAGGCAAAAAAATACTTGGAAAAAGTTCTCGGGAACACTAGATCCAGTGGAGACTCCTTTGACCTAAAGATTGTGGCTCTCACCCTGGATGTGTTATTCTCCCCTTTAACCTGGATCCTAAGTCTCTCACTAACTACTGGCATTTTCTCTCAATGCTGGAAAGCTGAGGGTGGTCACCACGGTCTTTAATAGTGGGGACAGAACCTGCCTGGCCAAGTACAGGCCAATCTCAATTCTGCCCCCCCCTCTCCAAGGCATTAGAGAGGATAGTATATGATCAGTTAAGTACGTATCTTGATAAGTACAACCTTCAATGCCAGGAACAGCATGGATTTCGGAAGGCACATAGTACTTCAGGGGCATTGGTTGGGTTTACCGGTCATATCCATGAAGCATGTGACCGAGGGCTCTTGGTGGGGGCCACTTTCATCGACCTCACCAAAGCCTTCAACACGGTCAACCATGACTTGCTTCTCACACAACTCTCTAACATTGGTATATCCTCTGTCCCTCTAGGCTGGTTCCAGAGTTACCTCTCTAACAGGACCCAGCATGGCAAGATTCTTGGCATTTTATCTGACCATCAGCATGTCAACACAGGGGTGCCCCAAAGTTCCATTTTGGGGTTCCTGCTGTTCAGCCTGTTTCTAAATGAACTCCCCAAAGTCTGCTAGCATAAGATCCTTCTAAATGCAGATGATGCTGTTCCCTTCATGTGTCACTCTACTCCGGAAGAGCTGGAAAAAAGCATGCAAGACAACTTTACTGCTGTGGAGAATGGTTCCTTCAGTCTGAGCTCTTGCTCAACTACACTAAGACTAAAACAATGTTGTTTGCCTCCCATCAAAACCGTCATGCGTCCCATCACCTCAATATCTACAATAACAAGTTTGATACACTCAAAATGGTCACCACCTTTAAGTACCTTGGTGTCTACCTTGACACCTCTCTCTCCTGCAGCCAGCACATAGACCGTGTTGCCAAGCAGCTAGTGCCAGACTAGGTCAGCTCTACTGGCATAGGCAGTGACTCACCGAAAGTGCCATCAAGCTTGCAGTTAACAGCTCTGTGCTCTCTATCATAGATTATGGACTGGCAGTCTACAGAGACGGTACTGATACAGCACTTAGGCAAATCAAGATTGTCTTAAACAAAGCCTGCAGACTAGTCCTAGCTAAATTCCCTTAACTCTGAGCTGATTGAGGAAATTAAACTATGCCCATTTAAGGCCAAGCTGCTGCAGTACCTGGCCACTCTCAGTAACCAACTGCATCACCTGTGCATAATCCTACTGTTATTGATAGCTTATCTGTCCTGCATAGCACCCATCTCCCCCCCAACTTCCTCACCTGCCTGGTGTGACCCCACTGAGAACTTACCCCAATGTCCCCTCTCTATCCCCCCTGCCTTCCTGTGATTTGTCTTACAAATATTAATCCTGCAATTTTCACCCTCCTCCCAGTTCCCCTCACCTCACCCCCCACTTTAAAACCCTTTCCCTTATCCTCTCTCCCCCACACACCCAGCCCTGCCCAATAACCTACTTACATAACCCTGGGTAGATTCCTATCCAGTCTCACCCTCTGACTACTCAACCCCTTATTCTGTCACCCCTTTGTCTTTTCCCTCTCTCCCCTGCTCCCATCTATTCTGTCCTCCCCCTCTTTTGGTCACCACCACTTCTGACCCTCCATAACTCTACCTGCACGCTCTAAAGATCAGCTACCACTATAAATTTGCTTGTCCACCTTAGGTAGGCTCTTAGTACTGTTGCAATAAAGTTGACCTCTCCTACCTGATGTATTTTAACTGTGCTTGCTTGAATCTGTATCTGTACGTACCATAATGTACTTGCCTGCTGTATATACCCCTATCTGTTTTGTAATGACTACGTACTTTGTCTATTGGCTTACAACGTGGAACCTTTGTAAACAAGCTTTTAGCTCAAAGGTGTTATCGGAGATTCCAACAAATAAATAAACAAATAAGCAGGGGCATTTAGCTAGCCACAGCCCTGCACAATTCAAATTGCCCACAGATTCTCTTGATACATCTTAAAAACAAATCAAGATCACACTTCTGATATTTGGGAAACATTTTATAATTAATTTTGGCTTCTTGGGTTGAACCCCTCATGTCATTACTCACAGTTTGTGGTGATGTCCTTTGACTCAGCATCTCCATCTCTCTCACATGCTCATGCTCTTTCATCTGGATCTTGTGCTGGCACTGCCTTTCCTCTATCTGGATCTCATGTTGGTGCTCTTTCTCTCACTCCTCTGCCTTTCACCTCTCCTCCTTCACTCACTCCTCTACTTCTAATTTCATCTTCTAGATTGTGAGTTCTGCCTTTGCCTTAGCCAGGGCTAGCTCCACCTCCAACATTTGTCTCCAGTCTGCTTGTGCAGCTGCCCCAGTCAAAGACTCTGGCTCATCTGCCTCTCTTTAGCCTCTGTCTTACCAGTTTGGGTAACAGTGACCACTTTTACACAGCTTTCCTGGTCAATTTTTCAAGGATGAATGTCAGTTCTTCCCATGCTTGTCCTTCCTCATAGCTCAGTTATTTCTTTTGGCACTGCTCCTGCAGCTGCAGCAGTGTGCTCATCTTAAATGGTCAAGACATAATATTTTCTGTCTTTCTACTCTTGCCTAACAACATAAACTGGTAGAATATGCAGTCCCCTTTTGTGTATCCTGTTCTGTGACTGGACACATATTATTTATACTGGGACTGGGACAGCTACACAGAATTCAACAAACGGAACACAGCACCCCTGAGGAAGGCCTAGTGTTTGGCTGAAGCGCTGGGACCATGAGTATGCTTCTGTGCACCTTGCCACAATAAATGTCATATTTCTAATTAGAAATTAGCATTTTCTCCTGTTCTGTTCAAGTGCAGCAATGTTTGTGTTCCATTTGGATGATTTGGGCTGGCTACCTGATTTCCTGCACCAATGGTTCTCCTGAGCTCATTTTGTTCGAACTTTCATTCTTCCAGAATTCAACAAAACTGCTGATAAATTCACAGCCAATAAATGAAAGGTAAGGGGCAAAACTGCAGAATGGGTTACCCCTTCACTTCTGGAGCTCATGAAACAGAGGGACAACATGTGGCACTGGGCCAAATCTTCAGGCACCCTCGCTAATATCCAGAACTATATAGCCACATGAAACCAATTTACAAGGGAAATTAGGCAAGCTAAAGCATCCTATTACAAAGCCCAACAAACAAAACATTTAGGGAATGGTAAAAGATTCTGGGAATCCATCAACAAACATATAGGTCACAAAGATATAAGCCCACCGACAATGATTAGAATAGGTGATAAAATCTCCCTGGACCCCACAGATATTGCAAATGCCTTTATCCAATCATTTATAGACCTCAGCTCAATTCTGCTACAAGACAATAAGGCCAACCCACCTCCAGAACCCAACATTAGCCCTAACAACAAACCTACCCCACCTAAATTCTATTTCAGGGTCATAACAAGGAAAGATACTATCAGAGTGACTAAGAGGGTATAAACAAAACTAGGGTGGGCAGCAATGGCCTTGATATGGCTATGAGAAGGGCAGCCCTGCAAGAAGTTGATGAACCCCTAACCAAAATCTTTAATCTCTTGCTCTGCTACTCACAGTTCCCCAGCACATGGAAGATCACACATGTAACAACAATCCATAAAACAGTGACCATGCTGTTGTTGCAAATTATCAACCAAACTCCATCCTGTACCCTCTATCCAAAGCTCTTGAGAGAACTGTATCTTCCCAAATTGTAGAATTTCTCAACAAACATGACCTGGAATTCTGCCAACAGCATGGCTTCAATAAATTGCACAGCACAAATTCTACACTGATCAAATTTACAAGTTACATACATGAGGCACTGGACAAGGGGCACTTCGTGGGGTCCACCTTTGTTGACCTCATCAAGGCTTTTGACCTTGTGGAGAATAATCTCTCCCTCAACAAGCTCAAAAAATTTATCTCTCAACTGACACCTTAAATTGGTTTAATAGCTACCTTTCAGGCTGAAAACAGTGGGTAAAACTGAATGGAGTACTCAGACTCCAGGCCTGTCACAGTAGGTGTGTCTTAAGGTTATATATTAGGGTACCTTCTGTTTACAGTATAAACCAGCTACTGGAATCTTGCCCAACCTCTAAAGTTTTAATGTACGCAGATGACACAGTTCTCTACACTAGCCAACCCTGCCAGGGCTCCCTCACAGATGAACTGCAACAAAACTTTAACAAGCTAGGTAAATGGTTCACACACACTAAGCTTGTTCTCAACTGTAAAAGACAAAAACTATGCTCTTCGCCTGTCCTCAATTGAGAAAAAAGACAAGCCCCTTTACAATAAACAAAGATAATGGGACCCTACTTGAACAGGTGCAAACATTCAAGTATTTAGGTGTGGTCATCGATGAATCCATTTCTTAAACCCACCCCCCACATAGACAACATTACAAAGGTCGTTAATAGAAGACTAGGTGTTCTATACAGGCACCAGCTAAACCTAATCAAAGAGGCAAAGTGAGTTGCTGCCACCTGCTCAGTGTTGCCCATCATAGACTATGTATTGGTGATATATGGGGCAGCCAATGACACAGTTGTGCACAGAATCCAGGTCACACTGAACAAGGTCTGCCAGTTTGTGTTAGACATGGACAGATACACTCACACCTGCGACCTTAATGCCGGCACCGGCTGGCTCCCGCTGGCCAAAAAAATCAGATATCAGGCATGCCTCTGGGGGAAAAGTCCCAACTTGGCCTCTCACCACCATCTCTACAAGCCCTTTTCTGCTCTTCTAAAAATCTGTGCATCGTAAGAAGCATGGCCAGACAGGCCTTCACAGTACCCTTTAAGAAAATCAGCTCAGACTGCCAGTACTTTGCTGTCTGAGCACTCAAATGATAAAACCAACTGCCAGTGCGTGAGCTAAACATAAACAATATTGCACAGTTCAAGAGGGAGCTTTTCAAATTCCTTAATCCAGCGAGACACTGCAACTGCCCAGGTTGACAGTCAGGATGATTCCCCTCAATCACCCCCCTGCACTCCCCCCATACACTCTCCCCTTCCTTGACAAGACTCTTTTGCTGCTATCCACCTTCCTGTCTCACCTACTGGTTCCCTCACCTGTTAGTAACAACACCAATTACTGAGTTTTCCCTACCAATATGCAGCCTTCTTGGTTAACAAATTACAACAGTGGCCTTGTGTGATATAAGACAGGACTGAAATGGCTTGCTGATAGTGTAAATACTGTGGATAGCTCTGTTCTGGTCCTTGTATGGTGTTGACAATGCACTGTCATGAGGCAATCTCTTGCAAGTGATGTAAACTCTGTACATACTGTATTTCTTTGCTTCTCCTGTTAGACAGTTTGTAATGTTTCCAGTTTCTCCTGCTGTAACTCCATACCTATACAATGTCTGTTGATGTGAAATCTTTGTAAAAGAGCTTGTAACTCAAAGGCATACTCCAAAATAATAAATAAATATGGACAAAGCTGTTCAGGTCCAAACTGTTGCTTCCAGTTTGTGGCAAACTAGTCTCTCCAAGACTCAGACTGCCAGTGTTACCTCATCTGCCTTCAAGGGTACTCAGTAGCTACCACCACTCAGCACAAAAACTCTTCGGGGTATCTCTAGGTCAGAATCCCTCCAGAGCCACTGCCCACACACTACAGTGCTTCTTGGTCAAGGGCAACCAACCCACCCCTCTCTGTCACAGCTGAGAACTCCTTACTTTAGAAACAGATTATGGTAATTGTAGCCTTTTCTTCAGATGCAGAAACACAGTCTTTCATCATTCATAAATCAATTAGCTGAACTGCAAAGAATTCAGTCACAGAAACATGAAGTATGTAAAAATATTGTTATAATACATAAGGCTATTTATACATATGATACAGGATACTACAGAAAGACTATGTGGAACAGTAATTCTACAGAAGTAAAAGAACTGTTTTGAACAGTAGGCTATACACAGAAAAAAACTCTTTATTTAGCTAGCTTGAATAGTTTACCGCACAAAACACTTTGGTAAATCAAGGCAAACTCAAATCTTAGATGGTAGCTTTCCATAGTCTCAAACCTGGCTGTCTGTTCCAGGCTCTGCCAGACTTTAAGACCCTCCAGCTGCCTGCCATGACATTTCATCTAGTATGTCACTCTGACATCATAGAGTCAACATTCTTTCTGTCTTAAGAGCTGGGTTTTCATAAAAGAAATTATCTGATCTGGACTCTGGACTTTACATATACAAAGACATCTGCTGATTGTCTCATGTCCTGTCTAGTTCACAAGGAATGTCTGTTTAACAACATGAAAATACTTTTTCCCCCTTTTGAAGCTCTCCCATAAACTACCAAAGAAATTAGAAACATAGAAACATAGAATTTGACAGCAGATAAGGACCGCTTGGCCCACCTAGTCTGCCCATTTTCCTACCTACCAGATAAGCTGCAGATCCTAGTTAACCAACAGCTTACTTCCTCCTACCCCCCCACTAGGACTGCCTTATGCCTGTCCCATGCATTCTTGAATTACCCAACTGTTCTTGACTCCACGACCTCCTCAGGGAGGCTGTTTCATGCATCCACAACCCTCTCTGTGAAAAAATACTTCCTCACATTACCTCTGAGCCGTCCCCCCTCTATCTTCAAATTGTGGCCCCTTGTTCTTGCACATCTCTTTTTCTGGAAGATGCTACCCTCTTGACTTTGTTGATTCCCTTGAGGTACTTGAAAGTTTCTATCATGTCCCCTCTCCCTTCTTTCCTCAAGGGTATACATATTAAGCTCCTTTAGTCTTTCTTTAGTATGTCTTCATTTCAGACCCTGCACCATTTTGGTGCCCTCCTCTGGACAGCCTCCACTCTGTCTATGTCTTTTGCGGAGATGGGGTCTCAGAACTGCACACAGTACTCCAGATGGGGTCTCACCAACTGTCTGTATAGAGGGATAACAACTTCCTGTTTTCTACTATTGATGCCTCCTCCTATGCATCCCAGTATCCCCCAGCCTTCCTTACTGCCTTCTCACATTGCTTGCCCACCTTTAGGTCATCTGATATAATTACCCCAGGTCCCTTTCTTTTTACTGTTGTCAGTATCTCACCCCCATTGTGTACGCTTCCCCTGGGTTTTTGTTTCCCATGTGCATTACCTTGCACTTCTTTGCATTGAATCTGAGCTGCCATACATTTGACCATTCCTCCAACCTTGCCAAGTCCCTTCTCATCCTTTCCACTCCATCTTGTGTATCAACCCTGTTGCAGATCTTTGTGTCATCTGCAAAGAGACATCTTTTTCCTTCAGTTCCTCTGCAATGTCACTTATAAAGACATTAAAGGACCGGTCTAAAGGAATGAACCCTGCGGTACCCCGCTAGTAACCCTCCTTTCTTCACTGTGTACTCCATTTACTACTACCCTTTGCGTCCTGTTGTCTAGCCAATTTTTTATCCAGGCTACCACCTTGGGACCCACTTCAAGGCTGGCTATCTTGTGTATTAATCTTTTGTGTGGGACTGTATCAAATGCCTTGCTAAAATCTAGGTAGGCCATGTCCACAGCCCCTCCCTGGTCTACTACTTTGGTCACCCAGTCAAAGAAATCTATTGGATTCATCTGACATGACCTTCCCATCATAAATCCATGCTGCCTTGCATCGTGTGCTCCACTGGCCTCTAGGTACTCAACAATTCTTTCCTTCAGAAGTGATTCCATCATTTTCCCTACCACTGAGGTCAAACTAACTGGTCTGTAGTTTCCTGCCTCTGTCCTGCTCCCACTTTTGTGAAGAGGAATCACATCTGCCCTCCTCCGGTCCTCGGGTACCATCCCATCCTCCCATGATTTGTTAAAGAGAGTAGTCAGCGGTGTCACTAGTTCTACCCTTAGTTCTTTTAGAATTCTTGGGTGAATCCCATCAGGCCCCATTGCTTTGTCCACCTTCAATTTTAGTAGTTCTTTCAGAACCCTTTCTTCTGCAAATGGACTGGTATTGACCCCCGTCTTCAGCGTTTCCCTTGTTTGGTTTAGGTAACTCCCCCTCCTCTTCCTTTGTGAATACTGAGCAGAAATATTCATCCAGTATCCCTGCTTTTTCACTGTCACCCTCTACCCACATTCCCTCCCCTTTATTAAGCTTCAGTATCCCTCCTTTGGTCTTTCTTTGCTCCCTAATGTACCTATAAAAGGTCTTATCCCCCTTCTTAACAGAATTGGCTATCCTTTCCTCGGTTTGGGCCTTTGCTATTCTGACTGCCTTCCCAGCCTCTTTCTGCTTTAACTGATAAAGTTCTCTGTCCTGCTCCTTCTGTGTTTCCTTATATTTCCTGAATGCTGTCCTTTTCTCCTTAACCTTCCCTGTCACACCTCTTTTGAGAACCATAGCGTTTTCCTTCGTGTTTTATTGATTTGCTTTACACAAAGGCTTGTTGCCTCTGTGATGGCTGTTTTGATCACTCCCCATTGTTCCTCCACCCCTCCTTCTTGCCTGTTTGCTAGTGCTTTTCTGAGGCACTCTCTCATTTTCCCAAAGTCAGCCCTCCTAAAGTCCAGTACTCTTGCTTTTGTATGGCTTGATTGTATGGCTGTGTTTATCGTGAACCACACTGTTTGGTGGTCGCTTGTTCCCAGATGGCTACCCACTTCTAAATCTGAGATTCTTTCTCTGTCCCCATTTGAGAGTACCAGGTCTAAGATTGCTCCCCCAGGGGATCCAATACTAGCTGTCTGAGGCATGCCCCCAGGGCATCAAGAATGACCCTGCTCTTGGATGTTCCTGCAGCAAAGGTGCTCCAGTTAACATCTGGCATATTCAGGTCCCCCATCAACAATATCTCCCTTTTTCTGCCATTCTGAAAGCCTTCTATCATTTCATTGTCCATTTCCTCCCCCTGAGATAGAGGTCTGTATACACTTCATGTAGTTCAGTGCCATTTCCTGTCTCCAGGGTGACCCAGGTGCCTCATCTGCTCCCTGTTTACTCTTTGGTTCTGTTGCTTTGATCCCTTCCTTTACATAGAGAGTTACCTCCCTCTTACCCTCCCTGTCCCTCCTGTAGATTGTGTATCCTGGTATGTTGACATCCCAGTCATGGTTCTCTGTGTACCATGTTTCTGTGACTGCCACAATATCCAGGCAACCCTCTTCCATCAAGGCCACTAGTTCAGGGAGCTTGTTACACAGACTATGGGCACTGGTACTCATCACCCCTCCACTTTTTGATAGCCTTACCCCTTTTAGCCCCATTTCTGTCCTTACTGCCTTTGCCTTTTTTTACATTTAAATCTGTTCTGCTCCCTAATAACTTCTGTACCTTGGTGTTTACCTCACTAATCACCATGTTTTGTGGGGGGAGGCTGGGATTTCCCTGCTCCTTTTCAGTGCCTCCCCCTTTGGCTAGTTTAAATGCTTGCCAATGAAGCATTTAAACCTCTCACCTAGGATCCTGGCTCCCCCCCTGGACAGATGCAGACCATCGCACCAGTATAAATTGTTATCACTCTCCAGAGACAGCTGGTCTCTTGTAGCAGAGACACTGATAAAAACATCCTGACCTCCCCCAGGGGTATCCACTTTGTCCCTGCAGCTGCTAAATTCTGATACCCATGCAGAAAGAATTAAATTAAAAAATATAGTACAGGTATACACAGCAAATTGTTGCATCTAAATTGTTACATCACCTTCCCTGCTTCCCTCTGTTTTTGTGGATACATCTCTCTGCCTTCTTCCCTCTGTGGCTCCTTGTATCTCCTGAATGCCTGTCCTTTTTGCCCTTACCCTTGCTGCCAACTCCCCTGAGAACCATATTTGTCTCTTTTTTCCTCCTGCTTTTGCTCACCTCTTTTGTGCCGAGGTTTGCTACTTCTGCTATTCCATCCTTTCATCTGGCCCACTGCCCCTCCACCCCATCAGGGTAAACCTCCCCCCACCAGAGCATCGCTGAGGTATTTACACATTTTTTTATTTGACCTCCTAATGCCCAGGACCCTTGTCCTTGAGTTGTTTTCCTCTGCTGCTGTCCTAATGTTGAACCACATGGTCTGGTGATCACTGGTCCCCTGTTAGCATCCCACCCTGATGTCCTCAACACTGTCCCTGTTTGTAAGCATCGGGTCCAGTACTGCCTCATCATGAGTGGGTTCCTGGGGGCATGGCCTGGCCCTGAGCAACACAGATGCTTGATATTTTCTCTCCTGAGATCTACCAGTTTATCCACCTTCATCCAATGATTTCCAAGTCAGCACTGTAAATCATTCTGAAGATCCTCCATAAACAAGCTCTACTACATCCTACCTGTGAGTTTATTTCCTATTTCTAAATATTAAAACAGTCTCTCTCCTCTGGTACTGCTTAGTCTACTCCCTTGAAGGCCTGCAATTATGGCTGAATCCACACTGTTTTCTTCTTCCTTCTCAAGAGTGGAAGCTATGTTTCAAGAACTCATTTCTGACATTGAGTGATTTAAAAATAACAACTCAACAAAATACTGTCGCTCTGAATATGATTGATTCCTGACTTTCAGCCACCGAATCCAAAATCTCACAAAATGAAAACTCACTGCATGTACTACAGGCAACCATCAGGGAACAAGACCACATTATCGAACAGCTGCAGACCAAGTTAAATGACATAGAGAATCATAACCGTAGGAGTAACTTGCTTTTTCTTGGATTTCCTGAGGGAGCAGAGCACAAAGATACAAACTCGTTTCTTTTACAAGTACTATCCAATATTCTACAACTTCCTTCTCACCACAGCCTAGTTATAAAATGATCTCATCATTCCTTAGGCCCCAGACCCGGCTCTAATCAAAAGCCCAGACCGATTCTCGCAAGATTTCTAAACGTTGCTCACACTGAATTAATATTAAGAAGAGCAAGGGAGCTTGGCACTGTTACTTGGCAGGACCACCATATTTACATTTTCAAAGACTTTTCTAAGGAGGTTTCTTTAAAATGACAAGTTTAAACACCAGTTAAGCAGACTTTCCACCAAATGGGTATAAAATTTGCACTCGGATACCCCACGGTAATGAAACTTTACATTGAAAATACATACAAAGATTTTAACTCTCCTGAAGCTTTGTCAACTTACTTAAATAATCTTCAACAGAATACCTCCACCCTTCCTTGTGGCAGCTTGAAACAACCCTCCAGAGGGACTGTCCCTGCTTTAAACAGAATCCGTGATGCTCCCCCCAGCACCAAAGAATCACGCGACTCTCCACTGTTACCCAGCATGGTTACTAATGTTGTAACCCCTCGACAATCAGCCTGCAATCAAGAAAAGGCCTCTCTGGGATCTCGCTCTATGAGTAATACCTGCTGTGCTATGGAAGAAGCTCGAAGTCAATCTGTTACCTCTGACTGCATGTCACAATTCAGCTCCCCCGCACCGCTGAGCAACAAGTTCACTCCGCTCCAAGATGTCTGTCTGTCTTCCCAGGAAGATCCATTCCAAGGTGAATCGGCATCACAGCCTGTCCCTGCTCCTAATTTTGACACTGAAATAACATCTACAGGCTTGTCCTGGGCTGACATAGTCGCTAGTTCACTGATGAAAAACATGGAACCACCTAAAAAGAAACGGAAAAGCAAACTTAAAAATAAAACCACTACAACAGCAAATTCATCTCACAGGATCATGACGACTTGGCTTCCTTTTATTGCTTGTGTGAAGTAAACTGATAATTGGCAGTCAATATATGTATTAATTATTTAATTTTAATAATGCCTGGTTATATATTATAACTCCCCCTTTCTGCATATTCTCTTTCTGATTTCTTTTTCTCTTACTTTCCCATACTACTTTCACTCCCAGCATGCACTGAACCTTTAAGGCAGTACATTGCGAGTGAGATGAACACATTTTGGATCTTTTCTTTTGGCTGCTATTACATCATAATCCATTTCCCTTATCTTTTACACATGTATAACAAACTGGGGATCAGAATTAATATAAGCAGCAACAATACTCTTCATGTTTTTCTCCTCTCTTTACATTTCTTTTTTTACTTCACGAGGTGACTTCCTAGTGCCTCAGATAGCTTCATTTTAAAGTCTGTTGCAGTACCCCAGCAGATCATCTTTATGTATTAAATAATTTAAAATTATTTCCTTTATATTTTACCCTCATATCAAAATAATATATTTGAGGCTATTTTTGTATGGGAATATCTTAAATAAATCTTAAATGAATGGTGTATGGGAGTATCTCAGATATGATGCAGGCCATTTTCATGCTTCTTGGTGCATACTACCTTGCTAACCAGTTTAATAACATGGTACTCATTCTGTTGTAAGCAGTTGTTCAAAGCCTATGTAATAGAAAGCCACCACATAACTCGGTGCAATATCCACCATTATTAGGGCTTACAGGGCCTATCTCTATAGACCCAGTTACCCCAAGTGTTATCCCTAACCAGGCAATTTTTGAACAATGATGCTTATAATATTCAGTTTCAGGTTTTTCTTCTAAGCAGCACCATTGCCTCAAAGCCTGATCATTAATTCTCATACACATTCTCTCTGTATATTTAAATTACAGCCACATAAATTGCTCATGTCAATTATATTCATACTAAATTCATTCATTCTCATGAACCAATCTGATGCACCAGATATGTTATATCTCTTAAATACATTAAGGTTGCTGTGGATTTAATTCTTGTTTCCCCTACAGGTAACTCTTAAACTGAATGATCCATTGTCCTATGATTCAAAACTCTCTAAAGTTTTAGAGACCCTTTAAAATCTGCCTGGACTGGTGGTAGTTCAGGTGGATGTTAAAGATCCCATGGCACTTATCGAAAAGAGTAGGGGAATTTCCCTGGTGTCCTGGCTAAATTTCCCTCATTCACTAAAAATACCACCAACAGCTTAATCTGGTTCAAGGTCAGTTGGCATTCATCTGTATCCCTCTCCCCCGGGTCATGCCTGAAAATAGGCAGGATTTGTCTAGTGCACTTACCCAGTCAACAAAAACTAAATAAATAAAAAAAAATAAAATTTAATTCACAATCTTCTTTTCCTTTTTTTGGACATAGCTAATATTTTGTTCATACAAGATACATAGGTAAATTGTATATGCAGAGAGGGTGATTTATATGTTCCCTTCAACCAGATTATAATTCAGTTAACTATAAAACTGGAGAATTATTTTTCTTCTGTTTTCTATAAACCTGGAATTAATACCCCTTTACTTTTCATTCTTCTTCCTAATTGTCCACCTTAGATGAAGATGGGATACTTGTTCTTCTTGGAACTCTGTATCATTTTCATTTCCTGTTATTTTATTTTTACTTGACTTAATTGATTCTGAAACTTACTGGAATAGATAAATTATAACCTGTTGTCTATATCCTACAAGTTAGTCTTGTGTTTATGCCTGCCCTGATGTGAGGAGAGAGTCTTTATATCTCACTGTACTGACTGTTATCTCCCTACACATTTAAAGCATTGTTGCTGTGTTATTGCAATTTGTTGTTAATAGGTTAGAGTTGTTAAAGTGTTTTCACATGTTACCTTTTATAAAAATTATAAGTCAGAGATACAAAGATTGTTATTCTTTGTTTGTCACTATAATCTGTTGGTCCTGCCTACTTTTACACATTCAGGTTTCTTATATTACCAACCTAACAATCAATGTTGAGTCTGTGACACCCTCTGCTTTAGCCTATTTATCTATTCCCATTCCATTTGCTAATATTGAGTCCCTTCTTCCTGGTTGCCTTTTCCACCCTCCTTTATTATGGCTATGTATGACTTATTAATATACACCTGGAAAGTTAAGGGACTCAGTGCACCTTGCAAACATACAGTAAGCAAGTATTAAATTACCTTTAAAAACATAGGGCAATGATTGCATTCCTACAAGAAACTAAGCTATTAGCAGAGGATATCAACAGACTCAAACGTGATTGGGTCGGTCACATATATGCATCATCACATTCCTCTAAAAAACACGGTGTTGCAATATTAATTCACAAAAACCTTAAATGGTCTCCTATAACATCCATCTGCAATACAGAAGGCAGGTGGATAATTGTTGCACTTAATACTTCTTCAGGTCCTTTAACTTTTATTAATGTTTATGCCCCAAACTCTGACAACCCAGTTCTTTCACAATTTAGCTCAACAAATTATTTCAAACAATCTAAATAATTGTCCTATATTGATTGGGGATTTAATCTTGCAATAGATGCATATCTGGACCAAGTAATACATCTTAGATGCACACCCCAGAAGTATTAATGCTCTTTTTCTACTTATCAAAGACTTTGGTTTATCAGATCTTTGGAGACTCTTCTATCCCAGAGACTGTGAATATTCATTTTATTCATTATTACATAAATTCTATGGCAGGACTGACTATTGGTTTTCATCACCATCCATTACAGAAAAAGTAATTGAATCACAATTGATGCAGAATTGATGCACAGGGTGGGGTGGAAAGGATGAGAAGGGACTTGGCAAGGTTAGAGGAATAGTCAAATGTATGGCAGCTTAGATTCAATGCTAAGAAGTGCAAGGTAATGCACCTGGGAAACAAAAACCCAGGGGAAGAGTACACAATGGGGGGTGAGATACTAACAACAACAAAAATGGAAAGGGACCTGGGGGTAGTCATATCAGATGACCTAAAGGTGGGCAAGCAATGTGAGAGGGCAGCAAGGAGGGCTGGGGGATACTGGGATGCATAGGGAGAGGCATCACCAGTAGAAAACAGGAAGTTATTATCCCTCTGTACAGACAGCTGGTGAGACCCCATCTGGAGTACTGTGTGCAGTTCTGAAGACCCAATCTCCGCAAAGACATAGACAGGATGGAAGCTGTCCAGAGGAGGGCAACTAAAATGGTGCAGGATCTGCACTGGAAGACATATAAAGAGAGATGAAAGGAGCTTAATATGTATAGGCTCGAGGAAAGGAGGGAGAGGGGGGACATGATAGAAATGTTCAAGTACCTCAAGGGAATCAACAAAGTCCAAGAGGGTAGCATCTTTCAAAAAAAGGTGTGCAAGAACAAGAGGGCACAATCTGAAGATGGGGGGGCGGCTCAGAGGTAATTTAAGGAAGTATTTTTCACAGAGAGGGTTGTGGATGCATGGAACGGCCTTCCGGAGGAGGTTGTGGAGTCAAAATCATGGTGGAATTCAAGCATGCATGGGACAGTCATAAGGCAATTCTAGGGGGTGGGGTTAGGAAGAAGTAGGCTGCTGGTTAACTAGGATCTGCAGCTTATCCAGTAGGTAGGGAAATGGGCAGACTGGGTGGGCCAAGCGGTCCTTATCTGCCATCTAATTCTATGTTTTTATGTTTCTATGTTTCTATTCTACCCATAATGATATCGGACCACTCCCCTGTTAAATTGAATTTGCTTTGCAGCCCCCCATCTTCTAAATCTCCTTCTGGGAGGCTAGACTCATTATTACTTAAGGACCCACATTTCTTACCCTGGATAAGATTACAAATACAGGATTTTCTCTCACATAATCCTTCAGATACTTCTGCTGCCACAACTTGGGAAGCTTTCAATGTCACTATTCATGGGAAAATTATAAGCTATGCAGCACATCAGAAAAATCTTAGAGAACAACTTGCTAACCTGAAAAAACAATTATAGAATAAAGAAAAACAATATTACAGCATGCCCGATCCTAACCCAAATTCCCCCTTCATTTAGATATATTAAAACTCCAGATAAAAATCAATGAGCTTATTTCCCATAAATCTGAATTTGCCCTGTTTAAGCTAAAACATACATTTTGGGAGCAAGGTGATAGATGCAGCAAACTGTTAGTCTACCAGCTTAAAGCTCAACAAAAATGGAGAGAAATATTGCAGGTCTTAAGGATCACCTTGGTCACATCCATACTGATAACCCTACCATTTATCACATTATGACATCTTTCTATGAGAAGCTATATGCACCTCCACAATCCAATTCCCAATAATCATATACAGAACTTTGTGGACAAAATCCATCTCCCTCATCTCTCTAACCAAGATATGGAACTTTTGGATAAACCCTTTACTATTTAAGAGATTCAGCTTGCACTAACTTCCTTAAAGACTGGTGAATCACCTGGGGGTGACAGTTTTCCCGTCAATTTCTACAAACCACTCTCAGACATACTTTGTCCTTTGCTTTACAAAGTATTTAAGGAATCTGTTCAAATTGGGAAACTCCAGCCTACTATGACTAAAGCTGTTATCACTGTACTCCCTGAAAAAGATAAGGACCCCTCCCATCCCACCAGCTATAGACCAATTTTATTGTTAGATACTGATGGTAAAATATTGCAAAACTCTTAACTTTGCATCTAGATCCCTTAATCCCTAAACTAGTTCATCAATCTCAGGCTGGTTTTGTTAAAAATAGATCAGGTGCAGATCATCTGCGTTCCCTTTTCAACCTAATGTAGAAAGCTAAATCCCTAAATTCCCCAGCAGTTGCAGTTGCTATTGATTTTGAAAAAGCCTTTGATTCTCTACACTAGAAATATTTATACCAGGTTTTGTTTCACTTAAGCATAACTGATAACTTCTGTTTCTGGATTAGACTATTACTGTATATACCCTTCCCACAGCCAGAATTCTAACTAACTGTACCCTCTCCCCATCTTTTTATTTAGCAAGAGGAACTAGACAAGGCTGCCCCCATCACCCTTACTTTTTATCTTAGCCATGGAACCCATGACTGCCTATCTCCACCACGCTAACGGTATGAAAGGAATCCCCTTAGGCAACTCCCGTTATACATCTTTGTCCTATGCAGACAACCTTCTAATTCTGGTAGAGAACCTTGAGGAAGCTGGTCAACCTCTGATTGACTTATTTAAGTGGTTCTCTGAACTCTCAGGGTTAGCCGTAAACTACAATAAATCTGAAACACTACCCTTAAATACTCTTTGCAGTCCCCTTATGAATAAACCATTAGGCTTCCATTGGACTCCACAGGGCATTACATATCTTGGTATAAAAATTACCCAAAAGTTAGGAAGAATTTGGGAAATTAACCTTATTCCTTTGCTAACTAACATCGAAACTATCCTAGATAGGTGGACATTACTTAATCTTTCATTCCCCAGAAAAATAGCAGCTATGAAAATGTTGATATCGCCTAAGATACTTTATCTTTTCGATAACATCCCCCTAAGTCCTTAGGTAAAATAGGTAAATGAATCAGCAATTTTATCTGGGAAGGGAAAGTATCTAGATTTAACCATAACAAACTTCGATCACATTGGTCTAGAGGGGGTTTTGGACTTCCTTGGTTTTCAACTTATCTGTGGGCCTTCCATACAGCCCAAACCATCAGATGGTTTGGCAAACCAACAACTACAACCCCATTATGGGTAGAAATGGAAGCTGCGCTAGCATCAGAAAACATATCCACTTCTTTCATCTACAACTCCTTGCCTTCTAAATTAAAAAGTCATCCCACTATTGTCCCATCAGTCTACTACTGGTGCAAAATTCATAAACGTTTAAAATCTAATCCCACCCCATCCCCCATTTTTATGTTCCCTTATAGGGCAACCATGATATTTCTCTTGAGAACCATCCAATATTCTGCAATGCATGGAAACATAAGGGCATATACTTTCTTGGGGATATCCTAGAAAATAATACCCCTATTTTAAGTTCATTTTCCAAACTGTGTGTTAAATTGGACATACCCAAGCATGATTTTTGGAAATATTTACAGCTACATTCAGCTTGTGCAACTCTCCTGCTACATTTATTTAAACAATCCCATTTTGACTCTCATACAGTACCTCTCAATGGATCAACATATCTTCTAACTTGAGTAGTAGAATATATAAGGATATCAGAGATAGCCTACCTAATCAATCCCTTCCAGCAAAAATCAAATGGAGTGTGCTTTTGAAATACAATATAACTGACCTACAATGGAATAAATGCTGGCTTTCTTGTCATAGAACCTTTAAAGACAATCGCAGTTCACTTATTCAAACTAAAATCCTCCATCTATGGTATAGGACTCCATCTGTATTATATCACATGGATTTTTTGAACAATAACCAATGTTGGCGGTGCAATTCTCCAAACGCACACCTATTTCATATTTTATGGAGCTATGCCTCCATATATAAATTATGGCAATCTATTTATTTGCATCCAAAGTCGTACGACACTATTTGGTTTTGATCCCAAATATTTCCTTTTAGCTATCATTACCCCCTCCAAACATACTTTATCTACAGCCCAGTACAGATGGTTAAACCTATTATTTCTCCAAGTAAAGCACCTCATTTTAATACATTGTAAAACTACTACCATACCTAACCTCTCAGTTATCCTTAAAAATTTAACACAATGTGTTTCTTATGAATGGCTTACTTATGCTGCTATGGACCAACTAGATTTGTATAATCAGTGTTGGCAGGACTATTTTAATTATTTAGATACCATTAGCAACTAATGACAAACATTATATTTGTTATATTTTATATTTCCTTTAATCTAGAATAACTAGAATGATGATGTCTCTCTTTATTAATGTTACTCTTTGGTCATTGAGTTTTTCCTTGTATATTTTTTTCTGTATTTTTTCTCTTTCCTTCCATGCTTGCACTGCAAAATATGCTTCCTATAAAGCTATAATCAGATTATTAGGCCAGTTAATTTTGTTCTAAACTTTCTTTTTTTTTTTTTTATAACCCAGGATTTCATACCTTAATAACATTACTGGTTCTTGATTCATGTTGTTTCTCCTGCCGCCTTTTTATACTTATTAATCTATTATACACCTGTTCTTGTTATGTCATTCTTAACTATATTAAGCTACTTCTGTTATGCCTTTTTGCATTGTATGGTTAGCTTTTCTTTCTTTGCTGTTTTATTGAAAATGTAAATAAAAAGATTAACTCCAAAAAAATGAGTGGGTTCCTTAACTAGTTACCTCATAAACACTCCCTGCAAGGACTCTAGGATGACTCTGATTCTATCTGAGATTGCAGCCAGGAGGCTCCGATCAATACCTGGTATACTGAAGTCCCCTATCAGCAGTACCTCCCCCTTATCTGCCATTTTGCTGATGGCTTCCCTCATTTCCTTGTCTAGATTCTCCCACTGTGCTGGGGGTCTGTAAATCATCCCAATGCAAATGGAGGCTCTGGCTGCTGTTTCCAGGGTGAGTCACAGTACCTTCAGACCCTCCTTACCTCCTTGCATTTCTATTGCCTCGATATCTTCTCTGATGTATAACACAACCATCCCACACCTTTCTTCCTCTCCCTATCCTTTCTGAACTGGATGTAGCCGGTATAGCCATGTCCCAGTCCTGGTTTCCTGTGCACTGTGACTCAATGATGGGCACTGTGTCCAGGTCTGACTCTGTCATGATAGTGTCAAGATCTGGAATTTTATTTACAAAATGTCTTGCACTTGCACACATGGCTTTTGACATCTTTCTGCTACCATGCTTACAACCTTTTCTTCCTTCCTTCCTTTGGCTCTGTTTCATTTTCTTTTCTCATATTAGTATGTTTGTTGATTGCCCCTTTGTCTCCAGGTCTCCTTCTTTTGCCTTGAACCTGGTCCCTGGAGGCATTTTCTCCCCTCAGGTTATCCTTCCTTCCTGCTTCAATTTTGGGGTGGGGGCAGTATATGCCTCCCTCTGTCCTTCCTCCACCCCCTCAGCTAATTTCATTGAATTCTTCCACTTCCCTGTATTTGTACTAGAGACTATTTTTTTAAAGCCACCCTGTTTACCCTGTCCAGGTGCATTATTTTTATGTTTCTAGCATGTCCCCCCTTCCTTCAAATCTCTGTGGTGTACAGTACATGTCGAGGTCTTGCAGTATAAGATGCAAACAGATAAAGAACTTAAATGTATTCAATGAGAAATTCTCAGCTTTCTGATAACTTAGTGTAGTATCAATTTTGTATGTCTTGAAAGATGTAACGCAGAACACACAAACTGTTATAAGATTTTATTGAATGTACTTAAAGGGAAAATCTATGCTTTCTGCTAACCTGATGTATTATTAATTCTGCGTGTACAAAAAGCTGACATCAATAAAGTATAAGTTAAAAGAAAACAGAATTCCTCACTTCTCAAGTCACTGCCAAAAGGTGCCTGCTTTTCATTTACATTTTTTGTCTGCTTGTTCTTATACAAATTTGGCTGGGAGACTTTAGTTTTCATACAGTATTTCAGACTGATATGTGGGCAAGCAAGGATATCAGCATATTGGTACCTCCCAATGAGACTCCTTTCAAGCTGTTTCATATTTTAACCTGCTAAAGTAAAGCCGTACTCTGTGTTTCTAATGTGCTACCACATGAACTGAACTGTATATATTTATGAGCAAATCTAGCTTCAGGAGTTGTTGGAAATGGATAGAGTGGAGCCTCATTTCAGCTCATTGTGGCAGGTAAAATTATAAAACAGCATAGGATGTGGGTCATTGGGAGATAGCCTGATGTTGGTAAGCATGCTTACCCACACTTCGTTATGAAATCTGGAAAATAAAGTCTCCCATTTAAACTGGGTAAGTTTTAGATGCCCTCCTGTGAATCCCCTCCATGAATGGAAAGATTACTGCTATCTCACCTCTTATCCAAGAAACACCCCCTGAACCCTCCACCCCCTCTATCCTCCCTACAGGAAACTCCCACCAACTCTCTCCCTACCTCTGACTGACCCAATCACCATGGTCCTTCACACCAGTCTACACTCTATCTAATGATATCATTGACTGCAGTCTCATCTTCTGTCCCCAGTTCATATCAAGCATACCCTGTTATCCTGAAATGTCCCCATTGGTCCCACCTCTCTACTCCTGCCCTTCTCCCTGCCCGCCCACTGCCAGGTGCTAGGATAAACTGCATAAGTAATTCGTTTATTATGCACTTATGACAGGAACTGTTCCTAAACAAGTTCGCTGTTTAATTCTTTCCTAGTAACCCCCTAAAATGTTCATCACTTGAATCACATCTGTTATTGATTCATAACAATCTGCCTTGTCTGCCCTTATTAATCACTGCATCCCTACTGTTACTAAAATGTAACTACCTGCCTTGCTTGTTATTGTTGTACCGTATTATTCTCTCTATTTTGATGCAGAACTTTTGCAAATGAGCTTTTAGCTCAAAGGTATTGTCATCCTAGAATGTAAATAAATACATGAAAAAGCAGACTTGTTGAGCAGCAGTGACTTGATCTGAAGTGATGAATTCTGATTTTATTTATTAGCTTCTTTGTCAGCACCCTTAAAAAAAATCAAATACAGTAAAGTAATATTAATATTTGAAGGATCCTGGTTTGAGCATGTTGCTTTCTGGATTGTGTGTGCCTCATCAGAACTTCAAAGAAAAGTAACACTGTAAGATGTAAGTAGTATAGTTTCATTTCATCTAATATCCGTCTATGAAAAGGCTTGCTATACTCAAAGCAATGCCACTGCAAGTGACATTCTCCTCTGAAAACACATTGTATAATGTCTGTATTTATACTAATTAAAGCAGCAGTTCATGACAGCCATAAAAATGGCACTGCTGTTTTTTTGTTTTTTTTTTAATTCTGTAAGGGTTTGGCTGAGCTCCATTATATAAAGGGTCTGAGAAACAGAGCTTTCCGATTAGCAGTAAGCATTCTACCAGCCTTATGTTAATCTTTGATTATTGTAGCTACACAGGTTCTCTAAGTCATGTTGTTGTGGGAGTCCTTTCAAAAGCATAGACATCCTATGATCTCATAAGATGCATGCTCAGTAAGACAAGGACCAGGAATCATGAGGGAACCCTCTCCATCTTGAAATTTTATATGGTCAAATTGTGCAATTTTCTATAAAGAGAAACGGTGCACTTTCAAAGCGCATTTTAAAAAAAGAAGGTTTACAAAATGCACAATTAGAAGCATTTTGCACTGAAAGTCACATGGAGATCAAATATGTCTCCCATATCATAAGATTTTGTTTGTGACCACTTTAATGGTGTTGTCACTATGCATGAAGTGATTCAAGCAAATGCAAATGTGCATATTTAAAACTCTGACCACTACTAAGTGGAAAAAAGTCTACCTTTTGTAACCAAATAATACACTTAATGTGAAATTGTGCAATTGAAATATATGGTTCTGATTCTTTAAATTTCATGACAATTAATTTAAAAATTTGTGCAATTCCTGAGAAGTATGCAAAACAGATTTTTCTAATTCTGCCCATCACTATTCTCACAGATGATGGTGCCTCTATAGAACAGATAACCAGTGAAGACAGGATATCAAGACAGTACAGGCCCCAAGGACAAATCTGTTAATCTAGGAAACATAAAGAGTGTCCTGGATAATGAGGGTCCACTGATCAATGAGAAAAGGGAGGAAACATAGTAACATTGCATTCGATGGCAGATAACGACTACTTGGCCCATCCAGTCTGCTCATTTCTCCCTACCTCCACTATTAGTGCAGACCATGTCTGATCTACAGTTCTTTCTCCCTCCCCCTCCTTTTCATTATGATTCCCCTGTGCTCATCTCATGCATTCCTGAACCCCATCACTGTTTTTGCCCCCACTACCTCTGCTGAAAGGCTGTTCCAAGGATTCACCCACCACTCTTTCTGTGAAGAAGTACTTCCTCAAATTTCTCCTGAATCTACCCCCTCCAACTTTATAGCATTTCCCCTTATTCTTAAGCACCTTTTCTTCTGAAAAATACTCCCCTCCTGTGCCTAATTTACCCCCATGAGGCATATAAAGTTCTCTATCATATCCCCACTCTTTCCTCTGTTCCAGGGTGTACATACCGAGGTCCTTTAGTCTCTTCTCACAGGGCTTGGTGGTTCAGTACATGGATTAAAATGGGCTGTCCTGTAGCACACAGCATGGTTTCACAGAAGGAAGATGCTTCCAAACCAACCTGATTGACTTCTTTGTGGGGGTAACTAGGAAGCTGGAAGGGTCCTGGGTGGCAAACATAATCTATCTGGATTTTGGCAAGGCCTTTGACAATGTACCCAATGGAAACCTCATGAAGAAAGCAGCACGATAAGAATCCACAAAGTTCATAGAAGTTAGATAGCAAATTAGCTAGAAAGTAGAGCCTGCTGGTTGTAGTCACCATTCAGAGTGGAGGGGTGTGTTGAGTGGAGTGCCTCTGGGGTCAGGGCTGGGTCTGTTGCAAAAATACTTACTAATGACTTGGAGGAGGCAGGCAGCAGCACGCTGAAGTTTGCTGATGACACTAACCTGTCAAGAAGAGTGGACAGAGAAGAGGAAGGAGCTTAACTACAGGGTACCTGTACACCTTAGGGGCAATGACTGAGAAATGGGGGCTTACAGCAATGGTGATGAATCTGTGTTGCACATACACACTGTATGGTGCAACAGTAGACAGTGCAACCAAGGTAAAGGATCTAGGGTAGTTGTGGATCATAAGCTGAAGCCAAGAAACCAAATGCAATGCTGTGATGCATGGGTGTGGGGGTGTAAGGAGCATGTCAATGGAGGCAATCATCACTTCTACAACATCTCGGTTCAATCACCCCTTAAGTAATGTGTTCCATTCTGGTCACTGCAGTACAGAAAAGCCACTGAAGAGCTCCACAGAGTTCAGCATTGGGCCACAAAGCTCTATTGTGGCTAAGGAGGCAAGAGTTGTGAGGAGAGTTTGGACATGCTCAGATTGGACCAAACTGAAATACTGTCTAGACACCTGGGTCCCTACCAGGAGGAAATACATCAATGGTAGTAGAACCCCTGTCTGGTGGAACAACAAAATCAAGAGACACAAAGATAAAAATAAAAAGATTTATAGGAAATTCAAAAACAGACCAACTAAAACCAATTGGAATAACTACAAAAAACAAGCAAACAAAGTAAAACAATGTATAATAAATGCAAAAACTAACATTGAAAATAAGCCAGCTACTGATACTCTGGATAACAAAAAGAAGTTTTACAACTATATAGGCTTGCTTAGAGGTTCCCATCCAACAATAGGCACCATAAAAACCAACAAAGGGTTAACCAGTGATGAAACTGAAATGGCCAGAGAATTTAATGATTATTTCCTCACTGTCTTTACTCCCAAGGAAGAATTCACTGGTGCAGAGCTCAGTAACAATAAACAGAAAATGATCCCAATTACCACTGAGGAAGTAGAGAAAGTACTCCAGAGACTAAAGGTCATTTCCTCAGCTGGTCCAGATGAAGTCCACCCCAGGTTTCTTAAAGAAATCACCAGTGCAATTTCTGGAACCTTGTGTAAGTTATTCAACTTAACACTATCTGCAGGGGAAACCATCCCCGAATAGAATGACGCTATGGTCATCCCCATTCACAAATCTGGACACAAAACGAATGCTTCCAACTATAGACCAGAAAGCCTAACATCAGTTATAGGGAAAACATTAGAAAGGCTTCTCCTGCCAAGTCTGGAAGAACATTTTGTTCTTAACAACTTACAGGACACTACGCAACACGGTTTCAGTAGAGGACGGTCATGTCTGATCAACTTACTCTATTTCTTTGAAAATGCAAGCTCCACATTAGATGCTGGGCTACCTGTTGACATTATATTTTTAGACTTCGTGAAAGCTTTTGATAAGTCTCCCATAGTATCCTTATAAAACATATGGTCACATTAGAATTTCCCTAATACATAAGAAGCTGGATCTCCTCGTGGCTGAATAATCGACAAGTGTACCACTATCAGGGGAAACTCTTGGGTGAGGTGACTAGCAGGGTGCCTCAGGGCTTGGTACTGGGCCCAGTATTATTTAATATATTGATCTTCTCAATGTAGTCATCTGACACCGTTTGGATGGCTAAGTACACAGATGACTGCAAACTAGGTTGTGTAGTTAACTCCACTGATGTAGCTGAAAATTACCAAAAGAACTACTGTTACTAGAATCCTGGGCACTTAATAATAAAATGATGTTTAATGTGCAGAAGTATAAGATAATGCACTTGGGGCACACCAATTCCAGATACAAATATAAACTTAACCAGGTTGTAATTCAAGAAACCATCAATGAAAGAGACCTAGGGGTGCTTATAGGCAATAAACTTAATTTTGATAATAACACTATGGCAATAGTTAAAACATGTCAACGTATATCAGGATGTATTATGAAGTACATCAAGAGTAGGCAACCGACAGTCGTACTATCCCTACATACTGGTCTTGTGAGATCACACTTGGACTACTGTGCACTCCTCTGTATTCCTAGTACACTCAGATGGAGTTCAATAAAACATAAAAAAAATATCATGGGTATGGAAAACATGGAACATAGGGAGAGACTACAACAACTGAATCAGTAAACAATGAATTACAGACAACTATGTGGTGATCTGTGCTTAATCTACAAAGCTGCAAGAGACCCTGTACTTTTAGAAACACTTGGCCTCAAAACAAAACCTAACAAGGAGTAAACTAGGTCTCATAACCTTAAATTAAAAGGTGAATGGTGTAGAAGCAAGAAGAGAAGCCAGTGGTACTCTCAGCAAATAGTTAACCAATTGAACACACTTCCACACACAACAGTGGAGAGTAGTACTACAGACACTTTCAAACAGCTAGATTGACATGTGGGACTCAATAAATTCTAATTTCCTTAAAAATAATACCACCCTAGGGTGGTGAGCTCTCATAAAAGGCATTGCCTCCTGAGCTTGTAAAATACTATGAAACTATTATTTAACCATGTGTGAAGAGACTGAGAGGGACATGAGCATAGGCTTTTCAAATGCTAAAGTTGATAGACAAGTAGGTATCTACTCAGATGTTTGAGTTGGTGAGTGCAAGTATAACTAGATGGCAAACCCTCAAATTGGGGGAGGGAGTGCAGAATAAGTGGGAACATTAGGACACATTCTTCACCCAGAGAGGGGGTTAATGTATGCCTGACCAGTGATATTTTGGAAGCTACAGTAGCAGTGTTCAGACCTTTAAAACAGGAACAGACAGATTCCTAAGGGTGAACAGCTTTGAGAGTTACATAGTGTGACTGGATGTACAACCATACTCGGATTGGATGTAGTCACTGCCATGTGTCAGAAGAAGTAGAAAAGATGACCACTGAGCCCCTTCTGTTATTACAATACTGTATTACTAAGGGGAAGCACAGGGTGCCGTGGGTTGTGAATCCCTATGAATTAGTATATGTCTGAACACCCTATTTATGAATCCCTGCTTATGAAGTGGGGGAGGGGATGAACGTGATGACTCTAGAGTCACTTTCTACCTTAAATTGTTATGTTACTGTGTTGTCTTTTTGTAACTGTAAACAGAGATATAGAACCCCAGCATTGGTCACTAAATCACTATACTGTAAGAGGTCAGAACAGCTGAAACCTTATTGTGGCAGACATGGAAATATGTCCAAGAATTTGGCAGAAAATTAAATGGAACAGGATTTCCAAAACTAAAGTCTGGAACTTACAACTGTGTATTTGCAATGCCATACAGATGCTACAACTCTAACATTTCCCGTGCCCCATCTGTGTTTTGTGGGAGCTGATCTGATTTTACTTTAATATAGAAATAATGGGGTCAAGCGATGGCAGGGTGAAGATCAGTCACAGCCTTCCATAGCTCCGTGCCTCTGCTCTCCTAATCTAGTATTTTTGTTCTGTTTCCATGAATAATAGCGAATTGCAGCTTACATCAATGGATTGCTGAACATCCCTGGAATTGAACAACACTACACATTATGGAGGTCTACATGAAAAAAGCACCTCCCAGCCACTTTCCTCCGCCAACTCCGGAGAAAGACAAGGCCGCTAAGCACCCTAAACACCAGCCCACTGGCACACCTATATCTCCCCACACGGCGGCTGCTCTGTCGGAGGAAAGATTTCTGGAGATCACATAGCCACTACAGGAGAAAATTGCTGATATCTCCAAGCATCTCCAACAAATCAAGACATCAGTGCAATCCCTGACAATTTGGGTGGGTGATTTAGAAGCCAAATTAATATCCCTTGAAAAAAGACAGGAAAAAAATGGCCAAGCCACAATACAATTTGGCCGCAGACTTAAGAAACTAGAAGAGAAACTAGAAGATCTTGAAGGCAGAAGTAGGAGGAATAATCTTCTGGTCATCGGAATCCCAGAAAAAGAAGAAGGCAATGCTCCCATCTTATTCCTTCAGAAATTGTGTGAGAAAATCGCAGGGCCATCTCCAAATGGCGCCACATATATTATTGAGCGAGGACACCACACCCTGCGCCCTCCACCACCCCAAGGCTCTCCACCTAGGCCTCTTATTTTCAAACTATTAAACTTTCTGGATAAACAGCACATACTTGCCAAAGTTCAAGAACTGCAAGATGTTCTATGGGAAGGACGTCGGATTTGTATCACCCAAGATCTCCCTCAGTCGGTCAGGGTTAAAAGGCAAGAAATGCACCCGACCCTTTCGAAGCTGATTGCCGCTGGTACACCATTTCATATGAGATAGCCGGTGGTGCTTCAGATAAAATCCGGTGATCAGTGGCTCTCTTTCGATTCACACGAGCAGGCACTAAAAGAATTCAGAAACCTAATGCCAGATCTCTTTAAGTGAAGAGCCTCCAAGGTATGTGATTTCCTTGTTCCTGATGGGGACTAAATAAGTTGTGATTTTGAGGCCTTTCATCATCTTCCTGAGTCAGCTAACTTCAGATTGAGGGGTTGGAGGGGCCTTGTGCCAGTATTTACTTTATTTGCTACCATCTGGGCCCTGATGTTATGACGACTCGACCCTAGCAGAGGAGTCCGTACCTGGATTCGTAAGCTGGGGCCTACCACGTCATTCATGTCGGATCTTATTCCATTTTGGAGTGTGTTCTTATAGTTTTGATTTTTATTTACATCTGGACTGCTAGACTGGCTATCGAACTGTTACCTGATCCTTCACTCCACAAAGTTTGTTAATAAGACTATGGATTTCTCTGAATAAGACGAACTGCACACTTGCTTTTTTTTCTCTCCTCCAAAGGATTTTAATTGACTTTGGGATGGGGTTATGGATTAACTCCATGGCTCCTTGGTTCTGCACAGCCTTTAATTAATGGGGAAAATGAAACAAAAAGGGAAATAGGGGGTAAATTTCTCAAGAAAACTACCCTTGTTGCTCGTGGGAATAAATTCCTTGAGGGCCCTTTATGTGCAGTGCTCTTCATGATGCTCCTTTAAGATTTGCAGGAATAGAAGCAGATGGTTATGATTTTTTCTTTTGTTTCTATACTAAGGTTATCTGTTTAGAAGCTAAGCAATATCAAGTTTATTTCTTAGATTCACTATTTGTAGAACAGGGGTTTAGCGGGATCGAGGAAGGGGGCTTCCACTGGTGCGAATCATAGTTGCACAAAGACATCACGCACCGGGCATATTTGTGGTGCAGTTAATTTGAACTGGGGGTAGTATTTGTAAATATTTTATAGGGGTCTGTTTATTAGCATTAATCAGGGGGTGGGAAAATGGGAATAAGTCTCATACCAACTTTGTTTTTCACTAATTGGACTAGGTAGACTAGTGGGAAGGGGCTGCCAAGTGTGTTAGCATAACTTATCCACAAAGAAGTTAATCTGATTTATAATCCAGGAGTTCTTACATTTCACAACATCCCAGTTAGACCCAGTAGCCTTTTACGCTTACCCAGTGTTAATGATCATGACTGGTCCTTATAATATTATAAGCTGGAATGTAAAGGGTGTCCAAGACAAATGCAAGAGGCAAGTCATCCTCTGACACCTTTTTCATTTAAAGGCAGGGACTGCATGCCTTCAGGAGACACACCTCTGATGAGAAGATGTGATCCTGTTGCGTCGGTATTGGGTGGCACAGGCATATGGAGCTGGGAATTCTACAAATAGTAGGGGAGTAGCCATATTATTTGGGGAAAAAAATCCCCTTCAGATTGGAACAGGAAATCTGAGACCCTAGTGGTAGATATATTTTCCTATATGGCCTCCTTGAAGCACATCAAATCATTCTGGGTGCTATTTATGGTCCAAACCAAGACTCCCCTCAATGTTTTACCCATTTGACAAATATTATTGTCAATGACCCTCCCACGCTTACCATTTTAGATGGAGACTGGAATATTGCCCCATACCCACATTTAGATAGGTCTGACCCCAGAAAAAGAGGGTTATCTCCCTCACAAAGGACCTTACATAAACTAATGAAGGATGCTGACCTGCTAGATGTCTGGAGAATATTGCACCCTGAGGAGCACCAATACACTTTTTTTTTGCCCCCACATAACTCATACTCTAGAATTGATTTATTGTTACTGGGCTCATTTGCCCTACCAGGTATAATAAATGCAGATATACACACAAGGGTCATATCTGACCACTCACCAATATCTATCACTTATCTCCTTGGTCCAGGAATCAAAAGGGACACCCTTTGGTGGTTAAACACCCAACTGCTCCAAAATACAGATTCCCTACAGCAGATTAAAGACTATATTACTAATTTCCTAGTGACTAATTTGAACTCGGTACCCAGATTAGATGTGGTCTGGGCAGCCCTGAAGTGTTCCTTAAGGGGGGAATGCCTCTGGTTGTCTGCTTCCAAATCCTGACAGTTTAGACAACAGCAGGAGAGTTTGCTCAAAGCTATACACCATCTGGAATGCACTCTTAGCTGCCAATCCCCTGAAACTGACTGGGCTAATTTACATGGGCTGCAAGCCCAATGTTTGGCTCCGATGTTCCAGAAAGCCGAACTCTCTCAAATGGACAAAAATTAAATACTTAGATACAGGAGAGAAAGCAAGTAAGTTGCTAGCAATTTGACTCAGACAAGCTGAAACCTCCCAATTCACACCCTGTATTAAGTCTGATAGAGACAGTCTGGCTGTCACCTCTCCCAGAGACATTGCTGCTATTTTAAGATCCTATTATATGGATCTTTATACTGAAGCCAGATCCGATCAGCCTACTGAAATTGCAATAAAGAAGTACCTTAGTTCCATTGACATCCCTAGCCTTTCCCCCCTTTTGGCTGCCCCCCTTGGTAATCCTATCAACATTCAGGAAGTCAGAAAGGCAGTTGAACAGCTCCCACTGGATAAATCCCCTGGTCCTGACAGCCTGTCCAACAACCTGTACAAAACATGCCTTCCAGAATTGGGCCCTTTTCTGGTTGAGGTATATAATTACTGGTAAGCCAATGGACTTTCGGAAGCTAGCTTCCTTAATGCTATTATCACCCTTATCCCTAAACAGGGCAAAGACCCCTTATACCCCCAAAACTACCGGCCTATATCACTAATCAACACTGATGTGAAAATCCTTGCCAAAATTCTGTCCAATAGGCTGGGTCCCCTCTTGACCTCCTTCATCAGCAGAGAACAAATTGGTTTTATGGCGGACAGATCATGGTCATCAGTGGACCATGTCCGTAAGGTCCTGCACTTGCTCGAGGCATCTAGGGACTTACTTCTTCCTGCTGTTCTTGTTTCCCTGGATGCCAAGAAAGCATTCGACAGGGTCTCTTGGGACTTTCTTTATGTTACCATGGTCCACTTTGGTCTCCCCTCCAGCTTTCTTAAATGGGTGATGTTGCTGTATTCTTCCCCCTCTGCACAAATTTGGTGCAACAGAATACTCTCAGACCCCTTCCTGCTTCAACGGGGCACTTGACAGGGATGCCCCCTATCCCCCCTACTGTTCAATATCTATCTTGAGCCTCTGATTAGGAAATTTATTGCTTCCCAGAACCTCCAAGGAATTAAAATAGGAGACACATGTTATACCCTCTCTGCATATGCAGATGATCTCCTCTTACACCTTGAAGATCCCCAGATGGGTATTCCATCTCTCCTGGAGAAAATTAAATCTGTGGTGCTATCCCACTATAAACTTAACCTCTCTAAAACTAAGGTCTTTCCATTAAATAATAGAACCCCCGGTCGGTCATTACCAACTATGTACTCTCATGGGAACCTACTTCCCTTACCTACCTGGGAATCAAAATTGCAAGAGATATACCTACCATGCTTAAATCTAATCTTTCAGATCTCCTGAGCACTCTCAAAACTGACCTTAACAGATGGGGTGGCTTGCCTCTCTCATTGTGGGGGAGAACAAGCATTGTCAAGATAAATATCTTACTCCATTTGTTGTATCCATTGGGAATGTTAGGATTTTTTCTTCCTAAAAAATGGTTCTCTAAGCTTCAAACTGTGCTCAATGCATTCATGTGGAAAGGTAAGGGAGTTAGGAGATCCTATACTAAACTCTCAGCACCAAAATTGCAAGGCGATCTTTCAGTTCCCTCCTTTTCCACTTACTACTGTGCTCAACATCTTACCCGTATCGCACACTGAGCAACAGAGGTACAAGCAGGCAGGCTGCAGACCTATGTTCCGCTTTGGTTAGACATTGAGAGGTCTATATTGGCTAAATACCACTGTTTCCTCCCTGCCATGACATACATCACCCCCACTGCACTCCCTAAGCCATTGAGAAATACCCCATTAGGTTGGTCAATTAAAGCTTTACATCAGCTACAAAAACACATTTGCCACAACTGGCACTCCTCCTTGGACAAACAAATCCTGGGCAATCCCCATTTCAGAATTGGCCATAACCCCATTTTTACTTCTTTCTTTCCCCCCTTAATTCATAAAAAGTTCTCAGATGTGTTTGTGGAGGGCACAATGGTTCCCTTCCCCATATTTCAGCTCAGATGCAATGTATATGCTGTACCCCCCACTTAAGTACAGGCAACTTAAGGAAGCTATCACAGCTCATCTGGGTCATGGGGTGGTGTCCCCACCACCTTTGGACAACCTTTCTAAGCTCCTACAGTTGGCTCAAGAACCCCATGGGGTTTCTAAGGCTTACAAAGTAGTACAATTACTGGACACTAATTTGCCTCAAGGGGTGTGTTATTACTGGGCTCAGGTCTTACCTGTTGGTAATGAAGTTGGCTTCTGGAAGAAACTGTGGCAAAATTTATATCAGTTTATTAAGCAAGATAGATTGTGTTTAATTCAATTTAATATCATGCATAACCTTTACTTCAGCCCTGTTAAACTCTATAAATTGGGTCGGGTAGCATCGCCCGCTTGTACACGGTGCAGCAATGTCCCCGGAACCCTATACCATATGTTGTGGACCTGCCCGATAGTATAGACCTTCTGGCAGTCTATTCGACATACTCTTGACTCGTATTTGGGTCTTGATCCCCTGTTTACTCCGGAAGCTTGCTTACTATATGTCTTCCCATTGGGTACCCTCAGAATTAGAAAAGCGCACTTGGCATTGATATCCGCCACTGCTAAATTTATTATTTTGAGACATTGGAAAGATAGGGCTCCTTTTTCCATTCTGGAATGGCATAAGGAAGTTTTGCTCGCACTCCAATTGGAGAAACATATTTCATCCATGAGTAATAGGTTACATGCTTATCAAGCTAAATGGGGTCCTCTAGATGCCCTATTGTCTGTATGGAAACCTTAAAGGATTAAATTGAGAACTAGTCCTGGCATCTACAAATATTCAGAATTTTTAATTGTTCACACTTGGTATGGGGTGGGTTAGAGAGGGTTTATGAGGGTGGTCATGGATGGTGGGGGGGTATAGAAGTTTCACTTCTAACATATGCTTCATCTTATCCCTGTGATATCTGGATAATTGATTCAAGTGATTGTATCTACGGCACTTGGGGTGATCCTTCTGGTTGCCCAAATGTTACCAATCTTGTTGTAAAGACTTTATTTATAAAAAGCTAATAAAAAAAAGAAAACTGAAAAAAAAAAAAAATCATTATGCACCGTACTTTGCTGCCAGTAGTAAGCCTAACCAGAAATCTGCTGGTATGGTGATCTGTTCAGAGATACTGGAGCAGCTGTGGGAAAACAAGTTAATAAATTCAAAAAACAGATGTGGAAACATGTCTAACTGTTAAAACTGCAGGCACCTGTTCACTGTTATATCAAACATGAGTAAGAGCTACACTAAAGAAACAAGTGGAGTTTAGGGAATAGAACAGTTTAAAATGCTATTCAGTCCTTACTCAGATGTTGAGTTTGACCTGCAGGCATCTCTTTTTTTAAAACACCAGCTAAAGTCTATAGAGCTCAATGATTCTGTATCTATAGTGCAAGTAAAACCAGTTGTTTAAGTATGAAAGTGTCAAGAAAGTCTAGTTCTGGGAACCATCTTTTATAATAAAGCATCCGACAGTTACAGGACCCTGCCTAATTTGAAGTTGTTTTGGAACTGGAGAATAACTTGCTAAAGGCTGAAAAAATGCTTGCCATACAGTAACAGCAGTTGATCTAGCAAGCTATTTCCCGTAATCTCTGAATATCTCCAAGGAGATTTTCGCAAGATTTTTATCTTGTACTGCAGCATAGGGAAGAAAAAAAAAAAGAAAAATACTGAGATTTTTTCCTGTATTGATCTCCCAAAAATCTTGAACAATAACTTGCTAAATCACTGCTACTACTGCATTCAAATACGGTTTTTGATTTCACAATGCAAATATAACCCATAGCCTAATCCCTGTAGGGTATTCTTGTAAGACACCTCATTAAAGCAGCAGTTGATGGCTGTACAACAGTACAGCACTGCTGTCTGTGATTCAGTAATGGAGTGACAAGGCTATTCTAAGCTAAAAATACCTTAGGTAAGACAGTTAATATTTATTTAATTTTCTCTCAGAAAAGATGGCTTCAGGTCGCACCTACCTGTATTGAGTCTAGACCAATAACAGTAATCTTCCATTTCAGGCATATATCACTCTTGGTCTTGAGACAACAGATACACACTGGAGTCAACTTTTCTTCTGATCCAGAGAAAATAACTTCAGTAAATATTAATCAATTTCCCTAAGTTATTTTGTGCTTAGAATAGCATGATTCAGTAATTTAGCAATAAGAAATGACCAGGGGAATGCACCAGGAGTAACATTAATGGTCTGTTTGGTCTGTTACTCACCCTCTAGGTATGTTATGTGGCACAAGACATAGCCAGGTGCTACATTCCCCTAGAGGGTAATTAACTAACCATTAACATAACCCCTGAGGGTGTTTTATTGCTCTTATAATTACAATTGTTTCTGTTTTTTTAAATAGTGTTAAACCTTGATTAGCATTTGACCAGGATGTACATGTATGTCAGTCATTGTAAAACACACACACTTGAGAAGTTTTTTTGCTTCTATAACAGACCATACAGTATGTTAGTCTATATTAGTCAATCAATCAAAAAAAAAAATCAATCAATCAATCAAAATCTTTATTTATTCAGGCGAACATCATTGAGCAGAGCTCATTTACAAGATGGACCTGAGTGGTCATACAAATGAGGATACAAGTATTATTACATAGACAAGAATAGAATAAATAGCAATACAATGGCATGAAATGATTATATACAACAATTTACATATATACAAGTAACAATAGAACCATTTAGCCTGTAGGAAAAAAAAGGACAAAGGGTATAGCAGTCCTAAAATATAAGTTATATGGTCTAAACTAGTTTTTAAGTGAATATAATAGGTGATTCGGAAGAAAGAAATTGAGTTAATATAATGGATAGAAAAGGGAGGTTTAGTTGGTCAGATTGGTGGGGATTATGCTTTATAAAAGCAATTGCAGAGCTCTGGAAAAGGGCGGAGAACAATCTTTTGAAGGATGCCAGAGGTAGTAGGCTATCTAGCTTCATGGATTTTTGAGAGAGTTCCATGCAGCTGCTAAGGAATAGCTGAAAGCAGCCTCCCATACCGGTGCAGGCATTGGGGACCTTTAATGTGATGAGTTTACTGATCCTTAAGGTGTATGGCCTGGTTGTAATTTGGGTAAAGCAATCAGTGATATAGGTCGGTAGTTTGCCTGTTAACGCTTTGAGTATCCAGATAACAGCATTCTATTTCTTCTGTGTTGCAATGATGTCCAGTTGACTGCCATATAAAGGGAGCAATGATGGGTGTTGGAGGGAAGGTCAGTAATAAATCTTATGGACCTGTGATACAGGGTGTCCAGCTTATGTAAGAGATGACTTGAACAATGGCAGTAGAGAAAATCAGCATAATCAATGAGGGATAGGAATGAGGCCTGAATTAACCTTTTTTTGGAATCACTGTTTAGGTAATGTTTTATTCTAAAAAATAGTCCGAGCCTCTGTCTTAGCTTTTTAAGTAACTCTTCAATATGGACAGAATAGTCAAGCCTGTTATCTATCCAGACTCCAAGGTATTTGAAGTTATCAACAAATTCAAGTTTCTCCAAGTAAGGTGGATATATGTAGGGTGTTGGATGCTGGGGTAGGTAGTACAGCTCTTTGTGGTAAAGAACATAGCTTTTTTTTTTTGCATTTAGAAGTAGTTTTTGTCAAGTAGATTGTGCTGCAGAATGGAGAATTCGGATTGTAGAAGTTCACAGGCTTTGAAGGTGAGGGATTGCTGACATACAATACAGTATCATCAGCAAACAGATGAATGTTAGATTGAGTGAGGTTGGCATCAATATTGTTTATATAAATAGCAAAGAGGATAGGGCCAAGAATAGAGCCTTTTGGTACACCCCTTAGCAGAGGTTTTGAGGTGGATAGGTAATTTCCATTTCTAACCAGTTGCACCTATCTGAAAGGTAACTTAAACCAGTTGAGTGATAGGAATCCAGGCCTAATGAGTTAAGGGAGGTGAGTAATTGCATGATCCACTGTGTCAAAGGCTTTACTCAAATCCAGAAACACAGCACAGGTAAAATTTTTTTGTCCAAATTAGTCTGCCAATCGTTGGTTACCTTGGCTAAGGCAGTAATGGTGTTATGCTTTGATCTAAATCCAGATTGTGCAGAATTTAGAAGGTTATTGTTATCCAGATAGTCCCTTAACTGAGAGTTTACTAGTTTTTCGAGCATCTTAGATAGTACTGGTAGGATGGAGATAGGTCTGTAATTGTTGAGATCCCTAGTATCACCAGATTTGAGTAATGGAACTACTTGAGCTGTTTTCCAAGTAGATGGAATGGATCCAGTAGTTAGGAAAGATTGAAGAGATGAGTAGGGGCAGATAAGACATGTGAAGCAATTTTCAGGAAATAGGATCCAGGAGTCTGCACCTGCACTTTTAGTTGTGTCTAAATTAGAGAGGAGATCTTCCACTTTTCACGGATATTGGGATGAAGGAAAAGTTGAAGTGGCCATTTGTCCCACAGTAGTTTGCAGGTTCAAGGAAGATCTCAGGATATTTGCAGGTGATGAGTCAAATGCTAGGCCAGCAGTGGTGAAGTGAACATTGAAGGTATTTAAGATTTCTTGTTTACCTGTAATTTCTGTGTCATTTAGTAGCAATTTGGTGGTTAAGGCAGGAGTAGAATTCTGGCCCAGAAGTCCTTTTATTGTACCCCAGAGTCTGGATGGGTTATTGTAGGAGGCATCCAATTCAGCTGTATAGTAGGCAGTTTTGGCAGTTCTTATTTTTTTGTACATGAATTCCTTTGCTTTTCTGAAATTTAGCCAATCACTGGTGTCCTTTGTTTTTCTTGCCTTTTCCACAGCTTGCCTCTGGTTCTCAAGGCTGCTTTAAGCTCAGAGGTGAACCAAGGGCAGGATTTTACCTTAGTTCTGATACTGGTGATAGGTGCATGAATATTGAGAACATTGGTGATAATATCCTTTAAAGTCTGGAGTGCTGTTTCAACAGAGGTTGTAAGATAGAAATCTTGCCAATATATTGTAGTACTCAGGTCATGAGGTAACCTGAGATATTGAAATTCTTTTGACCTTTTGAGGATAAATTCTGCAGGATTTGGTGGTTTGAGTGTGGATCTTATGCCAGCTATAGGGTAATGGTCACTACATCACTTGGCAGTACTCCTGCATGTGAGTATAAGTGAGGCTTGTTTACCAACATAATATCCAGGAGTGAGCTGTTGCTGGAATTTCTTCGTTAATCCTAGTTGGGTCTTTAATCAGCTGTGTGAATCCATAGGTGTCACAAAAGGTTATCAAAGGTGCAGATACATTAGACAACCAGTTTAAATTCAAATCACCAAGGATGATGGTATCTTCAGGGCCTTGGTTGAGAATTGACCCTAGGTGAGAAAGCAGTTTAAGGCCTGCAGAGGGGGCCTATAGCATCCAATCAGTTTAAATGGAGACGAATTAGGAAGGCAAATTTTGATTGATAAACATTCAAATTCATTTGGCTCAGATGTGTTGATGAGGCAAGTTGCAGAGATGGTGTCCTTAATGTATATGGCCACCCCACCACCCTGGAAGGGCGATCTGCTCTGAAGAGCTGGTAATTGGGAAGGTTTACAACACTGTCTTTTGTTGTAGGCCTGAGCCAAGATTCAGAGATGACCAGGAAGTCTGGAAGAGTATGTGCCACCCAAGCCTGTATTAAGATGAACTTTTTAGGAGGCTGCAAGCATTGAAGTGTATGAAGCTTAGTCCTTTATGGTAGTCAGCTCAGAAGGGAAGATAAATTGACAATGGGGCCAGGATTAATCTCAATGGTGCCAATGCATAAAAGGAGGTAGAAGATTAATTTGACTAGGGCTCCAAGGGATAGGGATAGAGTGATCAGAGCATTTCCTCTTAATCCTAGATGCACACTGTGTAGTGGGAGATGGTGCTGTATATAGGGTGTGTCTTTTATCATAACATAGGAGTCTGATGGACAGGCATAGAGGGTTTTTATAGATCCAGGATACATGTAAAGGGCTAGGGAGAGCTGGATTGTTAGAGAGGCTTTATGTGGATACCCCAGGGTTGCAGTGTAATAGTGGTTCAAAGTGAATAAGGAATAGATGGTTGTACATTGTGGATGGCAGTGGAGAGCAGAACATACTCATTAACTTATTCGTCATGACAGGGGGTATAATATGATTATCATAATGGAATGGGGGAGATGAGAGGTTAAGGAGCAAAAGGAAACAAGTTAGCATTGTGCGGGGTAGGTATGGGTTAACAGAGAAGGGAATTAGATATGGGCGTGGATGAGAGAAATGGCGGGAAAGAGTGTATAAATACAATTAACCAAGAGGGGAGGGGGCGGCAAAATTTTGTGGCTTTGCCTGCATCCTTTCACACTGCTTCTCCCGCCTCCTGAACTCTTGGTCGGCTTGGAGGTCACGGCCGCTCGCGGCTGCCGAGCCCCTTCTGCGGCTGGAGCTGAGGGCAATGCCGGCTGCAAGTCAGGGACAGAGGAGAAGGCAGTGAGAAGGCAATTTTATTGCAGGCACCTGCAATTAGGGTGCAAGAAACAAGAATCTGCACAACAAAAGACTGGGAGGGTTTGGGGGTTAGCGCCAAGTGCCTAGCCCACACAGATCCCCAGAAAAGGCTGAATCACTAGCAAACATCACATCAAACATGTTTAAATTACTCCACAATTTTAAGTAAAACAGCTCTTTAAGGAAATTAACACAAGTTACAGCTAATCAGAAAAATCCCATCCAGAAAAGTGTTGCAGAGTCCAGCTAAAGTCAATGGGAAAGGCGCACTAATCGGAAGCAAGGCAGAGACAGCGGTCGCTTCCCGATTGGTTGCGGTTTGCCTCGACTTTCACACTGCTTCTCCCGCCTCCTGGAACTCTTGGTCGGCTGGAGGTCACCGCCGCCCGGGCTGGCGGCTCGAGCCCTCTGCGGCTGGAGCTGGAGGGCAATGCCGCTGCAAGTCAGGGACAGAGGAGAAGGCAGTGAGAAGGCAATTTTATTGCAGGCAATCTGCAATTAGGTGCAAGAAACAAGAATCTGCACAACAAAAGACTGGGAGGGTTTGGGGGTTGGCGCCTAAGCTGCCAGCCCACACAGATCCCCAGAAAAGGCTGAATCACTAGCAAACATCACATCAAAACATGTTTAAATTACCCACAATTTTAAGTAAAAACAGCTCTTTTAAGGAAATTAACACAAGTTACAGCTAATCAGAAAAATCCCATCCAGTTTGTTGTTACAGTTCCTGTGACTTTTGTTTAGGGGGTGATTTATTAGGCATGCATATTGATTTCGCAGCGGTAGTTTGGAAGGAATTTTATTAGTCATATTATTTTGCGGTAGTGTAGTGCAGTAGGGCATGTGCAGTTGTGGAACTGGATGTCCTGATATACATCATGCATGTCACTGCTGTGAGCCATCTGCAGTGTGATACATCCAGTACAGCAGCTGTAAAGGAAAAGTTATTTTCCTCAGTCATCCAACCATGTGCACCGTGTTGTGTATGACAGTGCTGTATGTCCTTAGTCCAGAAGTTCCAGCCACCCTGCAACTAGCCATTTAGTGGCAGCAGTTTAAATGGGAAGTTTGTTGCGTTAATAGTCAGGACTAGTTTAAAAGGGAATAATTTTTTTTACTGCTAATATAGTTCCATTCATGCGACCAATCCATATGCATTCCTGCATTATGTGTGGTATTCCTGCAGTGCGGTAATTCACAATTGCCAGCATTGCAATTAGCCACTCAGCAGTAGCAGTTTAAAAGGGACATTTTTGGTTTCAACTAGGAGTAATTTCAAAGGAAAGAAAATTCAATATTTTAAAAGGGAAACATGTTTTTGTTGAGCCCACTCCTGAAGAAACCATCTCTGAACCCAGAGGTGCTGGTGAACTATAAAGCTACTGTGAACCTTCTCTTTCCTTTTTTATCATATTTCTATTTTTCCACCTGCTGCAGTGTGTTACTGGTGGGGGCATCCAGCCACTGGCTCTGCCTGCCTGGAGAGCAGCAGGCTTACTCACATGATGGGAGATCCAGTGCGACCATCCTCTGACCCACCGGAGAGCCTCCCAATGCCACTCCAAGCCAAGCCAGCACCAGAACCCCCAGCGCAATTGCATGACAGTCCTCCAGGCAGAGCAAAGCACAGCCATCAAGCTGCATGGTCATGCCCAGCCTTTTCCTCCCTTAGTTCCCCTGGAGTATGGACATGCAATGACGTCATGAGGCACAGCATGCTGATGTCCGCCATACTCCACCCCTTTGATGTACCAGCTCTTGTAGTGCCCCCCGGTCATCACCAGGGGCCACTACAGAGTGGTGCAAGCTCTCAACCCCCCCAGGATAGGAAAGCAGTCCTCCGTACACTCGATCCTATCCCTCCTCTGCTGAACCCTGATGGCCCAGGCACGCTCCTGAACATGGGTCACTAGTGTGGTGTGAAATGTGGCATCCAGTGCCTCAATCCTCAGCACCCCCAGGACAGCCAGAATCTTCTTTTTCTATAGAAAATGATTGTGAAGGTGGTGGTGATGCAGCCTGAGACACACCTCGAGAGGTTTGATATCTATGAGCCATTCCAGTTGGGTTTCATTTTTTTTTTTAGCTTACTATACTTTATTGATCCAGTTGCGTTTCTAGCCTTGACACAGCACAGAGACTGCGCTCATCAATATGTTTAATGACCTGTTTCTGACAAGGGATGGGTGAGTACATTTTTGTCATTCTCTTCAGCCTCTTGTCAGCTTTTGACACCGTGGATCATATGGTGCTGATGGTATGCTTCACAGAATATGGAGGACTAACCAGGACTGCACTGAAATGGTTCAAGTCTTTTTTCTGTCTGGCAGATCACAGCTGGGTGTGATGGCGACTTTCTTATCACAGCCAGCTGTGGTTAGCTGTTCCATTAGACAGGCATCAGTTCTGTCACCCATGTTATTTGTGGTGTATGTGCCATCATTGGGGGCATGTGATTAGACAGTAAATCATGATTGTTTACTGTTACACAGGTGATACTCAGCTGTACCTGCCTTTTATACCTGGTGGTAATGGGGGTGATCTTAGTGCTGGAGCAGTGCCTACAGGAAGTTGCATGCTAGATGGTCTCTAGCTGGCCAAGCCTCAATCAGAGCAAGATGGAGTTGCTAGTAGTGGAACCAGGTCCTTGTGGGTGGGCTGTTAGAAAAGATGCTATAGTGTGTTCTTCATTAAATGGTACTACTCTCACAATTGTGGATAGGGTGAAAAATCTGGGAGTCACTGTATATCTATCTATCTATCTATCTATCTATCTATCCATCAATTATATCTATCTCCCTTCCAACTCTGTCCATCTCTCTTTCTCTCTGAAATGTCACCTTTTTATATCAGCTTTTGGTTCTATCTATCGATCTATCTATCTCTCTATCTGTCTATCTAGTTTTCCTACCTCCAAACTCTCTCTGTCCCATCACTATCCTGCCCTTGTAGACTACTTTCTGAAACTGTCATGCTTTTCCAGAAAAAAAATACACATTGTTCAAAATTGACATTATTTGTATTTGCTCAGAGGTGATATTGCCCCTGTATAGGTCTCTGGTGAGGCCCCGCCTGTAGTACTGTGCCCATTTCTGGAGCCCACACCTTTAGAAAAGACAGGAAGAGTCTAGAGACCATGTCGTACAGGGTCACCAGGATAATCCAAGGTGAACAGGGCAGATCCTATGAAGAACAGCTGGAGGGCCTCAACATGCACATCCCAGAGGCCAGGAGGCAGAGGACGACTTGACAGAAGCACAACATTCCTGACGGTAATCAAAATAGTGAACAGTGAGGACCTGTTCACCACAGCAATAATACAAGAAGGAGAAGGCATGAATGGAAGCTTATCAGTGGGGACATCAGGAGAGATGTGAGGAAATCAAACTTCACCCAGAGAGTGGGAAAGGTGTGAAACAGGTTGCCAGTGAAGGTGGTGAGGACAGTGATTATACATGAGTTCAGGAATGGGTGGCACAGGTATGGAGTGCTGGTAAGACTAAAAGGAGGAGGAGTTAGGGAGTTGGGGAATAGAAAGAAGGAGTAGCTTGGGGGAGGCATTAGGGATAAATACTCCAATAAGACAGCAGGTCAGATGATATGTAAAAATGTTTCTGGGTAGACTGGATGAACCCTTTGTCTTTATCTGTCAGCCATGTCTATGTTTCTATGACATTGTGCATTAAAAACAATTTTTTTGAAATATGCAATTTTAAATGCATCCTAAGCCAGATTTTACCTCTACAATAGTTATGCTAACATTTTGTAAATGGAATAAGGCAATTCTGTGCTATTTTGAAGGCATAAAAAAATGTTTGGGAAAAGAAAATCAGACCATGCTGGAATGAAATATGTTCTGAACCCAAAATCCAGTCCATATGTATACATGCATGTTACTAGTTTATTAAAAATGTGATAAGGTACAGAGAACGCCCAGCATTTCAAGGTCGGTCAACCTCTATATGGAAGGGCAGCCCCTTTCAAAGAGATTTATAGACCTTGAAGCACTGGATGTTCCCTGTACTTTGCCATGTTTCCAACAAACTAGTGTCTTGTCTTTACACATCTGGACTGGAGTGTGTTTATGTGTCTTTATAATTAACAGTTTACCCACCAATTGGGAAGAAGTGCTTCTGAAAGCAACCCTTGAATTTCAAGTGTGACATCTGAGCTTCAGTGCATGTTCCTTTGCCCTACTAGAGCATACCAGTTCAAACATCTCCATCTGTTTGATTTTGTCAATACTCCTGAATATGTGGAAGACTGAGATCATACATCCTCTCCACTTCCTTTTATCGTCAGTGAACATGATAAGGACCACAAATCTCTTCTAATAGCTTTTGTCACACACACACCAGCTCATTTTGTGGTCCCTGCTTTCTAACCTGTTGAGTGCATCACTGTACCTTCTTGTATTGAGGAACACAGAAGAGCATGAAGTACCCCAGGTGGGGTCTGATCAGGGCCGTGTAAAGCAACATGATTACTTTCCCTGCTCTGCTCACCTCCCTTGATGTGCCTGTCTTCTTCCAGCCCTTTTGACAGAAGCCATGCACTGCTTATAATGTTACAGCCTCTTTTTTATGACACTCATGATGCTCAGGTTGTCTTCCTCATCTTCTGCAGCAAGAGGAATCCCACATAGGATAGAGACCTGCACACTGGATGCACTTAATTTTTATATAGATATATTATAGAGGCACGGTCATGCTCCTGTAGTTAGGGTTGAGTAGGCACTTTAATGTTAAATCTCAAATTTTGCACTTTAGTAAATTTGCAACCATTAAATAGATTTGCACAAAATTTGGCATATGCTGTCTTATGGGGTCGATCTCTTGACGTGCAGAGGTTTGTTCTGGTCGGATGTATGGATTCTGAGATCCGGAGAGTGCAAAAACCTAAAATTCACCTTTTTTTTTTTTTGCACTCCTTCTCATCACCCTGCGCACAGACGTTGTGGAATTTTAGTGTGAAATTTGTATGATAGAAAGAGCCTGGGTCACCGAACAGTCTTGCACTTGTTTGGTGAACAGATATTAATCCATTCTAAAGTTATTGCATTTTTAAGGTCCCATTGTTTTCAATGGGAATTTCACTTTCCAGGATAGTGGAATGGACCGAAAAAGGATTTTAGTCTCACAAAAAAGCATTCTTTTTTCATGAGGGGCCAATCCTTTTTCACCAGAAAAAAAAATCATTTTTTGTGAGCTGCCATCTTGTTTTCCTTTTTTCACACAACAAACTGCCATAACTCTGCCCAGGGATGTCTCCTATAGAGAACCACTCATGGATAGTGACCTCAATATGATATGGACAGTGATCAGTGAAGACTGGAACATACAAAAGGGAATCACTAAAGTCAGATGCTATCACAAAACAAGATATGGGGAGATGAGAAAATGCATGGCTAATTGGGACTGGAAAAGGGATCTGGACCAACTCCCATTGGATCAGATGTGGAATAAAATCAAATTCTACTTAGACCATTGCATAGATCAGTTTTTTTCCTGAAAAGGCAAAATACAATAGCAAAAGGAAGGTGCTACCATAGTTTAACAACAAAATAAAGACAGAAACAAGAAATATAAACAAAAACCCTCAATTACAACTTGGGACAAACATAAACAAAAGCTAAGGAAATGTAAAAAACTTATAAAAAATACAAAAAAGATATTGAAACTAAACTTGCTACTAAAGAAGTAGACAATAAGAAATCCTTCTTTAACTATATTTCATGGCTGTGAGGAGGTGAACACAAAATAGGCCCACTGAAAATATCAAACTTCACTATTGAAAATGAAAAAGACATGGCCACAGCATTTAACAGTTATTTTCTAAGTGTTTACCAGCAAAAAAACGGAGGGACCAATCTGTACCAAAATATCAACCAGGACCAAAATAGTGATGCACTTATAAACTACAAAGTGAAAGAAATGGATGTAAAAGAGAAACTAAGCAAGATAAAAGTAAGCAAATCCCCAGGACCTGACAATATCCAGCACCAGCTTTTGAAGGAGCTAACAGCAGAGTTAACGTGTCAAATAGCAAAACTGTTTTCACAAGCTATCTCCAGTGGGCAGGTATATTTATTTTTTATTTATTTAGTTTTTGTTGACCAGGTAAGTGCACTAGACCAATAGTTCTTAGAGTTTGCCTCAGTGAGCCTCCCCAAATCCATGGAAAAGATTTTGAGCCTCCCCCAAAACTGAAATAATCTTGGGCCTCCCCAAAGAAAAGTAACATACTGTACTTTGTGCAGTATGCCATGAATAAATTTAAACCCCTTAGAGTACTTGGTTCACATTCAGCTCTTTATCTTACTGTATACTGACATGTGACCTTTGAAAAAGAGCTCCTATGCTCAAAGGTGTTATCTGAATAACAAATAAATAAAATAAACAAATATTATTATTCAGCTTATTTTAAGCCCCCAACAGGCCAGCCTACTTGGTCCACTGTTTTCATCCTTGAACCATTGTTACCCCTTGTTGCAGTACCTTCATGGGTCAGACTACTTTCTCTCTTTATGAAATAACCTTCCTACATACTTTGCCTCTCCCCCTCCTTCCCTGCTCCTAAGCAACTTCTCTGGGATTACTTTGCTCCTTCCTGCTATTGCTCTTAGCACTTCTATGCTCAACTCTTGTATTTGGGCTGTTCTGCCATCAGTCTACAAATTGATCAGTTACCACCACTCATTATTAGTTTATTGTTCGTGTATGTTTGCACTATTGCTCATTGTGTATTTCTTGATTGTTTTGCAGTTACCTTTTGAAATGTATTCACTACCTACCCTTCCCCATGTACACCTTAAATGTGCCTTGGCTCACTCACCTTCCCTAGTCACCTATTAGTAAATAAACACATACATTCACCTACTATTATCCTCTTTGAGATTGCTTCATCTCTTCACACAAAGTATATAAAACTCAAAATTTAAATACAGTACTTTTTCAGACCTGCTTGAGCCTCCCCTTGAACAGGTTGGGGCCTCACCATTTGAGAACCCCTGCACTAGACAAATCATGCCTATTTTCAGGCACGACCCGGGGGAGAGGGATACAGATGAATACTAACTGACCTTGAACCAGATTAAGCTGTTGGTGGTATTTTTAGTGAATGAGGGAAATTTGACCAGGAACACCAGGGAAATTCCCCTACTCTTTTCGATAAGTGCCATGGGATCGTTAATATCCACCTGAACTACCACCAATCCAGGGAGATGGGACTTCAGTTTAACGTCTCATCCGAAAGACAGCACCTCAGAAGTGCAGCACCCCTCTCATGCTGCACTGCAGTGTCAGTACTGGGATATTAACCCAAGTGCCAGACATGGGAACTGAACCCACAGCCCTCTGATCTCCTGGCCTCAGAGGCGAGTGTGCTACCTATTGAGCCACTGACACTGCTAATACATATGCATGAATGGAAGGAAGCCAATGTGACACCAATCCCTGAAAAGGACTCTAGGCATGATCCAAAAAATTGCCTGCCAATTAGCCTAACATCTTTGTAGGCAAACTACTAGAGGGTTTTATCAAAGAAACTATAGAACAGGTTAAAGAAATAGGGTGTGGAGATATAACACAACATGGCTTCACTTCATCTTGATCATGCCAAACAAACTTATTTCATTTCTTTGAGCGTATAAGCAAAGCACTGGATAATGGATTACTGGCTGATGTTGTCTATTTGGACTATTCATAGGCTTTTGACATGGTACCTCTTGATGAACTAGTAAAAGAAATTACAAGCCTTGGAATATGCACAAATATTGTTAAGTGGATTAATTCTTGGTTGGAGGGAAGGAGGCAAAAGGTAACAATCAGAGGTTATACCTCCAAGTGGGGAAGTGTAAGCAGTGGTTTACCACAGGGTTCGGTGTTGGGCCAACCCTGTTTAACCTGTACAAGTCGTCATTGCAAACAATTAATAGATCCTGGTTGCACAAAGTTGCAGATGACACATAATTGGGTGCCATAGTGAATGATTTACCAGCATGTCAGGCATTTCAGGAGGATTTAGATGAAATAACTCACTGGGAAAATGTTCATAAACTGTACTTCAATACTAACAAGTGCAAAGTCATGCACTTTGGGTGGAAAAACAGGATGGCCAAATATGATTTAAACAGTATAGAACTGGAAGAAAGCAACACTGAAAGAGACTTAGGCATAGTTGTGACCAACAAATTAACCTTTACAGAGAATACAAGACATGTTGCAGCAAAAGGAAACAGGATATTAGGCTGTATACTCAAACATATTAAGAGTAGGGAGAGAGATATCATGATCCCACTGTACGGCTCGCTGGTCAGACCATACCTTGAGCATTGCGCCCAGTTTTGGGCTCCATATAATTCTCCAGATAGAACTATGCTCGAGAGAGTTCAGCATAAAGCATCAAGGAATATTAATGGCATCTCACATCTCCGGTACTCAGAAAGATTGAATGAGTTAAACCTGTTTTCCTTAGAGTATCAATCAATCAATCAAGTCTTTATTTAACCAGGCATTCATCATTGAGCAGAAGCTCATTTGCAAGATGGACTTGGGTGGAGCATGAACAATTGTATATACAGGTCAACATAGGTATTTACAAGGCAATACAGATAACACTGTTTACAGAGAGGAAGAAAAAGAAGTTCATATGTACATATAATTACACAGATATTGTACAGATTACAGGGTATTTACATACAAAGAGGTGTCTATAGGAAGATAAAGAAGGTAATCTAAGGTTGCAGGAGGAAGTAACGGAAGAAAAAATATATACACCAGGTAGAGGCAAGGGGAGGGAGGGAGGGAGGTAGGGGAGAAAGGCTAGGAGGGCACGGTGCACAGAAAGGAGTTGGTAAAATGGGATGTAGAGAAGGTGGATGGAGAAAAGGAGTATGTGTGAGCCCCGGGATTGAATGCTATAAAGTACGGGGCATGGTAGGATGTCACAACCCAGGGGTAATGAGCTCCTATCCGAGGTTGGGAAAGGAAGGATAAGGGGATGGATGGGCCTAGTGTTGATAAGATAGGGGGATAAGAGAGAACAATTAGGCTTGTGAGGAGCAAGCTGAGGGGTCAGTACTTAAAATTGGGTCTAGGTGTGACTATATACCAGTGCAGACACTGGTACTGGGTCTGAGTGGGTGAAGCAGTTACATACTTCTCTGATTGTATGGAAATAAAGCATTTTGAAGGCATTTATACCAATTAGAGTGCTTAATTTGAGGGTTTTTTGTAGATCGTTCCATAAGGTAGGTAGCACGACGCTTATGGCTGCCCTGCCAAAGCTGGATTTTGCTTTGGGTACTTTAAGTGCAATAGCTGAGTAACTTCTTAACGCGAATTTCCCAATTATACTCAGGGGAAGACAGCAGGAGATATAGTAAGGCAGCTTATTAGAGATGGCTGTATAGGTCCAGAAAGCGGCGTTTCTGTAGCGCCTGAACTTTAGTGATGTCCACCCCATGCCGCATATAGGGTGCAGTGATGCGTGTCGAAGGAAAGTCCCGTTATAAACCTCAGTGCTCGATGGTAGAGTGTGTCCAGGAAATCGGCATAATCAACCAATGATAGGAAAATGGATTGGACCAGTTGTTTCTTGGCATCTCTGGTGAGAAACTGGTTGATTCTAATAAACAGGTCAAGCCTTTGCCGAAGTTGTTTTAGCAAGTCCTCGATATGTTCAATGAAGGAGAGTTGTTGGTCTATCCAAACTCCCAGATACTTGAATTTTGTAACAAATTCTAGTTTTTCACCTAGAACTGTGGTAATTTGGGGAACTGTCCCACTGGACACAGGGTTAGCTGTACGGATGAAAGGGGAGAGGACCATCACTTTAGTTTTTTTGGCATTAAGGAGTAGCTTTTTTTGGAGGAGTTGGCTTTGCAAAAGGTTAAATTCTGACTGTAGGTCTCTGCAGGCAGCTTCAGGTGTTGGGCGACTCACGTGAGAACTGTATCATCTGCAAACAGATGGATGTTGGCTTCCTTTATACAGTAGTCAATGTTATTAATGTAGATTGCAAAAAGTAAGGGCCCTAATATAGAACCTTGAGGTACCCCTCTTTGCAGAGTTTTTAAGGGGGACAGGCCTCTTTCAGCTTTAACTTGTTGAAGGCACTCTGTAAGATAGTCAGTAAACCAGCAAAGAGAGGAGGGGTGCATACCTATGGTTTGAAAGGAGGAGAGGAGCAGACTATGGTCGACGGTGTCAAAAGCCTTGCTTAGGTCAAGAAAAATAGCACAAATAAAGTTTTTGCTCTCAAGATTATGCTGCCAGTCATTAGTAACTTTGGCAAGGGCTGAGATAGTGCTATGTTTAGCTCTGAATCCGGACTACATAGGGTTTGGCAGTTCCCTAGACTCAAGGTGAGTCCTCAGCTGTGCATTTACAATTTTCTCTAGGAGCTTGGACAGAACTGGAAGGAGAGAAACTGGCCTGTAGTTATTGAGATCGCCAGGGTCACCTGATTTGAACAGTGGCATGACATGTGCTGTCTTCCATATAGGTGGTAAGGTGCCCTGAGACAGGGATAAGTTAAAATGGTGGGTGACGGGTATTGCTAGTATGTGGTAGGCAATTTTTAGGAAGTAAGGGTCAAGGGTGTCGGCCCCAGCACTTTTCTTAGTATCCAACTGAAGCTAAGAGGTCCGCTACCTCTTTCAGTGAGGCAGGTTGAAGTGAGAAAGGCGGCTAAGCTATCGGAGTTCCAAGCAGTTGGCTGGCAGTCTGAGAGTGAAGTATGTTTGCAGGGGAGTTATCAAATGCCATGCCTGCAGCAGCAAAGTGGTTATTGAATGCGTCAAGTATATCCATCTTTTCGGTTATAGTCGAGTTGCCAGAGGTAATCTTGGTCGGGATTGAAATTCCTGGGGAGTGGCCCAGCAGATCGTTGATTGTGTTCCAGAGCTTGATTGGGCTCTTTGTGGCAGAGTCGAGTTCAGATTTGAAGAACGTGGCCTTCGATTCTCTGATTGTTTTGGTACATAAATTTCATAGTCTCCTGAACTGGTTCCAATCCTCTGCAGTGTTCAGTCTGCACGCTTTTTTCCAGAGCTTATCTCTTTCTAGAAGCAAGGACTTGATCTGAGGGGTGAACCATTTACAGATTTTGGTCCTAGTTCGAACTTTTATCAGGGGAGCATACTTATTAAGGGCCCTCGATAGAATGTCGTGGACGATATTGTAAGCAGACATAATCGTTTTGGCCAGGTAGAAATCTTGCCACTGAGGGGAGTACTTAGGCTCGTTTAGATAGGCATGTTCATTGAAGTTGCACCTGGATCTCTTCATAGAGAACTTGCTGATCGGTGCTGGGTTGTTGGTGGATCTTACTCCCGCAATAAAACAATGGTCACTGGCATCTGAGAAGAAGACATCAGCGTGGGAGAAGAGATGAGGTTTGCTCACCATTAGCACATCCAAAAGTGTACTTTTACTGGGGTTCTTCACGTTTGAGCATGTTGGTTCAGTAATAAGTTGCGTCAGCCCATGTTCATCACAGAAGGATGCAAGGGGGGCAGCTGTGTTAGAGAGCCAGTCAAAGTTGAGGTTTCCTAAAATAATAGTTTCTGGCAGCCCCTGTCCCAACTTGTCACTTAGATATGATACAAGCTGTAGGCCAGCAGACTGTGGTCTGCAGCATCCTATTATGCAGAGTGCAGTAGTCTGTGTAATTTCCACTTTGAGAATTAGGCATTCAAATTCGCTGGCGACAGATGCCGAGGATAAGCAGAAGGCAGAAAATTTGTCTTTAACGTAGATAGCTACCCCTCCTCCTCTGGCATGCCTATCAGCTCTGAACAAGGCATAGTTGGGGATGTTTACTTCTCTATCAGTGGTGCTGGGTCTAAGCCAAGTTTTGAAAATCACAAGTATGTCAGGAGAGGTATGATTTACCCAGGTTTGTATTAAGGTTATCTTTTTAAGGTGGCTACATACGTTAATATGCAAGAAGCTTATTCCTTTTAAATTTGCTAGTTCTGCTGGTGAAGCAATAGCTTCTGGGGGGCCAGGGTTGAGTTCTGTGTTGCCTGAACATAGCAGGAGGATAAGTAGGATTTTTCTAAGAGCGCTAATTATAAGCCTGTAATTCCTGTCTTTCTCCCGTCTAGTAGTTCTGATGTTTTAGGGACTGGAAAGTAGCCACCATAGAAGAGCTGATCTGTTGTAGCAAGAGCTAGTACCCCTACCACAATAGGCAGGGAGGATATAGAAGTCTTCATGGTGGGGGAGTGTTATAAGTACTACTGGTATGTGTGGTCCAAGAGCAGGGTTCGAGGTATTGGTACTTGGAATCACGGAGGCAATTAAAGGATAAGTTGCCATGTGGTATACAGCACAAGGTGCCGTTGTAGACCAAACATGATGGTAGTTCAGGTGTCCAATGCTGGGCAGCTGGTATCAGCAGAAGAAGGGGCAGTATAAGGAGCCATATAGGGCTCAACATGATGGTACCTCAAAAAAGGAGCCACTCAATTAGCCCAGGGGCCATTGGGGTTGCTGGATTAATGCAGTTTATCAGTAGCTTTCCGATCCAGGTCGACCCAAATTTGATAGCATTAAAAATATTTAGTGGTGAAGGCACAGCCAAGGAGAGCCTATGCATTTTAGTAAGGTGAGGCCCTGAGAATTGGATCCCGTAGGCTGGACAGAGAAGAGGGGGATCACGAGCTAAGTCTCGGGACGTGGACTAATATTTTGGCAGGAGCTACTGTATTTAATAATCAGTGGAGGTGGGGGAGGGGGGTGGTCAAAAAAGTTGCGGCAGTTGCCGTACCTTGTAGGGCCTTGGGTCCATGTCTGGGGTCTCGAGAGTCGGCTAGAGAGGCGCCGACCGCCCGGTAACCAGGAATCCCGCGGCTTAGGAGCTGGGAGCCTGGGTGGCAGTTCCTCGGCTGAGGGATAGAAGGAGAGTGAGGATTAATAAAGGGGATTCACATAAAGGGTTAGACAGAACAGCGGGGAGTCCAAAATTTGCAGAACAAAAGGACGTATATTACTTTGGCGTCCAAAAGTGTCTAGGGTCAGTGCACATATGCAGAGAAAGGGCTGTAAACACTAGATTTCTTTCCCAAACCACAATTCAAGTCCTTTCAATTACAGACTGGGTTAACACTTCAGCTTTTTAACATTTGTCCCAACATAAACATTTTTAGGGTTTAAAATCAAACAGCAGAAGCCAGCTTTTGCCAGTGACCAATCAGAGTGTGGTCTGAGAGGGCGCTCGCAATCCAGTTGGTTGCGGAAGTTGGCATATCTTGTAGGGCCTTGGGTTCATGTCTGCAGTCTCGAGCATCGGCTAGAGGGGCTCTGACCTCCCGGTAGCCGGGAATCCCACGGCATAGGAGCTGGGAGCCTGGGTGGCAGTTCCTCGGCTGAGGGAGAGAAGGAGAGCGAGGATTAATAAAGGGGATTCACACAAAGGGTCAGATAGAACAGTGGGGAGTCCAAAATTTGCAGAACAAAAGGACTTGTATGGTACCAGCAATGCCAAAAGAGGTAGTGAGGAGTAGTAGGTGGTTGCACCCCATGGTAGTTTGTTTGGTTTTGCTGGCCTGCTTAACTGCTAGCTGGTTTATAGTTGAAAGGGTATATAGTCAAATTAGGGTGAGGTCCCTAACAATAGGCATACTAGGGGAGACTTATGCCCAGTGTATAGGGCATTTAGAAATGCAGATCTCTGGGAGTACCTTGGACTACAAAGTAAGCAAACCAGTAGGGAATTGAACTGCCATAAGATGCAACTCTTGGGGGAAAATTATAACACTACTAAAAGGGGGAATTGGTTTAATCAGCGTGTTGTCAGCTTATGGAATAAACTCCCAGAAACAATTGTTTGTAGTGCCACAATGGAAATATTCAAGGTATCATTAGATAATTACTTAGAACACCAATATAGCCAATAAATATCAGTGAATCTCAATGGTGAAAGCTTCATGACTCGTACAACACCTATGAAACATCCAAACAAGTATCATGCTCACTGGGAGCAGATGAGCTTCACTGTGTAATATTTTATAGTTCCTATGCTCTCTGAATGTTTTTTTTTTTCAACTCTATGAATCCTATTTTGTGACTCGCTAAGTTCTTTTTTTGTTTTTTGCGACTCCTTTTTCATTCTTGCAAAAAAGGAAATGGGCTCAAGAAAAAGGATTTAACTCTGCCATCCCCTTTTAAAGTATGCCATTGGTGTTCAGTGGCACCGCCCCATCTCCCTATTTTATATCCCTGGTGTCTAGTGGCCCCCCACCCACCCTCTGATTCCCATATAGGTTTAAATCTAATTCTGCACCACTTCGGGGGCATCTCATTAATGTCCAGTGGTACCCCCAGCCTCTCATGTCCCTCTTAATATTATTATTCCATTGGTGGCCAGTGGTAACTTCCACCTTCCGATCTCCCTGTTAATCTGTGAATCAGAAAAAAAGTCCATTGATGTCTATTTAATTTTTTTAAACTTGTTAAAAAAAAAAAAAAAAATTCACTACGCTTATACCTTGACCCTCACCCGACCTCCTGCACAACACCCTCCCACCTCCCACACTACCATACCCTCCTCACCTGACATGCTCAGAATGTGAAGATCCACTCTCCGACTGAAGACATGTTCTTGGTGCTGGAACCAGTGACTGCTGTATGACAGGTAACTGTGGTTCAATTCCAACAGCAGTTACCTTACCTGTCGTACAGCAGTCACCAGTTCCAGAAGCAAGACGTGTCTTCGATCAGAGAGCAGATTGTCTCATTCTGAGCATGTCATGTGAATGAGGGTGTGTGGGAGTGTGTAGGGGGTGTGAGGAGGTGGTGCACAGTGGGAGATCGGATGTGGGGGATATATTTTTTTCTTAACAGGTTTAGAAACCAAACCCCACTACACTACAGAAACGCGAGGGGGAGTGCAAAAATACAGTGGCTGTCCAACCTGCTAATTTTTGCGAAAGCAATCACAATGAAAAAACAAACAAAACAATAACAACACATCTATATATATTATAAAAAATAAATGAAGGATAAGACTGGCATATGGGGAAATATCCTCATCTTGGAGCTACCAGCCAATTAGGCCATGAGCCCGAATAGTTGGGTAGCTCCACAATGAGTATATTTCCCTGTAAGCTGGCTCTAAATAAAGCCGTGCCTTTTGCCCACCTTTCACCTAGCTCAGCCCAGAAGAACTCTGTGGTAGTGTTTGTCCCCCTGCTGTCTTTCTTGTCTTCAGCAGTGAATTTCTCCCCATTCCCATGAAGGGGGACACCCCACCACCTTTCTTGCCAGGCTTATCCTTTGGCAATAGTCTGTATCCTTTTATCCTAGTATTCCGTCATTTTTGTCTCTCCACCAATACTCTATGAATGCCACTAAGTCCAGGCTCTTAAGCACACCCATTTTGTTGGGTGTGTTCCTCATATTAACTTGCATGTGAGTAAGGATAGTTCTCAGCCCTTAATGGTATTCTCTTCAGGCACCTCCTGCTCTGTGAGAGGGTGTAGGGGGTGCGGGGAGGAGGGCGTACAGTGGAGGTCGGTGGGGGGTGCGTGTGAGAGGTGGTGACATTTGTTTTTCTTAACAGGTTTAAAAAAATAAAATAAAGACATCGATGGACAATTTTCTGATTTACAGATTAAGAGGGACATTGAAGGGGGCTATCTATTTTGGGAAGAAAAATGCATGGGAGCACAGGGTCTAAAGGACCGTGCACTCCCACAGTAAAATAAGGATACTATTATACTATCTCAGAAAGTAAGGAAATAAGTTGCAAAAAAGCTTCATTAATGCTCCAGTTAGAGTTAAAGTGACTAAAGTAGGAAAATGTGGCATTAAGGTTTCCAACCCTAACACCCTACCCCTTCCCTGCAGGCAGTAACAGGTGTTGGGTGTGCCTTGGGATTGTCAACCCTAATGCTCACTCCATTCTCATATACTGCATCCATCTCAGCTTATTTATTCATGCAGTGGGGTTAATGTTAGGGCTGACAACCCCAAGGCACACTCAACACTTGTCACTGCCTTCAGGGTAGGGGTAGAGTGTTAGGGTTGGAAATCCTAATGCCACATTTCCCTACTTTTGTCGCTTTAACCCTAACTGGAGCATTAACAAAGTTTTTTGCAATAGATAGACAGATAGATTGATTAATGTTTGAAGAACTACCATATATAACCACTGGAAGTGACACATAATTCTTGGAAAATTACTGTATATGAAAACGTACTTGTGCAGGGGCGGAATTTAAGACAAGGAAGAGGAATGGATCAGTGACTTGGCTCCATGGAGTCAAAATATGGTCCCTTCCCTTCCTAAATAGAGATAACTGAAAATTAAAGTATATGCATTAATCAATTTGGAGACAGGTATGGGTCCTTTATGGTTTCTGGACTGAGCACCAGGAAAAGTGCTCTTTAAGCAAATATTCTGGTTTCCATTATGATGGATAATGTGAATTCTCATTTGTAAACCATACATTATTTATGTGGTGTATTGGGATATTCATCAGCATTTTAAAAGTGAGATGTAGTTCTTATTTATTAAAGCAAATGCTGTTCAGCAGCACTACCTAATGCAAGTTGTTATAAAATGTACCTGATATTCTCTGATCAAGGCACATGCTTCTCTTATTATAAGGGCCAAATAACTTATATCTTTACTTGTTTTTGGGTGAAAGCAGAATTTCAGAAGACCTCATCATACATTCTATACATGAATGTGGCTGTCTTTACTACTGATTTTAGTGACTTTTGGCCTCCCTTGTAAAGTTCCCCTGACATGTTCTTTTACTAAATAGTGGTTCAATGTCAAATCAATGGTCAAGAAAAAAAATTTTCTTTCCTTCGTTCTGTCTGACAGAATATAGATTCTGTTGCCCTACCATTAAAGTATTTACAGATTTTTAACACAAGTGAAAGAGAACAGAGGAAGCCTATTTTTTTTTTTGGGGGGGGGCTGGGCCCACTTGTCGAGATGGAGTGCAGCTGTTTCTGTTGAGGAATCCCCTGAAAAGCTGCTATGTTCCACTTTGTATACAATAGCTGAAATTTTGACCTAGTATTTGTATACAATAGCTGAAATTTTGACCTGGCTGGTTAATGACATGGATTGATTAATTCCCAAGCCATTCTTGACACTTTCCAAAGCAATGTATTCAGTTAAACCAAACAGTGAAGGAAATAATAAACTAAAACCAGTGGAATATTATTAGAATGAAACTTGTGTACATAGTGCTTAGACCCATGATATATAGGGCTGGATTTTCCACACGACATGGGACTAAGTCCCACACCACAACTGCAGTTGCAGTCCAAAATCTCTGCAGCTGTGGAGGTTGGTATTTTCAGCCGGCAAATCTGTGGGGATGTTTAGCCTGGTCCAACTAAACAAAACGTTTCCCTGCAGCTGCGACGAAAAAAACAAAACAGTTGCAAGCTGCTGTAAATTGTGGAACCAGTTGCAAACCAGCTCCACTTTTGAAAATACTGAAGCTGCAGGAAAAACTGTAGCTCTGCAAGTGGCGACCCACTTGTGCCAGTTTTTTTCCTGCAGCTGCGGAAGTTATGAGAACTTTGAAAATCTATCCCATAGTGTGTAACACTTGTTATAAACTGCAGTAATATGAAACAGAACATGAGAAATGTGGCTGTAACACTACATACAACCCCTTCACAGTCAGTATAAAGAATGATGCTGGCAAGTTACAGTATTTACCAAGCAGATCATGAAGAACATATTTTTTCTGTGAGTTGCAGCATTTAATTAGGGAGGGAGATGAAGCTCACATTAAAGCTTTTAGCACCAAACTTGATAAGCTGATTACTATAACTTCTGTATCATTATCCATATACATCATGATTACAGTTAATTAGGAGTTTCTTGTATTTTTATGCCTCAGAATTGCATGTTTTCTTCTAAAATTCTGTCAAACAAAATGGTGAACTAGCTGGACATGCAATTGAGAGCCACATACTGTATGTCAAGTGCCAACTTTAAAAACCCAGCCTGTGTTTCTGAAAAGGCATCAATCATCCTTCTTTGAAAAAGAAAATGTTACAAATCTTACCTCCTTTTAAGCCATTTTCTGGCATTTTGGATTTTTGGAAAAAAGATATCCATTGTTTGATTCACTTTTTGAAACTAAGTTCACCAGGAATCCCAGAGGACAGCATTTCTCCCAGCATGCCTCAGGACACTGATCTCCCCGACATCGGTAATGTCACTATATGGGTAGTGCTGTAATGCTAACTGTACAGGGATATGGGATATCTGTTTAATGTGGTATTTTTTATTTAAAGAGATCCGAGTAACTCAGTGGGAGCTTTGAGAAAAACAAAACATGTAATTCTTATACACAATTCAGTTTAAATTTGGTGTGTTTTCTGTATTTAGTTTCCTATTTTTCTTTATCATTCAAAAATATTAACATAATTGTTTCCATAGACTTCAGCTACCTGCCTACTCCTGACATCAAAATCATTCCAAGTGTACCCTCCCTCCCCACCCAAGTGGGGCTTACCTTTAAAGGAGAACTGCACTGAACCTGTAAGTCATGTTTTCCAGTAGATGATGATTTTTAAATATTGGTTCCAGTTCTGTTACTCTTCCATCTATACAAGCTTTCTGATCTCCTTGTGGGTGTTTCTGATTTATGCACAGGTAGTAAATATCTTGTTAGAACTGTATGATGTCATTTATGTCCCTTGCTCAGCTCTCCCATTGTTGGTACAATGCATTTTTGTTGGCTGCAGGGGACATAAACTACATCGTATTGTTCTAAAATGGCACTTAACACCAGATTGTGTTGCAGAAACAATGACTGAGGTTATTAATAGCCCAGTATAGATGGAACAAAAACATAATTAGAACTAGTAGTAATAAAGCAGCTTTTACTGGGAAAATAACTTGCAGGTTTGATGGCCCTTGAAGACCCAAAACATTTCACACATCAAAGGCTTGACTGCTTCTGACAGAGTAAGTGCACAGATGCTTCTGACTTTATCTGAAATTCATTAATTGTTGCCTTGACTGAACCAGTCACTTAATCACAATCAAGCATGACATGTCTGGGGCACAGAATAATGTTTAAAGACTGAGCATTGTAGGCTACCATTTCAGCAGGCATCTCTGCCACTCTAACCCCTGTTGACTAGACAATGGGGTCAGGGGTTATTGCTCAGCCAATCAGGCTCCAAAGCCTTCAGAGGAAGCCACAGAGGGTTCATGGACTAGCTAAGACCTTCATTAATACACACTCCTCTCATGCAGCCGGCTAGTCATTGAGTGAGTGAGTGAGTGATTGAGTAAAAGATCTCCAGCACTGCTAAGAGTGATTAATAGATCCAGGGACCAACTGAGCTCTGGATTTCCCCAGTGAACAGCAGGGGCTGTTCCAGAAACTTTTATTCTGCATGTCACTGCTGTCTGAAACAGACTGGAGAGCTTATTTTTTCTCACTCCTCCCCAAGATGTCCCTCTTTCCGAGGAGCACCCCAGTACCATTACACCAACGTCTGTGGGGACTTACCTGCTGCCATCTTCCCCAAGGTTGCCCCCCCCAGTGGGGTTCCCCATGCCCCACCATAGAATGGATCTGACTGGAGAGCTAAAGTGTGAGTAAGAGAGCAGACTACATGTCTGCCAGAGGCAAGCAGAATTCCTGCACAGAAACAGTAGTGGTAATTGCATGCTTGTACAGAGCAGAGTGAGAGGTTGAAAGTAAGAAAATAGTAGAGGCGTTTGCGAGGATAAGCTGCCCTGCAATCACTCAACACACAGAGAGAGCTTTGCGGCATTACATTTATTACTTAGCTGTTCCTGGCAGATCAGTCACACCATTGAACAGCTGTATTGCTACCTCATTGCCTAACCTTTTTCTTTTTCCAGAAGCTGATCCCACAACCTTAATAAAGTCCTTGTTATGTTTCTATATTTACTGTCTGTGATCATATTATTACTATTGTAATAAAAACTGCAATGTTGCCGGAAATTGCTGTTGTATTGTGCTGGTTCATGGGTTGGGTGCTCTTGAGGGGAGGTGTGGCATAATGCTTTTCTGGGGGTTGTACCATACTTTCACAAGACCCACTTTAATTTTCCCTAGGTGGATGCACTGCACAATTGTTTATATTGAGGATATGAACCCTCCAACCAGAAGTTCAATGACCTAGGCCCCTTAACCTTGTTTGAGCCCACAAGGCAGGGGATAGTAACCATTAGAATTCATGGTGACCTGTTTACATGTAGCAACCAATTGTGATGTCACAAACAGAGAATTGTGATGTCAGGTATAGATAAGTAGCCAGAGTACATGAAGTCTTAGGACAATGATCTTCTTTAGATGTTATTCCATAGCTGTAAAACAAATGGGAAGCTAAATGCAGAAATTGTATAACATATAAGCTGACATATGCCTACAGATGCAGCCATTGGCAAGGTCAGATATTTCCTGAAATTTCGGTGATATTGAGGGAGGTGGAGCCTGGCATCCAAGATGGATGCAAGCTAATTTCTAAGGAAAGACTTGGGGATTTTGTCTAGTGCACATCTGTTAAACATAACGGCATCTTCCAACACCTGCTACAGTGCAGCTACAACCAGAGAACAGTAGGAGTAATCAGAGCCCTTCTGATTGAAAAGCAGCCCATCCTTTGCTGAATTACACCGAGGGGAAGCTATCCTGGTACCAGTGCATGTTTTCTGCCTGGCAGGCTGTTTCAGCACCAGTGCACTGGTTGGTGAGTGCCCCACTAAAAGCTCCAATGGACCAAGTCTGCAATTGAGTATATCTAACAGAACGATGGCGGAGTGAAGGGAACCCCCCACTGGCAGTGGAGTGGGAAAGAATAACTCTGATGCTCAGTAAGGTGCTACAGGACACTGCTGAGCTAAAATCCACCACCACTTAAAGTAATAAGGATTTAAAAGAACTTGCAGCATGGGTGGCTGGAATGGAGCACCAAGTTGCCCAGTATGGCTCACATCTCTGTCATCATGAAGGGCACCTGAATGAGCACCATGAACAATTACAATTTCTTATGGCAAAAGTTGACAATATGGAGAACTGGGATCATCGCAAAAACCTAAGGATCATCAGTGTCCCAGAAGGTATGGAGGGGAGGGACATGGTGGCTTTTTTGAGACACGCTTTGCCCAATATGTTAAAAATGAATAACAAACAGCCCCACGAGCTGGAGAAGGCACACCAATTCCTAGCTACCAGATCCAAGCAAGGGGATTGCCCCTGCCCCATACTGTGCAAATTTCTCAGACACCCAGTCAAGGAGCAATATCTGACAGTGGCAAGGGAGCAGAGGAGCACTAACTGACAGGACAACTAGATTCAGATCTTTCAGAACTATTCCTCAGACCTCTCAAGGAGAAGGATAAGGAGAAAGAGAGCATATGTCAGTGTTAAACAAGCACTTTATTGACTGAACATTCCTGCATCCCTCTGGTATCCAGCAATGAGAAGGGTGCACTTCAATGGGGAGTATGTGATGTTTAATGTTCCTGGGGAGGTGGAACATTTTCTGAAAGACATAGAGACAGGGAGGCAAGTGTCATGTCAGCCTCCATAACAACCACAAGGAGCTGCTTGGCAAGAAATGGAAGTACTTGAGGCTGGGGAGAGGGTGGCCGATGCGAGAGATGGGCTGGGAATTAATAATGAAGAACCCTGGCACAAGGCTCAGCAGGGGCAGACAAAGAAGCACAAGCAAATGGCTAAACCTAATGCCCCCAAGAAAATGTCCCTCCCCCCACAGAGCCAGGTCTCAAGGTAGACAAAGATGACAGAATCTGTCAGATGCGAGTATTAGCTCCCCAGGTGAAACCCCTGTAAAAACATCCAACAGATATGCAATACTGGATTAGCTGATACCTACAACCCTGGACTTATCCACAAAAAAATTGCTCACCTCAGATAACTCTGTTCCATGTATTGATCAACTGATTCACTGGACCTCCCCTTTGTCAGCAGTGGGCAGACTGCGTGGGGGATATAGCCATGACAACACAGCACCAGGAGTCATTGAACTCCACAAAGCCTGCCCAGGAGTAGCAGGGATTAACTGTCAAAGCTACTGTCCTTTGTTTTACAGTACAGAAATAAACTGACTCGATGCCAACAGACTTCCTGGATTAACTCTCCCCCTCTGGTTACCCATCCCACAATAAGGGTCCGAACAGGTGAACAAAACCTGGATCACAGCTTTGGGAAATAAAATGACTGGAGGAAAAGCCTGATCAATGTATTATTTAGTTGCTAGCTGTCTGCCTCTTCCTATATCACTGCTAATGAAGGCGGGGTTATACAGGGATGAACTGATGCCAATTCAAAGTGCCCCCATCCACAAGTGATCTAAGCCCCCTCTGATATACATGGGCTTTGGTGGTGACTCTCAGAATCATTATGCCATCAGCTGCCTTGTGTGGCTACCATGTAGGACAAGTATGCGGCAAATTAGTGTGGGGGATATAGCGTCCGTTCTATTTGTTAGCCACAAATATTGTTTTTGGCTCCCATCCCACACAACTGTCCAACTGGGCTAATGCCTGCATTGCAAGGTGGGTTAAAGTACGTTAAGGCATTTGATTGGGGGGGGGAGACAAGTATCTCACTTACAGCAACCCAATAGCTGACAGTTGTAGATGCGGATAGAAATGGGGACTGAGCCACCTTGCAGCATGCAAACCTCCTCCCCTCACCTGTCATCTATTTAGCCCAAGTCAAAAAGGGAGGACTGATCCTTACCTTTGGCAGTCACAGTAGGAGGCTCCCAGTTGTCACCAGGGGAAGAGGGTTGCAGACAAAAGAGTACCTCCCAGGGACTGTCATCTCCTTGCGGTCAGCACAGAGCTTCACTGATATCACTGATGAAAACCCTGCAAACTTTCAACATAAAGCTCCCCCGGCATCCCAAGAGGCAGAAGGGGGAGATGAGGGAATGTATGGGGAAACGAAGCTGGGGTGAGATTGTACCTCCCAACTGCATAACTCAGGGCTGTAGGAACCTGTAAGGCTGGTAAGGCCATGGCCTTAACACTTTTTGTGGCCCCAGACCCCCAGCTTTTATACAAAAATGTTTCACATAACGTTGTAATAATGCTCATCATGGGGTGGGTGTGTGGTTGATGACTTTGTTGCTTAGTCAGTTGTCCCTCTCCAGTTGCAACTGCAGGCTCCAAGGCCAGCCAGGGTATCCCACACCCCTAGCTCCAGGGGAACTTTTTTCCCCACAGGAATCAGGGTATGAAAATCACAAAAAAAAGTGTTTTTTGTCTTCAATAAAAGCCCCAAAACTCACCACAGAGCACCTAGACCCCCAGAGCATCTGGGAGCCTGGCGGCCGCCAGACCCCCCACCTTACTGTCTTGGATATTGACATTTTGGCTTTACCACCTTCAAAATGCTTCCTACGGGTCTGGCATAACTCACAAGAAAGCTGGGATGCTGGGAATAGGAGAGAGTGTAAAGATGTGAGCTACAGCTGAGAAGGAGGATCCCCATTTTGCCACCCACTGCTGGAACAAGGTATAGAGTGCAAGAAAGGGGAGCAATCCAGTATCAGTTGACTACAAGCTCATCAGGTGAGTGCTTAGCCATGGGGGAAGGGACAAGGTTTTTTTTTTTTACTTGCTCTTTATACTCCCCCTGCCCACAGTGCCCCACTCTTCAGGAGACACTTATGGACTTATAGTCCCCGCCCTTTTACCTGGAGCCCGGAGTAGTCCATCCCCCATGTAGCCGTGGCTGTGTCCCCCAGGTGGGCATGGGGTAGGGGCACTCCTGAAGTCCTTCTTTTTCTCGTCGAGATGCTGGTACTGGGTCAGGCAGGGGGAACTGGGGATCAGAGCCTGGTACTCCATCTACCGGGAGTGCTGCAGGGTGTTTTTCCCATTTTCTGTGAGAGTGGCATGTGCCCCAATGTCAAGGCATCTCCACCGACATCCTCCACTCCCATCCCTCTCTTTACGCTTGAGCACTTGCAAAGCCTCTGGCTTTCACCAGAGGCCAGTAAGGCACCGAGCGTCTACCCTCTCCCTCCAGGGAGAGGAGAGCTGTCCTTCAGATGCTCAATCCTCTCTCACCCCTGCTGACCCCCGATGACCCGGGCTCATTCCCAAACCTGGCTCGCCGGTGTGGCGCACAGTGTGGTATCCAGTGCCTCAGCCCTCAGCACCACCAGGCCGGCAGGATCGAGGTTTAAAAACAGTAAATGTCAGAGAAACCAGGTGTGGCTACTGATAATCCCTAGGATGCCATAACTTGAAGATACCCTGGGAGAGAATATATATTAGGGTAAAAAAGCAATGTCAGTGGGAAATGTTAATTATATTCTGTTGTTGTTAATGTTACTAATGCCCCAGAAGGGCTTTCCTAACCCTTGGCTAGGGTCTGGTAACTTAGCCGGGTTAAAAGGGACTGCCCCTTCAAAAGGTAAAGGAAAGGTTGCATATGTTGTGTTAAATAGTACTTTGTGGTACACAGTTCTCGAAGGATGCACAAATGTTCAGTGCAGATTGTACCACAAGGTTGGGTTACAAATGCAAAAGACTATCTCCTCATAATCTCGACTTAGGAGAATTATTCAAACAATTGAAATGGAACCTATTGGGACAAAGAGCGGACCTTGGCCGGCGCTGGGTTATAGCGAAAGTGATGACCCCAAGGGCCCCTCTGCTCCTAATTAACATCTATGTTCCAAATGAGGACTCAGTGGAGTTCTTCAGTCACTTTTAACAAGAAATATTAGACATGGCAGCAGAGGACTCAGATATGCTGCTAGGAGGGGATTGCAGTTTGGCCAGGAACCATTTCACTGACCGCTCCAACTCCAGAATGAACCCTCACACCAGGTCTATCAAGGCCCTTAAAGAACTACTATCCCTGCACAGAATGCAGGACGGTTTGCGTTTGCAGCACCCCACAGAGAGTAATTACACATATTTCTCAAATGCCATACCAGTAGCCAGCAGGCTAGACTACTGGTATACCTCACCCAGACTCACTACATAGATACTAGATGTCACGCTAGCCCCACTATACTTGTCAGACCATGCCCTGCTGACCCTGGCTCTGTCCCTAGGCCCCACATCCCTAAGATCAGCTACTACCTGAAGACTGGACCCCCCCCCCCCACTGCAAGATCCAACTTTTAAAGACTAACTGGCTGCACAGACCAAAAACTACTTCCTAGATGCCCCCTCCCCAGGTCAACATCCCCCTCAGCAATATGGGAAGCTTTTAAGGCCACAGTCAGGGGGAAGATAATTGGGTATGCAGCATACCATAGGAAGCAGAGAGATAAGGAGGCAGCCAGCCTAGAAAAAGAGCTAGCACTGATGGAGAAACAATACAAAGGGGACCCCAAAAAGTTGCAACATGGAGAACTGGTGTATAAGATTATAGACCTCAGATTCTAGTTGAATATGCTAACCACCAGAAAAACCAAACTTCAGATACAGAGATCACAACACAGATACTGGGCTTAGGGAGAAAAGGCAAGGAAATTATTGGCTTATTGGCTCAGGAAGCAACAAGCTGAGAGGCACATTGCCCAACTTTGTGATAAAATGGAGGAACTACAGGCCTCACCCGGAGCAATCAATGGCACAATGCTTGAATTTTACATGACCCTGTACAGCTCCCACACCCAGGCAGACATACAAAAATGCTCGGCTTTTCTGGAGGGCCTAAAAATCCCTAGACTTTCTGACAGTCAGAGGTAGATGCTGGAAGCACCTTTTAGTAAACAAGAACTACGGGTGGCTATTGTAAATATGGCCCCACACCAGGCTCCAAGGGGAGATGGCTTCTTGGCAGACTTTTACAAAGTAGTGCAAGATACAGCCACTTCCCCAATGCTGGAAATGTTAACCGAAGTGTTAGAGAAAGGGAGCTTGCCAGGGTCCCTGCGTGAAGCCATCATCACTGTTCTCCCAAAGGAAGGGAAGGACCCCTCGCTGCCTGCAAGCTGTAGTCTCATTTCACTCATTAATGCTGATACTAAAGTACTAGCAAATTCATTGGTGACTCGTCTGGATCTGGTCCTTCCCTACCACATGCACCCTTCCCAGGTGGGCTTTGTTAAAGGCCGGGCCAGCGCAGACCATCTTAGGGCTTTGGTAATGCTCATGCTGGAGCCTCCAGTCTACCTACGCCAGCAGCAGGCATTTCGGTTGACTTAGAGAAAGCATTTGATTCCCTAGAATGGGACTTCCTGTATGCCGTTCTCCAAATACGTAACTTTGGGCCCCATTTCAGGAGTTGGGTTAAAACACTGTATAAAAAACCCATGGCCAGGATTCTAGCAAACACACTATCTAACCCTTTCAGCCTTCCTAGAAGAACCAGGTAGGGGTGCCCCCTCTCCCCTATGCTTTTTGTTTTGGCCATTGAGGCCCTGGCAAGCGCCTAAGAAGCCGCCCCAAGATAGGTTTGCAAATGGGGGGGGCTCTCAAATTACACCCTACTCTATGCAGATGACTATTTAATGTTAACTAATGATATAGAGACATGTGCTCCCCACATCCTAAATCTGCTAAATAGATTTACTGCGATATTAGGACTACGAATTAACAAGGGCAAGACAGAAATACTCCCTCTTAATGACCGTATTACACAAGAGATTGTTGCCAAGATTGAGCTAGCATGGGCCAAAGGGAGTATCAGATACTTGGGAGTGCACATCACACCCAAACTACACTCCCTCATAGATAAAAATTTCATACCACTTATGGGCAAACTACAGGCCAAGATTAACAGATGGTGACATCTGAATTTAGCCCTGCCAGGCTAAATAGCTGCAATAAAGATATTAATTGCACATATCATTTTTTTACCTGCTAGCCCACCTGCCAGTAGAGATCCCTAAGAAATGGTTTCAAAAGCTGGACTCCATGATAGGTGGCTTTGTATTGGGAAATGCAAGGCCAGGATATGGCAGGGCCAAGTTAAGAGCGAGATGCCAGAGAGGGGGTTGGAACCTCCCTCACTTCCAATTATATGCATATGCCTTCTCAGTGGCCAGAAAATGCAGAATGCACCAGGACCTAGGCCCAAATGAGCCAGCCTGGACTGAGATAGAAACAGCTGTCCTCAGGACACTGATTTGACATCCTGCTTAAGAAATTCCCCACCAACCCCATATAAAAGTTAGCTTGTGGTCAAAGCAGCACACACAGTGTGGTTTAAAGTGGGATGCACCATGAATGCCTGTATGAGTTTGGGGGAAATACTCCCCTCTGTGGAATAATTCACAGTGGACCATAGTTAAGGCTACCCTGAACTGGATTGAGGGGAGGACAAAGCAAATCCATAGATTTAAGGATCTTCTAATATCAGATGGCCACACTATGGATTTCTTTACCTCCTTGCAGAATAAATATCTGCTGCACAAAAAGGAGTTTTAGAAGTACCTCCAGATTAGGCACATGTATCAGGAGGGGCTAAAGAAAATGTGCCCTTTTGCAGCTTGCAGAAATAAAAAAAAAACAAACCAGGCCAAAAATGCCTGTAGGTAGATGGCTCAAGAAGAGCAAGGGGCTAGCAGATGTGATTTATGACCAAATGAGGGATGCTGCACCAGAACCCTAATTTCCTGCTAAGGTAAAATGGCAAACATTACTAAAAGAATCAATCTCCTCAGAGGAGTGGAAGACCTACTGGGTCACTGCCTGCAGAGCCTGCAGTGACCCTAGAAGCCTCTAAATCCAAAACAAAATTTTACATTTATGGTACCGTACACTGGCACAACTTCTACACATGGGCCTGTTAGATATTGATGAGTGCTGGAGATGCAAAGCATGTAGGTGCAGAGCTCCTTCACATCCTATAGCACTGCTCGCAAATCAGACCACTCTGGAACAGTGATCCAATCCTGCTCAGAAGTACTGGAAATACAGGTCCGTATGAGCCCAACCCTGTTAATCCTTGAGATAGTACTAAGGGATCTTCCCTTGCATGTACAACAGAGATTATGGCTAATGCAGGCCATGGTGGAAGTTAAGAGGTTGGTTTTGAGATGGTGGCGTACTACAGAGTTTCCATCCTTCAGAGGGTGGCTAATAGCTGTGGAAAAGCTAGTTGCCTTCACTAAACTGTCTCACTTCACCACTGGCAATATTAGGGCCTACTGGGACAGATGGACCCATTTCATTCGCTATATACAGAGCAAAGCAAGCAAGGCAGGGGCCCCTATGAGTAAAGATCTACTCAAACCACCTTGAAGGAATATGGCCTAGCTTTTGTTTTAACCAGTCACACTCAGACCCAGCAAGTCAGTGAAATGGTACCTCCCACCTCATGCCACCAGCCAAAACCCAATGTAAGAACTCCCCCCCCCAACTTAAACCCTACACCCCATGCATCCTACACTTGCACGTAAAACAGCAGCACAGTAGGCTGCAAGGATGTATAGCCTAGTGAAACCCATATATGTGTACAAGGGTGTAACATCTACTGTAATATATATATGTACAGTTACTTTGAAATGTATGCAGCTCAATGGAAATGCATGTATGTTCATTCACAGGTTGATTGTATAACAGTAATGAAAAAGGAAAAACTTAATAATAAAAGGATTAACTGTGAAAAAGAAATTTCAGTGACGTCTCTAGAGAAATTCCTGCCTGCAGTACCGATTTAAGGCCGCCAGAGAGAATCTGTTTAGAAATATTACGAAATAACTGGAAATATCTGACCATGTTAGTGGCTGTAAATGTGCATATTATGTGTTTACAGAATTGTCTCTCAGATGTCAGAGACTCTTTAAACAATGCAACCAGAACCAAATTCATCTTGCAGTTCTTATGCAGTAACTTGGTTAATTGCAAGCTTCTCCATTCCACCCTTCCTGTACCAACCTCCCAGCCCCATCTCAAGATAGTTGTGGCAGCAACAAGGCAGTTGCATAGGGATCCAGTGTGTTGGTGGCCATCATCTTACAGACAGCCTCTGTCCCAATTTCTCCCCAACTCTAGATTGGAATGCCTACAGTACTCCACCCTTGGGGCAGAGCGAGGGTGTCAAACCAGTATTTAGCCTGCCCAAGGAGGTGCAGCTACAGTAGGGTGGGTATAGTCCCAGTGTTCAAGAGCCCTGTCTCCACCTTCCATAATTTGTGGCTAGTAAAAGATGTGTGCAGTTAACCCCAGTCTCCAAAATGGTACTGCGATGTACTATCTACATTGCTACTGACCAGGCATGTTTATTTATTTAAAGGGAAACAAATAATATGACAAATACACCACCCTCCTAAGGCATACTCCCCAGTTAGACTTCTAAACCAATGCAATGATTTTTTCCTAACCTGCTTGCTGTAGTATCTGATTGTGTTATGTCTGCCGAACTAGAAATAGGTCCGCCACTGCATGGTGCCATTTCACATGTAAAGCACTGCGCCAAGTTGCTCACATGAAGGCTGTTTATAAAATTATTAATTTCCCTTTAACACATTCTGTAAATCAATATGCTTTCTGGACACATTTATTTAACACATTTATATGTGAGTGTACTTGCTGGGCACATTTTTTGTAACACATAATGGGGAAGGGTATGAGAGGTGGGGGAGTCAGCCCCCCGGGGAAAGAAAAACCTACTGTAGCTCATGAAACACTGTTTTAATTGATGCCAGGAGTCTTATAAACAAAATTGAAGACCTTGAGGCGGTGGTGGTGGAAGCCTAGTCAGATATAGTAGCAGTCATGGAATCATGGGTAAGGCAAAGCTATGTCAGGGACCTCACTATCCCAGGTTAAGCCCTTTTCAGAAGTGACAGGGGTATGGGCAGAGTGGAAGAGGTGGCATTTTACATTAGTGACAACATAAAGGCAACAGAAAACATGGAACTGGGAGGGGAGTAGGTAGAAATCTTATGGGTGTAGCTTGTAGTCGAAAAGGGGGGATGGCCTTAGAATTGGAGTAGCCTAGAAGCACCAAACCAGTGGGACAATGAGGACAGGGAGCAAGGGGAGCAAATTATAGGGGCAATGACCTTAGGAAGCATGGTATTAATGAGGGATTTTAGTCGACCAGATGTGGACTGGGAAACATTAAAGGACAGGAGTGCAAGAAACCAGGAGTTGGCAGATTCATTGCCAGAGGGCTTCCTTAAGCAGTGGACAAAAGATGGATCCATCTTAGACCTGCTACTGTTGAACCAGGTAATGATGGTGGATGTCAGGTAAGGAGTCCTTGTGGACAAGTGACCACAGCTCAATGTGTTTCAAACATAGCCCTAGAGGAACAAAGGCCAAAAACAAGGACAATGGTTTAAGATTTCAGGAGGGCCGATTTTAACAAGAGTGGGAACCTCCTGTGGAAGAAGAAATTGAGGTGGTGTACAAAAAAAAGTGGGAACTCATTAAAAAAATATATTTTAGAGACTACTAGAACATGCCTGTAGGAGGTTAGAAAGGACAAAACAGCTTGGTTCTCTTGGGTAGTGAAGCAGTTATGACAAACAATATTGCATTCAGAAGGTATAAGGTGGATTAATCTAAGGATAATCAAGAGATATACTTAATGAAACTAAAGAAGGCAAACATAGTCATAAGGAGGCAAAGACAGAGTCAGAATAGAGGCTAGTCAAGGGAGTAAAGGAACAAAACAAGGCTTTACATCAGGAAGAAGAGGAAAACCAAAGAGGGTATAGTGAAGTTAAAATTGGGAATGATTTGGAAGATGACGATGGAAAGAAGGTTCATATCCTCAACAAGTACTTTTTCTCAATCTTTATGGATGTGGGAGGGGGTGCACTCCCTGACTGTGGAGTGCAGGCTAAAGGAGGGGTTAAGAGTGAACTGGCATGGGGATCCATGCTAGAGGAAAGAGTACTAGAGGGTCTAAGGGCACTGAAGGTGAAATAAGTCTCTGGAACCATATGGGTTGTATGTATCCCAGTGTGCTGAGTGAGTTGGGGTAAAAACTTGGGCCTCAGTCAGACTTGTTTGACTGCTCCCTGGAGACTGAAGCAGTCTTTGTGAACCGGAGGAGGGTGAAACTGGCCCACTGTACAAGAGCGGGAGCAGGGAAGACACAGGAAACTATACACTGGTTAGCTTGACTTAATCTAAGGTTAAGTTTCTTAGGTAAGGTTTCTTAGGTTTCTAAGGTTAGTTTCTTAATCAAAACTATGGAACTACCTGCCTGAGAACATTTGGCATGCACCCCCCTCACAGCACCTCAACTCCCTCCTCAAAGAGCAATTTTCCTGCACCTGCACATGCAGTTTAAGTTCACACAAGGTCAAGGGCTTAGTTCTCCATTTGTGGTTACTCATAGTGATGTATCATTGATCATAAGTTGTTGTGAATCGCACAATCTACCAATTTGTTACCTTAGTATTTCAGTATGTTTTGTATGCTTGCTCATTGTACATTGTACAATATACTATATGTATTCTCCCTTCCCTTACCCCAGGACACATCTGGAATTGAGTGGTAGTCCACTCAGCATGCCTTCCTGGTAAAACCTTTAAAGAAATAATCAATCATTGGGAAACATCTGGAGACTATCGGTAAGGAGCAACAGGTAGACTTTCTAGAAAATAGCTCCAAGATGGCAGGCAGCATGGTGCTGTAAAGGGAATGTCATGCCCGATCTACCTGATAGGGTTCTTTGATTCAGTAACTAGAGCTGTGGACAAGGTATGAGTGGTTGCTCTGCTGGACCTAGGCTTCAGCAAGGCCTTCAACTTGGTGCAAAACAGAACGTTTGTTTAATAAATTGGGGCCTAGAGGCAGGGCATAGCTAACTGGGTAGGTAGCAAATTGTCTAGGAGAAAGAACCCAGATAGCTGAAGTAAACAAAGGACACTCGGAGATCTGGGAGGTCTTTAGAGGAGTACCACAGGAATCAGTGCTAGGCCCAGTAGTGTTAAATGTGTTCATCTGTGACATAGGCAAAGGAACTAATGGTACAGTCTTCCTCTTTGCAGATGACTCTAAACTCTGTGGTAGGGTAAATACTAAAGAGGGGGTTAAATGTAGGAAAAGGGACCTAAAAACACTGGAATGGTTGTCCAAGGTGTGGTGATTAAATGAGGGCAACGGGCAACTACCAAGGCCCTTGTTAGTCACCTGGTGCCCTCGTTTAATCATCACATACTCACTGTACCATATAAAATTGGTGTTATAGTTACCCCATAGGTTATAATTTAGCATGTCACCGTGCTCTCCCTGTCACCACATCTTAAAATTGGCTGAGTGCAGGGTGGTGTGGGGGCGGATCTAAAGTCCAGGAAGTGAAAGTATCCCAGTGAGGATAAATTTACGAGTGAAATTACGGCTCACCTATGGGACATTTATGGGGCATACATGAATAGATAACATGCTCATGAGGTAAGACACTGATGTATGTGATGCATAAGCCTTATAATTTAACTTAATGAGTCTCTTTAAACTGTCCTTGTACTGGAAATGGTGTGCTTTGGAATCCTATTACCATTTTGCAAAAATTTGTATTTGTTGGACTCCATTAAAAACTATGCTTCCCAATATCTTTGAATGAGATACACAGCGTTTAACCACCCTTCTCAATATGCAATAATGTAGAATTACTGGGATGGTTTCTCAGCTGCAATATGTGGTGGTGCAAATTGGGGTACACACAGCCTCCCTGTTGTACACCATAGACTGTGGCTCACACAACACTCTTAGTAAAGAGGAGTGGTGAGTTTCCTTGTGATTAAAGCAGCAGTGCAATGAAGCTGAGCAAAACCTTTTAACCTATTTTTTTCTTAACTGTAACGTATCTCGAACATCTTCCCGTTTCATTTGATGCTGAAATTGCCCAGTTCTACCAGAATTTAGAAGTTATACAAATGTTGTAAATTACCTTTTTCTCAAGGAAAAAAAAATGGCTGTTTCATTTGGCTTAGAAATAGCACTGTAAGACTGGCAAACAGATAGGATAAACTAGTTTAAAAAATTACAGTGAACAAAATGGGAATTGTACTGGAAAACAGATTTGCAGATTTAACAAGTATGGTAATATTTTTAAATGAAGCTGGAAACTAGTTTTTTAGAAAAAAAATGTTTGCTGCACTTCTGTAGTTGAATGCTGCCATAAATGGGGTTTGCACATATTAACACCTAAAATCCAGCAGCTACAGATGTATTTTTATGGCGTACCACCTATCACATGGTGATGTGCCATACACAGAAGTCGAGGGCATAGGCACTGTCACCTTAGTCTTCATCCCACCTGCCTGACCAGGATACCTGGAAATTTCCAGGTGGGTCCCCTCTTTTGGGTACCTGACTACTTTCCAGACCCTGAAAATATTTGTATTTATCATCTATCTTCTATTTAAAAGGGGTATTCTGCTCACTGCAAGTAAATGTAAAATGCAAATACAGAGATAGTTTACCAAATTTAAATGGAACACTGATACAAGTGTGTCACTCCTGAGCCCTCTCCTGTTGATTTTTCCATGTGTGCCTCTATTTCAACATTCTAGCTGGGCCCCCTGTACCCCAATTTGACTGTCTGACCATACTTTATTGACCTGCTTTTTGAGCAAAGTGTCCTTGTGTTATTGTGGCCCTCTCATAGCCGTTCCTGTGGTTCAGTGGCTCCCTCTCTCTCCCCATCCATGTTGTATTCCTGGGTATACTGAGGACCCCCCTCCCTAGCCCTATTTTCCCCTGGTCCCCTGATCTGCTCTGACACTGCAAGCAGAGGTTTTCAAACTCTGTATCAACTTCCCCAAGTAGTTCTGAGGCTGGGCAGTTAGCTACTGTGTCCACAAACATGAGGATTACCATGCTTTATAAATGTCCCTGCAAGTCATTTACATGGTAATACCACCCACTTCAATGCATATTCACAAAGTGAATTGTGAATGCATCATAGTGGTCTGCAACCCTCATTGAGCACAGCTTCAGGCATCATAGGCAATGGATTGGTGCAGAAGTATTGGTCTTGTGCTGTTGAGCCAGCCTCTTGCACCTGAGAAACAAGGTCTCCATCTTTGAGTATCATTATCTGCAGTCCTGCCTCCTTGGAGCCTGATCTCAGAAGTTAAGCAGGGTCAGGCCTGGTCAGCAGTAGGATGGGAGACCTTCAGTGAACACTAGCAGCTGCAGAAAATGGTATTGGTCACTCTTTCCCTTTCACTAAACGGAAATGTACTGATGCCCCAGCATGTTTTTGGGAGGACACTGTGCTGCTGAAGATGCCATCTTTCAGATGAGATAGTCAGCTGAGGTCTCACCTGCCTGTTCTGGTGGTTGTTTAGCTGGATGTGAAAGATCCCATGGTAGGTCTTGAAAAGAGTAATGGAATTTCCACGTTGTCCTGGCCACATTTCTCCCATTCTCTAAAAAAAAATCCACCAACAACTTAATCTGGTTCAGTTATCATTCAGTTTGTATCTGTATCTTCCTCCCCTTGGGATGAGGCTGACAACAGAAAATATTTCCTAGCACTCCTTTCCTGGTTAACAAAAACTAAATAAAATGACAAATGCTTCTTTTTTCTCTGCCAGAAAAGCAAACAAAAAGTTTAGAGTACTGTTATAATAGGACTCAGGGGCACTACAGACAATCACATTTATGCTTCAGAGTTTTGTTTCCTCAACTTACATTTACAAATGGAAAAACTGCCCTTTTGAGTTACTTATTGTCATTGTAACATAAGGTTTCTTAAAAAAAAAGTGAATTAAATTGTGGTTACATTCTACCTGGATCTCTGCTGAATGTCTGTCCTGATTTAAGCAGCCATTTTTTAAGCCTGACATTTAATCCATTGTATAAATCTCAGCGAAGGAGCACAGCACCCTAAATCATGTTAATTCTGTCTACTTTGCTGCTGAATGTTACACTTACAACTGACCAGACTGGATTATCACTGTTGGCTATGGGCCACAGCTAATATGGATTTTTAAGGACAGTTAAACAAGCTACAGCAAAGGCTATAAATTGCTAACATTTACTCACCAAATGTAGCTTTAGGCATTGTTCCTGAACAGTATACAGTACTATCAGGAAATCAAATCTGCATGAGGTTAAAAGTTTTTTTTTATAGTCTTATGAACATTTGGCACTGAAGATCAGCACGAGAAATGTGACATGTCTTGTCCATCTGGAGCAGGGTTGGAAATTGGCATGAACCCACTGATCAAATGCTGGTAGATTTTGTTTTGGGCCAGTAACATTTTACACTAAGTAGCCCTGCTGACTTGTATCGAAAAACATTTTAATAAGTTCATTGTTTGGCCCAGTGGAATGTCTGTGGGGCCTGTGGAATGGCTGTGGAGCCTATTAAATGTCTGTTGGGTCGGTGGAAGTCTGTAGGGCCCCTGGAATGTCTGTGGAGCCAGTGCATTTTCCAAGTCATTAGCCAGCTAGTGGTAGCAATACACATTCTTTCAACCCCTGGGAGAGTTAACAATTTGATTTAATGGAATTAGATTATATCTTTTCATTGTGGCCTTATTAGCAAGTGAAGTATGGCTCATTCTCAAAGAGCCATCTACATTGACTGTTATTGGTAGAAACACAAAGCTCAATCAGGGACAGTTCAGAACAAAATCAATTATTGGGGTGTTCACAACAGGAACATTTTCTTCAATGTAAATGTCCTTGCTAGAAACATTAGGTTTTCCTAATTGTAGCAGATAATTAAGTGTAACCCCACCAAATGTGTGGGGCTTACTTTCCACTCCACAGGGCCAGGCTAGACTCCTACTGCCCTACCCTGCTCTCTCTGTCTCACAAGGACTTCCACGTTGTGGTGGAGGACTGGGGGAAAGCTGTAGAAGCCAGGATTTCTTTAGTGCCCTTGCACTGTTGTAGCCGTGGTTCCATATTGCACATCAAAGGCAGCTGCCCAAAGATGACAGACTGAGCTTGTAGTTCTCGCAGTGGGACCCAGATTACTCTGACTAACAATGGACTTGAACAAGACCCACACAGGGAGTAGCATAAGGCTCGAGGGACTGTTTGGGGGTAAGAGCCCTGTTTTGGTGAATCCTTTGTGGCCTGAGCCCCTGATGAGGATGGCTGTTGCCATTTTTGTGCCCTTTAACCCTGGTACTCATCCATTCTGGAGGAAGGATGAGGAAAAGGGCTGCAGAGTCTTATGAACTACTGGAGGACCCTATTAATTCAGGTGCCTTCTCATAGAAACATAGACTTTGTCACAGAAAGGAACCACATGGCCCATCCACTCTGCTCAGTTTTTCCCTGACTAGTCTGTTTCCACAGACCCTAACTGTTCTGAGGTTACCCTCCCCCTCTTTTTATTTACTAGTATTCCCCTATGTCTGTTTAATGCATGTTTGAAACCCCCACAGTTTTGCCCCTACTACCCTACTACCTCTGGTGGCAGGCTGTTCCAGGCATCCACCATTCTTTTAGTGAAGTAGTATTTCCTTGTATCCCTCCTAAATTTGCCCCTTCTAGCTTTGTTGCATTCCCTCGTTTTCTGTTGCACTTCTTCATTTGAAACAGGCTCCTCACCTGTGCCCTGTTCACTCCTGTGAAGTATTTGCAGGTCTCTATCATGTTGCCTCTGTCCCTCCTCTCCTCCAGGGTGTTCATATTGAGATCCCTCAGTCTCTCATCATACGGTTTCTCATGCAACCCATGAACCATTTTAGTTGCCCTCCTCTGGACTGTCTCTACTCTGTCCATGTCTTTTCTGAGATGCAGCTCCCAGAACTGTACACAGTATTCCAGGTGTGATCTGAACATGATCCATACAGTGGTAATATCACCTTGCACCTCCTGCTTGTGATAACCTCTCCTTGTGCACCCCAGCATTCCACTGGCCCTGCCAACTTCTTTGTCACACTGCCCTTCAACTTTGAGGTCATCAGCTATTATAACTCCAAGGTCCTTTTCCATCTTAGTGACCAACAGTACTCCCCACAAATTTTGTTTTCAGCTCCTGGGTTTCTCTGCCCAAGGTGCATGATAGTGATTTTCTGGAGTTGATGACTGATCAGGGATCAGACCTCCAGGACTGCCTGGTCTGATTGACATCCCTACCAACCAGTGGCAGCTGGACATTTTCTGAGAGAAAAGCTGCAGCTGTGCTAACTTTTGTTCAGATCTGTGTGAGATCTGAAAAGAGAAGGACTGCTGCTCAGGAGGATGTGACTGAGCTGTGACAAACTGTGTATCTGTGTGAGATGAACCATGAGAAAAAGCCATTTTCCTGGTCAGGGGAAAAGGTGGCATTCATGTGCTAGCCATCACAGAGGACAGTACTGAAAAGTGTCAGTGAGAGAAAGAGAGATAGAGAGTAACAAGGAGCTGAAACCAGGCTGTTGTGGGGTCCATTAGTGGCCTTTGTATCAAGGTGTCAGTCTGCTGGTCCTGCCCTAAGGGTTTAGAGGCTTTGACGTGTAGGTCAGTACGGACATGCAGTTGTGGGAGTGAGGGAGGCCAGCAAAACCTGCAAATGGAGCCATGGAAGCAGACATCAGAGAGCAAGTAAAGCGGGTGGCTGGAGAGGCAGCCCAGCTGATCTAGGGCAACCTCTCCAGTATGAGGTAAGCTGCCAATTTAGCAACCACATGACCTTTGGATTGGGGTTTATTTGAGAAATTGATTACCATTTAATGTAAACTGCATCTCCACTGGCCAGCCCATGGCAAAATCAACAAGCCTGCATCAATTCAGCATTGACTACCCAGGGACTTTATAAGGAAACTCCCTAGAGGTTTAAAAGAAGTACTGATAGCAGGTGATAGTGTAGTGACCTCCAGTACAGGAGGTCAATCAATCAATCTTTATTTTACCAGGAGAAAATACACCATTGAGAGTACTCATTTACAAGGTGGTTCTGGATACATAGATACAAAAAAAACAAGCAAAAAAACATAGCAACAATATATGGCAATACAATGGAAGGATAAAATATAGCATTTACAGTTCATAATTACAGTGTTATACATCATACGAGTACAAGGAGATTTCATGACAATCCTTGGCTTGCTCAGTGTCTGAAGCTTGGCACTGCTGGAATTCCTTGGCTGCTTCTCTGTGCCAGCAGTTTGCATATTGGGGATCACTGAACTGAAATGGACTCCATTATAATGTCCTTTTAAGTGAGTGAAATATGTGTTTTTCTTGATACTTAACATCTGTGCACACTCTCCTGGATTTCCTTATTAAGTCTGATAATGAAGAGTGAGAGATGCTCTCGATCTATTTCTTGCCAATTACCTGGCTTAGCCGCTGGCTCACTTATCTTTCTGCAGTCGCTTGACGAGATTTAATGATAACACTTGAGTGGATTGGCTAATCTTGGGTGAACTTACAAAATTCCAGTACTTTACTACTGGGGACATCTATCTGGAGGTGACTGTTTTATCTCAGTGTATTTTCACACTGTGTATTTGAGGTAGTCCTTTTTGCTGTTTGTTTAATAATGTTTTTGGGAGTTTGTTGGGTGTGATTTTATAGTGTGTCATGTAGTGGTGACTGTGGGTTGTTTGCGTGAGTATTTAGTGGAGATAGTTGGTTTTGTATTTTGTTTGAGTAAGTTTGGATAATTGGAGTGTGGGGGGGTTGTTACATCTATCATTAGTTTACAAACAAGGCAAGGCAATTTTATTTGTAGGGCGCCCAATCCCGTAGGCTCTGGGTGCCTAACAATAATTAAAACAAAACATAATGAGAAACAGCATAAATAAATCATACAATAACAATACAATGCTTAAATATAAATATAGCAATTTAAAATAGATTAAAAAGGGATTCAGACTATCAGAGCAAAGACTAGCACAGGATGTACTCAAAAAACTGGAAAAGCCAGGACAAAGAGGTGGGCCTTCAGCCTCAGCTTGAACACCTCAACTGAGGGAGCATCCTGGACAGAGGGTGGTAATGAATTCTACAGGGTCGGCCCAGAGATACTAAATGCATGATCTCCTGAGGTCTTGAGCTGAAACCTGGGAACGTCCAGGAGGCCCCTCGAAGAGGAGTGGAGCAGCAAGCAGAGGTCACCGGTGTCAGGAGTTCTGACAGGTAACCCAGACCCAGTCCATATAGGGCCTTGAAGGTGAGAAGACCCACCTTGAAAAGGACTGTCCACCTAACCGGCAGCCAGTGCAGAGCCCACTGGACTGGAGTCACATGACTGGACCTCGAAAGGCCCATCAGCAACCGGGCCACTGTGTTCTGCACTAGCTGAAGTCTGCGGAGGGTCCCTCCTGTGACCTCGAAGTATAGAGAGTTGCAGTAGTCCAGCCTGGTGGTCACAAAAGCATGCACTAGTGTTAGTAGGTCCTCGGACAGAATGAGGGGCTTAATCTGGGTAATGTTCACAGATGATAGGAACTGCTGCTGACAACAGATGACACCTGATCTTCAAATGTCAATCTGTTATCAAGGATCATGCCCAGATTTTGCACCCTTGGGGCTGGCAGCCACCAGTGGACCAGAACCCAGGAAAAGCCCTGAGTCAGCCCCAAGTGGCAGCCCATCAAGTTCACGACCAGTCTCAATCACCAGTACCTCCGTCTTGGTTGGGTTAAGTCTCAGCCAGCTGGAAGCCATCCAGTCATTGATTTTAGCCAGACATTTGCTAAGCACGTCAACTGCTCCGGAGGCAAAAGACAAGTACAACTGACTATCATCTGCATAGCAGTGAAACTCCACGCTGTACTGTGGAATGATCTCACCCAGGGGCAGCATGTACACTGTGAACAGCATCAGTGACGAGACCTAGCCCTGCGGCACTTCACAAGACAGGGGCATTGGGGAGGAGGAGAAATTCCCCATCACTACCCACTGCACCCTGTTTGAGAGATAGGACTCAAACCACCTGTTGAGAGTACCGGTGAGTCTGCAAAACTCAGAGTTAATCAAGAAGCACAATTTGGTCCACAATGTCAGATGCTGAGGAGAGATCAAGGAGGACAAGAACTGACTTGTCTCCTCTATCTCTAGTCCTGAGCAGATCATTATGCACCCTCACTGGAGCTGTTTCTGTGCTGTGTCTAGCTCAAAAACCTGACTGAAATGCCTCATAGATGTACGAGGACACCAGGTGATCCTCAAACTGATGTGCCACTAACTTCTCAACAACCTTGCCCAGAAAGGGAAGGTTGGAGATAGGACAGTAATTTGCCAGGATGTCAGGGTCAAGGGAAGATTTATTTTTTTTTTTATCGTATCATATTTTCTGCCCCTTCACCCGCAGCCCCCATCTGACTGACCCCCCCAGCCCCATCCCCGTAATTACTGAGGCTTACCTTATGCCTGGCCCAAGAGCAGTGCCTGTGGGGAGTCGGATGCCATCCTGCCACCAGCAATATTTTCTATCCTCCGTTTTTCACCCAAGGGCCCAGAGAGTGGGTACGCATGCATGTGGAGGCACACATTAGTCCCACATCTCCAGTAACGGCCCTTTTCCTCCCACTCTATTGGCCTAGCATCCTGGCTCCTTTCTGGCCCGTGCTGTCCTCAGCCTCCACCAGGTGGCAGCCATCAGCTGAGAGGAACTGTCCCACCTCCCCAGGGAGGAGACCGTGCCTGTCAGCAGCTCCATCCAGCTCTGCCCTCCCTCCCCCCATTGCTGACCTCCAACGGCCCGGCTCGTTCCCGAACCCAGGTTGCTGGCATGACGTGAGGTAAGGCATCCAGTGCCTTAGCCCTCAGCACCACCGGGCCGACCCAGAAGATTTCTTAAGGAGGGGCCTCACCAGCACTTTTTTCAAAGCTGCAGGGAGGACCCCCTCCACCATTGAGCACCTGGCAATCCTGGTGAACACCGGGCCAATAGCCTTGACACATCCCATTAAGAAACGCATTTGGACTGGGTCCAGTTCACAAGTGTGCTTCAGCTCTAAGATCACCCTAGTCACTTCAAACACCTCCACTGGCCTAAACTCTTCCCAGATAGATGGAGTGCCTCTGAGACTCTAAGCCCGACCACTGTGAGATGAATGCCTCTCTGGCAGGATCCTCGACTGGATGGCCAACACTCTGTTGGAGAAAAACAGAACAAACTTCTCACACAGGGTGGATGACAATGCTTTTCTCAGCTGCAGACAGACAGGGTGCAAAAGCCTATCTACAGTTTGAAATAGCTGAGATGGTCTGTTTCTCCCTGTGACAATTTCCCTGGACAGGAATTCTGCCTTCTTACGGGAAACTGCCCCCTGCTACTCCACATAGTGTGCACGTAAGACCAGCCTATCGGCCTCCAGCCAGGTCTTCCGCCAGCAATGCTCCAACCTCCGACCCTTGATCTTCATCGCCTTGAGATCCCCATCAAACCAGGGGAACCTCAAGTGAGAAGATCTGGGTCATATACGAACTAGCGTGAGAGCATCTAGAGCTTTGGAGACCACCCTGTTACAAGTGGCCACCACCTCTCCGGCACCCATCACACATACGAATCAACCGGAGATAGGTCAGCTAGTATCAACAGTGCCTCAGGGCGCAAGCCCCTTAAAGGGCAGAAGCTGACCATCTCCACGGGGGGGGAAACTACTGGGGGGGTCCCAAACGTGATCTCCATGGTACATTGGTCAGACCAAGTGACCTGATCAATCAAAAAACAATGGCCACACCCCCCTCCCCTGCAATCCTTCCTCGGGCAGTGCACTACGGAGTACCTGGTAGGGATGATGGCAGCAAGAACTGGGCCAGCATCGTCGCCAAGCCAGGTCTCCATTATGCAAACCAGTCAACAGTGGAAATCAAGTTCGCAAAAATAACAGTCTTGTTCCTTATTGACCTGACATTGCAAAGCACCACCCAAAGAGGATGAGAAGATGAAGCCAGATCTCTAGCTGCCTGCCCACTTGGTCCGGTGTGAACCCTGGGTATGGAGACCAAACACGTCTGGGCTCTCCCTCTGCTCCATTTACACCCAGGGCATCTCCTGGACCAGACAACCTCAATGAGCTCACCACCCCCTCCTCAATTGTCCTCGGCTCCCTGCAGGTCCCTTGCCTCCAAAAGGATATTTATCATGGGTGAGGATTGTTGTGTTATTAACCTGCTCACCCAGTGAGTTGAAGAGGTTATTTACCTTTAAGGATTTTAGGGGCAGGAGACAGGCTATGCATAGACTGACTTCAGTGCTGGTCTCTGTTTCTCTCCAGATGATCTGTACTGAAGAGGTTGGTATACAAGGCAGTTTGGCTACTCCAGGACCAGCAGAGCTGATTAATGCCAGGTCAGTAAACAATAAAACAGCCATCCTGAGAGATATGCTTGTGACCTCTGGAGCTGACTTGGTTTGTGTTACTGAGACCTGGCTGGGAGAAAATGCAGGTATTTACATCTCTGAGCTTGTCCTCCCGGACTCTCAGTAACACATGGTATCCCTCTAATTTCTTTTCTACCAAGATCACAGATAGCAGAGCCAGGATAACCACCACTGTTGTGAGGCATATTTGCACTGACCCAGACTTGGAGATGTCTGAACTGCCATTCGCTTGGGACAGTCCATTTGATTTTGATGAGATCTTCTGGGTGCTCTTGGATTTGTGTCCCAGTACCCGTGTCTTGGACTCGACACCTGCTTATCTGATGAAGGCTGGAGAAGAGGCGCTGGTGCATATTTTCATAGAGATTGTCAATGCCTCTCTGTGGGAGGCTGTGCTCTCACTTGCCTTGAAGGAAGGGCCTTGGGAGACAAGCTTCAAAACCAGGGGGATGGACTGAACCTGAGAGGGGGTAAGTTCAAGAGAGATGTGAGGAAATATTTCTTCATTGAAAGGGTGGTAAATGCCATGAACAGACTGCCAGTGGAAGTAGAGAAGTTTAGAATGGTGATGGGGGTTGGGGTTCAAGCATGCATGGGATGAATATAAGGGTATATTAGAAAAGAGGCAGGGAGTAGGGAGGGTCACTCAAGACCATGTCGGGTCTGCAGAGGAACAATAGGCAGGGACCATTTTACCAGACTTGATAGACTAAGTGATCTTTTTCTGCTGACAAATTCTATGTTTCTGTGGTGGGAACCCTCCTGCAGATGACATGTTTAGATCCTGATGAGTTCTCAAATTTTAGACCAATCTCTCACTTGCCTTTTTTAAGCAAAGTTATTGAAAAGGTTGTGGTGATGCAGTTCAGAGACCATCTGGAAGAATTCAACAGCTATCAATCTTTCCAGTCTGAATGTCGTTTTCTGTGCAGCACTGAGACTGCTCTGGTGAAGGTTTCAGATGATCACAGAGCTTTTTTTTGTGGTCCTGTTAGATTGTTATCTACTTTTGGCTCTGCTGAGCACTGAATGTTTTTGTAACTTATGAGATGTGTTGCTGGTATGGCCAATACTATGCTTAGATGGTTCTGTTATTTCTTTAGTAATCACTGTCAGCTGATGGTTCTGTGGAAATTTAGATCATCCCCTTATGACATAGACTGTGGCATTCCTTAAGGTTCCATTTTATACCAGTTGCTGTTCATTATGTTCCTGTTTCCATTTGGAGAGGTGATCCAAAGGCAAAGTTTGAGTTTTCACTGCTATGAAGATGATACCCAACTGTGTCTTGCATATAAATGAAGACGGGACTCCCTAATAGCTGTAATTGAGCATGATCATGGAGGAGGCTATGGGAAATGTAGGATGGGCTTGTGAGGCCATGGAGGTGCCCTGGGAGAATCTGGAACCAGGAGAGGGATTCAGTCTGCTTGGTCCTGATACCCAGGGCTCTGCTGATTAATAAGAAGCAGGGGGTAACTAGAACAGATGATTCTGCTCTTCCCAGTTGGTCATTTTATGCAGTGCAAGGTCACTGAGAAATAAAACCACAGTGAGCAAGGGTTTCATCATGGATTCCTCACCTGACTTTGTATCACAAAGACCTGGCTGAGGATGACAAACGCCCAGTGTTAGAACTGTCTGTCCCAGTCGGTAATTAGTGGCACATTATCTGAGGTGGCAGTACAGGGGGGCGTGGTAGCCATTTATGTAAGAGTCACTTTGGGACTCACAGCATGCCTCATGGGAATAACTAGATCATTTGATTACATGGCAGTTAGGGGTGGCCCAGGTGGCGGTTACAGGATTATGTACTGGCCCCCAGGGCACAGGAATGATTTAGACTTCATCATGTACCTAATGCTGGAGCCTCTAAGAATAATTGTTCTTGGTGATTTCAGCACCTGTGTTGATGATGACGCCTCAAAATTTGGTCAATTGCTACTCCAGCAAATTACCTTTCTGGGCTCAGTTGCAAATGGTACCCAGCAGCATGGCCAGGCCTTGTATCTGTTCTTCTTGTCAGGTCTTGACCTAGGTAATGTCAAAGACTGATCCAGTTGTTTGATTGGATCATCACCCCATGGGTGGGACTCCCAGTTTAATTTCCTCCTCCATGAAGATGGTCTGACTCTTCCCTAAATATAATCTGGAGTCTTGCTTCATGGTATTGGACCTATCAAACATGATGTCAGCATGATCTGGCCAAGCTGAGGAGGCTATGGAGGAACATAACATAGCTCTTATGTCTGTCCTTGACTCCCTGTGTTCTTTTAACATCCCACCACAGCTTTTTACCTGGCACAGGTGTCTAAATGGAGCATCGTTTCCTACCTTCCTAACTGAGTTCCATTGATATGCAGATGATATGCAGCTACACTTGTGTCCACTGGCAAGGGTAGACCCAGGCCCCCTGTTGTGGTGTTGTTTGCAGTAGAACAATGACTGGGTGGCCTCCAAGTGGTTAAGTCTCAACCGAAGCAAGATTGAAGTGACAGTTGTCATACCCATACCTCTCAACCTCCTGCCTCATAAATCAGGGACAAGGCTTAAAAAAATCAGGGACAAAGGACCAAAATCAGGGACACATCTTCAAAATTAGAGATATCCACCCAGAAACCTGGTAGAATATGGGGCTTAGTGCAAAATGCATTTTCTAAAGAAGAGCAAGTCTGTAACTTTAATGCTTGACATTATTTTGTGCTTGCAGTCCCCACTGTTTAGCTTCAAAAGCACAAATTCCCACTGGCGAGCCTTGTTCATTGTTTCAGTATGCTATGGTCCAACTGGTGAGCTTTGTTCATTGTGCCAATACCTCTCTGGTCCCACTGGTGAGCCTTGTCCACTGTGCCAGTACCTCTATGGTCCCACTTGTGAGTCTTTCTCACTGTGCCAGTACCTTTATGGTCCCAATCGTGAGTCGTGTTAATTGTGCCGGTACACCTATGATCCCACTGGTGAGCCTTGTTCATTGTGCCAGTACCTCTATGGTCCCACATGTGAGCCTTGTTCATTGTGTCAGTACATTTTTGCTTACACTGGAGAGTCTTTTTCACTGTATCAGAACCTCAATGGTCCCAATGGTGAGCCTTATTCATTGTGCATGTTCCTCTATGGTCCCACTGGTGAGCCTTGTTCATTGTGCCTGTACCTCTGTGGTCCCACTAGTGAGTCTTGTTCATTGTGCCAGTACCACCATGGTCCCACTGTTGAGTCTTGTTCATCGTACCAGAACCTCACTTGTCCCACTGGTGAGCCTTATTCATTGTGCATGTACCTCTAAGGTCCCACTGGTGAGCCTTGTTCATTGTGCCAGTACCTCTATGGTCCATTCGTCAGCCTTGTTCATTGTGCCAGTACCTCTATGGTTCCACTGGTGAGCCTTGTTCATTGTGCCAGTACCTCTCTGGTGCCACTCGTGAGCCTTCTTCATTCTGCCAGTACATCTATGGTCCCACTGGTGAGTCTTATTCATTGTGCCTGTACCTCTATGGTCCCACTGGAGAGTCTTCTTCATTGTGCACATATCTCTGTGGTCCCACTGATGAGTCTTGTTCATTCTGCCAGTACCTCTGTGGTCCCACTGGTAAGCTTTGTTCATTGTGCCAGTACCACTATGGTCCCACTTGTAATCCCTGTTCATTCTGCCAGTACCTCTGTTGTTCCACTGGTGAGTCTTTTTCATTGTGCCAGTATCTCTGTGGTCCCAGTGGTGACTCTTATTCATTGTGCCTCTACCTCTATGGTCCCACTAGTGAGCCTTGTTCATTGTGCCTGTACCTCTGTGGTCCCACTGGTGAGTCTTATTCATTGTGCCGGTACCTCTATGGTCCCGCTAGTGAGCCTTGTTTATTGACCGAGTACCTCTATGGTCCCTCTCTTGAGCCTTGTTCATTGTACCAGTACCTCTGTGGGCCCACTGGCGAGTCTTGTTGATTGTGCCAGTACCTCTATGGTCCCACTTGTGAGTGTTGATCACTGGACAAGATCTTCTATGGTTCCACTGATGAACGTTGATCATTGTGCCAGTATCTCTATGGTCCCACTTGTGTGTCTTATTCATTGTGCCTGTACCACTATGGTCCCACTGCTGAACCCTATTCATTGTGCCAGTACCTCTATTTTCCCACTCGTGAGCCTTGTTCATTGTGCCAGTACCTCCATGGTCCCACTGGTGTCTTGTTCATTGTGCCTGTACCTCTATGGTCCCACTGGTGAGTCTTGTTCATTGATCCAGTACCTCTATGGTCCCACTGGTGAGCCTTGTTCATTGTGCTCATACCTCTTTGATCCCCCTGGTGAACGTTGTTCATTATGCCAGTACCGCTATGGTGCCACTGGTGAGCTTTGTTCATTGTGCCAATGTATGAATGGTCCAACTGGTGAGCCTTGTTCATTGTACCAGTACCTCTATGGTCCCACTGGTGAGCCTTGTTCATTGTACCCAGTACCTCTGTGGTCCCACTGGTGGGTCTTATTCATTGAGCCTGTACCTCTATGGTCCCACTGGTGACTTATTCATTGTGCCAGTACCTCTATGGTCAAACTGGTGAGTCTTGTTCATTGTGCCACTACCTCTATGGTCCCACTAGTGAGTTTTGTTCACTGTACCAGAATCTCTGTGGTCCCACTGGTGAGCCTCGTTCATTGTGTTCATACATCTATGGTCCCACTGGTGAGTCTTTTTCATTATGCCTGTACCTCTATGGTCCCACTGGTCAGCCTTGTTAATTGTGCCAGTACTTCTATGGTCCCAATCGTGAGTCTTGTTCATTGTGCTGGTACTCCTATGATCCCACTGGTGAGCCTTGTTCATTGTGCCAGTACTCTATGGTCCCAATTGTGAGCCTTGTTCATTGTGTCAGTACCTCTTTGCTCCCACTGGTGAGTCTTGTTCACCATATCAGAACCTCAATGGTCCCACTGGTGAGCCTTATTCATTGTGTATGTTCCTCTGTGGTCCCACTGGTGAGCCTTGTTCATTGTGCCTGTAACTCTATTTTGCCACTCGTGAGCCTTATTTATTGTGCCAGCACCTCCATGGTCCCACTGGTATCTTGTTCATTGTGCCTGTACCTCTATGGTCCCACTGGTGAGTCTTGTTCATTGATCCAGTACCTCTGTGTTCCCACTGGTGAGCCTTGTTCATTGTGCCCATACCTCTTTGGTCCCACTGGTGAACATTGTTCATTATGCCAGTGCCACTATGGTCCCACTGGTGAGCATTGTTCATTGTGCCAATACCTCTATGGTCCCACTGGTGAGCCTTGTTCATTGTGCCAGTACCTCAATGGTCCCACTGGTGAGCCTTGTTCATTGTAACTGGTACCTCTGCTGTCCCACTGGTGAGTCTTATTCATTGAGCCTGTACCTCTATGGTCCCACTGGTGACTCTTATTCATTGTGCCAGTACCTCTATGGTCAAACTGGTGAGTCTTGTTCATTGTGCCAGTACCTCTATGGTCCCAATAGAGAGTCTTGTTCACTGTACCAGAACCTCTATGGTCCCACTGGTGAGCCTTGTTCATTGTGTTCATACATCTATGGTCCCACTGTTGAGCCTTGATCATTGTGCCAATACCTCTATGGTCCCACTGGTGAGTCTTATTCATTGTGCCTGTACCGCTGTGGTCCCATTGGTCAGCCTTGTTAATTGTGCCAGTGCCTCTATGGTCCCACTCGTGAGCCTTGTTCATTGTGCCTGTACAACTATGGTCCCAATGGTGAGTCTAATTTATTGTGCCGGTACCCCTATAATCCTACTGGTGAGCCTTATTCATTGTGCCAATGACTATATGGTCCCATTTGGGAGACTTGTTCATTGTGCCAATACCTCTTTGCTCCAACTGGTGAGTCTTGTTCACCGTACCAGAACCTCTATGGTCCCACTGCTGAGTCTTATTCATTGTTCCTGTACCACTATGGTCCCACTGGTGAGCCTTGTTCATTGTGCCAGTAACTCTATGGTCACACTGGTGAGTCTTATTCATTGTGCCTGTAGCTCTATGGTACCACTGGTGAGTCTTGTTCATTGTGTGAGTACCTCTATGGTCCCTCTGGCGAGTCTTGTTCACTGTAGCAGAACCTCTATTGTCCCACAGGTGAGCCTTGTTCATTGCGCCCATACCTCTATGGTCCCACTGGTGAACCTTTTTCATTGTGTTTATACCTCTATGGTCCCACTGTTGAGCCTTGATCATTGTACCAGTACCTCTGTGGTCCCACTGGTGAGTCTTATTCATTGTGCCTGTACCTCTATGGTCCCACTGATGAGCCATGTTCATTGTGCCAGTATCTATATGGTCCCACTTGTGAGCCTTATTCATTGTGCCAGTACCTCTTTGCTCCCACTGGTGAGTCTTGTTCACTGTACGAGAACCACAATGGTCCCACTGTTGAGTCTTGTTCATTGTACCTATACCTCTATGGTCCCACTGGTGAGCCTTGTTCATTGTGCCAGTACATCTATGGTCCCATTGGTGAGCCTTGTTCATTGTGCCAGTAACTCTATGGTCCCTCTGATGAGTCTTGTTCTGTGTAGCAGAACTTCTATTATCCCACTGGTGAGTCTTGTTCATTGCACCCATACCTCTATGGTCCCACTGGTGAGCCTTATTCATTGTGCCTGAACCTCTCTTGTCCCACTGGTGAGTCTTACTCATTGTGCCATTAGCTCTATGGTCCCACTGGTGAGTCTTGTTCATTGTGTCAGTACCTCTATGGTCCCTCTGATGAGTCTTGTTCTCTGTAGCAGAACTTCTATTGTCCCACTGGTGAGTCTTGTTCATTGCACCCATACCTCTATGGTCCCACTGGTGAGCCTTATTCATTGTGCCTGAACCTCTATTGTCCCACTGGTGAGCCTTGTTCATTGTGCCAGTAGCTCTGTGGCCCCCTGGTGAGCCTTGTTTATTGTGCCAGTACCCCTATGGTCCCACTGGTGAGTCTTGTTCATTGTGCTTGTATCTATATGGTCTCACTGGTGAGTCTTCTTCATTGTGCCAGTACCTGTACGGTCCCAGTGGTGAGTATTGTTTATTGTACCAGAACCTCTACAGTCCCACTAGTGAGCCTTGTTGATTGTGCCAATACCTCTATGGTCCCATTGGTGAGTCTTGTTCATTGTGCCAGTACCTCTATGGTCCCACTGGTGAGCTTAGTTCATTTTACCATTATCTCTATAATCCCACTGGTGAGCCTTGTTCATTGTGCCATTGCCTCTATGGTCCCACTGGTGAGTTTTGTTCATTGTGCCAGTACCTCTGTGGTCCCACTGGTGAGTCTTATTCATTGAGCCAGTACCTCTGTGGTCCCACTCGTGAGCCTTGTTCATTGTGCCAGTACCTCTGTGGTCCCACTGGTGAGTTTTGTTCATTGTGCCTGTACCTCTGTGGTCCCACTGGTGATTTGTTTTCACTATACCAGAACCTCTGTGGTCCCACTGGTGAGCCATGTTCATTGTGCCAGTACCTCTCTGGTCCCACTGGTGAGTTTTGCTCACTGTGCCAATACCTCTATGGTCCCACTGGTGAGTTTTGTTCATTGTGCCAGTACCTCTGTGGTCCCACTGGTGAGTCTTATTCATTGAGCCAGTACCTCTGTGGTCCCATTCGTGAGCCTTGTTCATTGTGCCAGTACCTCTGTGGTCCCACTGGTGAGTTTTGTTCATTGTGCCTGTACCTCTATGGTCCTACTGGTGAGTTGTTTTCACTACACCAGAACCTCTGTGGTCCCACTGGTGAGCCGTGTTCATTGTGCCCATACCTCTATGGTCCCACTGGTGAGCCTTGTTCATTGTGCCAGTACCTCTATGGTCCCACTTGTGGGTCTTATTCATTGTGCCTGTACCTCAATAGTCCCACTGGTGAGCCTTATTCATTTTGCCTGTACTTCTAAGGTCCCACTGGTGAGTCTTGTTCATTGTGCTAGTACCTCTGTGGTCCCACTTGTGAGTCTTATTCATTGTGCCTGTATCTCTATAGTCCCACTGGTGAGCCTTGTTCTTTTTGCCAGTACCTCTATTTTCCCACTGGTGAGCCTTGTTTATTGTGCCAGTACCTCTCTGGTCCCACTGGTGAGTCTTGTTCATTGTACCTGTACCTTTGTGGTCCCACTGGTGAGCCTTGTTCATTGTGCCAGTACATCTGTGGTGCCACTGGTGAGTCTTGTTCACTGTACCAGAACATCTATGATCCAATGGTGGGCCTTGTTCATTGTGCCCATACCTCTATGTTCCCACTGGTAAGTCTTGTTCTTTGTGCCAGTACCTCTATTTTCCCCACTGGTGAGCTATGTTCATTGTGCCTGTAGCTCTGTGGTCCCACTGGTTAGTATTGTTCATTGTGCCAGTACGTCGATAGTCCCACTGTCGAGTCTTGTTCACTGTACCAAAACCCATATGGTCCCACTGGTGAGCCTTGTTCATTGTGCCCATACCTCTATGGTCCCACTGGTGAACGTTGTTCATTGTGCCAGTACCTCTCTGGTCCCACTTATGAGTCTTATTCATTGTGCCTGTACCTCTATGGGCCCACTGTTGAGCCTTGTTCCATGTGCCAGTGCCTTTATGGTCCCACTGTTGAGTCTTGTTCATTGTGCCAGTACCTCTATGGTCCCACTGGAGAGCTTTTTTCATTGTGCCAGTACCTCTATGGTCCCACTGTTAAGCCTTGTTCATTGTGCCGGTACCTCTGAGGTCCCTCTGGTGAGTCTTGCTCACTGTACCAGTACCTCTATGATCCCACTGATGATTCTTGTTCATTGTGCCAGTACCTCTGTGGTCCCACTGGTGAGTCTTGTTCATTGTGCTAGTACCTCTATGGTCCCCCAGTTGAAGTACAAAAAAGATACACAGTTCATGAGAATTGTTTTAAAGTGGCCATCACCTGCCACTATGGTCCAGCAGCACCTGGTGAAAGGTCAGTTTGGCATTTTGTCATCTGTAGTCACTAAATTTGAGTTCTGATGATAAAAGTGAACATAAACCTTGCTTTTATAGCTTTTATCAAGCAAGTTAAGTTGTAGTGCTCCTATCCTAGTGTTGAACTTTGAAAAGCTTGATTTGTGGGCTTTGCTCCCATATCACAATTGATCACTCCTCTGTTGCCATGCGCAACTAAGTAAACACAGCCTAATAAATAAATTCACATGAATGAAACATTACAAATACCATATGTTCAGGTAAGGACTTACATCCTTTAGGAATTTTGACAGGCGTTCTGAAATCTAACGGTGGTCATGGAGTGTAAATATCCACTGAGATGCTAATGGAGTAGAAATAAATGGTCAGTTTCCACACCAGCAGCATTATCAATCAAAATACGTGCGTTTATTAGTCAGTTTGTGTTCTTACAGGCATTAGAAGCTTCAGGCAGTGATGGATAGGAGTCTATAAGGACATCCTTCGCAACCAGATTTTTTCCTTTCCTTCATCCCGTATCAGATTATGGTTTACAATTGTGGAGTACAGAGTTGAACATGGGGCTAAAGATTAGCTGCCGCCCCTTTAACTAGGAACAGTAATGGGCAGCCAGCTATGGTCACATGTTATGCTAATAAGTGTCCAGCTGGGGCTAGGGAAGGGCAAATTTCTTTGTCCTCTGGTCAGTCTAGGATGTTCCCTGTGCTGATGAGATGTGCCTTCCTAAGCTCCTAAATAAACCTTATCTTGTTCATCATTTTATGTGTCTGACTCATTCGTTCAGTATCTAGTGACTCCTGCAGCAGAAGCACCAGGTGGGAAAGTAGAATACCAGGAGGTAAGCGGTCCTAGTGGCAGACCAAATACCAAAACGCCACACATGGTGGAGAATGTAGGCATAGGCCAATACTGGGGAAGAAATAAGTTTGTCTTTCAAGATTTCAAAGGCCTCTTTGCAATCAGAAGTCCATATGTAGTCGCATCCCCTTTTTGTGAGTGCATACAAGGGAGCTGCAATGTTAGCGTAGTTGCAAATGAATTTTCTGTAGTAGCTAGACAAACCTAGGAAAGCTCTAAGGTCTTTGAGGTTTGTGGGCTGTGGATAGTCTTTTACTGCAGAAAGCTTAGCTGGGTCTGGCAAGATGCCATGCGAACTGACCACATGTCCAAGGTAATGGATTTGATGTTGAGCGAGGCAACATTTCTCTGGACAGAGTTTGAGGTTGGCTTTCCTGAGACATTCGAACACCTCTTTGAGATGCTGGAGGTGTTCTTGGAAAGTTCTGCTGAAGACAGTAACATTGTCGAGATATACTAGGCAAGATTTCCAAGACAATCCATGCAATACAGCCTCCATGACACGTTGAAAGGTGGCTGGGCTGTTCCGAAGTCCCATAGGCAGATGTTTGAACTGGAAAAGCCCCAAGTGGCAGCCCCAGGCTGTGTACGGATGTGAAGCTGGATCAATAGTAACTTGATAGAATACACTCTGGAGATCTAGAGTGGTGAAGTAGGCTGTGCTGGCTGCACCAAGGCTCTCTAAGGCATCCTCTGTGGTGGATAAGGGGATGGGCATTGAGCTTTCTGTAGTCCATCAAAAACCGATACCCTTTGTCCTTCTTGACTACCAGCAAGCAAGGTGTGCCCCAGGGACTGGTGGATTCCTCAATAATGTCCTGTTCGAGCATGTCCATGATTAAGTTCTCTAGGATTTGCTTTTATTTGTGTCCCACTTTGTAGGCTCGCTGACGAATTGGCTTTTGGTTGGGCTGCACCTCAATGGTGTGTTGCAGGGTATTTCAGCATCCAAGCTTATTATCAGGGCCGACAAAGACATCTGAGTAGGTTTCCAGGAACTCCAGAAGTTGCTGTTCCTCTGTAGGACAGGCTGGGAGCTTTGAGGCAGAGAGACACTGGTTGAAGGGCATGTGCATTCCTTGTGAGATGGGGGTGGTTGTGATGGTACTGACAGGACGACTGTTAATGGAACCAGGCTGAGGTTTGGGTAGAAGCTGAAGCTGACCCCTGATGGCAGACAAACAAACTTCCCGATACTGGCACCCTTGGAGATGAGCACTGCTTCATCCGTGAAGTTGCAGCACTTTTGGAATACTGAATCACCATGCACAGCAGACAGGGTGTTCCCTGGAAGGAGACCTGAGGAGTGCAAAGTTGGGGATCCTGTGACAATGCCAGCAACACCTTGGGGAAGGGGGGCACCTTGAATCTTGGCAATCAAAACCATCTCTGACTTAGGAGGTACAGTGACTGAGTCTATAGCTGCGAGTTGCCTCCGGGGAGCTAGTGACAGTTTGTTTGAGGCAAAGTCCAGTATGGCTTTGTGTGCCTTGAGAAAGTCCAGGTGAAGGATCGTGTCTGTTTGAAGTTCAGGCACTAAGTAGAATTTAACTGTAGCTTGCTGTGAGCTGAAGTGGAGCTTGAGATGGACCATGTCGGTGATAGGTACGGTAGCAGTGCTTGCAGTGATGATGTATTTTAGGTCAGCCGGAGCAATAGTAGGTACATGGCGAATAGCTGGATTGTCTAGGATACTGCTGTGGATCACAAAGATTTCTGCTCCAGAGTTGACCAAGGCATGCGTGGACCAATTGCCAATAGTGACAGGGATATAGTTTGCAAGGAGGGGTGATCTTATAACAGGAACTTTGGCTCCTTTAGGCGAGATTGTGCCTGACTTAGCAGCTAGAGGGTGCTGTTTGTTTGTGTTATGCGAGTCAGTGGGGCAGTCAGTTGCTTCATTTTCCTGCCCAACAAGAGCCCCTAGTTTGTTGGGTGGCGCTCATTTCCCTGGTCCTGTGAATAGTTGCTAGCATATTACTAATTGTGCTGCGGCGGATGCCTGCGGCTGTCTTGAGTCCTATGAAAGTTTTGCAATTTGCAGCAGACTCCAGCAGTGTGACCCCTGAACCCGCACCACTGACAGGTCACTGGCTCCCGTGAAGATGGAGGTGGCTCAGGTCATTGTGGAGGTGGCTGTAGGGCATTAACAGGAGTTGCAGTGGGAGCTGCAGTGGGGTAATGTATGCTGTTGACAGATGAAATGAGCTGGACAATCATTTTTTTGTTGCTGTTGGACACAAGTAGCAAGTACAGCCAACTGTGAGGACTGTGGGTCCTGAACAGTGGTAGGCCGAAGCATGGAAATAGACTCTTGGGCTAACCGGGCCACTTGGATTGTGTCTAGCCAGGTGGTTGGCTTTTGTTGGATAACGTAGGTACGCAATTGTGGAGGCAGGCCCCAGACAAATGCTGTAATCTGGTCTTTTTCTGATTTTTGTAGATGTTTGCACCGTGATTCAATGTCCACTATAAATGCTTCCAGTGATTCGGAGGCTTGCATACTGCACTCCCATAGTTGCTGTTCTAACAAACAGGGTGGATGAGCTTGTAAGAAATAGTCCTTGAAGGTGGAATACAGGGTGACATTGTTCCCTCTTGTCTGGTCTGGAAGGGCATTGAACCACAATATGGTCGTCCCTCTCAGGAGCAAGCGCATAGTGTTGGAAATGCACAAGGGATCCGTCCAACCATTGAAGGAGATCCAAGCCTGAAATTGCTCGAGCCAGGCGACAGCATCTTCATGAGGTAGTGCTGAGAATGGTACTGGTTACAAGCTGGAGTGGACCGTTGAATGTGTGGAAATAGCTTTAATTCTTTGTCTTAATCTGCAAATTGCTTCTCAATTCCTATATGATCTTAATTTTTTTTCTCTTCTAAATTTTAGCATTTTCAATCAATCAACTAATCAATAGTCATCTAGTAATGTCTCCACAATACTGTTAAATGTTCACTTACTGTTACTAGGGTTTTGCTACTTTCTATTGTTGTTCATGCATATTGATGTCTTTACTTGTTCGAGTGGTACTCACATTTACAATACCCTGGGTGATGTGGAGTACAGAGTTGAGCATGGGGATAAAGATTAGCTGCTGCCCCTTTAACTAGAAACAGTAATGGGCAGCCAGCTATGGTCACATGTTATGCTAATTAGTGTCCAGCTGGGGCTAGGGAAGGACAAATTCCTTTGTCCTCTTGTCAGTCTAGGATGTTCACTGTGCTGATGAGATGCATCCTAAGCTCCTAAATAAACCTTATCTTGTTCATCATTTTATACGTCTGACTCAGTTCGTTCGGTACCTAGTGACTCCTGCAGCAGAAGCACCAGATGGGAAAGCAGAATACCAGAAGATAAGTAGTCCTAGTGGCAGACCAAATACCAAAACACCACACAATGCATTTGTAGATCTTAAGGCTCATTCACTTTCTTCTATTCTAGTTGGGTCATACACTAATTAGTTTTTCAAATACCCTTCAGAAATCTTGCCTCCTGCCTGTACTAAAGTTCAAGAAGACAGATGAACTGCAAATTGGCTCAATGGAAGGCAAGACAGTCTAATAGTTGATGCACTTAAGTGTCAAAGATAACGTATTCAAACTACACAACAGATACTGACTTACAAAACCAAGCCTTTAAAAGTTATGTTTACTAAAAAAAAAAAAGGATTTGAGCTCTACAACCTAACTTGGTTGATTGGTACTATCATTGTATATGTGACACATGTGATGGGGTGGCTAAAATTATTACATTTGTTTTGTTTTGTGTTTTCATCTGCAGAGTTGGACATCTGCAGATCTTACTCTTGGCTCTGCCACTCAGTTCCCTGGAGGTCAAAGCCTGCTGATAAAAATAAATACGATATTTTTAGCCAGTCCATGTCATATCACTTGTAGATACTGTATAGTAAGCAATAAATAGCATTCCGTGTGTGATCAAGTCCATGAAGGATTCCAGTAGTGATTTACACAACTGTTGTTGTGTGTTGAGCATCTTGATAAAAGCAACAAAACTCTGAAATATCAGATTCTGTGTGTAATGAATATAATACCTCTTCAGAGCTTCATTATAAAATGTGTTTCTTTACTGTTGAATGAAGACCTGGCAAAGGTTATTCTCTACATGCCAATGACCCGTTTCTTTCCTTATTGTGAATGGCTGATACTCCTAATTCAACACTGCTAGCTTTTCAGCCCAAGACTTATTGGGATACTACAGGGATGCACTCCAAGAATTCCCTCAGTGACATATGAACAGCAGAATAATCGCTCCTGTCTGAAGGTTTGTCACAACCATCATGTCAGTCAACTTTTACAACTAGAGGTCACAGTTTTATAGATTCCCAAAGGAGCCTTTTAAATTCATGCTTACACTTCCTGTGGTGAAACCTATTGCAGCTAAACCTATTGCCTTTGTAAACAGACAACTGCTGTAAGTGCTTTATTTTGGAGTATGAAATCAAGCAATTTTCTGTTTTGGGGCATGTGAACCCTTTTCTCGACCACGAGGTATGACAATTTCTTCTTTCCAAACAGCTGTTAGTACTTTCACTGAGCCATATTTGTAAAATGTTGAAGCTTCTTGGGATATTGTTTTGAAATTTAATTACGTTCTAACCCGATCACTTTCCTATAAACCCTGATCATTTGCAATTTGGTAAATTCAGTATAATACAGATGGATCAATATCCATGGCTGAGAGACTCCCATAATGCCTCTTCAGTTTGCTAGATTTTCCATCATAAGTCGGATCAGTAAGCAAATGAACGAACTTAAGAGGGAAACAAATTATTTAGGCAAAGAATGCCTTTATGAGTAAGAATGTAGTTCTTATAGAACAATAGTTTTCAGTGTTAATCACAGCACTTTAGCCATTATGCATCAAATACAAAAACAGCAAACTCTGAGAAAGATCTGTTTTTACTGAAGTCCTGTTCCAAATGTATGCTACTCTGATGGTCTATGCTTCTAACAAGAAATATACAAAATACCAAATGTCTAGTGCACACCATATTAAAATAAAAAAAATTGATAATTTATTTAAATCTCCATGTTGTGACACCTCCATAAAATGTACATTTTATCAGTTAATCTGATGTACTTACTGATCTTTTTTTAGACAGTTTTCTCATTGAGAGAACAGGTTTTGTATTCAGTTTGAATAAGAACGTAATAATTGTACGAACTCCATATTACACAACTGATAACAGCTTCCTATACAATGACAATAGTAAGGCACATTTATTTATAACGAAACATATCCTGTGAGCTCAGGGGGTTGTACATATCATAAAAAGTAACAGAATAAGACAGGCTTACCATAAATAAATTCATTTTAGAAACAAATATTGAGGGAGTAGAAGCTAAAATGATAAATATTATAAACTAAAAGTCTGATAAATGGGGTGCTATTGGCCCTAATGACCTGTCTAAACAGGTAGTACTTCAGCCCTTTCTTAAAGGCCTCCACCAACAAAGAACTTTAAAGGAGCAGTACACCCTCACATCTTGTAAATGTTATTTGTTTCCTTGTCAGTGGATAACTCTTTTTGTACAGCTGTTGGGGATATATGTGTTTGCTTTAGTTTGCTTTTGCTGTTCACACCAGCCTCCCTAACTAGCCTGGGGATCTCCATTTTCTGGTTGTTGAAATCTCATTGTTCCTGGGAGCTGCATGCTTGAAGCACTTCACTATTTTCACCTCAACCACTTCTGCTGGCAGTCTGTTCCAGGCATCTACATCTTTTTCAGTAAAGAAATATTTTTTTACATTTCTCTTTTCTTTCCCTCCTTCTAGCTTCATTGCATGCACCCTGGTCCCGGTGCTCCTTATCAATCCCTCCTGCACTGTTTGCCCTGTGAGGTACTTGTAAGTCTCTTATCATACATTATGAAAACAAAGATAAGCTATGTGATGTTAGAAACTGCATACCTTTTTGTTATTTTTGTACATGGGAGCACACAATGCAATAAAACTAAAGTCCACTTTTCTATAGTACACTTTATTCTATGGATTTATAGTTAGCATTTCCGTCATTAGTCATGACTTAAGGAAGCTGTATTGACTATATAATCTCTTCTTGGTTTCCCTAGTGCTGCTTTTATATTATAATATTCTGTATTTTATCTAGGTGATTGTGTGGGTCTGAAGAGGAAACTGTTGGAGACTACAAAAGGAGTATTGCTTATCTTTTTTTTTTTTTTTTTAAGTCTAGGATTACAAGTATCTTTGAGCCGAGGCTCTTTTACAAAGGTTCCACATCAGAAACTGGACAATACAACAGAACACAATAGAGCAAATGCAATATTAGGCAGGATAAACAAATTAACACACAGTTGTAAATAAATCCAATGTATACTTATAGGAAAATACAAGCAGGGGTACTAGGGGTTACAGGGGAGGAGGAACACTGGAGGGGTGAGAGCTTGCCAGAGGCATTTGTAGAACACAAGAGAAGTGCAGGTAGTGGGGCTGGGTGGGGTGGGGAAAGGGGAGGGATGGGGAAAGGAAGATAGGGGAAGGAGGTGAAAAGTGCTGTGGGGACATAACGGCTAGGACTGCAGGATAGCTGTGAAGGCCGGCTAGGTATGGGAGCCACAGGTGCTGGATGCAAAGAGGTAGAACCAGAGCCTTGATTTGAATGGGCCTATATTGGGAGTGGAGGAGATCTCAATGTTGAGGCTATTCCACCAGCTAGGGGCCCAGTAGGCAAATGAGCGTTGACCCAGAGAGGTTCTGCAGTGCGGGACCAACAGGCATTGTGACTCAGAGACCCTAGTGTGGCGGAGTATGTGTATCTGTAGTTCTGTTTGTTCTTATTACATCCCACCTGTCTTAAGATGCACAACCCTTTGTGTCCCATTAAAACTGTACTGGTTTAGACTGGATTCAAATATAACCATTAGTGGTTCCAAATGTAAAGTTGGACAAAAAGTGGAACTCAACTAAGTAGAGCACCACCATCCTCTGATCCTAGTTAGGTACTCATTTATAGTAAACATTCCACTGTGGAAAACTCATTAATTGAAAAAAATTGAATATTTATGATTATATAAGTAACTGAGATTTATTTAAATGCAGGTTTCTTAAGCTGCTTAATGACACAGTGGCAAGTGAGGTCACATTCAGTGCACATAAGTTGGAATTCATTCTTTACCCAGGAGTCATACAGCAATTGGGTGGCGGGGACACTTTTTTCCCAGTCTGCAGGAAGTGTACTGTTCCCTGGAGAAGAAGGGCAATTTCTGCTACAGTGAGTCTGTAAGCCTAGGTGGGAGTAACATGGGCAGTACAAGGCCCCTAGAGCCCTGCTCTTATGGGCCTATTGGCCATGTTCTTGTGGTGAGATCACACCACTTTCCCAGCATGGCCAGAAGATTGGCTTCCCAGATCACACTCCTTCCACATCACTTGGTTCATCTGGGGCTAGAGGTGAGCATTACTGTTTAAGAAGGGATGGCACAGATGCTCTGTGATTGACATTAATAAATGCACATGCCCGTCCTGATTGGCAGTCACACAGTCTCCCACCTCAAGACTACCAGGACTTGTAGAAGGAACAGGAGGATAGCTGGAGACTTGATACACAGAGGAGCTTTCTGAACTCTGTACTGAGGAGGACACCAGTCAGATGGTATGGGGAAATGGGGGATTATTTTTAGATTAACGTATTTATTTGAAAACTGAATAGTTTCACTAGACTTATTATTAGCCAATTTTCAGGTGCAGCTTGGGTCGTATGGCAAACATGTACTGTACAATTACAGTGTTTCATAAACATATCAGAAATGCACATGCAAGAAATAAAATCAGATTTAACACTGATTAAAACTGAAGATGATTTCATATTAATAGGGCCAACCTAAAATCATTTAAAACAAATAATATGAAAAAGGTTGAAAAAATAGAAATAGAAAATTATAAAAAACTGGATACTTGTGCTACAGCCTGATTAATCTGTATATTTTGGGGGTGAGCTGTGTAATTAATAGATTCTTCATTTTTGATAGGCTATGGGGGCATATTTGCATATTGAGTAAATGGTAATTAATGATAGGAGGCACTCTAAATGGAACTTAGTTTTCCTCTAGCATTTTATATGTTCCTACGACAACTAAGGTCTTTAAAACAGGAGTTTGACTAAAGTGTATTTGAAGTGCTTAGTATACCATTATACTCCACAGTTCATAAAATATCAAATTTCTATGCATTTTGGAGACTTGTTAAAAACATTCCCTGAATCTTCTTCATAAGCAATAAGACATGATGGGGTGTGCATTGAACACATATTACCACACGCCCAGGGGCATTGTAAGGCATGAGAACACAGGTTGATTGCCTTCAGCCCCTGAAAGTGCAGTAATATGTGTTCAACGCAGACCCCCGGAGTGTCTTATTGTGCTTATAAAATGTTCTACTTTTTTTATACTTGTTACACTTAGAAAAATCATGTTAGAGTAGAAAAAAATAGATTTGTTCATAGGAAATTATGATGCAATAATCCTTCCACAAAAAAAAAGAAATGATTGTGCCAAGTTTACCTTTTCTTGCATTAGTATTACTGGAGCACTACCCTTACACCACCCCCAGTATTGATGTGTGATTTTATTACTACAGAGAGTGGGAGGGAGAGACTATAACAGGTGAACCTGTAAGTTATTTTATTGATTCATGGAACCACAACCCAACATGGCAGGATCAGACAGGGACTCCAGCAGGAGCAGGCGGGGACTTGGAGAAATGGCAGTGCACTAGTACAGGAGAAGGATTCTCTGGGTAAAATTACATACTCGTTGTTTAACATTTAATTTATATTTACTTTCCTGTGGTTCTCCCCCACACGTCTGCTCCAACTATGAGTTACCTTAAAAGAAAAAAACTGAAAAATTAGTCATCCTGTAGGTCAAACTGTGTAAGGTCCCCAAAAGGCATCCTCTAGGTCAGCCTGTCAGTTCCAATCGGTATCAGCAGGAGCAACATTACAAACCAAAAAGACGGAAGTGCTTGTTTCTCACCCTGGGTTCCGTAGTTTCCCAAAAAATTACTTAGGAAAAATGGAATTTTGTTTAAGACTGTGGGTCAGGGGCTCTACAAATAAGGGAAATGGCATGTTTCTGGACCACTACAGAAAGTGCAGTACTGAAAAGCATTGCCATTAGATTACATCCGGGGGGGGTGAAACAAGATCAGTTTATTTATTTATATTACAGTTTATTATGTTGGATATGAAGCTATGTTTCTGTGATTAACTTGCTTTTGAAGCAAGCAGGGGGGCAGATGAAGTTCTCACTATGATAAAAACAACAGAGATGACAGAAAAGGATAAAAAAAACCGCACACAGTAAAGCAGCAGTGTGAGGGGCATGTGGGGGTATTTTGTAATTTCCCATAAATCGGAAATTAGCAGCCACAGTCTGTCTTCGTGTTCTGTGTCAGCAGCGTTAGTGAGGAAAACAGGGCAGCATTTTTTTAATGTGTGTGTTCTACTGGCACAGTGATTTATTTGCAATGTAGTCCTGCTTTTTTGATCTTGTTTTTACCTGTGCATTGGACAGATTTGATGCACAGGTAAAAACCAATCACAAAACAGGATTTTTCCTTCCCATTTTATAATTTAGTTTAATCTCCTATTTGTGCAGACATTCTAGCTTCAGAAGAGAGTTTCATACAGCCTGCCATGAAGTGCATATATACAACACTAGGGTTTAGAAATACTTGTAGCAGAGCCTCATCAATGAAAAGGTGGTATTTGGTCCTGTGGTCCTTTGAAATAACAATTAAATGATTTTACTCATATTTTAGGATTGTTCCACAAATGGTCTTAAGGTTTCTATAGTGCCAAGTCCGAAAGAGAAGCCAAAAGGTTAGATTTATTTAGATGTCTTATACGTTAAATGCAAGAAGTTAGATCTGATATTATCTGATAGTATTCTGCAAATTATTCTCATAATTTATGGTCTGCATATTGATGTTTGTAATTTCATCATGATTTTCAGTTTGAGGCCCATTATTCGAACAAGACATTAGATCATTTATTTTCAGACTAGTGGCAAGTAGAAAAAATAAACTGGGTGGTATCTTAAATAGCATAACATATCTTCTTTTGGCCCAGTAACAATCATTGCTGGCAGTACCCCATAACAATTAATATAAACAAGGAACTTAACCTGTCTTTCCCTAAGACAGTAGCTAGTTGCCCCCCTGCATTAATAATTTATTATATACACTAGCATTTATGAAATTGTGAACATTACTGGATGTATCCAAAAATGCAATTAATAAATATAGAACCTGATAGCAGAAGCTATCTTTGGAAATATGGGATCATGTGTAATGGCCATATACACCTTCAAAGGAGCAAGGCACATATTTTTTGTTGCTGATCTTTGCCTGAATGATTCAGTCACTGCCACCATATGTCACGTTGTGTTTTTTTGTATAGTCCACCACTAAAAGACCCCTTACCTTCTCCGTGATCTGCCAGCCCCTTCGGTTGCTGCCGGTGCTGCTGGTGAGGACCCTATCTGGACTGTGTGAATAACTAGTAGAACGCATAAAATAAAGCATAAGGCAGTTTTATTCAGTTCAGTAGGTGTTCTCTTCATGAGGACAAGCCCCACACTGACTATACTCTGACTGACAGACCAACATGGCACTGCCAGGCAGTGCAACAATTAGATACATGCACGTTCTAAGTGCTCTTAAAGGGGCTGCAGCTAAACATTAAGCCCCATGCTTAATGTGTGCATCACAGTCATTACCCTCGCATCAATAACAGTTGCTTTATTTGGAAAAAGGCATGCTGTACTACTGCAGCTATGATCCACTGCTTTGTAAAAAAGCAGCCATGAGCTACTTACCTCGGCTCTCAGAAAATGTTTCTGATCCACACAGTCTTTTTTCAGTGTCCCGCAGTAAACCAACATGGAGTAGATACTTCCTTTTTTTCTTACTGCTACCTAAAGGAAGACACAGTCATTTTGATAAAGGAGATAACATATTGTTAACTTTAAATTCCACGCACCATCACAACTTATAAAGCAGAAAGGTTAGTGTACAATAACTTCTTCAGAAGTATTAAAAACTTCAAAACCTTTTTCAGTCTTGTATCAGAGGGATGTATGCTATAGGCCAGCATCTTGACAAGGGAGGTAAGAAGTGCAAGATGACGTGAATCATCTCCTTTGGGTTTCAGCTACCCTCACAGTTGTGGAAACTTCAGTTTCAGCATTTATTTTTTTATTTTATTTATTTGTTCTAGGATTACAAATACCTTTGAGCCGTGGTTCTTTTACAAAGGTTCCACATCATTGGTACAATTGAGACAATCATAAGCAAAGATAACAGTTTATAAAATAAAAAAAAACAAAAACATAGTCTTGTAGATGAAAAAAGAACAATAAGGTGAAACTTTGGGGAGGGGAAGGGAAAGGAGGAGGGTGAAATCAGGGAGACTAAGTGGATGGGAGAAAAGGTGAGGTAGGTTGGGTGGGGACAGAGAGAGGAGAGGTGGAAGGCAGATAAGAATAGAGGTAGTGCAGCCGGGTGGCATTTGTCATGGGCCAGCAGGGGAGGTGAAGATAGGAGGGGGGGGTGCTGGCAAAGTGCAGGAGTAGATGTGGATCCAAAAGGGCATCTTCAGCTATGGAACCAAAAGACATGTTTAGCCACAACAGTCACAGAGGTTGGAGGCAGTGTGTATTAGGCGGAGATGAGTCTTAAAAGTGCTGAGCGATAGTGAGGATAAGATGTCGCTGGGAAGACCGTTGTACCAACTAGTGGCCTGGTAAGCAAAGGATCTTTGGCCTTGTGTTGTACGGCAATGCGGGATTTCGCAGAAGCTGAGGTTTCGATCCCCTGGTATGTCGGGTGTGGATTCTCGGTTGTATGGGGGGGGGGGGCAAGGCCCAGCAAGATTTTCTTAGTAGTAATACAAGTTTGGTGTTTTATTCGATTGGCAAGATTCAACCATCCAGTTTGACAACAGAGGTCACAGGTTTGAGTTAGGCATTGGGAGCCAGTGATAAGTCGACAGGCCTTGTTGAGGGTGGTGGATACACGTTTGAGTGCGGTGGTTGTAGCAGAGCCGTAAATGATAATGCCATAATCGATGATGGATATGATGGAGCTCTGGACAGTGACAGTGAGGGCTTCAGGTGTCAGGTGCTTCCTATGACGGAATAGCAGGCCTAGCCGGGTGTTAGCAGCTTTGGCGACATGGTCGATGTGGGCAGTGTAGGAGAGGTGAGGGTCAAGGGTGATCCTGAGGTATTTAAAGTTTTTGACCTGTTCCAGTGCGGCACCTTGTCTGGTGATAACGGAGAGTTGAAAGTAGTTATGTTTATTATGGGAGCTGCTGAAGATCATGGCCTTTGTTTTTTTTTGATTAAGGATCAGTTTGTGCTTTGAGAACCAATTCTCAACTGAGAAGCTGAGTTGGAGATTTTCTTGCAGTTTCTTCGGGTCCTGGTGTGTGGCAAGGATTACTGCATCATCGGCATACAGGGTGATATGTTCAGTGCAGGAGTCTGGTAGGGTGTTAAGGAACAGGCTGAAGAGTAGGGGGCCCAGTATTGAACCCTGGGGGACTCCAGAGAGGACAGGTTTGGAATCAGAGTGCACATCTCCAATTTTTACATGCTGGGAGTGGTTTTCAAGATAGCTTTTGAACCAAGAGATTGAATCATTGGAGAGACCAGCATTTTTTAGTTGGCTCAGCAGGAGGGAGTGGTGGACAGTATCGAAGGCTTTGGTCAGGTCGATGAAAATACCACCAGTTAGTTGTCCATTGCTGAGGGAGCTGTGAATGGAGCCGGTGAATTTGAGTAAGGCAGAGGATGTACTATGACCTTTTCTAAAGCCATGTTGCTGTTTACAGAGAATATTATAATTGTCCAGATGCTCGGTAAGTTGGTCCACTACTATACATTCCAGTGCCTTCGATAGGGGAGGCAGAATGGAGATAGGGCGGGAAGTTCACATGGTCAGTCTTATCACCACTTTTGTGAATCGGGGTAACAGTGGCCATTTTCCATTTGTCCGGGAATTGCCTAGAGGAAAGAGAGAGATTAAAGATCTTGGTGAGGGGCCCAAGTACCTTGTCAAGCGTTAGGGCCAGTAGCTTGAGGTCATGTGTGTCATTGCTTGTTCTAGATTTGCTGATTGCTTTGGCAACGTAGTTTTGGACTTGATGTTTCTTTAGTGCTTTAAAGTAGAAAGGTGGGTGACAGGCGTGGGTGGCGGAGTTGGGGGGGATGGGAGTTGACACATCTTGGCAGAAGTCGGAGGGGAGAACACTGCTAAGGTCAGTGAAAGCAATGTTAAAAGTGTTTGCAATAGTTTTAGAGTCGAGTGTAGTGTGCCCATTTATGTTGAGTATGTTCGGCGAAGATTTTGACTGCTTCCCAGTGACATCTTTAATGTTTTTCCAGAAATCCCTCCCATTTCCCCCAGGAGTTAGTGAGGGCATTTTTATAGTAGTCAGATTTCTGTTGCCGAATGGATTTGGTGCAGTCGTTCCATGCCTGTTTATAATTCTGGCTGTCGAGTTGCTTACCGGAGTTTCTAGCCAGTTCCCAGAGGTATAGCAAAGCATAACCATTATGGGGACCTTATTGCAGATTTTATTGGAATGTGTGAACGCTTACATGATTTTACTCGATAAGATATTTAATATTTATTTTTGCTACATGAGGCTGAACAGTGTTAAAGCAGCAGTGCAACAAAAATGGGTTAAAATTTGACCCCACCTTTTGTTCTTCCTAATTGATGTCAGATCTCTTCAGTTTTCATTATCATTTAAGAATTTTATGGAAGTTTTACAATAATTAGAAAAAAAAGATGGTCACCTAATTGTTGCATAGAAATATTATTGAGGACCCGAGTAGGGTAAGAGTCCAGACAAAAAATGAAAATGTACCACACACAGCATAGGAAGCATCCCGAAAACCCAAATGAACAGTTCTGCAAATATTTTTCATAGCCTTAGCAGAAAATTTGCTTTTGGGAATAACTTTTTTCACTGCACTGCTGCTTTAACATCCTCATATTCACTGAGGATTTTCAGTAACTATTCAAATGGTGCCATACGTAGAGCTACTTGAGGCAAACTCAAGATGACTTGCTGGGTGATTCATCCAAAAGCCAATCTACTTACAGGAGAGTACTTTATTGTATGGCATTTGAGTTGCACTGGAGAGTGTTATGCAACTTTAGAGTCTCCCTCTGGGGACAGTAGGCCACAGCTGTCAACAATTTTTCCCTCTTTTTCTGCTCTTCTAAAATGTTCCTTTATGTACCAGGAATACTTTATCCATAAAATGGTCATCCAGATCACAAGAAGAAAAACATTCTTTGCATTAAATGCAAAGTCTGTTAACAGTCAGATATAAAAACAATTGTGCCTTAAACACAGTATTCATAAAGTATTCCTCTACCTCGGGAATATTCTTTAAAAATGTTCTCTAGGGAAGACTGAGGCACACATCTAGTTTTGTGTATCCGATCAACATAGCCCAGCACTGAAGGTGTCTGGATATCTTGTCAGTTTAAGGGTCGCTAAAGCATTATTCAAACAGTAGCTAGTTTCTGCTATGAACACAGGGATAGTTCATTTGACTCATGCCATGCATCTTTAAAAGGTTAGTGTACCAACTGCCCCTTTGGTTTGTTAACTAAGAGCGTACTAGTTTTCCAGTTTCTTCAGGGATGACCTGGTGATCGGCTGAGACAGTGACTACACTACACTGAGGAGTCCCAACAGGATGAAAGATGTGTCTGTAGTTTGTTGTTCTCAGCCTGTAATGGATCAGGTGTGCAAGCCACTATAAAAGGTAATATATGTTATGCAAAAGCCTTGTCAGCCTGCCTTGCACAATAATTTGCATACCCAAAATGCCTTCCACTGATGATAAGGCTTTAGAATGTATGTGTACGGTCTGCAGAGATGAACAGAAAACAGTCTCTTTAAAAGAATACAATAGTTTAGTCTCCCTGAAAGAAAAACAAGTTTGCTTTTTACTTTTTTTAATGTAATTTAAAATATGAGCATTCATGAAGTTTAATACTCCGCTGTACTCTTTCATGTTCTTGTGTTGCAATAACGTAGTTATTTTTCTTGTTTATGGTCCCTTATCAATACTGCCTTTGTACATCGTCTGTGAATATTTTAATTACTTAAGAGTTCCTGGACCCGTGACATCAGTGGAGTGAAAACCCTACATTGAAAGTGTCACTCCAGGCTTCTGCTGAACTAATGTTATTGGGTTATGGAACTAATAGGTATTTAAAAAATAAATATTTGGTGGGTTAACAGACTCTTTAACAAGACACTTTGCCTCCAGCCACATCACACCCACAGGAGGTGATTAATGGGACATTAATATATAACCCCTGTTTTACCTTATTGCTTAATTTATGAATGCCCAAATTTCCAATTACAGTATATGAAAAAAATGTAAAACACAAGGTTTATGTTACCTTTAATTGGTAGTGTCTCCACATATTTATTCTTGCTTAGTCATAGACAACTCTCCCAAGAACCATGCCTGTCTTATATATTGTGGTCCTACCTTACAAAACAGTCTACCTTATTGTCAGTACTTCCATGAAAAGTATAAGCGAACTGCATGTTTTGAGTTCTTACCCCATGTACATAAGATTTCCAAAGATAAAGTTTTGTGTGGACCGTATCTGTAGTTCCTAAGGAAGGTTTACTCAGATTTTAATATTTTAGGCTGTCATATCTTGTTTCTTCTAGTCTCAACACATCCTTCTAAAATGAAAATGGTTCGCCATATTAAGCTAATAGAAGGGTACTATACTGTAACAAAGAAGCTTCTGTCTTCTCATTATATTATGTGAAAACTTCTTTACCCAATGTAGCCATTGTCAATTGTTAGCCCAGTGGCAGTTGAATGTATAACATACTGTACATCTGTTAGAAACAGATCTCTGCTAGGAGAGTATATTCTGTGCTGTATTGTTACAATTTATTTATTTGTACCTTTGGAATTATACCTTTGAGCACAACTGCTTATTTACAAAGGTTCCTCATCATTGATAGATTTACAGTGTACTGGGTCATAATGTCATATGCTTAATAGTGTATGGCATTATGGCGAATACCAGACCTGTGCACTCTCCCAGTTGGACCCCCCCAAAGTTAGAATCTTTAGTGAGGTTGTCTGGGGGTAGAGCTAGCCGGGAATCATGCAATGCGATTGCAAGGGGCAAGGATGACAGAACCATTTGTGCTTAGCATAATGGGTGGTGATTTGTCACCCCTCTATAGGAGTTCCATTAAGGAATCCCATAACCTTTCCCCATTGCCCCAGTTGCTAGCTTGCTGCTCTTTGTAATAGGATGCCTTTGCCTGCCTGATGTCTCTGGTACACTTATTACAAGCAGCCCTATACTTTTTTAGGTCTACAGGTGAGCCTGAGGCTCTAGCCCATTGCCATAAATTGTCCCTGGCCCGCATATGGGCTAGGAGGGATGAAGTGACCCACTCAGCAGTCTTCCCTCATATCATACATTTTTTATGGGGCAAATTTGTCACAAGCAGAATTGAATTCAGTAGTGAAGTAATCAAGAGCTGAGTCAATGTCCAGGATGGACTTTGCAGATGGAACTGGAGCAGCCTCCTGGGAAGAATGACTACAGTTTTATAAAAAAAAAAAAAAACTACAGTCTAACAATTCAGCACAACCTCCTTTCTCCCTAACATCATTTTTAGTCATGAAAGGGTTTTTTCAACCATGACAGACATTTAGTTCCTCATAAAATGTAGAAGTGCTTTTTTTTATACTTTCACGCGGTTATTAACACCTGCTGAACTTGTGCTTACTAAGCAAATGGCCTTTCAATGTGAAAGTCCTCTTAGGCTTGGAACATAGATGTGATTTATTCACAGAATTGAGTTTAGTGTAATTATGAAGACCTTCTGGATAATGGAATTGGCAGCCTATTTATCTGTCAAGTAGACAGGAGAAAGCTTACTTCTTTAAAGCAGCAGTGCAATGAAAAATGATTTTCCAAAAAGCTAGTTTCAACTGCAGTTATGAAACATATTAGAAAACCTGTCAGATGTGCTCATCCAGGTACCTCATATACTGTGTACTGTGAGTTTTAAAAAAAAAAAATATATATATCCTAACCCTTGCCAGATCTACAGTGCTATTTCTATGCAAAATGTGATGGCCATCTTTTTTTCCCCGTGAGAAATAACTCAATTAAAATATTTATAACATATTCAGATTTTGATGCAATTAGAAAATTGTACCACCAAATAAAACTGGAAGATGCCTGGAATCTGTTATAGTGAAAACATGAAGGGTCAAATATTTTGGCCAACTGTGTTGCACTGCTGCTTTAAATTACTGTTTTAGGTAAGAGTTAGGTACTCACCCAAACGTCACGTGAGACAATTTGTGTTGGCTATAAGAAAAAGGCAGTCTCTACAAAGCAATGTTATTTAGTACTGAAAGCTGTGAATAGTAGTCAAAAGCATTATAGCCACCTAGCGCTGACCCATGAAATAGTAAATATAACGTAAAACAGCACTTTAACCTCTCAGTTTATGTGAATTTCCCCTCACCTGAATGGTTAGAGCTTCTGCCTTCAGAGCTCAGGATCCCTAGTTTGATTCCAAGCAAGGCACAGCTAAATGACAAAGCATCATCTGGGCTGATGGTACACTACAGGCCTGATGGTCAAACAGAAAATGGAATTGAAAAGCATGCACTCATTCCATTTCTATTCCAAGGAGGAATTGCACATGTAAATTCCAACTTCAAGCACTGGTTTTATTACAGCTTAACCTGTGATAAGTACAAAGCTTCAGCTTTTCAGATACGAGGTCAGACGGGGGAACTACCACAGAGGAACACCCAGTGTTTCGCTTGGTACTGAGCTTCAAAAGGGGACATAATAATTAGCACCTACTGAACCTTGAAACTAGAGCTGCTCAATGGTGTGAGAGCACAGTGGGCCAGACTGTTCAAAAAAATCAGATTTTCTGAAGTTCTACCTAGATGAACCCTGACTTACACAATGATTTGCATATGCATGATGCCTCACACTTGTGATATCTGATTTGGAAAGATGTACAAAAATCAATTTGGATATTTCTTCCTGTGTAGCGTCTTTTTACAGATTCCATGTACTGTACTACTCTTTATGCAAACCACCTTTTGGGTATGATCACTCCAAGTGATCTCATTGTCCTGAACTTGTTTATGTTACTTTGGTATTTAGGTATATTGTGAATCTGTGGTATGGTGTTAATGGAGAAAGATTTATTTGAATATAATGTTATAGAATGGACTATTTTAACCTAGTTGCTTGTTCACAATAGGGTGAAAGTGAGGAAACTGTACATTGTCAAATTAGTTTTGGTTTCAGTTTGGGCCTCCTGACTTTGTTTTGACTTTATTAATTTGGCCAGACACTTTGGGTCCACGGTATGAGGGTTCTAGCAGGCTGTAATTGTGGTGTATAACTTCCCTATACCACTATGGCAAGCCCTTAGGGACATAATTCAGAATCTCTGGCTCTATAGTAAAACACATACACTATGTAGTGAAATACATACATTATATAGTGAAATGCATATACAATGTAGTGAACCACATATACTATCTACTGAAATATATATACATCATATAGTGAAATACATATACTATATACTGAAATGCATATATCATATAGTGAAACACATACATTATATAGTGAAATGTTTACATTGTATAGTAAAATACATACACTGTCTACTGAAATACACCTACTGAGTACTGAAAATCCACATACACTATATACTGAAACCAATGTACTATATACTGAAACATATACACTACCTATTGAGATACTGTACATACACTACAGACTGAACAATCCACATAAACTATCTACTGAAACAAATACTCTGTACATTGTAACACATACACGATATACTGAAACATACATACTGAAATCCATACACTATCTATTGAAATACATATGCTACACATTGAAAAATCCACATACACTGTCTACTGAAACAAATACACTATATATTGAAACGTCTACACTTTATATTGAAATACATACACCATCTATTGAAATAAATACACTATGCATAAAAAAAATCAGCATTCACTACATACTAAAACAAATACACTATATATTAAAACACGTACCCTATCTATTAAAAAATGTTGCATACTCTATATACTGAAAGAAATATATTACATATTGAAATACATACACAGTATATTTTAAAAAAAATCCACATACACTATATACTGAAACAAATACACTACATGGTGAAACACATACACTCTGTATTGAAATACATACACTATAGACTGAAAAATCCACATACACTATATATTGAAACAAATAAACTATATACTGAAATGGACTACATTCTGAAATTACCCCTCCCCCTTGAATGGCCTGCCCCTGCATTCATTTCCTGTTGCATTCAGGGAGCTGTTGGCCCGATGAGAGGATGTCTAAAGCTGCAGAGCAGAAGGTAAACAAAACAGGGCTATGTCTTATTTTACTTCTTTAATGGTTTTTGTTTATTTATTTATTTAGACAGCAGTTTGGAAAACCTTTGAGCCATAGGCTTGCCATCCTGTTTTTGCTTGCACACCTTTAATCAAATTTCAGAACATTGTGATGTGACAAGAAACTTTCAGAACTAATTTAAAATGCTATATTTTATTCCTTTTTTTATTTTATTTATTGTAAAATCAGGATTACAACCTTTGAGCTAAAAGCTCATTTACAAAGGATCCTCGTCGAACAGAGGGTGGGGAAACAGCAAGTACATGGACAGTGGAGAAAAACAGAAGCAGCTAATAGGCATTGTCAGTTACACATTATTAAAAAGACATACAACATTACAAATAGAAGGATGGGGCGAGACAGAATAAATTCAAAAGCCATCACTTAATTACATAATACAGAGGAAAACAGTCCCATAACAGATTAGGTAAGTAAAGTGCAAATTCCAACTGTGTACAAAGTATGAGAATTCCCAGAATGCAGTTATAGAGCTTAGATAGGTTCCCGGAGGGAACAATTGATGTCACCACCAGCAAGTACAGCCCTTAAGGGAGAGTAGGCTACAGGCCAAATGGGTGAGGGGGAAAGCACAATGGTGGGTGATAGCTTAAGGGTCATGGGGGCTAAGCGTGTATGGAGGTGGGGGATATAGAGAGTCGAGAGGGCTAAGTGGGTGAGGGGGAATGTAGGACCAAGGGGTGGGTAGGTGGGGATTAGCGGGAGATTCTTAGGAGCCACGGGTCACCGCAGCTAAGCCATATTGTGACAGGGGTCACCAGGAGGGCGAGAAATGGCTGGGGTGTTCTTTACAGCAACATTGTACTAGAGGGGAGATGGTCTTCTGACTTTCAGAGTTGAACTTTCAAATAAGCGCTGCCCTCCTGTACTGTTAAAACACATTTTTAAGGGAAGCTTATACTTAGGATATCACTCTCATGCCATATAAACATAGGGGACTGCATGCATTTTTCTAAGTTAAAGTTTTGATCAGATTTATGTATAATTAATTACTGTGTTAGTCCAACAACTTATCTGAGCTGAATGCTTGGGAAGCACTGCAGGAACTACGAACATAATGAACATACGAAATTTGCCAGCAGATAAAGGCCTAGAGGTCTATCAAGTCTGCTGAAATGTGCAGCTAGCACCCCTTATTCTGCAGCTGCCCCTCCCTTCCACCCTTCCCCTTCATTAACCCCCCCTTGTTCTGTCCCATCTTCATTTGAAGCAGTCCACTGTTCTACTGCATACCACTTCTGCAAGTAACGCATTCCACCCAGCCACCACCCTCTCTGTAAAAAAGTGTCTCCTCATCTCCCTCCTGAACCTTCCTCGCTCCAGTCTCATATCATGGCCCCTGGTGGCCCTCCCCTCCCTTACTTTGAACAGCCCCTCTGTACCCGTCTTGTTTATTCCTTTCATGTATTTAAAGGTTTCAATCATGTAACCCCTGTCTCTTCTCTCCTCCAGTGAGTACATGTTCAACTCCTTCAACCTCCTCTCATATGATAAGTCCCCCAGCCCCTTGATCATCTTTGTCACCCTGCGCTGCACCCCCTCCAGTAACTTAATGTCCCTCTTCAGATACGGGCACCAGTACTACACGCAGTACTCCAGGTGTGGTCTAACTAATGACCTATACAGTGGCAGAATCACCTCCTCCCTCCTCGAGGATATACTCCTTGCAATACAACCCAGCATTTTGTTGGCCTTTGCAGCTGCCTTCCTACATTGTGCTGAGTTGTTCATTGACCCTGTAATGAGCACACCCAGATCCTTCTCCTCCTCTGTCTGGGCTAGCTGCACTCCCCTAGCTGGTAACTCCTCCTTGGGTTCTTCATCCCAAAATGCAGCACCTTGCACTTTTTGGCATTAAACCCCAGTTGCCAGGTGTCTGACCAGGTTTCAAGCTTTGCCAGATCATCCTGAAACCCTGCCATCCCCTAGGTCATCCACCACGCGCCAACCTTGGTATCATCAGCAAACAGACTGATCTTGCTCTTGATGTCCCATAATATGTCTGCAATGAATATCCCAAACAACACTGGTCCCAACACCAAGCCCTGGGACACCGCTCGTCACTGCCCTTGGGTGTGAGAGCCCCACCCACCACCACCCCTATTGCCTTCCTGCAGCCAGTTCCTACCCATCTCACCAGCTTTGCACCGCCTCCTGTGCCTACTAACTTCCTTCCCAGCCTCCATGTGGCACCGGTTCGAATGCCTTACTGAAGTCCAGATACAGGACATCCACTGCATGGCCCCTGTCCAGTTGCCTAGTTACCCAGTCATAGAACTCGACCAGGTTGGTTTGGCAGGATCTGCCACACATGAAGCCATGCTGTCTGCTATCCTGTAGTCCTTTGGCCTCTAGGAGGGCCACCAGCCTCTCCTTCAGGATAGTCTCCATTAGCTTACCCACGATGGATGTGAGGCTCACTGGTCTGTAGTTTCCCGGTTCATCCTTGGGGCCACTCTTGTGGAGGGGCACCACATGAGCCATCCTCCAGTCCTGAGGTACACACCCTGAATGTAGTGAGGCATTAAATAGGTCTCCCAAAGGTCCTGCAAGGACTTCTGCCAGCTCCTTCAGTACCCTGGGGTAGATGCCATCTGGGCCTGGCGCCTTGTCCACCCTCAGTGCCTTCAAACCCTCTCGAACTCTGCCCTCCATGATTTCTGTCACCACTTCCCCCCCTGCTTCTGCCATTTCTCCCTTCTTGGGTGTCACCCCCCTCTTCTCTTTAGTAAATACTGAGCAGAAGTACTCATTTAGTGCTTCCGCCTTATCGTACCCTGCTTCCACCCAACCCCCCTTCCTAATCCTTACTATGTGGTCCTTACAGCTCCTTTTCTCCCTGATATACTTAAAGAAGTCCTTCTCCCCCTTCTTAATGCCTTGTGCCAGCCTGAGTTCCATAGATGCTTTGGCTCCCCTTACTGCCCTTGTCTCCTCCTTCGATTCTGTCAAGTACTCCTGTCAGTCTTCCCCCTCCCTGTTTTCTTGTACTTCCTTGAGGCAGCTCTTTTCCTCCTTACCTTTTCCATGACCTCCTTGCTCAACCAGCTCAGTTTCTTAGCCCTAGCCTTCTTGCTGTGGGCTTTGCAGCAGGTTTTGGTTGCCTCCACTATCCCCAGCTTTATGAGCTCCCACCTCTGGTTAGTATCCATACTAGATTTAATTCTGGCCAGGTACCCTTTTACCACTTCCCCCATCCTCCCAAAGTCGGCCCTTCTGAAGTCCAGCACTCTTGTGCCAGATGCCACTCCTTCCTTGCCCATATCCAATGTGAGCCATACTGAGTGGTGGTCACTCCCCTGACAGCGGTTCCTCCACTGTAAGTTCTCTCACAAAGTCCCCATTTGCCAGCACAAGGTCAAGGGTATTCCCTAACCTGGTTGGTTCACTGACCATTTGCAGCAGGAAGCTGTCCTGGAAGGCATCCAGCAGTACCTGCTCCCTTCTGTACCTGGCTGTTGGGGTGCTCCAGTCCACTCCTGGCATGTTGAAGTCCCCCACAATTACCACACCACCCTTCCCGCAGGTCCTCCTGATCTGTCCCGCTAGTTCCCTGTCTAACTCCTCCGTCTGAGATGGTGACCTGTACACCACTCCCATTCTAAGAATCCTATTCTTGGAATCCTGGATTTGCACCCAAAGTGACTCCGTACTACCCTCCTCCCCTTCCTCCCTTACACACTTCAGCCCTTCCTTCACATGTAGTGCCACTCCCCCTCCTTTCCCAATCACCCTGTCCCTACAAAATAACCTGTACCCTGGTACAGCCAGGTCCCAGTCATTATATTGGGTGGCCCATGTTTCCGTGATGGCTGAAATGGCCACCTCTCCCTCTGCCATGAGAACCTGTAACTGCAGTTTTCCTCCCAAGGCTCCTAGCATTAAGGGTAACCACCTTCCACCCTTTCCCTCCTCCATCCTGCCTCCTTTCCTAGCATCACCATTAGTACTTGCCATTTGTCCTTTGTCACTGTTATGGGGGAGCTCATATGATTTCTCAACCTGTGGTCTCTGCATATCTCTTCCCCAACTGCCACCCCACTCTAGTTTAAATTCCCAACTTCCTCTATATACTCTTCCGTCCTCTGTTTCAACACTTCTTTTCCTCCTCACTCAAGTGTAGTCTGTCCTTGGCATAGAGACTACTGTCCTCCCAGGTCCATCCCCACCCCCAACAGCCCATACCCTTTAGCACAACACCAGGTTCTTAGCCATCCATTAAATTCTCTATTCTCAGCTTTGTTGTGCTTGCTTTGGCACCAGAAATATCTCGAAAAAGTTACTAATCTTCCTGCCCCTCACATAATTGTGCTAGTTCCTCAAACCTCCTCTGGACTATATCTACTGTCTTGTCAGCCAGGTCATTTGTCCCAAGATGTATAATTAAATGAGGCTTGTCCCTACCCTTCTAGCATATTTCAGAACAGACTGTCCCACCCTTCTGCTGTCATTCCTGGCATGGCCTCCACCCAAATCGCGACTATGCCTCCCCTTGCTACTCCTACCTAACTCCTCTTAGTATTGAGTCCCAGCACTAAGATTCCACCCTTCTCACTCCCTGCTTGCTTCCATTCATCTCCCTCTCATTTCCAGCTCCTCTTCTTCCTCCTGCACATTATTTCCCCTTTACCCCTGTTGCACCTTCTCCAGCAGAACTTCCCCCGCCTCCAGTTTGTCCAGGCATTTATCAATTACCCTCTAATTTCATCATTTCCTCCACTTTCTTCCTCTCTCTAGCAGTGCACAGCTGTTTTCTGAAGACCCTTCACAAATGCCCGCCTTTCTCTTCATAGTAACCTGTTCTTCCTTTCCACTCCATGACTTTTGCCACTTTGCCTCCCTCACAAGTCCCTATTCCTCCTTCCATTTGTCTTTTGTCTCCTGACCTGGTTTCCCGGCAATCGTTCTTCCTGGCCTGGGCCCTTTGTCTCTGCTTTCCTTCTTCTGACCCTCTCCTCACCACTGTTGGCTTAAATCGCCCTCCCTCATCTCCCCTTCTTCCTCCCTCCAGTATTGGGCTAAACCCACCCCAATCTGCCTTGCCTGTCTTAGTTCCTCCTGCAGACCCTCAATCTCCTTTCTAAGTTTTTCTATGTGGTTGCACACTAAACATCCTCCCACACTCCAGGCAATGTTTAGAAAGATTGGTGCACCACAGTTGTTGCAGCCTACCACCCTACCCATTGCTGTCGTTGCCCACCAGCACCCCCCACCCTTCCAGATGCAGGATACCAAACACTCCCCCAAGTCTCCCCTCTCCCCCCTCTATCAGTGCAAAACATTTTCTTTATTTCCCTTACCTCCTTTGTTGCACACGTTTAGATATATTGAGCAACTGCTTTTTATATTCCTTTCCTTCCTATCCACACTCAGAGACTTTAAGTAGCCATTGCACAACCTTCTTCAAACTCCTACTCCTCCTTTTCCCAATGCAATATCAATGCGAAGAAATAATAATGAAAGCTTCTAGATTTGCATTTACTTCCCTTCCACTGAGAGAGCAGTCCCCTCTTCACTTGCTGCTGTTCCTTTCCTGGATGTCTGCTTTTGCTATGACAGGTGCATATCCTTTGCCTGTTTTGAGGAAGTGATGTGAAGCCCAGGTACAAAGGAAATAATGGACCAGGGGTGGTGGGTGAGGGGTTTGGGGTGGGACCAGCCAGTCTTCCAGAAACAATCAGGTAGCTGAGGCCTCTGGTCAGACCATTATCACCCTTCCCCCACTGTGCACTCAACTTTGCAGCTAGTGAAGCCAGCGACAATGAATCACAATTCTACTCAAAGCCCCCAAAATAGGTTTGCTACCCAAAGAAACAGGACTCCAATTCAAACAGCTTCACCAACAACACATCAAAATAGGCTTGGATTTAGAAGATATAGGTCTCCAATTCAAAGAAACAGACCCAGTTAAATTACACCAATTATGTTTTAAAACAGAAGAAATAGGCCTCTACAAATGCAGCCTGCCACACAGTGAACCAAACAAAAGAGCCCACTTATAGCTACCAAAACAGGTTTCAAAATTCCAACAGCCCCAAACAATACCCTGCTAGCCCCTTAGTAGTAAGAAAGAAAAGAAATAACATTCTACCAAGTAGAATCCACAAAAAATGTAAAACAAGAAGCTACTGTACTGTAGATCTGATCCTGTCCCCCTTCTAGTTCCTTCTGAGAAGCCAAAGCACTGACTCCACACCTGATTCAGCTCTGCCTACCTACTGAGTGAGACCTGGCCAGACCATTAGCACCCTTCCCCCACTGTGCACTCAACTTTGCAGCTAGTGAAGCCAGCAACAATGAATCACAATTCTACTCAAAGCCCCCAAAATAGGTTTGCTACCCAAAGAAACAGGACTCCAATTCAAACAGCTTCACCAACAACACATCAAAATAGACTTGGAATTAGAAGATATAGGTCTCCAATTCAAAGAAACAGACCCAGTTAAATTACACCAATTGTGTTTTAAAACAGAAGAAATAGGCCTCTACAAATGCAGCCTGCCACACAGTGAACCAAACAAATGAGCCCACTTATAGCTACCAAAACAGGTTTCAAAATTCCAACAGCCCCAAACAAAACAACTGTGAAAATGTAAGCCAAATGCTTTCCTAGTTTCTACTGTACTGAGTTAGTTTTGATTTAGTTTTTGTTTCTATTTGAATGTTTTGTTTAATAAAGGTTCTTGGTTAGAAAATATATATGTGTGTGTGTGTGTGTGTGTGGTGTGTGTGTGTGTGTGTGTATATATATATATATATATATATATATATATATATATATATTTATATATATATATATATATATATTGCAAGCAATCGCTCAGGGCCCAATTCTCTTCAGGAGCTCAGCTGGCATATGCATAATTTGCACATTTCAGTTCTGAATAACTTCACTGTGATGCCTCACTAGTGTCACTTACAGCTTCTAACCTCCCCATTACATATCTGCGGAGCACTGCAGGGTGGACAGAGCTTTGCCAGGCACTTGATCTCCACTAATAAACCTGCCCTGGTCTAGCCGCATAGTGCATAGTTACGCTGTTTATATGGTATGACTGTGTTATTGAGTTTGAGATTCACAGACTGTGTTTTATTTCTTTTTCAATGGAGATGTTTATCTTCTAGGTCACCCAATGACCCCCTTGTGCATTGACCTGCCCATACCTGTCCATTCCCATCCCCCAAAATCACCAGAACTTACCTGCTCTGAGATCTCCCATGGCCTCCCCACCACAGAGGGAGAGAGCCATTCACAAAGAGACACATATTCAGACAGGAGAAGAGCCTGGTTAGTAGTGCAAAGCCTGTGACAGGTTGGTGGATTATTCTGCCATTGGAGGTTTTCTACCTTTGGTTTATGCCCTGGGCAGCCAAGCATGCAATGATGCCAATCCAATTAAAAGCAAGAAGTACTGATTTGTGCCTGCCTGAGCCCTGCCCCTTATGTCACTCCGATGCTCTGCCAGAGTTCCCCACCTAGGTGGCTGTTAAAGAGCGAGGTGGTCAGACTCCCCCTCCCTGAGAGGAGAGCAGTCCCTGAGATGCTCAGTCATCTCTCCCACCAGCTAACCCCTGTTTGACCAAGGTCCTCCCCAAAAACTGGGCCACTGGCATTGGAGGCAGTGCAGCTACCACCAAGCTGCTAAGCCAGCCCACCAATAAAAACAGCACTTGGGTGAAAGAAGAAATTGTATTTTAGCTACAGTTGCTATAAATATTTTAAGACACATCACAATGTTTTGAAATTGGATAAAAGTTTTCCAAGGAAAATAACATAAAAAAAATACATAAAGATACAGAATAAGATAATCAATTTTTCTTTACTTTCTGCATCTTAAGAGGCATCAGCAGGGGATTTTTAGTCAATTAGGACCCCATTTTCAGAAGGTTAGCAGAGTGCTAAACATCTAAGCACTGTGCCATGTGGGAACCGCATGGTTGAACAGGAGCCATATATTTAGCAACCCCTGATGCTAACCTGATCATGTGCATGTGCATATGTACTACTACAGCTTTACAAATGAGGGAGCCCCTCCTGCATACAGAGCACAGTGCTATATAAAAGGTTTTGAAAGTGCTTGACAACTGAAATTGCAATACTGTTTACTGCTTCCAAAAATCCTGCCCTCATTTGGGCACACAGTGGTGCATATTGTCACCCTACCCTTGGTTACCATTCTGATGCTCCCAAGTGGTATACCAACATGATCCTTGGAATCTAAAGATTCCACACCCCTGATCACAGCTTAAATGGCTCCAGTTATTATAGTAAAATTATCCTTGTTGTCTAGTGCCCCCCCAAATTGCCATTCAGATGACCCAATTATTATAATAATATGGGTGTAGAATTTATTTATTTACTTACTTATATATTTAAATGTTTCACCAGGAAAGGCATACTAAGCTGGGAGCTCATTTCCAGATGCATCCTGGGGGAAAGGGAACTTGCACAAGTGGAGCTTAGGTAGCAGAAGAGTTCAAAATACATAACATACATGGTGGAAGACCATTGACAGAGCAGAGTAGAGTGGCACACAATCACAAATTACATTGGGATTAATACATGCAAGATGTGAGAACTTGAGTGACAGGCAAACAATTGACAATGCATATACAGCACAGTCAGGAGCCACAAACATATGCTGGCAATCAAATACGGAGCAGTTTAAATCAACACTAGCTGTAAACAGTTGTGCACAATGCCTAGAGTGGGAGCATATGTGCCTAAATTATAGCTGTACCTAAACTGGAAACAAGTCATATGAGTGCAGGAGGGAACATTAGGAGCAAGTGCAGGAGGGAGAGGTGAGACCTCTGAAGTGGCTTGAAAGGATCCAGGGGAGGGAGATTGATGAATGGCTGGGGTGAAGAAGTTCCAAATTTTAGGGAAGCTGTGGCTGAACACGGATTTGTTGATGGTCGTGGAGACTGAAGGGACTGTTAGGATTTGAACATTTGTGCTTCTGAGGGTATGGCTGTGGGAGGGGAAGGAGAGGTAGGAGGGTAGGTAAACAAACCAGAATTTGCCCACAAAGTTGGCACAGTGGGCATGGTGTCTGTCCACAAGAGACAAAAGGAGATAGATTTATATATAGAACAGTGATGAGTCCTAGGAAGACAGTCGAGAGCGTAATGGTAGAAATAGTTGAACAGTGTGTCCAGTCTGGCAAGGGTAGTGACTGGGGCTGTGCTGTAGACCACATCACCATAGTCAAAGATTGGGAGGATCATTCTCTGGATAATAGCATGGTGTGCTGGAGTTGGGATACAGTCACAATTCCTGTAAATGCACCAAATTGGGATGCAGCTTTTGACTATAGCATCCACTTGTTCAGAAAAGTTTAGATGCTAGTCTAGCCAGATAACAAGATACCTAAAGGTGGTAACATCCTCCACAGGGGAGCCATCCAGGGTGTGGAAAGTAGGAAGGGGAGGGAGACTAGAGAGTCTGTGCCTTGTGCCAAAGGACATGGAGACAGTCTTCTTGGCATTGAGGAAAAGATGATTGTGCACAGCCAGGGCTGAACTTGATTGAAGTCCAACTGGAGTTTGTGGGCCTGCTGTGAAGAGGATCATGTCATCCATGTACATGTGAATGGATGCAGACAAGCATACAAAGGTGAGATCTTTAAGGAAAATGGAGAAAAGTAGAGGGCCTAACACAGATCCTTGTGGGACCCCAGTGGATACAGGCAGGGAGGAGAGAGGGGAGTCAACAATTTTGACTTCCTGGGACCTACCCAAGCGGTAGGAGTGGAACAGCCAATGGCTGAGTCGGAGAGGCCTGCAACCTGGAGTTTGGCTAATAATTGGAGTGGGAGACAGTGCTTAATGCTTTGGCTAGATCAACGAAGACAGCAGAGGTAAATAGGCTGTGATCCATACCATTGTGGATGGATTTGGTGAGCCTGTGCAGTGAGACGTGGTGGAGAGGTTCTTATGGAAGCCAGACTTGTAGAGGGTGAAGAAGGAAGAGGAGTCCAGAAAGAGGGAGAGTTGTGACAAGACAATTTGTTCCTGTATTTTGGAGGGAGGAGAGAAATGGGTCAATAGCTGTTAGTAACAGATGAGTCATCACCTTTTGAAAGAGGAGTAACAGTGGCAGTCTTCCAGTCAGCAGGGACAGAGGACCAACAGAAAGAGAGGTTAGGTAGGTCAGCCAATGGAAAGGAGATTGCAGAAGCAGAGAGATAGAGGAGCTTGCTATCCAGGCCATCTGGGATCCTACCCTTGGAAGGATTAAGGACGGGAAGGGTGTCGGTGATGGAGGATGGAGTTACTGGAGAAAAGAAAAATAGGGGGAAGGAAGGAGATGACTGTCATGCAGGCTGGCAGGGGTGAGAGGGAGAAGAGGAAGGGGAGAGGAAGGAGAGGATAGAGGAGAGAGGAGGTGCAGATGATAAAAAAGGAATTAAATCTCTGTGGTGATGAAGGATAGGATAGGTTAGAGATAGGGGTGTCACCCACTCTGAGGATAAGCAAAACGGACTGAGTGGGAGGGGAGAAGAGATTGTGGCTGCCTTCCAAAATTTAGACAGGTGACCAATGTTGGCACTGAAGGTGGATGTAAATGGAATTGCAAGGGAATACTTCTCTGCCATATGCCTTGAATAACTGCCCGCTGTACTGATCTACACATGTAAGATCTTACTCTAATGTTTCTGGACTCTGTATATATTCCTATTTTCCCCTACCCCCAGGACGTATCTGGAATCGAGCAGTAGTCTGCTCAGCATGCCTTCCTGGTAAAACATTTAAATAAATAAATAAAATACTCACCTTTGGCAAGCCTTATTGCCCTGGTACAGGTGTTGTGGAGGTGATTATACCTCTGGAGGTCATGGGGGATGGGTTATGTTTATTTTCTGACCAGACCAAATCATGCACTTGCAAGCAAGCTATGAGTTCAGCCATGATCTAGGGGAGGTGGGGTACCTTTTCTTGTGTTCTCCGCTGGGGGAGGCATCACAGTCCCATATTTCAAGGAATTTTGTTTTGAAATACGTTAGCATGGAGTCAATGGAGGAGGCCAGTGAGATAGGGGACGAATCAGAGTGGCATAGGTCACAGTGCAAGGGGGTGAGGTCCAGGGATTTGAAGGAAAATATAAATAGTGTTTTGGTGGAGGTGAGGGGGCTTTAGTTGAAAGAGAGGCAGCAGAGGGTCATGATTATGGTGTCAGATCTGAAGAAAGGGAGGCCATGAGTGGAATGCCACAGGGATCCATCCTGAGTCTTGTCCTCTTCCATATGTTCATCAACAACGTTTGAGAATGAATCTGGGGCTGTGTCTTTTTGAAGATGACACCAAACCCATGGGAGGGTAGATACTGATGGGGGCAGTAGGAAACTGCAGAGTGACATGCAAAGAGTTGAGAGGTGGCCTAAGGTTTGGCAGTTGAAATTCAATGCCAAAACATGCAAGGTAATTCAATAGGGAACAAGAACCCCAGGACAGAGTACTGGATAGGAACAGCTGAGCACTACAGCTAAGGAAAGGGACCTAGGAGTCATCATTAGTGACTTCCTTAAACAATCAAGCTAGTACAGTGAGGCCTCTAGTAAGGCAAAGGGGATGCTAGGATGTACCAAAAGGGGTTCTGATAGTAGAAGAAAAGAGGTTTACTGCCTCTTTATAGATCATTGGTGAGGCTGCACCTGGTGTACTGTGCCCAGTTCTGAAGACTGCACCTCAGGAAAGATAAGAACAGGCTGAACACCGTGTAACAAAGGGTAATCAAGATGATTCAGAGTTGATAGGACAGATCTAATGAGGATCTGCACAAGGCACTGAACATGTCTTCACCAGAGACCAGACAAGAGAGGAGTGATATGATAGAAACCTTCAAGTTCCTGTAAGGAATAAACAAGTTGAACGGACAACTAATTAGCATGAGTAACAGTTCAAGGACACAGGGGCACAAGTAGAAACTGATCGGAGGGAGCTTCAAGAGGGATATTGGAAAGTTTTATTTTCCAGTAATGGTGGTGGAAATATGGAATAGTCTGCCAACCGAGATGGCAGGCACCAAAACTATAAATGGTTTCAAGCATGGCTGTGACAAAGTGAAGGGTATAATGGTTACTCAGGCTAATAGTAGTAGAAAGGGGAACAGGGGAGTGGATAGTGAAGGCTAGTACCCTGCATGGACAGTAGGTCACGGGGTTTAATAGGAAACTAGGGGAAGACTGGATGTACCATTGTTTCTTTTTCTGCCATCATTGTCTATATTTCAGTGTTTCTATTTTTCCATGATCCTTGATATCTTGCAGCCCCAACCCTCAGTCACAAATATGAGCCTTCTCTTAAAGTCATCCAACCAGGTCCTTCCACCCCCCTTCCCATTGGCTCCCATTTACCCAAGATTGCAGCCACCTCCCTGTGACTGTGATCGGTACAGCCTCTCAGCTCATTATCTTTGCTGGCCACTGTCTGAGTGAAAGGGAATGAGTGCACACCTACTGTAGAATATCTGTTTCTATAGTAGGTGTGTGCTCACTCCCTGTCACTCAGAAAGTGGCCAGCCGAGGTGGAGAGAAGAGGGGATGGGCCTGTCACTGTCACAGTGGGAGGGACTAGCAGCTGGGGTTATTTATGGGCCACCATGGGGAGAGGGGTGGAAGGACCTTAATGGGTGGAATTGGGAGGAGGCTCAGACTTGCAATCAGGATGAACTAGATGCCAGGGATCCTCTTAATATACTAATCAGGAGAATCTGAATGGTGATTGGGGTTGGAGAAATACTAGATGCCAGGAATTATTTTACTAATCAGGGTCATCGGAATGTGCCTGGGGGGGAACTACTAGATTCCAGAGATAATTTCATTATAATATCAGGGGCATCTGAATGGCAATCAGGAGGTGGGGGCTGGCACTGTTCTGTGCAATTCCTCCATGCAGTCATGCACAGAGGCATTGTGTGGAAATGTTAGTTCACCCATATGGGCTGGCAAATGTCCCATTAGCACCTTTCCTGCCCCATGGACTTGGCAAGCTGAGAGCTGAAAATAACTCATGGGACAAAGGTGCTATCCTATTTGGAACATACTGCTTGCCTTTGCTCCTCTGAATCCCTGTCCTTCTGGAGGCTGTGATAGTGCCTAGTCATGTCACAGTAAGCTTTTCAATGGGAACTAGTGATCACTGTACAGTGTGGTTCTAAATTAAGATGGATGTAAAGGCAAGACACAAAAAGACGAGGGTCCTAGATTTTAGTAGGTTGGATTTCAAAGAAATTGGAGACTGCTTCAGAAGCTGCCTAGCAGGGGATGATTGTCAGAGAGGGGTAGAGGAACAGTGGAGAAAATTAAGTAAAGGCAACAAGCATCTGCAAGAAGGAGGTGAGCAAAAGCAGGAGGAAAAAAGGACCATTATGGTACTGTAGGGAAGTGGCCATGAAGGTGCCTGAAGCACATCCTCCAATCGGTCTGGTTAAGCAACTCCTACTCTGTTTTGGAGGACAGGGATAGCCCCACAATGGCACCTACAGCTGCGACCAAGGAGGATGGCTGGATCCTCCAGGATGCAGTACCAGGAAAGGGGGAATGAGAACCCCAGAGGAGGAAGCTTCTCCTGGTGGTGGACTCAGTTGTCTGAGGAGTGAAGTTAGGGGGACCTAGCAGGAAGGACAGGGAGGTGAAATGCATTTCAGAAAGCACTGCATGGCGGGTGAGATGTGGATCAATAGGATCATAAGGGTAATGGCAAGGAGAGAGGAACTGGATATTATCATCCACCTGGGGATGAATAACCTGGCAGGAAACAAAGCAGAAGTAGCTAGAATCCAAAAGGATTTCAGCAAGTTGGGGGGAGCTTGAAGCAAGTAGAATACTCCGTCTTTTTCTTGGAGATGCTACCTGTCCATGGCAGGGGATTGGCTAGGGCACTCCACATCCAGAAATTCAACTCCTGGTTGAAGAAATGGTGTGGAAGGAAGGGGCTTGACTTCATGGAGGACTGGTGCCCCACCTGGATGGATGCGAGCCTGTATAAAGATAATGGCCTGTATCCTCATAGAAGGGGACCCGAGTAAGAAGTCTGAATGCTTCAGTGACAAGCATTTAAACTGGCCAAGGGGGGGGAGTCAGGAAGGTCAGGTGGCTTAGTATCCCCCCCCGGGACACATGCAGGAAAACAAATTGAAGTCTGAGACATTAAGAGCAGAAGGAGAGTGGGAAGCAGTGAATTCTAGGCCACACAAGAAAGACAACTGGGGAGGGGGGAACAAAGCAGAGGAGGGTAGGGAGAAAGAAGCAGAAGAGCAGCAGCATGGGAAGGAGGGGGGCTAGGATACAAAACATGGAAGGCATGATAACAAATGCCCGCAGCCTGGGAAATAAAATCCCAGACCTGGAGGCATTAACAGTAGAGGCAGACCTGGACATAGTAGCAATAACTGAGACATAGTACACTGTTAATCATGGGACATTGATGTAGCGGGTTATGCTCTGTTCAGGAGGGATGGGGGGGTAAAAAAGGAGGGAGTGTAGCCCTGTATATCAGAGAAGGATATAAAGGCAACAGAGGTGCAGGGTAGACAGGGGGAGGTTGAGGCACTGTGGGTCACCCTTAAACCTGGCAAAGGCTCAGCAATATGCACAGGGGTGATCTGTAGGCCTTTGGCACAGGTGGAAGAAGTGGATAGGGAGCTTGTGGTTAGAATACACAAGATGGCAACAAAAGGTGAAGTCCTGCTGCTGGGGGATTTCAGTATGCCAGACATGGATTGGTCCACCCAGGCAGCTGCCTCAGCCAGAAACAGAAGCATCCTGGATTCCCTACAGGGGGCAGGTTTCAGCAGTTTGTGCTTGATCCAGAGAAAAGGCAATTCTTGACCTGATACTAACCAACAGAGACAGAACACAGATGTCTGTATGGAGGGGCAACTGGGATCCAGCGACCACCACATAGTGTGGTATAGCATGGGAACAGGGACCCAGTCCAGTCACACGAGGGCAAATGTTTTGGATTTCAAGAAGGCAGACTTCACTGACATGAGGAGCTACATCAGAATAGCATTCTTCAGCAGCCTGTAAAAGGGTGGCATTCAGGAGGTATGAAGAAACACAGAAGAATGAGAATAGAAAGGTGTACCAGGTAAAATGGAGGGAAGCAGATGAGGTAATGAGGGGATCAAAGGCTCATACAGAAGAAAGCATAGCCAAAGGGTATCAAAAGAAGACCAGACTTTCTTCAGGTACATAGGTAAGGAGAGGAAGGCAAGGGAAGGGATTCTGAGGATAAGGAAGATGACAAAGGGAGACTGCACAGAGGGGAATCAGAAAAAAGCAGACATCTTGAACAGGCACTTCTTTTGTTTTCATAGTGGAGAGAGAGCAAGGATAGACCACCAAGGAGCAGCATGAACACTGGAGGGGGAAGTGGACACAAGTCAGTTTTCAAAGGAAAGACTATTATTGAAGGGACTTCAAATTTTAGGGTGGACAAACCCATAGGACTGGAAGGATGTACCCAAGGATATTAAGGGAACTAGGCAGGGAGGTTCTTGCTGCACTACTCATGGCCTTATTCAGCAATTCACCGGAAACAGGAGTGGTTCCAGAGGACTAGAGGAGAACAGACATAGTCCCATTTTGTAAGAGCATCAGCAGGGAGGAGGCTAGCAAGTATAGTCTGGTCTGTCTTACTTGATTCATGGGGAAATTAATGGAATCCATACTAAAAGACAGACTGTTAGAGTATCTTAAATCCAGTGGGCTACAAGACCACAGACAGCACAGATTCACAGGGGGAAGGTCATGCAAAATGAATCTGGTAGATTTCTTTGACTGGATGACCAAGAAAACAGATGAGGGGAGAGCAGTGGACATGATTGATCTGGAGTTTAGCTAGGACTTCAGCACTGTGCCACACAGGAGGCTGATAAAGAAACTGAACGGCCTAGGGGTGGAATCCAAAATGATTAATTAGGGTCAATGTGCTCTTGCCAGACTACTAATTAGGGTACGTGGGGAACCCTGGTCTGGATATCAGGCAAATGGTGCAGAGGAATTACTGATCTTATCAAGTGTCTGATTGGGGCCCAGTTGATAAGGGGTGGGGGGTCTGCTGGACACCTGGGACAGATGTCTTATTACACAGGCATGCAATTTGGGAGGTGGGGCATTGGACACCTGGACAGTTATGCCAGGTACCAGTGGGGGGACCAGGGCTAGTGGTAACCTGACATGGCCAGGTGTTGGGAGTGTAGGAACATGCAGCCCATAACACCTGGTTTGGGGAACTAATAACTAGTGTTGCATTAATGGATAGCTACACCTCCCCAAACCTCCCAGCATGCCAATGAGCCTATGTGCAAGGTGCTGTCAGCTGCTTTACATAGGTGCACAAAGATGGATTAGGGCCACTTACAAATGGGCTAGTGAGTTGGTAACCAAGCAATCACATGACTCTTTGCAGTACTATCCTGCTTTAGAGGTGCAAATTGGGATTAGCAAATTGATAACCTAACACTCGAAAAATACTTGAATATTCTGCTTTAGTGCTTTTTAGAACCATTGTAACTCTGTTAAATAGCTTAAAATGTGTATTTCTATGTTTAGTTTTATGTATCTTCATTCTCTAGGATGTCTTGCTTGATGTCATGCTAGTATGCTCTGTGCCCTCATGTCTGTAGTTGCTAATATTTAATTGCTGTATACTGCAATACAATAATGTACCTTCTACTGCTTCTTGTTGATGAATTTCACTGTACACTCCCATTCCCCTTTGTCCCAGGATACACCCTGAGATGAGCAACTTGTTCAGTGTGCCCTTCCTGGTGAAACAGTTCAATAAATACATTTCCAGACTGTAGCATGGTAAAAACCATGCTACAGTCAATGTTCTAAAACTGCGCTTAAACCCTGCTCAGAGGTAGGTAAGAGCACAGTTCTAGACCAACACTGTTGCCTTAACCCATGCTGACATCAATGTGGAAGTGAATTGTGTTGAAACATGGGTTAAGACAACCACAATGACCAAAATCTATGTTTCTGGCTTGTGGCCCCCTCTCTGGCGCCATCCTAGGGAGGGCCACTACCCCTGCCGTGCAATCCTGACCACGGTTAAGGGGCATGGGTTCCCATACTTGATATTACTGGGGGTCCTTTTCCAAGATCACAAAGAAAATGGCGGTGCCACCAAGAGTACATTTAAGTGAGTCTGATCTCTACCAGTACAACTCCCTGCATTGTCGTACCAGCCCACCTCCCCAGTATTGCCCCATGCATCATGGACTTACCAAAATCGAACATCCCCACATTCCACATCATCCATCATCAATTTCAAGTAATAACATGCTTACTAAAATCAGGCTTTTGAGTCAGACCTTTTTAAAACAGTACCAACATAATTTATTTATACAGGGAAGGTTAGGACGGGGTAGAATGGAATAGAGGTTAAGCAACATTTTAAATTTGCATTTTGAAGATTTGACATTTTCCCAAATGGCATTCCCCCTTTTGATTTTAACCAAAATCACCTTTTGATTATGCAGCCACCAAACTACCTGACTATCTAACTGCTGCAGGTATTACCAAACCCATAACCAATGGTACCAGTTCAGAATGACACCCCAGATTTTGTCCCTGGGTACCTAAATGCCAAGCTGCAGGCCTGAGGTGCAGCTGGTTGGTCGGTGCCAGCACGCCCACCTGAACCAAGCAACCTCCCACATGTTCCCCTTGATTGCTTTAAACCTTGAATTGACTTTCAGTGCCAGTGGACTTGAACACCAATATCTACATATATATTCCCCAGGTGCAGGGCAATCCCTGCCCTCACTCATGGCTCTGCTGTGTTAGTCCTCGGATGGTACACATGACTGAAGTCATGGGGTAGATGTATCAGCAGACGCAGAACCCGGCCTGATGCTTAATAGTTGAAGGTGTAGAAGCTTCAGCTTGGATCTTCAGCACGGCCAAAGGACTTGCAGCCCATCTCCCCCCCTTGGTCCTCCAAGGCCCACAGCAGGGCATCACACAAGACCCACCAGCCACAAGAGACCCAGACATGGGATCATCTCCATGGTCCAGCTCCCCCACAGGTCAGAGCACCCCAGCACCCGGGCACAATCCTACAGTCCCTTGCTGCCAGTTTCTCCACTTGATGGGGACCAGTGAGCTCCCCATCTGGCACTGGCCTCAATTTCCTGCTACAGTGTGTAGTCAAGCAGTCTCAGCTACCTTCCTGAATATCAGGCTCTGGGGGGACTATACAGAGTCTGAAAATCCAGGGATTTACCACAACAGTCTCTTGTCTTGCTGCATCTCAGGAGCAGACAGCAGGTACCTGCCCAGACAGCACCTGCTCATCCTCCTGCCCCCACAGTCTTTCAACTCCAGCACAGCGTCCCTTCTTGTGCTCTGGTTCACATACAAGTTCAAGCAACTCTTTTTCAGATATACATCAAGAAAGTCCCTTTTTTCACTGTGCAGGTGCTAGTCGACTCCAGACAGAAGAGGCTCTCTCTCTCTTCAGCTTCTTAAACCCTGGGTTCCAATCCAGTTTTCTCTGCCAAAAACCATTCCTTTAACCTTGTTTTTCCCTTTTCCTATAGACGCTTTGTCTTTGCCAGGGTCAGACAGAAACTTTTACACTTTTTCTTACTTCTCTCATCAAAAATCCTTGATCATCCACGTCTCACCAATGTGCTGCAGATGAAACTGAAGAGGTTTTCTCCCCATCCTCTTGACACAAATCCATCCATTTCCTTAATCCTTTTTCTCAAACAATTTAACCTTTACTCTGAACACTTTCACCACTGTGGTGCAATTTCTTTGTGCAACAACAGAATACTGCAGTTCTTCTTCTCTACAGAGCTGCCCACAAAATCCTCTCTTTTCTCTCTAAATGGGGAAAGGCACTACTAGCCCTGGGGGACAGACCACTGGCAGCCCCCAGGCAGCCTCCCTCACAGCCCTGCAGTCCCACCTTCTCCCTAGGGGCTGGAGACCCCTTCCTTATGGAGGGGCTCCCACCAAACTGAACTCAGAAACCAAAGTTCTTTCCCCTTGGGAGTTTTTTGGTAGTTCCCCATTGGCAGGAGCTACTGCCCTCAACCAAAATTAACATGTACAAGATTCCCTCAGCACCTCACTGGTTACTTAAAAAGGTGCTCAGATTGTCCCTGGTATTTTTCCCCAAGAGTCTTCATGAAGCTCTACTCTTTAGCAGCCTCTTCCCTCTGATGGCCCAATACAAAATTTGTAATTTTTACTTATTTTCCAGCCAGCCGCTATTGCTGAAACTTGTTTTCCCCACCACCAGACAGACTGAGAAATATGTGTAGTTTAACAGCAGCAGGAATGAGAGATAAATGTTCTAGCTCTACATGGATTAGGTGAGTGGGGGACCACCAGACTACCAAGGATTTTTTTTTATTGTATCCAGGACTGACAGTGTGTGTGTGTACAAGCGGGGGAGGTTGCTGGCAGGCTGCATGTGTGCAGTTAAAACACGATTCCCAGAATCATTAACTAGCACTAACCAGGCAGTGTGTTAGCACTTACAGAAAGCATTTAATATACCTGAACACCTTATATGCATTAGAGTAACCCCCAGTTGTATGGATACCTGGTTGCAGTTAGTAATCCTGTGCAAAAAAAAACAGAAAAAAATAGTGTCACGCTAACAGGTTAGCACTGCACAGAAGAATGCTTTTTAAAATAGTACCAACCATGATTATCACAGTGCAGTGCTAATCTTGTTACAGTGGTATGTGGGCCCCCATTTTCAGAGCCAGTCATTAGTGTCGTGCACTCCTAAGTGCTACACCTGAGGTAGCACACAGTCACAGAAGGTGGTGGTAAATGGCACTCACTCCAGTGAGGAGAGTGTGACCAGTAGGGTGCCGGAGGGCTCAGTAATGTGACATGTCCTCTTCAATGTCTCTATGTGGTGGAGTTAGGCTACACCCTCGGCTGTGACTGATGGACCACATTTCTATCTCCTTATTTCCAAGCAACAGTTAACACTTTTTCTTTGTTTTTCTTCTTTTCCCCCCTACCCTAGGTTGGCCACCTAGCATAGCTATTTACTGTCCCTACTAAACTTCCTATGAGTTCTCTCCTTTCATTCTTTTTCCATTTCCATCCATCCAGTCCCTGGAGAGGTGTTGTGTAAAGTGCATAAGTGCATTTTGTGTTTAAAAAAAAAAAAAAAAAAAAAAAGCATGAAGGCTATTTGAAATAATAGGAATGAATACAATTAATAAAACTTTTTAAAGAAAAAAGGACTTAGAAGCCACATAAAACAATAATAATTTCATGATTAATACAGTTGTAAGAAATCCATAAGGTATTTTCACAAATTCACACTATAAACCTGTTACTGTATAAGGTTCTATGTAAAAAAGAGCTTAGTCACTGTGGATCAGAGATATAGAAAGTCAATATCTGTGGATATATACACTGTACATTTAACTGAACCAGGAACTCCCCTGACACAATCCCCTCCCCCCTTGGTTTTGAAACATGTCCAGACATGTAAGGGCTCAGTCAGGTGACCCTACCAAAAATGTATAAAAACCTTTGCACAGAGTTTACTTCAGTTCAGTCTAGTAGAGTTCAATCCACTGGGGCACAGCCCTGAGGGAGGAGAGAGGCAGACAAGCTGTTAAATGCAAATAAGAAGGGTCTTAGGAGCTCTAAGATCCAGACCTGTATTATGGTAGAAACTACTCATGTTAAGTAGTGATTTTCTTTGTTTTCATTTATTATTTTTCTAACATTTTTAAAAACTAAATATCACACCATGGTGTGTTTTAAACCTGTAAATTTGCCTAGTCTGAAGTTTATTCCTACATGCTGTGACACCATATAAGTGGCATTACAGAAGAACTGGAAGGTAAGATGTGCCTTTTTGCAGATGACACCACAATCTGTAATAGTGTTGACAGGTGCAGATGGAGAGAATGAGTAGAGACCTTAGAAAACTTGAAGAGTGGTATGGGACTTGGCAGCTTGGGTTCAAAGCCAAAAAGTGCAAAATCAAGCATCTCTGGTAAAGAAACCTAGAGACTAAGTATAAAATGTAGGGGAGGTACTGATGGTCACTAAGAAGGAAACCTTTTATATAGCATTGTGCTCTGTATGCAGGAGAGGATTACTCATTTGCATGGCTGTAGTAGTACATATGCACATGCACATGCACATGATCAGGTTAGCATCAGGGGATGCTGAATGTGACACCTATCCAACCATGCTGTTCCCACATAGCGTAATGTTTAGCACTGCACTAACCTTCTGAAAATGGGCCCTAATTGACTGAAAATCCTGGCTGATGCCTCTTAAGATGCAGAAAGCAAATATAAAAGTGTTATCTTATATATCTTTTTATGTATTGTGTTATCTTATTTTGCTTGCAAAACCTTTATCCAATTTCAAAACATTGTGATGTGATTTAAAACATTTATAACAAACTTGTTTTTTTCTTCTTTCATCTGAATGCTGTCTTTATTTACTTATAAAAACAGGGTCTGGTGGGTTGGCCTACCAATTTGGTGGTGATTGCACTGACTCCCATGCCAGTGGCCCAGTTTTGGGGGTGGACCTGGTTTGCACAGAGGTTAACTTAGGGGAGGTACGATTGAGTATCTCAGGGAATGCTCTCCTCTCAGGAAGGGGGAGTCTGACCACCCATCTCTTTAACATCCACCTAGCTGAGGAGGTCTGGCAGGGCAGTGGAGTTGTATAAGGGGGAGGGCTCAGGCAGGCACAAAGCAAGCACCTGCCTTTATATGCAATGGCATCATTGCATGCTTGACTGCTCAGGGGATGAATCCAAAGGTAGAAAACCCCCAATGGCAGAATGATCCAACAACCTGCCGCAGATTCTGCACTGCTAACCAGGCTCTGCTCCTGTCTGAATGTATGTGTCTCTCTGTCAATGGCCCCAACATGGGGGTTGTCGGGGTGGTCCATGGGGGATCTCAGACCAGGTAAGTCCTGGGGATGATGGGTGAGTGGGCTGGAGATGTCAGTGGGCAAGGGGGTTGCAGGGTGACTAAGGTGATAACAATCTCTATGGAAAGAAAAAGAAATAAAACACAGTTTGAGAAGCTCAAACCCCAAAACAGACTGTGAATGCCTCCAGTGAGGCATCACAGTAAAGCTATTTAGTATAGAAACATGCAAATTACATGCATATGCCAGCTGAGCTCCTGATAAGAATTGGACACTGAGGGATTGCAGCAAAAATATATATTTTTGTTTCTTAACCAAGGAACTTTTATTAAACAAAACATTCAAATAAAAATAAAAATGAAATCAGAACTAACTCAGTAGAGTACAAACTAGGAAAGTGTTTGGCTTACACTATCACAGTTCCTGCAGTGCTTCCCAAGCATTCTGCTCAGATATGTTGATGGCCAAACACAGCGATAAATTACACATAAATCAGATCAAGAATGTAACTTGGAAAAATGCATGCAGACCCCTGTGTTTATGTTAGGAATATCCTAAGTATTAGCTTCCCAAAAAAATGTGTTTTAATAGTAAATGAGGGCAGCACTTATTTAAAAGAATAAACTACTGCATTTTAAATTAGTTCTAAAAGATTCTTGTCACATCACAATGTTCTGAAATTTGATTAAAGGTGTGCAAGAAAAACGGGATGGAAAATCCCATAAAGAAGTAGAATAAGAGATAGTCATGTTTTGTTTACCTTCTGCTCTACAGCTTTAGACATCCTCTCATCAGGCCAGCAGCTCACTGAATGCAACAGGAAATGAGTGCAGGGGCAGGCCATTCAAGGGGAGGGGTATTTTCAGAATGTAGTCCATTTCAGTATATAGTTTATTTGTTTCAGTATGTAGTGTATGTGGATTTTTCAGTCTATAGTGTATGTATTTCAATACATAGTGTACTGTATGTGTTTCACCATGTAGTGTATTTGTTTCAGTATAGAGTGTATGTGGATTTTTTAAATATACTGTGTATGTATTTCAATATGTAATATATTTCTTTCAGTATACAGCATGTGCACAATTTTTCAATAGATAGGATAAGTGTTTTAATATATAGTGTATTTGTTTTGGTATATACTGAATGCAGATTTGTCAATGCAGAGTGTATTTATTTCAATAGATGGTGTATGTATTTCAATAAGTAGTGTGTTTGTTTCAGTATATAGCATATGTAGATTTTTTCAGTATATAGTACATGTGTTACAATGTATAGAGTATTTGTTTCAGTAGATAGTTTATGTGGATTCTTCAGTCTGTAGTGTATGCATCTCAATAGGTATTGTATATGTTTCAGTACATAGTACATTTGTTTCAGTATATAGTGTATGTGGATTTTCAATACTCAGTATGTATATTTCAGTAGATAGCATATGCATTTCACTATATAATGTAAGCATTTCACTATATAATATATGTGTTTCATTATATGATATATACATTTCAGTATACAGTATATGTATTTCGCTATATGATGTATATATTTAAGTAGATAGTGTATGTGGTACACTATATTGCATATGCATTTCGCTATATAATGTATATATTTCACTATATGATGTACAGTATGTATTTCACTATATAGTATATGTGTTTTACTATATAGCCAGAGATTCTGAATTATGTCCCTAACAGCTTGTCACACACCACCTCAATCACTTCTCGCCCACTTTTTCAGTTCCCCCAGATATTTTGTTTGCTTAATGAGAATATGCTAACTCTTGGCACAGTGCAAGGAAACAGACAGCAACTTTTTAATGAAACTCTCCTTCCTTACTTGCGCCCAACCACCAAAACCATAATTGTTAGTAGGTGGCCTTCCTAAATCCCAAACATTGAATTTAGGAGGGCCAGAAGTAGATTAATCTGGGTAACTCAGTTGACCCCATCCCACAGTGCACCCAGTCAGTAAGTTTGAACAGATTACTTGATTAGCTACCCTTCATGCATACAAGTTAGGGCCAGAGATCACTGGGCTACAGCACCATCTATTTTAAATTCCTTCCTGTCTGAGATTAGTAACTATCGGACCCAAAGAAGGTTTAAAAATTTGTTGTAGCTAACCCTGTTTGTAAAAAGCAATTGTCAATGTTTTGATTAGTGTTGTTGTTTGGTTGATTACTGTATGCTTTGTAAATTATGATACTGTATATTGTAATCTCTATATGCCTTTTATCTTGTAGTGCTTTTCACCTTTGGCTGCCCATGAAAATGGGCAGGTTTCTGCACACTGACCATCCAGGTCTTTTAAAATATAAAATTAAGTTTCATACAGTTTGAATAAAATGACCAGACATGCAACTGGGAGGGAGCAGAACAATTACATCATTATTGGTGCTAGGCAGTCAGAAAACATCATTCTGCCTAGCATCATTAATGATGCAGTTGTTCCAAACCATTCTGATCATGTGCCCACTCTCTCCATTCAAACTCTGTGAGTGGATTTGTTGTGCGGTGGGGGGGGGGTAGGTTAAAGGAGCTAGCCAGATTTTTCTACTACTGCCCCCCCAAGTCAAGGATCAGGGTTCAGGAGGATTGAATTGACTAAAAATCATGGTTTTGGGGATTGGGTTAGAGAGAGAGAGAGAGAGGAATTTCTTCAAAAAGATGTTGGTGCCTGGAACTGTGCCAGGAGCTGGCATTTTCTTACTGAGCAAAAAATGTCTGCAGAATGGGGGGGGTGGGGAGCAGTTAGGGTGAGGGAGGTGGTGGACAGGGATCTAGCCCTAACCCTTAAGGTTGGGGAGAGGTTTTTTTAATCAATTGTTTGTTGGGTCAAAATGACTTGAAGTCAGAATGACTTGAAGTGGCCTAAACTCTTTGACTGACATGAATCAAAGGTGAAGGTGTCAAATTTTGGCACTTCCCCAAACTCAGATTCTGCATTTTATAATAGGGTTTAGCACAGGATGGCTAACGGTTACACAGACAAAGGTTCATGATTTTAGAATCCAGTACTTTTGCACAGAAATAGCTTTCCACAGGTATTTTTGTTGTTTCCAGGTTTAAACATAGATGTTCTCTGTTTCAAAGTGTTTTGTGACCAATCTTTTAAAAGTATCAAGTCTGGGCACTGTTCTAATATAAGTGGGGAGTGAGAAGTACAGTACTTCGGCTGCCTATAGAAATGATGCTTTGCCATAATTACCTGTAGTTCTAACTTTGGAAATGTACAGTATAGATTGCCATTCAGATTGCTTCTAGTTTCTCGGGAGTGGACACTTGATAGTGACTGGAACTGTTCTGTCAAGTAATCAGGGGCTAAACCATTCTGGCAGTGGCACATCATAATTGCTAGATGTATGTTTTATTTTATGTGTAGTGATTGCCAGCCCAGTTGTTAAATTAAATATTACCTGGATGTTCTTGCTATGCAGCCAAGTAGGATTCTGCCTGGTCTGTTTTGTAAGCCCTGTAGTCACATTGGGAATCCTTGGCATTTACATTTTACCCCAGATTAAGTCTGCAGAATCAAATTGTGTAGAATTTGTGCATTATTGTAAACTTAAAATGTGCTGTTTTCAATCAGGGCTAAAGAAAGGCAATTGTGCAGATATTTTCCAAGAATGTTTTGACAGACCTGCTTTAAATGCAAAAACATTTTTGAAGTAATTCCCCAAATGTGCAGTTCACAGATTCAGAAAGGACCACATTACCATGCACCTTACAGGTTTCAATTCTAGACATATATTGATTAAACCCAATAAGCATTTTTAGTTTTTTTTTTTTTTTTTTCAATATTTTGGGTAAAGTGGTTTTTAAACAGAAATTGGGAGAAATTTGCCATATCATGGCTTGGGCTCTTTCCAATGGTTTTCACATCTTAAGCCACACATAATATGACAGTGTTACCTGCATACAAATGGACTGTTGAGGTGGTACAGACATTTGGTGGGTCTTTATTATAACAAAGAAAAAACATTGGTTTGAGGGCAGATTCCTGCAACACAATATTGTCAACTGCTGTTTCCTCAAACAGAACTCCATTGATGTGTATTCTTTGCAGATTATCGGTTAGATATGAATTTAGCCATTTAACCATTGCATTTGATTGTTCAGTGTCTCTTAATGTTTTGCAAGGTATGCAAATATTCATAGTATCACATGCCTTCTTCAAGTTCAGACATACAGTGCCACATCAACTGCCTTTATCATTACTGCCATAGATCTCATTTGCGAGTTCCAGAAAAAATGTATTTGTGAAATGCCCAGGTCAGAAATCAGATTTTGGCATAAGCATTGATACAGTTATTGATGTACAGCTTTCTTAAATGTAGTAGAGCTTATGGGCAGACTGCGATATCGGCCTGTAGTAACTGGGGTTATCCTAGTCTCTGTCTTTGAAGATTGGTGAGACTCTTACTGTTTTCAAGGCTTCTGGAAATGTTGCTGTTTAGAGTGACAGGTTTATAATGTGTGAAAAGAGTAGAAGACACTGTGACAGGGCTGGCTGTTTTTAGTAGTTTGCATAATACTCAACAATTTTGCAGCACTGATGCTCACACAGAGTAGTAGTAATAGTAGTAGTAGATTTTATTTATTTGAGGCTCCCTTCCCAAAGGCTCAGGGTGCTCTTACAACATATAAATCACACACGGCATTCTGTAATACAATCATATTAGGCCACTGGAGTTTCTACAAATTGTGTGCATATCTAAGAGAGAGACAGCTATGACACTGTCTGCTGCATGCTGCAGCAGCCAATATGGTAGGCTAACAGTTTTTCCCCATATTGTTATGTAATGTTCTTTTCAGACAAGAGAGCAGTTAAAGGATTCCTGCAGCTATGCATACTATTACTGGTTGCAGCAGCCCATGCAAATTACAGAAAAGATTATACCTACCAGTTGCTTGTTGCAACTTGCAGCACCTCACACATAGCAGACTGTGGTAAACAAAATGTAGTTAAAATAGAGTCATCATCACAACCTGTTGAAGGTGATACATTCATTCAAATTTCCACTGCCAGACTTTATAGATCCCTTCTAAGATTAGAAAATCACAAACAGCAGGTACCTGTTTTACTTTTCCCACTGACACTTTCTGAGTACTAGGTTGTGTTTGAAGGTTTTCCAGGCTTCTCCCTCCTTTCTGAGCTCTTTCTTCCCTGTTCCTAGCTCCGTGAATGTGAGCCTGGTTTCTGTGTTTCTATGAACCTGAGCCTGGTTTCTTCTGCTTGAGTTGATTGTTTCCCTATAAGGATGAAAAATTAACAGCAATGGCTCCCGCTGTTCATCTCTTTCACTTTTTGTGGACTACTTGTTTCAGCTGTACTTAAAACTTTAGTGTAATGAAAATGTTAATAAAAATAATCATTCTAGTAGACTGAAGAAGCTACAGTAATCAGCCTCTATATAGGTAATGATCCTTTATGTCCACATCTGAGATACAGGTCTAACTTCTGTTCACATGGTGCTGTTAAGCTTGGCGTAAAAAGTATACTGGCTTAGGAGTTTTGCACTGTGGACAAATGGTCCTGGGCTTGGCAAAAGTCAGATCTCAAACAGCATTTACATTTTCCCAAGGGACTCCTTAGTAGGCCGGGGATCTAGAGGTGTAATATCCCTTGGGAAAGCTAACTGGTGTGTTGGCACTTGGCAATATACTCCCCACAGGGAGTTGGGGACCTCATGACAACTCTTTTACTTTGAAGATCTATGAGTTTTTAAAAGCTGACATGGTACCTAACCAATATGCAGTGACTGGCCCATCCTTAGGTGCAAGCAGCTAGCACTTCAGTTTCCTTTTTCATTAGCACCTTTAGTAATGACCTTTGCTGTTCTGGTCACCAGTTGCAGAAGAAAATGAGGCATCACACTTTAAGCTTCAGTAAAACAACTACAAGTATTTATTTACAGTTGTACATAGGACTTGATAGCTATCCATCATCCATTCAATGCATTCGGTACCCTCTCTTCACTGACATGCTCTAAGATCTAATAAATGGTTGTCAAGTCTAGTTATAGATTTAACATTGTTAGGGGTATGATTCTGCAGCTTCATTGACACCCATTCTCCTCCCACTCTGAACCCTGGGACTTATACCTGTTGCAGTTCTTTTGCAGCATCCTCAACCATTCCAGTGAGACTGATATATGTCTTTGAATGGGAGATAGGGTTTACAACTAGAGGTAGTGCAGTCTGAGGTAATCTTTCCTGTGGTTTACTCACTGTGACTTTTGGTATTGTTGTCTCAATATGCAAGAAGCTGGCTTAACCAGTGCTAATGCTGGAGATTGTTATATGTCCCCTCAGCAACACAGATTTAGGCGCAACCATGGGACAAACACTGCCTTAATTAAATTCACCTCTGACATTCTGCAGGCACAGGACAGTGGGATCACTGGACAGCTGGGTCCCAACAGGAGCCATCTTCATAGACTTCATGAAGGCCTTTGATTTGGTCAATCTCAACCTACCCATTGTAAAACAAAAATAGATCAGCCTTGACTCTCATGTGCTTGACTGGTTCTCCCATTACCTAACATGTCGTACCCTGGCAGTCAAATGATGTGGAGCCCTATCTAGGTGATTACCAATCACAGGGCTCAATATTAGGTCTACTGCTATTTTTCCTGTTCATCAATGACCTGGACAAAAGCTGTGTTGATAGTCATCTAATCCTATATGCAGATGATGCCATTCTATACAGGAGCTCGAGTGACACTAAGGCTCTCAGTTCTCAACTACAGACCGACTTCTCTGCCCTAGTAAAATGGACCCTGGTGAACCAGTTGGTGCTAAATGCTAAAAAAAAAAAAAAAAAAAAAAAAACAAAGGCTGTACTGTTTGGCTCCAAAAACTTAGCTCCTGACAGATCTGCTCTACTCCCTCTTGCAATCTTCTCTGGCTCTCCTATTGAGGTTGTAGACACAATCAAATACCTTGGATTGATGCTTGACCAAGTCCTTACCTATTAAACCATATGTGGAACAGGTTACCTGTGCTACCCACCAAAAACTAGGACTACTCTATAGATTAAACAGCCACCTCCTCCAGGAGTCTAGAATTACCATAGCAAAAAGTACACTAATACCTAAACTCACATATTCTGCCCCTGTTCTGAAGTCTCTTGGTAAAACTGGGAGTAATAGGTTGTAACTGCTCTACCACAAAATAGGCCAATTCACCACAATAACCCATACAAGGAAGCACCATTGTGAGGTGCTGGCCTCCCTGAACTGGCTGTCCTTAGCACAACGACTGCAGTACTGCATACAAACTCACTTCCTCTCAACAGCCTCCTGGTCTAGCAGATCTACTTGTCCCTAAGCATTCCAATAGAATGCTGTGAACCTCCAGTAAAAAGTTACTCAAGGTGCCTAGGATCAGGACCTCATTTGGGAGCAATTCATTCACCTACTTGCTCCCAATCTATGGAATGCCTTCCCTGAACCCCTACAAATGACAAATTCCCTAGACAGCTTCAAAAAGGGGTTAAAAGTGTACTACCTCGAAAAATGTCTTTGTACCTGTTATTGTTGATTGACCTCTTTCACCCAGTATAATGTAGCTCCGATGCTTGCTTAAGATAATACATTGTATCAGTGCTGTTGTCTTCTGTGGCAAGGTGCGCCTCTGCCTACATATCAACTGTTATTAATCCATGTTGATTTTTTTCTCATTCCTTCTATGTAAAAGCACTTACTGTGACTGTTTGATTGAACAATTGTCTGTAATTAAATGTTACTCCAGTTGTATAACTGTCATTAATTCCAGGTTGCCCATGAAAAAGAGACCATTGATCCCAAATAACTAAATAAATAAATAAATATATGTGTATACATAAAGATGCTTTTTTTTTTTCCATTCAGTGTAGGAAAAGGCATTTAAAAAAAAACTTCTAACATTCTTTGGATAAAATGTATTCCGTCAAACTCATTACTTCATCCTGTTGATGCAATGTTTTCTTTTTTTGTCCACAAAATATATTTTGGTTCAGATCATTGTTAACAACATGGATAACCATAAAATAATTTTGTCCACAAAGATAAAATGCATATTACATTTTTGGTGTACATAATGAAATGTCAAAATTACTTCTGTGAATACAACAATTATTGATGAATTTTGCTGTGGGAACACCAGCAGCTAGTGAAAAATGCAGTCCTGTGGCCTCTGAGCGCCATTCACAGATTGGAACATACTGTAATACAGTGATGTTACATGAATTGCACTTGCTGTTGTTAAGCAGCAAGTTATAACAGTAAGGTCTTATTCTGACTTCTAATGCCCTCAGTAGTCTCAGTCACATCTACCTCCACAAGATGCTGACCTTTTACTGCCCAGGATGAGATCCCCATTCCAGGGACCTGGGACTGCTGTCTATCCCTCTTTCTAGGTTACAATCAGTGGGGACAGGGCATTTTCAGTAGTGGCTCAGTCCTCTTGAACTTCCTTCCCCATATATCTGATGTGTAACATCAGAGAGGAACTTTAGAATAGAAGTCCGTAAGTGTTTCTTTGCAGAAGCCTACCCTGGCCTCAGAATCTGACCCTTTGCATTGATGCTTTGTTACCAGTTGTCTCTGAATTTATTTATCAACCATGTCATTTATTTATTTGTTATATGTTTTGTGTATTATGTTGACTAATCTCTATTTGTAAAGAACTCTGAGTCATAGAAAGGCACTTTAGAAAATGCCAGAGGATTAAAGCATTTGCAATTACAATACAATGAAGTGCTGGAGGAAAACAACATTTGCAGTGTGCCGAGGCAATGCTGAGTTAAGGGTGGGATCACAGGTTGTTGACTGGGGGAGAGGACTACAGTAGTGTAGGTGTGACGAAAAGGGGGAGCAGTGGTAGGAGGGTGGTGGGCAGCAGCCAAGGGACCAGTATCAGTGGCAGCTGTGGGAGTGAGTAGTGAAGTCATGGAGAGGGTGGAGAGTTAGCTGTGGGAAAAGGCAGAGCAGATGGTAAAGGGGAGAGAACACCATAGTTTGGGGAAATGGAAAGAAAAAGCAGCTTGGCACCAGCATTGGATTTCCTTGAGGGGAGTGTGAGAGAACAGTAGCTATAGTTGTGAAGGGGGTAAGAAGTAGTTGGGGGGAAGAGATGAGGGATGCAATGTAGGAGGGGGAGGGAGCCAAGCCAGTATTTAGAGATGAAGAAAGCCCAATGGGTGAGGTATTTAGCCTTAAGGGAGGAGAAGGAGAGGTGGAGTACAGGGAACAGTAGTGGGTGCAGTGGTGGGACAGTCTACAGCAAAGCAGCAAAGTGACTGAAATAGAGGATCCAGTCTGGCCAGGGTGGGCTTGGGAGCAACACTATATACTGTATCACCATAGTCAAAGATGGGGAGTATCTTTCAATGTGTAGAAAGCAGGATACACCCTTTATTCCTGTAAGGCGCACCAAGTTTGGGGTACAACATCTTGTGAATGGCGTCCACATGCATTAAGAAATTGAGGTGCCGGTCTAGCCAGATCCTGAGGTACTTGGATGAGAAGACATCCTCATTTGCCACACCAGCACGGGTATGGAAGGAGGGGAGAGTGGTGAACCTGGCAAGCCTCTTCCTAGTGTCCAATGTCTTGGAGACTGTTTTCCTAGAGTTGAAGAGCAGTTGATTTGCCAGGAACCAGTGCTGGATGTTAATAAAGTCAAGTTGGAGCCTGGCCATAAGTTCAGAGGCAGAGGAGCAAGAGGCAAAGAGTATCATGTCTTCTGCATACATATGGATAGATGCAGAGGAGCAGGCAGCAGGAGGGTCATTCAGGAAAATGGAGAAGAGTATTTGGCCAAGGATGGACCTCAACATATTGGTGATCATCCCTATTTGTCTCACTCAGGTTCCTTTCTCTGTTTTTTGGGCTCCAATCCCCTCCTTTACATTCCTCTTTGCATTTATGTACCAGAAGAAGGCATTGGTGTTGTCTGCATCTTCTAATGCACTTCTTGTTGTCATCCCCATCTTGTCTTTTTGAATTCTAGGCTTTCAGTCTTCCAACCTATGGCTGTGGAAATGATTATGATGGCACAAACAGAGGATTTCAGTGGTAGACAAGTAGCTAGAAAAGAAAAAGCCCAGGGGACAATGATTTTATTTTCATGAATGGACAGACAGGCAAAATAATTTTACTTATTGTACTCTCTCCTGCAAATGTCATGCATGGTACCTTACAATATAGAAAAAATAAATATATATATATATATATATATATATATATATATATATGTGTGTGTGTGTATATATATATATATATATATATATATATATATATATTGACATAAAATACAACAATCATCTAATATAGCAGCTGATGCAGCATCATTTCCACCTGCAAGCTGATTGAGCATTAATCTTCAAGGATTCCTAAAAAGGAATGCATTGGATTTGTTGTTAAAATAATCCAGTTAGCATGCAAGTCTAATGCAGAGAGGAAACGTCTTCTACAGACCAAGGACTGCACTAAAAATGCCTCATATTTGACCATACAGGGCCAGGTGGGATAGAACACTAGCCGCCCCTGGTCTATGGAGCATAGTTGCCTTCAGTGTGTAGATGGAGTGATGGTGGACCCTGTCTAGTTAAAGCCCTATAAATTAATAACAATACCATGAAACCTACCCACTGTCTAACTGGCAGTCAGGGCAGTTTTCTCAAAAACAGGAAAACCTGATCCCCTTGGACAATTTTTTATGAAGACCATTGCTGCAGCATTCTGCAGTAGTGGAATGATGTATGATGGGTGCTTCTCAAGAAGGCCACTGTAGGGAGTATTACAGTAGTTGAGTCTTGTTGTGATTGAGGGCATGTACCAGAGTGGGCTGACCAGCAACCAGAAGTAAGGAATGGAGTGTAACAATGTTCCCGAGGTGGGAGAAGCCACTCTTCACTTCAGCTGATACCTGAGACCACCACATTTCTCATCACCCCAGACCCCCCCAAAAAAACAGGGTGCAGGGAGAAATCCTTTCAACATGTCACACTGCCTAGATTAGAAAACCCAAAGTAACTGTGTTTTATCTGGATTGAACATGAGTTAATTTACTAACATACAGCCTTCGTTGGGCAGGAATACACACTGCCAGCCATCTTAGGCAGAGAGGAATACTACAACTGGGTGTCATCTACACAGAAGGTACAATCCATGTTCTATTGCCTTAAGATCTCCCTGAGGGTATATAATACATACTGAGCAACGGTGTTGCCAAAAATGAACTCCTCAGGAACTCATGTGCAATTCCAGTCCATGATGATGAGAATGTTCCAAACACCACTGACTGTGACCCACTAGAGAGATACCTGTAGTGCATGCTTACCTCCCTCCTCATAGGTTCTCAGACAGTCCAACAAGACCATGTGGTGCACTGTGTTAATTGCCAGTGGTAAAGCTAATAACATAGAATGGACAGTTTTTTTTATTGCCCATTACTAGAATAAAACCATTTGCTTCCCTGATTAGTACAGTCTCACTTTCTATGACCAGGTCTGTAACCAGATTGTGCTTAGTCAAAGATTTTGAAGTTGTCATGTTGTAACTGCAGTTTTGTAGACACCAGCTCTCCAAAGCTTCCCCTAAATAGAAAATGTTCAAAATAGGATGATAGTTATTGAGACTATACATATTAAAAAATGGTTTCTTGATAATAGATTACACCAAGGTCTTTCTAGGACCGGGTGAAATTTGACTTCTTTTGAAAATGCATTGAAAAGGCTGACTGTGCAACATAGTGGTGGTGGGTGGCAGTGCAGCTGGGAGTGCTGTCAAGGAATGATAATATTTGACTCAGTTAACCAGATTGTGGTCATTAATTTATATGTTGAGGCTGTTTTGTGCCTGTTGCATGTATCAATGAATCAAGTTTTGCCTCAAGGTAATAAACTCAGATTTCTACATGCGACATTAAATAATGCTAAAAATGTATAACTAGGCAATGGGAAGATCCCACAGATGCATAGCAAGGCAATAGGAAGATCCCACATATATCTATGTTTCTTTCTTTTTTGCTTGCTTTTTTTCTGCCTGCCTTTCCATTTTTAAGACGGGGTAGGCCCACTGAAACATGCAACTCCCTTTTTTCAGGAGTGACCCAGAAATGAGTTTCATACAGAACTGAATAAAACTGTTCACCATGATTGCAGTGCAAGACAAAATTACAATACAATAAATGGGAGAAATAACAAGTGAATAAGAGAAAGTCTACAAACAGCAAACCTTAGTTTATCACAATTTGAGTACCAAGTGGAATAAACATTCAGTGCTAAGTAACAGAAATCACAGGTTTAACAAGGCAGCATCACAATCAAGTACTGCAGGAGAAAGATACAAGCTACTCCCCAGTTAGGAGGGTTGTACCACCAGAGTCAGCTCCAAGATGATTATATAGTGAAGTAAATGGTAAACTACCATTTGCACCTGCAGTGGTTCACCCCAAGTGAGTAGACTTTGAGTCTGTTTTTTAAATAGGGTCAGGGTAGGGCAGTTTTGAATCTCACAGGGAAGTAAGTTCTCAGAAGAAGCCAGAAGGGGAAGGAATCATATTCATATCAGTGCTTTACAGTAACTGGTAATTGCTATTTTTGTTATTAAACTTAGATTGTGGGCTTTTAGTGACACTGTAATTTCTTTGCTGTCTTTACTTAGAATTGTTGTTGGGCTGTTGAAAATTTAAAACGTAGTGGTGGTGTATTTCTTTGCTGTCTTTAATTGCTGCAAATTTAGTCTTGGCTTCTCTGACTTGCCCTGTAGTCTGGGTGAGGGGGTACTAATTGTCTGACCGTTGACCTCAGCTACGTGATAACTGGAGGTGGGGCCTAGTCAGAGTTGAGGTAGCAAATGATTTTTGTTTTTTCAGAAGAAGCCAGAAGGGGAAGGAAACATATTCATATCAGTGCTTTACAGTAACTGGTAATTGTTATTTTTGTTATTAAACTTAGATTGTGGGCTTTTAGTGACACTGTAATTTAGTGTCAGTGTCAATAGCAGTGTCAGTGGCTCAGTAGGTAGCACACTCGCCTCTGAGGCCGGGAGATCAGAGGGCTGTGGGTTCAGTTCCCACATCTGGCACTTGGGTTAATATCCCAGTACTGACACTATAATGCAGCATGAGAGGGGTGCTGCATTTCTGAGGTGCCGTCTTTCGGATGAGATGTTAAACCGAGGTCCCATCTGCCTGGATTGGTGGTAGTTCAGGTGGATGTTAAAGATCCCATGGCACTTATCGAAAAGAGTAGGGGAATTTTTTATTGAAAGAACAAAACAATAATAATATGAAACAAATGCATTTAACATTTTTCAAAAACACCTATAAACATAAAACATTCTAAATAAAAAATCACACTCTTCTATGACAAAACTAGTTAAACTCAAATACAATGCCCGAAAATCAATAAACAGAAATAAAAACTTTAACAAAAATACGCATAAAGCAGTTTTCACCAATGTCATTTAAACCAAACAATATGTTTCCAAAGATTCTGAAAAACATTCTTCTCTAATGTTCGCTGCTCATACATTTTTTGTTTACCTACTGCTAATTCTATATGGTTAAAAATAACACTGTAAGGAAGAAGGGTATGTTGTAGAGAAAACTGGCATCTAGCTTGCCACAGGTGATATTTAATACAAGCAAAAATCAGATTTAAGGTACTTGGGTGATATCTTCGCAGAAAACCGGAATAATCACCCAAAACAAGGCTCTGATAAGTAATATGTTTCAAAACTCCCCACTCCCACCGAATCGCTAAATCTGACCAAAAAGACATTACATATGGACAAAAAAGCAGAAAATGTTCTAATGTTTCAATTTGATCTGTACACCCTGATCTAATACACATTCTATCCATGATCTGTTTATGTTTTAAATTACCCCTAACTCCCAACCTCCCATGACAACAGAGCCACTGCACATCCCACATATTTGGGGGTATCCTATGGTCCATTAAGAGCCGAAGGGCTTGTGACAGTTTAGTAGGGGTACACAACGGAAATCCACTTGAACATAGAAAAAATTAAACATAATTTCTGCATAAAGTCCTTCCTAGGTATGTCCTGTAAGTGAGCCTTTCCTAGTTTCCATTCCGTAATTTCCTTACTGAGGAATCCGCATGGGAAGGGCCAAGGCTACCTTACTTTTAATAGGAAAACCCCTCCTTCCCAGTTAGACATAAAGGTAAAAAAGCAATTGCGTCCAAGCCGACCATGGGTGATCCTGAGGTTTAACCACTGATTGAAAAGCTGCAATCATAAAAGGAATGAAAAACACAACCGTTTATCATCCCCAGACCCTTGATTTAACTTCAAATAAGTAACTGCCTGTTTAATCGGATTTAAACAGCTACCCCACACCATTTGAAAAAATATGCTATACAATCTGGTTTCTAATAAAACAGGTACCGGAAAAATGGAAGACACATGTAAAAAAATGGGTAATAGAAATTTTTAATAATACATCCTTCTTTAGAAAAACCCCAGGATTTCCATTGTTGAATCTTTTTTTCAGCAATAGCCAAGGCTTTCTCCCAATTTAATAATGCTAAATCCCCTTTACCAAACAGAAGGCCTAAAATGGTAATAGAATCCTTAACTATTATACCCCCAACATACTGACAATCAGTAGTCTCCCCAATAGCCAGACATTTACATTTATCTAAATTTAACCTAGTGCCGTTGAAATCTGCAAATCCATTGATCACTTGAATAGCCTTAACACCTGACTGGACATCTTCTACCAACAGACAAATATCATCTGCATATGCAGAAATCTTCTGTGCCGGTAAAATATATGATGGAGATAACCCCTGAATTGCCCTGTTACACTCGATTTCCCTTAACAAAGGGTCCAATACAAAAGCATATAATAAGGGACTAATAGGACAACCCTGCCTAACCCCACATTTCATCCGAATTTCAGAGCCTACAACCTTATTGATACTTACGCAAGAACTCGCTTTGTAATATAAGGTATAAATATACTTAATAAACACTTTCGGAAACCCATACCTATCCAATACCTGAAAAAGGAAATCATGGTACACGGAATCAAAGGCTCTAGCCTGATCTAACGCCAAAATGAAACCTGACAATTTTCTCTGTAGTCCAAATTCACATGCATCCCTTAATAATTTTAAATTCTGTTCGATTGATCGTTGGGGAATAGCGCATGTTTGTGCAGGGTGAAGCACCCCCTTTGCAACTTCTTGCAGTCTTTTACATAAAATCGTAGAAAGAATCTTGTAATCCATATTCAGGAGGCTAATTGGTCTCCAATTACCAAGATCTGTAATGTCCCCTGTCTTAAAAATAAGTGTTAGAATTGCTAAGTTAAATTTCGTATCCCCAAATCCATACTGTAGGATATCATTAAAGACTTCCGTCAGTATACCACTCAGGTCTTCAGAAAAAGTTTTATAGAATTCATTAGTTAACCCATCTATCCCAGGTGACACCCCCACCTTCAAAGAACTTATCGCCCACTGGACCTCCTGCAATGCGATAGGTCCTTGTAAAAGCTCAACATCAGTCTGAGAAATAGTAGGAACCGAGAAATGTAAGACATCCTCCCAAGCAGAGGAAGGAACAAACCCCTCTCCAAACTGAGAAGCCACCCTTCCCTCTGCCACTACCAACATTTCTGCCACAGACGTTTTTAACTCCCGACAGAGTTTCAGAGTCTCTGACATAAATCTCTTCTCAATCTTATTTTTACACGCCTTATAAGGATCCTGAAAAGGTTGTTGCTGTGTACCAAACTTTAAACTGGCATGAAGGGTTGCTGCCCTCTGATATTGATAATTCAACATATTCTTCTTCACCAACTTAATCTGAGACTGAATCTCTATATCTTTACTTCTCGGGTGCAACTGTAATTTGTAGTATTGATTTCGAAATTCTAAATACTGTAGATATTCCACCGAACCTTTCCTTTTCCCATAGGCTATAAAAAAATCCTTTAGAGCCAACTTAGTATCTGACCACCATGAAATCCAGTCTGGGAAAAACACTGCCACTGATTTACGAAGAAACATAAAGTCCTTTAACTGAGCCAAAAACACTGCTTCTAAAAGTAGCATTGAATTTAACATCCATCTGCTTGCAAGCGCTGGAAATGAAGCTGGAATCTGATGTAAACTTACGACGCTACATAAAGCATTATGGTCTGAAAAATCATACGGCACCACCAAACACACCAAAGGTATTAAACAATTGGAAAGAAAAAAATAATCAATTCTTGTTTGAAAAGTGGCCCTCTTATAAGTAAAACCCGAAGATAAATGCAGTTCTCTAAAGGCATCTTTCAACTTTGCAACCTCTATTGTTTGAGACAGGGCATGAGAGTCACAATAAGTTTTTTGTTGAACTCCATTTTTTATCCGAATATCTAAACTGCAGTTCATGTCCCCTCCCCAAATTACATGCTTGGACGTAAATAGATATGGTTTTACCAAATTAAACAAAGCAATCCTTGCTGTTTTAGCTTGCAGGGCATAAGTATTAATCTAAAACAAATACCATACACCAAACAGTCCAAAATCAATAACCGCCCAGGCAGGACATCTAACAACCTTGTTACCTGAACTGCAGGGTTAGAAAATAATATACCTACCCCGTCTGCCACATCTTCCCCAAAAGACCAAAAGGAAGGGCCTTCCCACCACAGTTTCTTTACCTGAGACACCTCCATTAAAGAAGAAAAATGTGTCTCTTGTAAAAAAATAACGTCCGCTTTAAAATCTCTACAGTGCTGCAAACCAATTAGACGCCTCTTGTAGCTCTTTAAGCTACAACAATTTAGAGAAATAATCTTCAAACAGGCCATATCAGCTATAATTCATCCACTCAGGATTTCTCTTGTTTCCTCTTTCTCCCCTTTTTCTTCTTCCCGTCCAATACTTCCATCCCACCCTCCTCCTCAATTTCCATACTCAAATTTTCATCAGATTTTAGCAAATCTGACACCCTTTCCCCCTCTAAATCCGCTAATACTGAAAAAGAATTCTGAGTCAGACAAACCCCTCCAGGACGACTACTTGCTCGAGTAACCCTCCGAGGGGTCTGAAAAGGGATTTCTGTCGCAGTTTCCATGGCTGGGTCTTCTATAAACGTAGGCTGGGCCAAGGGTTCCGCAATCAAAATGGGGGGGGGGGACCAAAACCTGTTGTGGGGTCAAAGCTGTGGATTGATCTACCAACTTTCTGTTTTCATTAAGGGTATCAACTGAAACCTCCGGGGCCGATGCTCGTTCTTTCTCCACCCTTGACACATTCCCTTTACTACTTAAATTTGACTGGGCTGGCCATCCCCTAACCTGGGCCTGAGCAATCAAATCCTCCTTATTTAAACCCCCTTGCCTATTTTGCTCTGCCCACGGACACTGGTGATAGGCATGACCCAAATCATCACACAAATTGCATTTGAATTCGTTCCTACAGACCTCACTATCATGGTCCAATTCGCCACATAAAGCACATTTAACTTTGTCGCATGCACTACTTAAGTGCCTACGACTACCACATCTATAACAGGCTTTTGGCTGTCCTGGGTAAAAGCAAACCCACGATCTCTACCCAAGAAAAACTATTTGGAACATGTAAAACTTCATTATTCACCACATGCAGTTTGACTTTAAATTTCCATGCCCCGTCCAAATACTCTCTGAGTCCAGAATAGGCTCCGTGGGCCCAGAACCACGATTTCTGTTTTAACCAGAATACAATATCCCCACATTCACACCCTCATTCCTAAACATAACATTCACAGTTTAAATACAGGGTTTTGTAATTGGGATAGCTAGAAAAGGTAACCATAAAGGCAATAACTCGTAACTATCATATTTATGCCCAAACTTGTCTAACTGGCCATTTGTTTAAAACTAATATCAAGGTATCCTCCTCGTATGTTAATTAGCATAAATATCAATAGGCAAAAAGTTCATAGAGTCCATTAACAACTTCCTTGCCACATAAATCCGATCAGGATGCTCAGGTAGACCCCTCTGTACCTCAACCGCACTGCATTTCTTCTTGGGGCTTGTTCCACTTTATTCCTTTGAAAAGATCCAGCTGGGCCCTCCTCACCTCTTGCTCCTCTGCAACCAGTTCGGTCCTGCGCTATTAGCAGGAAATCCCCCCTCCTGCATCCAACAACCCTTCTGGACCAAAGTCTGGCCCGTTTAGGCTGTTTGGCTAAAGTCAAAGACTCACCCTCCTGCAGAGTTCTATTTGCTGGTTCAGAGTCTGCTGGGAAAAGGATATCCATTCTGGATCAGGCACCCATTGCAAATCGCCTGCTGAATCTATCCTGCTTGCGATAGAGCCACCTCTTCCAACCAGTCAGTACTCGGACCCTTCTCCAGGCCTGTACCTCCGGTCCCACACTCTATTCTGTTCGGCTTCGTTCCTTCCTCTGTATGCGTAGTAGCCCTCATGATATCCGGTAACTCGTCCTGACTGCTGTGCCTGTGCAGCTCCGAAGCGCCTTCACCGCGATCCTCTTCTGAAAGTGACTCCTTCCTAGGTCGACTCTCCGCCTCTATCTCTCGCTCCAACACCACAGCAGCTGCCTCCTTCTCCGAACTGCATCCAGTCGAACCTCCCTGGGCCCTCACCTCTTCCAAGGACCTCTCGCTGGTAAGCTCCGATACAGGCCTCGCCTGCTTTTCTGTATTAGAAAACTCCATCTGCAGTTCTAATGACTGCAACTGCACCTCCTCCTCCTCGGTCTCCATAGCTCCAATCTCCGGCTCTCTAGTCAATACTCCACCCACACTCATCAGTGCATCTGCCCGAATGGCCATCACGTAGGTCAGCAACTCCCCTACTGACCACAACACTGCAACGCCGCAGCAGTCTCCGAGCAGGGGAATTTCCCCGGTGTCCTGGCCAAAATTTCCCTCATTCACTAAAGATACCACCAACAGCTTAATCTGGTTCAAGGTCAGTTGGCATTCATCTGTATCCCCTTCCCCCGGGTCGTGCCTGAAAATAGGCAGGATTTGTCTAGTGCACTTACCCGGTCAACAAAAAGCTAAATAAAATAAAAATAAAATTTCTTTGCTGTCTTTACTTAGAATTGATTTTGGGCTGTTGAAAATGTAAAATGTTGTGGCAGTGTATTTCTTTGCTGTATTTAATTGCTGCAAATTTTCACCCCCCCTTCCCTTCCCCCAACTCTTAATTATATGCCCTGTTAAATCTGATTGACAGGAGCTAAACACCAGGGATAGGGGGTTAGAGTAGGAGGGGCATAAGGGGAAGAAGCCCACCCTCAGCACGACAAGAGTTTTGACTTATTTATTTATTTATTTATTTATTTATTTTTTTAAAGAAAATTATCTGAGGATCAGTAGCAGGATTTTTAGGACAGTAAATTAATAAAAAGGGAATGAGGAGAGCTTCAGTAACAGACAAGTAGTGGAATAGCAGTATAATTGCAGTATAATGTGGGGAGTGGTGCAATGTAGTAGCTGTGGGTCAGCCATATTCAGGCAGACCTTCTGGACACTGAGGTGCTGCCCTATCTGCATGCATCTCTCTGGACTTCAGGATGAGGTAGCCAGACTCAGAGTGGAAGTAAACTGGGTCAGGAGTACCATTACCCCTATCCAGAGACCACCCAGTCCAATGCCGCTGCCTCAAAGGATGCCAAGAACGAGGAGCACTTGGATGACAGTGGGCTCAGGGTGGGTTAAGATGGTCAGGCAGAGGCACATCCCAGGTCCTGTTTCACTCAAGAACTCATATGCCACACTGGCAAATGGGGGCAACCAAATAGAGGTACCCAGAGAAGTGGAAGGAAAGGATGTGGAGGTTAGCCAAGGAGGTGACCTCAGCGGGGAGAGCAGTGGACCTCAGAAGAGGAGGAAGCAAATCCTGGTGGGGGACTCCATCATAAGAGGAATCCAGCTAGTAACACAGGAGGGGGAAGGGGAGGACCGGGAGGTGAGGTGCCTACCAGGTGTCACAGCATGGAGGGATGGAAGGAAGATCCTGGGGATCACTGGATAGGCAAGATGGGAGGGTGAGCTGGATGTCATTATCCACCTAGGTACTAATGACCTGGCAAGTGGGGAGCCAAAGGAAGTTTAGGAAGAGTTTAGGAAATTGGGAAGGGGTCTCAAGCAAGTAGCTACTTCTGTCACCTTCTCAGAAGTACTACCTGTGAGAGGCATGGGAGAACATAGGGGTGCATTCACCAGGAACTTTAACTCATGGTTGAAGAACTGGTGCTGTGAGGAAGGGTTTGGATTCATTGGTGACTGGGGACCCACCTGAAGGGATGGAGGTTTGTTCAAGCCTGATGGCCTGCATCCATCCTGGAGGGGAATCCAAGCACTCAATGATAAGTTTAAATGCTACATTGACAAACATTTAAACTAGCCAAGGGGGTGGCAGGCCAGCAAGGAGGGTACCTACTTGCTCACCCCCCACCGCTAGCAGTGGAACCACTGAACCGGAGGAGTGGATATCTCAACAAAGCAGTGTGCAAAAGTTGGAAATTAGCACCCAAAAGGTGGATAGGCAGAAAAGGGGCAAAAATCAACAGAAGGGCAGACAGCAAGGAGAACCAGGGATAAAGGACTACCAGGGAAGGCGCTGGAGTAGAACAGCTAAACAGTCTAGGGAGGTCAAATCATGGAAAGCCATGTGTGCCAATGCCAGGAGCCTTAGCAACAAGATGGAAGATCTGGAGGCTGTCATGGTGCAGTCAGACCTGGACATTGTGGCCATCACAGAAACCTGGTGTAATGATAACCATGACTGGGAGATGGCCATTCCTGGCTACAACATATTAGAAGAGACCGGGCAGGTAGGAAGGGAGGAGGAGTGGCACTGTATGTGAAAAATGACATAAGGCCACAGAGATCCAGGAGGAACAAAATGGGGGAGAGATACTGTGGGTTAAGCTGGAAAGGAAAATGGGGCCAGCCATCCACACAGGTGTGGTCTATAGACCACCAGCCCAAGAGGAAGAAACATACAGGAAGCTGATGCTAGCCATCCAAAGGATGGCAGACAAGGGTGAGGTAGTACTAGTTGGAGACTTCAATATTCCAGACGTGGACTGAAACATTCCAGCAGCAGCATCAACTAGGAGCAGATTTATCCTGGACCCCCCCCCCCTTAGGGTGCCTTCCTCAAGCAACTGGTCATGGAACCAACTCGGCAGAAGGCAATACTGGACCTTGTGCTCACAAACAGGGACAGTGTGATGGGGGTAACAGTGGGGGAGCACCTGGGGAACAGTGACCACTAGTCATTGTGGTTTGAAATCACAGAAGGAGCAGAACCAAACCACACAAAAACACGTATCCTGGATTTTAGTGGGCAGACTTTAGGAAAATGGGGAGATTCTTGAAAGAGGCATTAAGGGGAATGGGGCAGGAATCAGGGGTTGAGGAACAGTGGGCAGTATTTAAAATGGGGATTACAAGAGCAACAGAATTATGCATTAAGCAGGTTAGCAAGAGGAAAAGGAAGCAGAGGCCATTATGGTTTTCCAAAGAGGTAGCAAAGAAAGTAAAAGCCAAAAAGGTTGCATTCAGGCAATACAAAAAGACATAGGCAGATGGGGATAGGGAGAAGTACCAGGAGAAGCAAAGGGAGGCAGGGAGGTCAGTAGGGGAAGCCAAAGCTCAGACAGAAGAGCACATTGCAAACTCAGTGGGTAGAGGGGACAAAACCTTTTGCAGGTACAGAAGTGAAAAAAGAAAGGCAAAGGGAGGGATAGTGAGACTGAAGGGGGAGGATGGGGGCCACGTGGAAGATGACAACAGCAAAGCTGACACACTGAATAGGTATTTCTGCTCAGTCTTTACTGAGGAAGAGGAGGGTAATGGCTCTGAAGGGAGTACAAGGGGTGAGAATGGCGCAGAAATGGCACAAGTCATTTTACATGAGAAAGGGTCCTGAAGCAACTGGAAGTAATTAGAGTTGATAAAGCAATGGGGCTAGATGGGGTGCACCCCAGGGTCCTTAAAGAACTCAGAGAGGTGGTGGCTGAACCTCTGGCTATCCTGTTTAGCCGATCACTGGAAATAGGGGAGGTACCCAAAGACTGGAGGACCGCAGATGTAGTCCCCTTATACAAAAGTGGGAACAAAGAGGAAGTGGGGAACTACAGACCAGTCAGCCTCACCTCGGTAGTGGGGAGATCATGGAAGCACTACTGAAGGAGAGATTGGTGGAACATCTGGTTGTCAGTGGACTGCAGGATCCAAGGCAGCGTGGTTTCACCAGGGGGAGGTCATGTCAGTCCTACCTCATTGAATTTGTTGACTGGGTGACTAGGAAGGTGGATCAGGGGAGGGCAATGGACATGGCCTATCTGGACTTCAGCAAGGCCTTTGACATTATGCCACATAGAAGACTATTACACAAACTAGGGAATATTGGTGTGGACAGGACAATAGTGTGGTGGGTAGGTAACTGGCTGGGTGGCAGGACACAGAGGGTGGTGGTAAATGGCTGTCACTCCACAGAGGGAAGAGTGACCAGTGGGGTACCACAGGGATCAGTGCTGGGATCGGTCCTATTCAACATCTTCATCAGTGACATTGCACAGGACCTAGAAGGCAGAATTTCCCTGTTTGCTGATGACACAAAGCTCTGTAACAGAGTAGACACACCAGATGGTGTAGACAGAATAAGAAGGGACCTGCAGAAACTTGAAGAATGGTCAGGTTTTTGGCAGTTGAAATTCAATGCAAAGAAGTGCAAGGTAATGCATATGGGGCACAAAAACCCTGGCACAATATATCAGTTGGGGGGGTGAGGATATAGCATGCACCATGCAGGAAAGGGATCTTGGGGTTATCATCTCTGATGACCTCAAGGTAGGGAAACAGTGTGACAAGGCAGCAGGTAAAGCAAATATGATGTTAGGATGCATAGGCAGGGGCATCACCAGCAGGAAAAGGGAGGTCATGATTCCACTATACAAGACACTAGTGAGGCCCCACCTGGAGTACAGTGTACAGTTCTGGAGACCTTACCTATGTAAGGACATAGACAGTGTAGAGAAGGTTCAGAGGAGGGCAACAAAGATGGTACATGTATTGCATCACAAGTCCTATGAGGACAGGTTGAAGGAATTGAATATGTACTCCCTGGAGGAGAGGAAGGAGAGAGGGGACATGATAGAGACATACACGTATCTTACAGGGAGGAACAGGGTGCAAGTATACACTATTTTTAAGCGAAAAAGATGTTCCAGGACTAGAGGGCATGGGATGAAGCTGGAGGGAGGACGATTCAGAGGAAATGTGAGGAAGAATTTCTTCACAGAACGGGTGGTGGACAAGTGGAACACCCTGCCTGAGGAAGTGGTGGGGGCTGAAACAATCACGAGATTTAAGAATGCACGGGATAGACATAAAGGAATTCTGGAGGTCAGGGGTAAGGGGCAACAGTGTTCTAGGAAAACATAAATGGAAGTTACAAACTCAAATGGGCAGACTAGGTGGGCCATAGGTCCTTATCTGCTGACACTGTCTATGTATCTATGTAAGTTTCATAAGGAAGGAACCATAAATGAGAAGGATCGCCTTCCAGATGCAGACCATATCCTAGGGATTTCCAATAACAGGCTAGCAGCAGAGAGCAGGGGCCTCACATGCTGCTTAAACTTAAGTACTCCCCATGATGGTAGGGGGTGTAGAGAGCTTGGCAGTTTTAAAGGTAGGGCAGTGCAGTAGGTATTTCAGCTTTGCTTCAAATGAGAGCTATCCAAGAGCTGCAAGTACTCCACAGTGATGATCCCTAAGAGGAGACCAAGCCGCAAAGTGACAGACAGGTACACTGTAGAACAGTATGGACAATAAGGTGATGCCTGCAATGGCAAGGTGAGCCTCCTTCAAGATACAGGGGGAAAGCCTGTAGAGGAGACCCTGTTTCTGATGTAGTGATCTGGCTACAGCATCCACATGGGACCAAATGTCATTTCTTGGTCAAGTGAGACACTAAGATATTTCAATGACCTCACCACTTCAAAGTGAGTGCTGCCTGTAGTGGACAACCTTAGCAGGTGTTGTCTCTTGGTGCCAAGCCTCCTGTGTCAAAAGATCATAACTTTAGTCTTTTTCACATTGTGGATACCTTTGAAAAGAACAAGGTTTCAAGTTATTGGATGTCTCTCTCCAAGCAGAAGTTAATCCATTCAGTATCAGCAGAGGACCTATACAGGATAGCATCATTGGCATAAAATTGTAACATGGCTCCTCTACAGTTGCTGGATATGTAATTGATAAATAGGAAAAATAGAAGGAGACTCAGGATAGAACCTTGCGGAACTCTCTGTTATTACAGAAAACCTGATAAACCACCTTGCCACATAACGCTTTCCTTTCTGTTGCTCAGATAGTTACAAAACCAGCTACAGAAAAGGTAATCTAACCTGAGATACTTTAGCCAGGAAGAGGTCTTGACTGACCAAGTTGAACTCCTTGATAAGTTCGACAAAGATCACACCCATAACCAAACCTTTTTCCAAAGTATTTAGCATGTCAGAGGTCACATACACCAATACAGTGTCAGTACCATGATGTTTGTGAAAACCATGCTGGACACTTATGAGAGAGTTGTTCCTGTATTTGATCATACAACAGTCTCTCCTGCAACTTCCAAGGATGCAGAGAAGAGAGATCAGCCTGTAGTTCTCTATCAGTTCTTATTGACCTCCTTTACAGGCTGGAACCACTGTTGCTGCTTCCATTTCTCAAGGACCATCCCCGTGGTGTCTCTGGAACATCCTTTATGAGATCTCTAGAATAATTTATTAATAGACAGTATGGGGCTGGAAATTTTCTTATCATTGTAATAAACTCTTGGACCAGTAGTGGGGTATCTGGGGATGTTTACATAAAGTTATAGAATAAAATCAAATGTGAACTATTTGATGTATAGTATCAAGATAGTTATAAACCTAATGAATGAAATAATGTTAATATATATATATGAAATATTTTTGATTTGGTGAGATATTTCAATGTATTTGATAATAGATATAATAGGACTCAATACTAGGACTCAAATAAACACTCATGATATTGGCTTGTATGCATATTCATGCATTGTACCTCACTTCTAATAAAGAAAATGAAAAAAGGCTGATGGGGGGGTTGAACCCATGTTGCATTGGCCAATCCAGTGCCGCATCATTGTACTATTGAAGGTGGGATGGGTGGAATCTTTGAAGAAAAACAGAAGGTTATGGGCTTGTGATGCCCTCATGCCTTTTGGTGTCACACAACACAACTGCCACTTACTGTGTGACCATGAGCAAGTCACTTAGTCTCCCTGTGCTTAATTCTCTGTCTTTGTACCTAACCCCTTCTGAACTTTCCTTAACCTGTCTGCACATGCCCAGTTGCTGCTACCAGCTGTTCATGGATTGCAAAGTGCTTTGAGATATAGTGTGTATAAAAGGCGTTATATAAAATTACATTTCTTTCCTTTCCTTCTTGAGGTGATGCTTGTCTCTCCTCATCAGGTACAAGTCATGGATGACACACCTGGGGCCAGTTGAGGCCTTGCCATAGGGGTGGGGGTGAGCGTGGTACATGACCCATGCAAGGATAGATGGGGAGTTGACTGCTTGGAATGCATTAGGCTGGGTGGTTATCCTAAATGGGAGTATGGAGTAGTAGAAGGCTAATGGAGGTGCCGGGTGTGACGCTTGGCCAGCTGGTTATGATTATTGTATGATATTGGTAGTATAAATAAATGGTTAGTGTATGAAATGTTAGTCTGTGAGATTTAGCCCTTTTAAATTACAAGGTGTCAGCAGCCGAAATCACATGATGTATTACACTGACCAGGAGATCTCTGTAATGTAATTAACTTCCTTGAGAAATTGCATTTTATGGCCTTTTTATGACCTCATGCTTTTGAAGTTGGAAACTAAATATACATTTTATTACATCGGGACCAGGATGTCATTTAGCTGATTTCTGTTGGCTATCTCACACCTGGGTGATGGACTGCAGGGTTGTAAACCTCAAAGGACCTGGTTGATCAAAGACTTATAATTTGGGAAATGGGTTTTTGTTGATGTCACATTATTAACATACCTCCTGGTAGGAGATCATTTTTTGTAATTTTATATTCTAAAGGAGGAGCTAGATGACTCACAGAAGGGTTGTGGAGACACAGAGTTTAAACTGATACTTGTGTCTGAAATGTATGATATATCATCTTGGGACTCTAGAGAGACACAGCTCTCTGATCTAACTTTAAAACGCACGTCCGGACGACAATTAAACCCCACCTCTTTTGGCCAAATGTGGGAGTGAAAAGGGTAGACCAGTTGGTCTGTGAGCAGAAATTGCTCTCCTTCAAGGAGGGCCAGACTCATTTTTAAATGGCCTATGAATCAAGTGTTTAAATTTTTTCAAATATCCCATTTATTAGTGTCTCACTTTGGCTCAGGGGGTTGGAATCGCCCCCTAATGTCTACCTTGATCCCATATATCAAATCTACCCCTACATCTCACATCATTTCCTATTCATATAAATTCCTCCTAAAACAAATTGTACCCTAGAAGATCATAGGTTCTATTGGTGGGATAATATTTTACCATCGAATTCCCATCTAGGTCTTGGTCCAACATCTGGAAATACCTATATATGTATATTAAGTGCGACAGGTACAGATTCATGCAATATTATATTAACCACAATTTATATTACACACCATCTAAACTTTACCAAATGGGGGTATTGCCTTCCACCCAATGTCCAAAGTGCCAGCAGGTACCTGCTGACTTATTCCATATGCTGTGGTCCTGTGATAAAATTGCTTCCTTTTGGCTGGATATTCAAAACCGTCTTAACCCCTTACTTACTTTAGCTGACAAATTCAGTCCTGAAATTTGTATTCTGGGAGATTATGTGCAGGTACAAGGGTCTCAACAGAGAGCCCATATGGCTTTAATTACAGCCTGTGCTAAAAAAGTAATATTAAGGCACTGGTTGGATTCATCTACCCCCTTTACTTAGAATGGTTCAAGGAAATCATGTTTGCTCTACAAGCAGAGTTCATAATTGCAGGAACCATGAATAGACTGGAGAGATATAAACAAAAATGGGAATCACTGCACACTCTTATACTGACACGATAGACCTTCTCCATATTCACTCTTACCGGACTTCTTCATGAAGGTTATACTCCATATGGAAAAACCCCCAAGCCAGTATTTCATAACTACTTTCTTCATAAAGGTTCTTCATAAAAACCAAGTGGCAGATGGGGATGGGGTGGTGGGAGGGTATGGGGGATGCAGACAACTTAATCAAAATATAGGTTCTTATGTATGGTAATTTGACAAAGAATGCTATAATTCATGTCATTCATCGTTATCAGTTGTTTTTCTTTCAGCATTGTCATGTTGTCTGTATGGATTGCTGTTATATCTCTAAAATGAATAACGTTTATTAAATAAAAAAAAATGCACTTCCAGAGGTAATACCTTAGACAGCAAAAATCTAACTGTATTGTGGTAGTTTTGCTTTGCAATTTTTCTGTGTTCTTTTATGTGATTGTCAGCTCTTTGACATAGTGTTCTGTGTGTGGTAGGCTATGGGTTAACAGATGGAGACAAGATCTGAAATAGTTGCAGGAATCTTGCAAGGCTTTTATTTGCAGGAACCAATAATAAAGAAAAATGAACTGTACATCCCAAAATAACCAAATAAAAATAAATACAGGAAAAACAGCAGGCTTCATTCCATCATTCAAAGCATATACAGGAGTAGCACTTCCTTCTCTAAACTCCAAGGTGTTCACTGTACAACACCCCACTCAAATCTGATCTACTCCATACAACAGCCTGGCATATAAAGGGTGTAAAGCAACAGGATTGGTTCACTCAGCCATCAGTCATATACCCTCTTCATGAATTTAAACAAAAATGTTATTCTGTGCAGTGTTTAATAAAACAAACTACCTAACTCTTAGTATAAACATCTCTAATGTTAACTATCCTCCCTAAGATTAATTTAACACCCAAATTCTAGTTTTAAAACATCGACAAGCACTGCCCCCAGCTTTCCTGCATATAATGAGAATGAAAGCGGGCGGCCGACTCTTAAGAAGAAAGCTGGACGGGTCTGTGGCATTTTGAAGTTGCCGATTATTATTTTAAAAAACAACTAAAACAGGGTCAAAACCCTGTTTGTTCCTTCAATATAATAAAATATACATCTTCTAGACATCGGGCAATCAATGCCTTGCCTGCCCATTCCTTTTGATGTGGCTTTTTAATTTGATTGCCGATACGGCATACAGCAGCAGCACGAATGTGCGCACTATAGCGGAGGGCACCGGGAGAACAAAACAGCACTCGCGATTCAACTAACAATCATCATGCCCAGACTCTAGGTATGTGAATCCCATCCTTACAGTGACTTACAGACTGCAGGAAACGATATTGCCATCTGTACTGCCATGCTAGATTCGGGGCTTAAAAAAAAAACAACCGAGCACTACATGGCACTGCAGGAGCGTCTTTTTGGGGTTTAGTATGGAACTCTAGCAGACAGGTTACAGCGTTAACTGCCAAGTCCCCCTAATTTGGGTTACTGTACCGCCTGCTTGTTGAGCTTCACTTGCTCTCTGTGGCTATTTATTTCCCCTTAATTCCCTCTTGGCTCTCCATTTCTGATCCCACAATGGCGTTGTTGGAGGGAATACTTAGGGAGTTTGGAAATTGTAGCAGCTTTCCTACTGTTACAGGGGTATTATTTCAGTGTACAGATTGCAGACTGGCATAAACTTGCTTATTAAATAAAATAAACATATGTGAGAAGGGGGGGTTCTAAATAGTGTGTAATAGATGGCCAGTCTATTACTCACTATTTAAACAAGAGACAGATATAAACAAACACACACGCAGACAGCATTCATCCCACGGGACATAAACATAGACATAGAAAGGGGGGGCTACCATGCCCCTTTCACACTGTTTATTTTTTTTTTATATTTTTATCATCTTTTAGTAAAGTACATTTTCTTAAGATTCTGCCTGGGTCTCATCCATCATTTTTGCATGTGGGGTGCCTGTATTTTTAAGTCTGACAACTGTTGAAGGGCTTGATGGTGTTACTAAGCTTGGTAAAAAAGTAAGAATATACCAAAGGTTTCTTATAGAGTTTAAAGGGTTCCTTTTGGATACCTGGTTAGATGCCCTTAGGTGAAAGATATATTGCATCCCCCGAAGAGAATATTATCTCAGCCTGTACATTTGGGTATGCCAGCATAAGGTTCACAGTTTGAATCCCCCCCAGAACTTGAGACTAAAGGTGATTCAGACCCAGAAGCAAACAGGAGGGTTTCCCTGTCTGTTACCTGTTCACAGTATTGTGCTCTGAGGTTGGCACTGTGGGAGCAGAGGGCCTGACCTGCGGAGTGCGTTTGTGACACTGGGCACCCCCAGAAATGCAGGTCATTAACAGAAAGTAACATGGACAACAACATGTTATGAAACAGTATTGATTTCTGTGGATAGCATTGGAATCAGGACCCCAGTTCACTTCTGAACCAGTTCAGATGGAAATGGCTCCAACTCACAGTTAGCATGAACAGATCAATTCCAGCCAGCCAACAGGGGTATTTGTCACATGAGCGCTCATTCAGTACCATTAGGGAGTATGATACCTGCTTGGAACTGACAGATTTTATTAGCAAGAACAGAAGAAAGCGCTTCACAGCATAAGTGCAAAGTGGCCCTTATTGATGAAGACAGATAATCAAAGAAAGAGAAATAAAGAACATATATTAAACATAAGCTGAACTGTATCCAGAACCGTTTAACCCTTAGGCACCATTAGTTCTTCGATGCCAATTAAGCTACTCTGTGCTGTCATTTTTTTTTTAAAGTGTTCTGATTTTGAAGTTTTGCAAATTGCTGTCATGGTGACCTGTTGGTGCCATACAAATTGCCTTCTGAGTGAGATGTTGAATCTTTCTGGAACTTGTTTCTATTTACAGTTTGGCTGCAGTTGAACTATAGTGCATGGTCTGTAATGGTGCATAGAATATATGCGTATTTTATGTTCTGGTAATAAACCAATTTTTTGTAGCATTGATTAGGCCAGGGTATAGGTTATACTTTTACAATATGACTGGATAATAAGGACTGTTGGTGAAGCAGAAAAAAAGGTAACTATTAAGCAGTGCCCAATTAACATATATGGAGCTCAGATACATTTTGCTATATGATAAAAGAGAAATAAATGATGAATAATGCAGCATTTTCCATGTCATTCTGAGCTGTTCCCTGATCATTTAATTCACTGGTTGAATATTACAGTACATTTATAGCTTTATATAAACCAGCTAAGTCTGCCAACAGGAAATCAGTGCAGTGACTAGGTCTTTACAGAACAAAGGAAGTGCTTACTTACGTGACACATTTCGTGCTCTGCACATTGAATGCAAAATGCTAACCTCTTGATTTTTCATAGTTTTGTGCACTGATGCTTTAACAGAGGTTTAACTGCAAATGGCAGACTTCACAAAGCAATATAATCCATCGATCACTAAATATGCTGAAGCGTAAGTTTCAAGGCACATCAAAGTACTGCTTCTTTCTCTAGTTTTCTACCCAGCTGTAACAATTCCATAACACTGTAGCAAGTACCCTTAGGGGTACTATATCGAGCACTTATCTACGTTTGTAACTTCTTGTGTAACATTTAATTATGATGTGTGTTTTTAAATAGTTCTGGCACTGTAGCTTTCAACTTCATTCATCCCTACCCAGATGACCCCACTATCCCAACACATTTTCAGTATAAGCATTTGTGTTACATTTTATATAGCTATAACTCTGTAAAGTTTAAAATGTAGTGAAGGGCTCATTTCTGAACAGAGTAACTGCTTTGCCATGACACTACTGATTTATGCTTTAAGTAAAACTGGTACTAATAGCCCATCAGATGAATCCTTCTCGTTATACAGATCCTCGTATTGGGTTTCACAGATCTGTATAGTGATAAAACTTCAAAACAATTTGTAAATACTGATCTTTAAAATGTAAACACTGACATTATGTCACAGTTAATAGTAACATACTTGCTCTGCGGACCTTGCTTTCAGTATCTAAAAATTACAATTGTAGTAAGAAAGAAATAATGTGACCATCTGGGAATTAAACCCAGTCCTCTGGAATACCATCCCAGTGCTCTAACTACTGAGCTACAGGCTCGCATGGTTGGACCTGAGGTTCCCAGGCACATGTTTGCCCTTCCACCACCTCACTGGGTAGGCTATTCCATATGTTAAGAAAAGGCTGCTTGATACTGTTTATTTTAAGAGAAGTGGAAAAGGTTTATTCATAAAATTACAAAAATGAACACACAAGCAAAATGAGCACACAGATTCAAAATGCAACTCCCATAACAACCCAATATTTTAGGAGCACATGGCTTCTACTTTAAAAAAAAAAAAAGGGTGAAGCTATATAACCTGCAGAACATTGAGGTGCTCTGGGAGTCACAATTCTCAGTCCTGGATGATATGTTTTTATTGCCTTTTTGGTGCTTGTGTGCTCATTATGTTTGCTTGCACGCATGTGCAAGAAACATAGTGCCATCATCGGAGATTTCAGAGGTGTGTCACCTCCTTCTCTAATTCAGTCAGTATGCTGGCAGGCGTGGCCCCTGTAAGCCAATGTATTTTGGAGCTGTCTATGACACGCTCCAAAATGCAGTGGCTTGCTCCAATTGAAAGGGAGCTACGCTTAGTGAGCAGCGATAAGATAAGGCTGCTCACGCAGCTCCCCCACAGATGCTCGCAGGTGTGCGCCGTCAAGACGCACGCACTGTATAGCCAACGGGGTGCCAGTCCCCTGCCGGCTGTGCTGCGCTCTCTCCGCCTCCCCCAAACGCTTACAAAATGCCACACTGGGTGCCCACCCCAGCGTGGCAACTAATCATATAGCCGACGGGGGTGCCCAATCCCCCGTCGGCTGCACTGTCCTCCCCCCCCAGTAGTGAGTGCCACGCTGGGAGCCCACCCCAGCGTGGCAAGTAAGCAATTTGTAGCCGGTCGGGGTGCCTTAACCTCGGCCGGCTGAACGGCCGCCTCAACATCCTTATGCTGCCTGGAGCCCACCCCAGCGTGGCAAACGCCCCACATCGTCCATTTTTTTTTCACCTGGAAGAAAACGGTCCCACGGTGAGTCTCCCCGCCCTCCCACAACCCGCACTCCCCCACTACGCACCCAGCCTCCCCACTCCCCCCACTCACCCCATACTTACCCCAAGACCTCGGCACGACGATCTTCGGTGGACCAGGAACACGTCTGCACTCTTCAAAGATGACCACGAACTGAGGAAATGCCGGTAAGCTGTATAATGGGCTAGATAGGGGGGTTTCAACTTTATTACATATCTCAGGCATTTTTTTGAATTTTTGCACCAAATTTTCAACTTGGGGTTTTTGGGACCCCTTCTCATGATTGATGTTGCTGTCATGGTGTTATTCAGGCCCGAAGGGTGATTTCGCGCAGTGACTGCGAAATCACCCTTTGGACCCAAATAATGCCATGACAGTGACATCAATCATGAGAAGGGGTCTCAAAAACCCCATGTTGAAAATTTGGTGCCAAGATTCCCAAAAATGACTGTTTTACAAGCGTGCATTGCGCAGTTCCTACGCAGGCTCGTAAGTTCACGAATTTTCAATATTTTTACTCCAGATTTTCAACAATGCCATTTTACCACACCTTCTTATGAGTAGTACAGCTGTCATTTTTCACATCTCACCCAAAATGTGTTTCCGTCCCATGTAGCGCAGATGAAATGGCGAGTCAAAGTAAATCGTCAATGTACAGGACAAATTAAGAAAATCACAGTGACACTGTTCATGAGTAGATGTCTTAAAATGGCTATGTTGAAAATTTGGTGAAAAAGTCCTAAAATGACTGTTTCACGAGCGTGCATGGCGCAGTTCCTACGCACGTTCGTAAGGGCGTGAATTTTCAATATTTTCCTCCAGATTTTCAACATTGCCATTTTACCATGCCTTCTTATGAGTAGTACAGCTGACATTTTTCACATCTCATCCAAATGTGTTCATCAAGGAAGCATAATGGCGGCAGTTGAAAGCGCAGGTCAATGTACGACAAATTAAGAAAATCACAGTGACATTGTTCATGAGCAGAGGTCTTAAAATGGCTATGTTGAGAATTTGGTGAAAAAATTTCAAAATGACTGTTTTACGAAAGGCAAGTTGTAGCAGTTCCTACACACGCCGTTAGTTCGAAATTTTCAATATTTTCACTCCAGATTTTCAATATTGCCATTGTACCACACCTTCTTATGAGTAGTACAGCTGTCATTTTCACATCTCACCCAAAATGTGTTTCCGCCCAAGTAGCGCACAATAGCGCAGTCAGTGTGCGAAATCAATGTACAGGACAAATTAAGAAAATCACAGTGACACTGTTCATGAGCAGAGGTCTTAAAATGGCTATGTTGAGAATTTGGTGAATGCATTCCTAAAAATGACTTTTACGAGCGTGCGTTGCACAGTTCCTATGCATGCTCGTAAGTTTACAAATTTAATATTTTCACTCCAGATTTTCAATATGTCCATTTTATTAAACTTCCTTATGAACAGTACAGCTGCAATTTTTCATATGTCGCCCAAAATGTGTTTTCAAGACATGTAGCGCATCAATGGTGCTGTTGGTGCGCAAAGCAATGTTTAGGACAGATTAAGAAAATCACAGTTACACCGTCCATGAGCAGAGGTCTTAAAATGGCTATGTTTAAAATTTGGTGACAAAGTCCATAAAATGACTGTGTTACAAGTGAGCATTGCACAGTTTCCACGCACCCTCGTTAGTTCATGACTTTGTAATATTTTCAGTCCAGATTTTCACCAGTGGCATTTTTCCACACTTCCTCATGAGCAGTACAGCTGCCATTTTTCACAACATGGCCGAAGTGTGTTTTCACACTTTCAGTGCAGAGATGCATGGTCACTGTGGGAAATCACTGTTCAGCACAGATAAAAAAAATCACAGTGACACTGTTCATGATTGGAGGCACCAAAATGCCTGAGTTGACAATCTGCTGTAAGAAATGCCCAACCTAATTATATTACGGGTGTGCGTTGCACAGTTTCTATGTACGCTCGTGACTTCACCATTTTTTTTAATATTTTTACTACACATTTGCAACATAGCCATTTTTTACACCTCCCCATGAAAGAGTACAGCTGTCATTTTTTTACATCCTGTTCGGAATATTTTTGCACCTGTGTTGGTAAATGCCATAGTCACTGTGCATAAGCAGCTTTCGGCTAACAAACTGATATTCCCCTGTTCATGAGGTGGGTCACAAAACAAACATGTTGAAAATCTGGAGTAGAAATACCAATGAATGCCTGAGGTATTGGGCTTTTCAAGCTATCTCTTCCGACCCTATAGAGAATGACAGGCATCAGGGTGTGACTTGGGATTCTTGCCTGTGATGCTCATACCATTTCCACACACCCTGCAGTCACTGAGAGGCATCGGTATGCCTTGAACTCTGCCGGCAAAGTTCACCCCATTCTCTATACCGCACCCATCTCACCGTACTTCCTAATGGAATGGGGTGTGCATATGGGCCAAAGATCCCAAGGCACACCGTGACACTTGTTAGTGTCTGCAGGGTGGGGTGTGTGGTGAAATGGTGTGGCCATTATGCCTGATGACCCAAAGGCACACCCCAATGCCTGTCCGTATCTGCAGGGTGGTGGCAGGGTTGGCTTCAGTTCAATACTTCACCGCCATTCCTATCATGCAGCTGTCTAACTCCTACACTACCAATCCCAATGCCAGCAAGCAAACATTCGGCATTGACAAATGCTTGTTTTTGTAACTCCATGAATAAGTGTTTGCACTTCACTAAGAAACAATGAAGTGTAGCCTTTTCTGGGAGGTTGAGTGTGTTGTGCCCCCACCCCCAATTGGTATGTGGGAATTCCTTTACTTTGGGGAATTACACAAGCAGACTGCTGTTGTGCACATTTTTCCTAATTACATATGATAGTCACCCTTTAAGGGAAGTAATATTTCCTGATGTTTCCCCTTATTCTACCACCCCTTCAGGTTGTGTGCATACCCTTTGGTTCTATATGAGTGAAAGCAAGTCCTCTACATACCCAAGGGAATTTATTGACAAGACTGAACAGACAGAGATATTTGATAAGCTATTCTCCAGCAAGATACAGGGACACATCCTGAAGCTCAGCGGTAGTACATCCAGAGGTCAATTTAGGAAGCACATCTTTTTTCAGAGGGTGGCAAACCTATAGAATCACCTAACACAGTTGACAGTGGACATAAATACAGTATGATCCTTCAAGGAAAGCCAGGACAAACCTCTGCTCACTGAGGGAATTGCAGAGTACCCTGGGTAGTAGAGTTCAGAGAGAAATCCAAACATATTTATTTATCCCTGCATGTGAAACAGGGGAGTGGGGGTGCAGATATGATGGACATATGGTCCTTTCCAGCATTAAATTATTATGTTACTAAGTACATTCATGAACTCAAACAGCTGTGTATGTCTACTCAGTCAGTCCTATTCAATATTTTGAGCAGAATCATATATATTTTTTTTTTATATTTTATTCTTTTGGTAACCAAGTAAGGCCCAGTAGGAATGAGTCGTGTTCTTAAGGGTGATGCTTGAGCACTAGGGAGGTTATAAGACTTGCTCAGGGTCACACAGTATGTAGGTGGAGGTCATGGGAATCAAACATAGATCTGCTGGATGTACCAAGTTCATTCACAGCTCACTACACTAATTTCTAGGCTATACTGCCAGCTTGCCCCCTTAATCTTTTTTTTTTCCAGGCTAAATGATTTTATTATATTGAGGCTTTTGTCATAGATTTGTCATCTCCCCCCAGCTCATTAATTAACTTGGTGGCCAGGTGCTGTACCTGATTGGCCTCTTTAGTGTCCTTATTGAACTGTGGTGCCAGGTTTACTGTGGTTTCAGTTTCTGGCTACTCGGTTTCGGTCTACAGTGACTGGTGGACCAAAGCACAGGTAAGCCAGTGTCTTATTCAAGGTTACAGACTGTGGCAGTGGCTAAGGTGTGATTTGAACCTGAGGAGTTCTGGTTTATTTATTGATTTAAGGGTGTTGGATACCTGGACAGCAGAGGTAGTGGGGCAAAAACAGTGGTGGGGTTGAAAAATGCCTGTGAAAGGCACAAGGGGAATTTTAGGTAGGGTTAAGGCACAGCAGGGAAGAGATTGTGCCATAGATCAAGTAGGGTCTGCAGCAAAAAATGGTCAGACTGGCTGGGCCCAGTGACCCTTACCTTTATTTTGTTTTAATTTACTAGGCCAGTGCACTAGGCAAGGAATTGCTTATTTTCAGGTATGAAACAGGAGGTTCCAAAGGCTACAAATGAGATCAAAACATAAGCAACAGGCTGAATTACAGAATACAATACGAACAGGAAAGGTGTAATACATATCAAACAATTTCAGAAAATGTTACTGGGAATAGAAAAGTTATAATACAGGTGAGATTATTGGATGAAGTACAGCAATACTGCAGTGAAAAGCATTACATTTGGACAGGTGCATGATAATATGAATCAACAGGTGCAGATGCATGCAGACATGAAAATAAATAGAGTCACCTACCACTACCCACGAAGTATGAGACTATTAAGTACAACAACACGCATACTGTACTTCAGTAGTGAATGTTTCCTAACATTAGATCTGAACATGAAGTGCATAGGACTACAGCGGATGTCTGAGTAGAGAGCATTCCAGAGTTGTAGCACACAGCAAGAGAAGACAAGGTGACCCAGGTTAGTGTGACATTAGTAGCAGACAGTGGGTGTTGACCTTAGGATCTTAAGGCTTATGAAAAATGGTCACTATCAAAAATAAAGCTAAGGCAGAAAACAATGTTTCATACTTAATATGATCAGCAATAAAAATACCATTACATAGCACGCACACACACACATCATACAAACGTAAGTTATAAACACAGTTAAATAAAGCAGCACAACATCATGCAAAATACAGAATTCACCCCAATAAATAAAAGAAGGTTGTGATATGAAATGTGAACTATGAATATGGTTTTTAATAGAGACTGAAAATACCAACATTTGATTGGAGGCACTATTAGACCGAATACGTTTCTCAAACTGAGCATAGATATTTATAAGAACTCTGATTAACTTAGGCAAATTGATTAAATAATTATTATTAAACAATCAGGTAAGAAGTTGTTCTGGAGTTTTATACTGGTGAGCAAGAATGTCACCTCAAAATCTGGATCTAGATTTTCCTTTGGGAGAACATAGGAGGACACTATGCAGGTGATCCTTCTTCTGATCTTCAACAAAGTCACAGTTTGTTTGCTATTGGGAGTTTGGTAATCACATAATCTATTAGGCAACCAAGGTTACATTTATGTATGGCTGTGGGGATCATCATAATCCCAGGTGTAGAGTCTAGTGGTGTGTTTTTGCCATGTTGTAACTAGTGCAAATCAACAGATGTTGCTATATGTGACATCCTACCTTCTTAGGTTTGAGTTTGAGGTGTTGCAGTAAATTACTGCACAGTAATTCAAATAGACAACAAAATACCGTGGCCAATAAATCAGAAGACTTTACGTGTTAGGCTGTTTCTAATTCTGTGTGATGGATACATGCAGAGTGAAATCAAGTGAGGGATCCAAAGTAATTCCTAGGTACTTGAGGGAGGACACAGAGGTAAGAGATAAGATGTCAAGACAAGTGAATTGTGACAACTTCGAAGTTATGGGGATGAACCAAAAAGCACCCTGTGTCTGTGCTGTAGCTACTGGCCTGCGCTGTCTTCCATTTTTATCACTATTCTTTTCTTCAGTCTTCTGGCATATGCTTCCTTGATTTAAAAAAAATCAGCATTGTCAGACTCTAGAATGATTGTTGATTTCAGTTCAGTGAAAGAAGGATTAAAGAAAGACTCACCATGAACAAAAGCCCCACCCCTGTGTGGGGCTTCTCCTAATTAAGATAGTTATTATCCATAACACATTATTCAGTTTTGTAGTGTAGATATATTTATTTTCTCTCTTGTTGAGCCAGCCATCCTCCTAGCCTCACATTTTATATCTCATAGGACTCCAGCACATCACAGAATCTGCCTGTGACTGATATCAGCCATGAGCTTCTGCTACAGAAGATTAAGTTTCCTGTACTGTATCTACAAGCTTTTCAAAGTTCTGATTTGCTGGTCACTGGTCTCATACTCCCGAGGCTAGGCACAGCTGCGCTTAGCCTTGAAAGTACGAGTCTAGTTCCCAGCAAGAAAATATTGAGGCAGGGGAATAGCTGGTTCAACCAAACATAATAAAAATATATTCAGTACAAAGTAAAAGAAAAAATGTTATGGGTGCTAAATATCTGACTTGGGGGGACAGCCCCACACGTAAATGTGGGGCTTTTTTTCATGAGGGTTCCCCTTTATGTTCTGGGTGCTAGCCCCCACCCCTCAAAAAGAGCACTTGCCTTAAAGCCTCCCTGCCATGGAGCAGTCAATCTCTCCTCCATGACCCTGTCACCCCCTCTCACTTCTCAGTTGGAGTTGCTGACAGCACATTCCTGGTTCCCAGCTGGTGGACTGGGCACCCCAACACAGAGGCAGTGTCCCTTCACTTCACTCCTGACTGCACACATTCAGTGTTATAATTTTGGCAGAAGACAAAAATGGATGCTGATGCTGCTAGCAAGCAGCCAGGTTTAAATAAAACATGTGTTGGTTCTCTGCCACGGAGGGGCAAGGAGCTGCACTCAGAGCAGAGTGCAATGGCAATTGCATACACCCTTGCATGTTGTACTACTGCCTGATCCTAACAGACACTGAGGTCAGGCAGGAAAAGGAACCAGCCATGACAACTGAAAGCAGTGTCAGGAGGGACAATGTAGTGGGTGGATGTCATGCCGAAGAACAGATACTAAAAATAATATTTGCCCCAGAGGGAAGGGAGGCCATAATTTATTTACTTCTTGCTCACAGAACTTATGGGAAGGGGCCAGAGGTCACTCCCTGTCATGAGCCAGTAAGGCAGCCCTCAAGACCTCAGGGCATGCCCCCTCAAAGGCCATCCAATCAGAGTAGGGTGTCAAGCAAGAGAATCATTGTTGGACTGTTGAGTGTATTAAGGAAAGGGTGCCAAAATGGAAACAGAGAGCTCCTTTTGGCACTTGTGATTGCATTAGCAAACAAACACTGCAGTTTGAGAAGTGGGGTCTGAAGATTACCCAGTAGCCCAGTCTTCCCTTTTAGATTTGTCTAAAATGGAGAATAGTAAAGACATAATTTATGTAGCTCTGCCATTTTGGTGAATGGCCAGAAATCCCTGTCTGGAAGTTTCCACAGATTCACAGCCTGCAACTGAACTGTTTCATAGGGCTTTAGTATTTGGAGCAGGGGTTGCCTTCCATATGCTCAATTTCTGTAAAGGAGGTCAGCCACCTCTCTCAGCAGATTTCCCTGCTGGTATTTGTCCTGACAGAGGGCCTCAACACCATCTATCTCTGGGACCTACCCTTGGGTAGGTGAAAAAAAGGCCCTCCATGAGTTGAAGAGAATTACAGAGGGAGTTTCATCAGAAGCTTTTCTGTATGCCCTGTATGCCCTGCACACTTTGAGGACTGGAGGAGGGCAGATGTGATTCCTCTTCACAAAAGTGGGAGCAAGGCAGAAGCAGGAAACTACAGACCTGTTAGTTTAACCTCAGTGGTAGGTAAAATGATGGAATCACTTCTGAAGGAAAGAATTGCTGCGTATCTAGAGGCCAGAGGGGCACAGGACCCAAGGCAGCATGGATTCACAGTGGAAGGTCATGCCAGACAAATCTGATAGATTTCTTTGACTGGGTGACCAAAGTAGTTGATCAGGGAGGGCTGTGACATGGCCTACCTAGACTTTAGCAAGGCATTTGACACAGTCCCACACAAAGATTAATATACAAGTTAGCCAGCCTGGGAGTGGGTCCCAAGATGACAGCCTGGGTGAAATTGGCTGGAGAATAGGAACACAGAGGTAATAGTAAATGAGTCCACTCTGAAAAAAGGGGGTTAGTAGTGGGGTACCAGGAGGTTCAGTATTAGGACCAGTCCTCTTCAGTGTCTTTATAGCGACATTGCAGAGGGACTGGAAGGAAAAGTATGTCTCTTGCAGATGACACAAAGATCTGCAACAGAGTTGATGCACAAGGTGGGGTGGAAAGGATGAGAAGGGACTTGGCAAGGTTAGAGGAATGGTCAAATGTATGGCAGCTTAGATTCAATGCTAAGAAGTGCAAGGTAATGCACCTGGGAAACAAAACCCAGGGAAGAGTACACAATGGGGGTGAGATACTAACAACAACAAAATGGAAAGGGACCTGGGGTAGTCATATCAGATGATCTAAAGGTGGGCAAGCAATGTGAGAGGGCAGCAAGGAGGGCTGGGGGGATACTGGGATGCATAGGGAGAGGCATCACCAGTAGAAAACAAGAAGTAATTATCCCTCTGTACAGAGAGCTGGTGAGACCACATCTGGAGTACTGCGTGCAGTTCTGGAGACCCAGTCTCCAGCAAAGACATAGACAGGATGGAAGCTGTCCAGAGAGGGCACTAAAATGGTGCAGGGTCTGCACCAGAAGACATATGAAGAGAGAGAGACTTAAGGAGCTTAATATGTATAGCCCTCGAGGAAAGGAGGGAGAGGGGGACATGATAGAAACTTCGTCCTCAAGGGAATCAACAAAGTCCAAGAGGGTAGCATCTTTCAAAAAGAGGTGTGCAAGAACAAGGGGGCACAATTTGAAGATAGAAGGGGCGGCTCAGAGGTAATTTAAGGAAGTATTTTTCACAGAGAGGGTTGTGGATGTATGGAACGGCCTTCCAGAGGAGGTTGTGGAGTCAAAAACAGTGGTGGAATTCAAGCATGCATGGGACAGTCATAAGGCAATTCTAGGGGGTGGGGGTAGGAAGAAGTAGGCTGCTGGTTAACTAGGATCTACAGCTTATCCATCAGGTAGGGAAATGGGCAGACTGGGTGGGCCAAGTGGTCCTTATCTGCCCTCAAATTCTATGTTTCTATGTCACTAGAGGCACATTATGTCTGATGATCCATTTAAAACTGCAAAGCCAGGATCTCAGAAGAGGATGCTTTTAAGTGACTGCACCAAATGCCTCAGGCCAGTCCTGAGTACAGAGCACAGCCCTCAGCCCTGCAGTTGTGATAGATAGCTAGTGCCATAGTTAGTTTCCTGGGCAAGAACTGCACAAACCTAGAAAATTTCCAGTAGAACAGCCTCTGAGTTCTAAGAACTGTTGTTTCTGTTAATATTTACAGTATCTGGGATTCCAGCAAAAGTCTTCCACCCGGTATTCACTGCCTGGATGCCCATCAGGCCTGCAGCCATATCCAGCCATTAGTGTGCACATTATTGACTGTGAGAGCTCCCAGTAAGGTCTTTAGGTCAACTGGTGCACCAATGGGGAGGGTCCATTTTAATATAAAACTGTTTGGTGGGAGGAGAGATTTGTGTAGGGATTCCCATTAACTGGTTGGCTTTAATTGCATCAACGCACCTTTTTCCTTCCCATAGAACCTGTTCCTGTATCCACCTAATAAAGTCCTGTTATGTTGTTTGTACCATATGTCTGACTTTATTGCCATCTTTTAATTGAGTTTATTTACAGTACTGTCGGGTATATTACTTTGGTTAAGTAGAGAACTGTGAGCATAGTATTTGGTTCTCTTACCACTGCAAGTGGGAAATGTTATTTCCTGTGTGGAAGCCCCCTGGGAGCTTTTGTGAAAGGATCCCCATAGATGGAGGCCCCTCCAAATCCAAGTCTCAATACCACCATGAACCTAGGCATCATCCTCCCGAAGACCTAAAGATTTAACCATTGATTCCATCTTTCAGATGTTGTCACTCTCCTCATGGGTATGGGGGACCACATACTGTACGTGCTGGAGGAGATGGCCCAGTATCTCAGTTAGTGCTGATTCATCAGTTTAGTTGTACTGTACATCGAAGGGCTAGTAGATAGAGATGTGGTTTTTTTTGCCTATTATCATATCACACTTGAGTTCTGTTTTACAATACACGTGAACTCAGTGTGTTGTTATGCATAGTTTGAGGCATCATGTAAATCTCATCAGTATCCCTGTCTTACTGATCCTATGTGTACCAATGGACCAAAGTGCGATCGGAAGTGACATCCAGGGAGGAAAGCACATGCTGTTAGAAATCCAGTCTTTATTATTACAGGAAGCAAAGTGGCTCCTTCTGTTCAATATAGTAAGCTGTTTAGTATGCAGACTGTTTAACACAGAGAAATAAACTAACCAATCTAGTCAAGAAATACTGTGTTGCTTAAGTGTGTTTGATTTTTTTACATTTGGCTTAGGGAAAAAGAACAGTTTCTCATAAAACAAGGCAAAAAACAGCAGCCAAAAATCCTGTCACAGTGAAGGAATGGATCGCAGTTGTCAAGAGTTATTATGAAAACCTTTACAAAACAATATGCCATTGTGAAAATCATGTTGCCGACCCAGATTATAGCACAGGCAACATGCCAGTTGGCATTACAATGCCAGGCATTACATCCTCTGGGAGTTACAGCACCATAGCACCCTCCTGGGAAACAGCTTCTGCTTTGCCCCCCCCCCCCCAAAAAACTAACTATAACCTCCTCTGGGGTGGGCATGCCCTGGAAGGGGCAGAAATTGTGTGCAAAGGATGGCAACAGTGAGGGGTGATCCAAAATCAAGATCACCCCTGTCAACTGTGGCACCAAAATTCAGTCACAGTGCTAACAGTATACCCACAACATACATATCTGCAGTGTTTATATATTATTTTATAAATATATGTTATCCTGAAATGTAATATTTTTCTATATGTTTTCTCGAGCAAGACCTGGTGTGACTTCAGGTTAGCCAGCAGCACAGTCTCTAGTGACTGTGTTCCAGATGGCATGTAGCTTGGCAAGGATTGATTACATTTTGGCTTTTCTTTTACACAAAATAGCATGCTGTGCTGCAAGCAGGTAAATGTATCAGCTGAGCATATGAATTTGATTCAATAACGACTGACATTCAGATAGCTGACTTTCTGCCCCACCCCTTCCCAAAACACACACACACAAAGTACATTATATTCAGCCACTTATGTTACCAGCTTTTGATGGCTGTTGTAAAGGATTAAATAACTGATTTTCAGAAAATGCTGATAGTGTCAAGTCTAACTGCAAATCAATCGAGAATCCATAACAGAAAGCTGTACAAAAAAAACCTGTCATATTTCTAAAGACGCAAATTAAACAAGCTTGCACCAGCGACTCATGCACATATAATAAATACATAGCAGAATATAGTATGCCTGACTGAAGATTGGGTATTTCCTGGTACTGTATTTATTTTACTGTCATAGGTCTAATAGCACAGCAGTATTTCTGAGGTACTTCAAAAAAAAAAAAGGAAAAGGAATCAAATACACAGAGTGACACTTTGTGTGGGTGCAATGAATTTGTAAAACAAAACAAATACAAGTTATATAATATTACATGAAGGTTAGCATTCATCAGTCTGTTCACATATATTTATCCAGCACTCTGCATCACTTTTAAAATGTTAACGCCTTGGTTCTCCCTCTGTCAAAATCAATATCTCGACCTCTGAGATATGATTTCAAAATCATAGGGAATCACTTTTTTTACTTACATAGCTCCAATCTTAATCAGTAGGTATTTAAATTCAAAATGTTACTGTGGTTTATTTGTCAGGATAAAGTATGATCCAGTAAAGCTAACGAAATAAGTGCACCACATGCCATGGTTTCAAGTGGAACATCAGATTAAAAATCTTGAAGCATCAGTATAAGCAGATGACATGCCACCTTGCATGCCTTCCCCATCACATGTCAGAGGTAGTGCTAACACTGATTACCATAGATAATAGAAAAACATTAACTTAGACAAAAATATATTCAACTACTGTAAAATAATAATGCAGATAACCAGAGCAAGGAACACGGTACTATTAGCCATGACAATCAATCTCAAAGTACATAGTGTTTGTAGTTCACTCAAGACAAAGTTACAAAGGCTACAGTTTAATAAATATGAAGTGAAACCACTTATATTTAAGAAAATAAATGGTGAACCTCATTATGGGATTCAGACACTCAGCAGTGAAATATATAAGTTAATAGGACTCCGAGGGATGTCTTATATGGCGTAAGAGACTCCGAGCCTGAAGTTTGGTAAGAGAACGCAAAGAGAAGCTGAGCAGTTTTGTCTGCCCAAACCTCAGGAGAGAGGTCTCTTACACAATAAAAGACATCCCTCAGAGTCCCTTTTATCATAAAATGGCAAGAAAAAATCTAGAAATTTCAGTGGCCAGGAGAGATCACCTGACCGTGCATTAAATCTCTATAAATGCATGGTCAGATGGCAAATCTCACTTTCTTCCCAAAAAAAACTACTTAGAGCCATTTATAAATATAATAAGCCACTCCAGGGTGTGCACCACAAGATTTTAATGCACTTCCCAGGAGCGCAAAGACACTTGGCCTTCGACCTCATGCCATGTCACATCCCTGGGCTGTGCATTAAAATCCTGCAATGCATACCTTTTCATGGCTTATTACTTTCTTATAAATCACTTGAGTTTAGTTTGAGTGATTAATATTAATTTTGTTTTCATTTTATTGCACTGTCCTCTCTGCTAGTGTTGAAGTGGAGCACTCCCTCCCAGTGCTTCAGCATAAGAGCACGCTGTACACCAGATTAGAGGTACAGTAGCTCTGCATGCTGACTGGCTGAAATCCCTTTAGCTGATTTATAATCTACTTCAGAAAAATGACTGCTCACTACTCAAGGACTAAGTCAAATCCTGTTAGACTTCATACTGTCAGATATCAGCTGGGAAGAGAGTGAATGGAATTGCCTTTCCTCTGCCAGTGTCACTACTGCTCTATTCGGCAAGGGATGGCACTACACATCCTTCAAAGTAGCTTTAGTTTAAAAAAAATTAAGAAATATTCAAAATGAATACCAATAATCCTAAATAGATGTAAACATTAAAACATTCACAGTTTATGACTGTTTACATATAAACAATTCAGTAAACAAGGCTCTTGATCCACTAGCTGTGAAAGAGGGCAAACACTCTCATCTGCAGAGTTATTATTGTCTGTGTCTAATAAATCCAACCTATAGTATGCATGTGAGGCTAGAGTATGTCTCCCGTGAGAGTCCATGAGGGCAGAAGGACACCCTCCCCCATAAACAGCCCAGTAAAGAAAATCCCACGAGGGTCCATGAGGGTGGAAGGACGCCCTTTCCCACAAACAGCCCAGGTACAGCAACAAGCTCCGATCCGAGTTGGGACCGTGGTGTTTTTAGCATCTGGCCGAAGAGGACTTGGGGCCTTTTTTTATTCAAATACCGAGCACCTTTAACTTTTATTTAGAGTCGCCCTACGAATGAAGATAGAATTTTCACTGCTTGGCAGGCTGAATCCCTTGATTTCTTAATGCTCATTTTAGCAGCCTTAATTTTAATTAAGTAGATATTGCAAGAAAGCGGACTAGATTTTACTGCATGTAAATCCTCACTGTATACTGCATGTGAAGCTAACCAAATTGTGACCATTACTACTGTTTGAATTTGCTGTTTGCCATAGCAGTACTATATGTGCTACTGCTGATCCTTTTACTTTTAATTTTATCCTTGGCAAGATAATCTGCAGGGAAACATTGTGTGCTACTCGCTAGTGTGAATCAGTAAAACTGCTTTTAAATTCGAATTACTACAAAGCAGTCAGAGGGTTAGCCTGCTGTAGTGCTGAATTAATTACTTGGGACAGGCTATGCAGCTTCTCTTGGTGCACACTACCATCCCCCTTCCCCTCTCTTTATTTCAGCAGTCCCTTCCCAAAACACATACCTGCTTTTAACACTCCTGTTCTTCTCCTTCCCCTCCACAGTAAAGAAAATCCCCCGAGGGTCCATGAGGGCAGAAGGATGCCCTTCCCCACAAACAGCCCAGGTACAGCAACAAGCTCTGATCTGAATTGGGACCATGGTGTTTTAGCATCTGGCCGAAGAGGTCCCCGCCATCACTTCGCTCCGGCTCCCCACCACCCCAACCACCACCCTTGATCATCTGTGCATTATATAGTCAGACACACGTGATGCCCAGAAACCAATCAGGCAACTTTCCCATCTGCAGACTATCAGCACCTGCCACTAGTGGCTGCTTTTGCTGACAAATCTTCCTTACACACTGTCTGGTGTGTGAAATTTCAGTTTACTCATAATCCCACTCTGTCTGCTAACCTTATATCTCCTCCCATCTCACAGCAACAATAAGCTTATTGTCTTCCTTTACTCATAGCATTTACAGCTATATATCCTATACTAAATACCATCCCACATACTATTAGCAACATTACTATCTCTCTCTCTCTCTCTCTGTCTCACACAGAATGATGACCTGGCTTATTCTTCTCTCTATAACTCTCCCCCTCAGTGTACCTCCCCCTACCCCCTCCCTGCTCAACCTCACACTACCCCGCTCCTGTCCCCCAAGTACCCCTTCTGCTGCCAGCCCCTATGATTACTCCTCCTTCAGTAACCATGTCCTACCAACCCTACCTCCCACTTGCTCCTAGCCACCTGCTCCCAGCAGCCGTGGTCCCCCCTTTATATATAGCCCGGAAATACTGTGCTTTGCCTACTCTCATCTCATTAACAAACTACCTCAACTTGCAGGCCCAGCACTGCATATTCACAAGATAACCCTAAAAAAGTGCTCTATCCAGGATCTCCATCATCCTACTACTACTTGTGGGCAATATACACCCAAATCCTGGCCCCTGTACCCCCACCCTTGCCTATCAATGCAATCCAAAGGGCTATGGCTGGCCACCATAAACATATGTAGCCTCCAAAAGAATCTCGCCCCACTCATGCATGGGTCTGCCTCCACAACCCCGATGCACTAGCTGTAACTGAAACATGGCTAACCCAGAATACCCCAGACTCACTGCCTACATACCGGGCTATACATTTTTCAGATCAGACAGACTGGATAGGCAGGGTGGTGGGAGGGCACTGTACCTTCGGGACCACCTACAAGGTCTTAAAATTCCTACAATGAACCCTGTGGCAGGTGCACAGTCTCTCACCCTTAAGATAGCAGTCGGCAACTCGGGTAAATCTCTCTACCTAATATCAGTCTACATACCCCCTGGCGGCCAAAAGGAGGCTTTCTTATCCATTCTAAATATCATCGCTCAACTACCAAAAAACTCGGAAGTCATTGTCCTAGGTGATTTCAACACTAACTGGCTTGCCCCCCAAACATCCTCCATCAGGGATGCAGCCGCAGCCCAAAATCTAACACAAATGGTCCTTACCCCTACCAGAGTAAACCACCACAGTGGCACTAGTTCCCTCATTGATCTCATCTTCACAAACCATCCTGAGCACTTACAGGATGTCCAGGTCCTCCCAGACTCACTCAGTGATCACTCCCCAGTTACCTGCTGGTGGTTGAATAGCTGGAAGACCCCCGAGGATTGCCATGCATTGCCAGCTAATGAAAGGGTCCCTGGCACATCTCTAAAACCATCTCCTTAACCTTGACTGGTCTCCACTAGATCACCTGTCGTCAGTGGATGCCGCCCTGTCCTTCTTCATCAACTCCTTCCAAGCCGCCTGTGATATCTTTGCCCCCTTTGTTAAGCAGACTGAAAAAACTGAATCCTCCCGCTGGGTAAATCAGTCCTTGCTTGACCAAATTAAGGCCCATGCTAACCTATGGCAATGTGCCCTTGAGTCTGTTCACCCCTCTGATCATGAACTGTATCATGCAGCCAATAACTCATGCACCTGGGCTATCCGTCAGGCTATGGCAGCTTTCTATCAGTCCAACCTTACTGCCACCTGGGGAAATGGGAAGAGGTTCTGGGAAAATATGAAGGAGCTTAGTGGCATATCTCCCTTCCCTCCTCCCTCCATGCTTGTCATCGATGGTGTTTCCACCCAAGACCCTAGTAAGATAGGTAATGCTTTCAATGCATCTTTCTCTGACCTTAGCTCTCTCCTCTCTCCAGACTTATTTTCTGCATCTACTAGACAGTTCCTGCCACCCCCAGTGCCTTTTTACTTCAAAATGATCTCACCTAGTGTCACTTGCACATCTCTCGCCAAGTTCCTTGGAAAGGCAAGGCAGAGTGGTGACTCTCTCGATGCAAAACTGCTCTCCTTAACTCTGGATGCAGTCCTAACACCCCTAACAAAAATACTCAACATGCCCCTGTGCCTAGGGCAGTTCCCTACACTATGGAAAAGGGTGGTTATCACTCCAGTTCATAAAAAAGGTGACCGTTCCTCTAGTAGTAATTAAAGACCCATTTCCATAGTTCATCCCCTCTCTAAAGCGCTGGAAAAAATAGCTGCAGATCAACTTACTGACTGTTTAGACTCGCACCACCTACTGTGCCAGCAGCAGCAGCATGGCTTTAGGAAAGGGCACAACACAACTACTGCCCTACTTGAGTTTACCTCCTTTTTCCAGGATACCCTTGACCAGGGAGCCCTGGTTGGATCTGTCTATACTGATCTGTCCAAGCCTTTTGATACTGTCAATCACAGTATGCTGATTAACTTCCTCATCTCTGTTGGTGTATCCCAAGAGACAGCTGACTGCTTCTCCAACTATCTCCATGGCCGTACTCAGCAAGTAAAAATAAATAGCACCCTTTCTATTAGCCTCCCAGTCTGGTCGGGTGTCCCACAAGAGTCCATCCTTGGCCTGCTCCTTTTCTCCCTATACCTAAACTCCCTCCCTCCCTCCCTCTGGCCTCCTCTGGGCACCTGCTCCTTTATGCCAATGATGCTGTGATCTTTAGCAGGCACCCAGGCCCTACCCAGCTCCAACAATCCTTGCAGGGCTCCTTCACAGAAATAGAATCATGGTTCTCCTCCCACAGACTTGTCCTCAACTACAAAAAAATGAAGGTCATGCTATTCACCCACCCTCAACATAAACACAACATGACTACACTATCCATACTGAATTGTCAGGGTATCACGCTAGAATCAGTTGCCAGTTTTAAATATCTAAGGGTCGCCCTAGACTCAGCCCTTACCTTCCATGAGCATGTAGCATCAACTTGCTCTGCAATAAACATTAGAATCAGTCTCCTGTATAAATACAGGCCCTGTCTCCCTCCTGATGCCCTCCATTTAGCCATCTCTAGCTCCATCCTTTCCCTGGTAGACTATGGCATAGTCATATATGGTGCCAACTCCAACACTGCCCTGACCAGCATTAAGCGTGCTCTTAACAAAGCCTGCTGACTGGCCATAGGCTGCAATCACCTCACACATACCTGTGACCTCTACCAATGGTCATCATGGCTAAACTTTCAGGGGTACCTACTCTATCAGACCTGCTTATTGGCCAAAAAAATTTAACTAGGGCAAGCTCCCACTGGCGGTCTCTCGCTCCTCCAGACATGCTTGCCAACTAGGACCACAAGACACTCTGTTGCCACTGCCTTTCTCATACCTTTTGCAAGGACCACTGCCAGCCAAAGGTCCTTTTGCTACAGGGCACCACTCTGGATGAACTCCTTCCCTAATACTGCCCTATCTATTTCCAGACCGGGGAATTTTAAATCTGAGCTATGTCCCCACATTATGTCCAGCTCTAACTGTGATTGAAGATAAACTCCTCTTGCAAAGTTTCATTGCTAAATTTACTCTGATTCTAATTTATGATCCTCAGTTACACACCTTGGTGTTTGCTCTGTATATGTATTATCCATTTTGTCTCTGTACTTAGTCGCTGTACTTATCATACTCTGTATTTGTCCACATTCAATGTAAGACATGAAGCCTTTGTAAATGAGTCCCTGACTCAAAAGGTTGTAATTCCGAGGCATTATATAAATAAAACAAGAAAAAGAAACATAACTATTACAGGCAAAAAAAAAAACACACACCTCAGTCAATTGTGTCTGCCTGGTCCCTACCTTAGCTACGGCCAGTCTAACTCTGGTAGGGCCTATGCAGTACTCCCAGCTTGTAACTTTACTTTGTTAGTCAAGTGACTCCCACTCAACCCCTCTCTTCCCTCCATTTTTTAACATACCAATGTGTCTATCCCACCATCTCTTGAAACCTGTAACTTTCTCAGTGTTAACCACCTCTCTGAGTTGACAGTCCCTCCTGCCTACCATCATCACTGTGAAGAAATTTTCCTTACATCATTTCTGAATCCCCACAGATTATAATTATGCTGTCTTGTCTCAGACCCCTTCCATTGTCTGCACAGTTGTTTGCTCTCCACCCGGTTAACTCCCTACAGATATTTGAATGTTTAAGTCATATGTCCATTTCCCTTTCTGGCCTCCAGAGTAAGCATACTTAGCTCGCCAGTCTTTCTTCTAAGGTCTTCTACTTGAACCCTTGGATCATTTGGTTTGCCCACCTCTGGACCGATTCTAAATGATCCTTGTCCTTTTTAACTTAAGGGTACCAGAAATGTGTACAGTACTCTAGGTGTTGCTCACTGAGGACCTATAGTGGGGCAGGATCACTTCCTTCCTTCTTCTAGAACAGGCCCAGCCTGCGCACCCTACCATTCTGGTGGCTTTCCATATCTAGTATTACATTAGGCAGTGTTCTTATGGTAACCCCCAAGTCCCTTTCCCCTGGGGTATAGTCTAACCTGACGCCCTCCCTCATCCAGTACTATATTTTCAGGTCTCCTTTGCCTCATGCACATGACCTTCCACATCATGCATTAAATTTGAGTTCCTGGATCTTTGACCACTTGTCCAATTTCTCCAGGTCCTCTTTTATGCCCCTAACTCCTTCCTCACTGCCCAGCTACCGTTTATGACTTACATGATTAGGAGAATGAACCAGAAGTCTGCCTAATTCGATGATCCTAATAAAGTTCTGAAATTTAGGGTTGAACCATACATTCTGATATGCATTGCAGAAGCATTCTGAAGCATTAAAACCCTATGATAATTAATATTGATAAAGCTCAGAATATCCATAATAATTTTTTAAAAACTGAAACAGTAAGTAGCTCTAGTGGTTAGAATGCAGAACTATGAACATGGAGACTCAGGTTCAAATCTAACAGCAACCATCAATTTTCCTTTAAGAAATTCATTTAACTTCCCCATGCTGTATTCCATCCTGTTGTAAAAGAGTAGAAGTAGGTGAGTGTGTGTGTGTGTGTGGGGGGGGTATGCTGTAACAGTTCTTTAGGCATGGTTGCAACCCCACATATGAATTTGGTGTGTGGGAGGCAGTTTGTGTCTGTCTGTAGTGTGGTGTAAAACATATTTACTGTCTCCTTTCCATGTGTTGTCACAATGCCCACTTTGACTGCACCAGGAAAGTGTTATGCTGTTGTGTATATCACAGGATGGCACAAACTAGAACAGTGGTAAAAAGTCCTTAACTGTGTTTGTGGCCCCATTATATTGAATCTCAGTTAGGGTGTCCTGAGCAAGTTCATTGTAAAACATACCACTCTGGAGTTATGAATCATAAATCTCAACAGTATGGAGTCAGAAGTCTCAATGTTATGGCATGCTGGTGCATAGTGTAGAAATATTGATACATGTTGCATACAGTACAATGCCAAGTACTGAATAATTCATAAGTAATTCATGAAGTGATCCAAAGGATAACATATCATTTACTTGTGTGAGTTAGTATGAACTCAACACACATGTGTGATTTACAGTATGTCTTACATACTGATGTCAAGTTTTCCGTTTAGGAAAGCATGACCTTCAAACACTGTTATCCCAATGGCAACTTATCACGTTGATAGGATAACAACATCCCTACACCTCAGCTTTTTGGTCTACTGGGAGTCGGTCTCCTCCAGACAGTCACAGTCATTGGCCTTAGAATTGGAAGCTCTAAGACCCCATGTGAGTTAGAATGTCTGGGGCTGTTACAACATGCACCAGCACCTTATAAATGGTGTGGCCAGCCCCATCCACCTCAGGTCCTTTTTCCCCCCATCAATAGAGATGCACATAGCCTTGAAGGGAGTGATGAATTTTGGGGTTTTCCACATTGGCCTTGTTTGTTTTTCTTTTTTTCTTCTTTCTGTCACACTGTGGGTAGGTCACCTTTTAGATGTTGTCACTGTGTTGACTAAAGTGCCCATGCCAGTACTCATCTGCTATGTTTTTCCCTGTCTGGCCAGGCCACATCTCTTCTTTGTGCCATTTCTGTTAGTACCTTATGTCTGTACTTTGAAAGACAGGACCAGGAGATGGAGTAAAAAAGTACTTAGTCGTAATGAGTTTCTGGCAGTAGTCCTGTTTGGTGCCGTCTCTGCCCTGCTATCTCCAGCTTAGGTTGTTCATGATACTGTGTGGTGTTGAGACTGTTACTCCTCTGAGGTTACCACATCTTTGATAGTTTTTTCAAATAGGAGTGCCCTCTCCCTTCTTGGGTTGGTGATGGAAGAACACTTGCTGGCATTTTTTCCAATTATCTTGACAACCCTCAGGCTTATTAAATATTAATTATTAAATATTATATTTAAATACTATATATAACATTTCTCTCTGGAATAAAGGAAAATAGATGCAGTAACAAATATCTGGCAAGCAATTACTTAACAAAATATGCAGTACTTAATTTGTTTACAACTAAAGTGCAACAGAAATACCATAGTTGGCAATGTTTGCTCTTAGAATGGCTCAAGGAAATAATCTAGAAACATAGCTCATCTGAAATGTCTCAGTTAAATAGCACAGTTTTGTCATTTGAATTTGAACAGAATAAAATTAAATTTTTCTATAACGTTTGAATTTGTCAGACTTGTGCCAGTATTTAGTAACTTCTGTTAACCAAAGTTTTGTTATGTATTATTTTGTACTGTTTATTGTGGAAGTGATAGGAATGCCTTTTGCCATTTAATTGAGCTAAACTAAAATTGTCTTTGAATTGTTTTAACTTTTTAAAGTTTATACAATGAAGATACTACTACAACAGTGTTTCTGATTTCTTATCATTCTTGAATGGTGCTCCAGATGTAGACTTTATGGAAGGTATTTATAAGATCAATTCATTTTAACCTCATTGTTCTCTGTGGATAGTAAACATCATTTATACAAGCAAAGAATTATCTGATATAATCTTTCCTAGAAATACTTCCACATGAAAAAACCAGACAGCAAATACTAACTGACCTGAAAAGTTACTGTATCAGCAGCCCTGGATTAAATAGTATACTGATCCAAAATCACACTTTCAAAGTAGCATTGCTCTCCAAGGTTCTGAAATTTTGCAGATGCCTCTATTTGTACTGTAACAATACTGTGTCTGGACAGCTTGTTCAGTGCACTGTACTGCTATTGATATGGTAAACACAGTTTCTGGTGGAAGCAACCAGAAGCAGCCATAGTACTTTCCTTACCATTGTTGTTTACAGTACCAGTACCAAAACAGAGTGCCTGAAGATCGGAGTACCTACAATACACATAGAATGAGGGTGAGGGCTGGGAGATTAGGTTAACAATACCACATGGCAGAGTGCATCGAGCTAAGCTAACACACTTCCTGGCTATGTCTTGTGCCTTTCAACATCTGGAAAGGGCATTAATTGATATAAACACCTGCCCTGAAGTGGGGTTTTGAGCTTATAAAAATATTTAGAACATTTATGTTCTCCCATTTTAGATGAATTTTTACTAAAGTAATTCTTCAGCCTGCTGGATCTTGATGCTTTATTTTGTTTGCCTTAGGACAAGTTTCATCATATGACTTCCATAGTTGTAGCTTACAGGCTTCACTTGTTCTTTACTGTGTATGCCCCTACCATCATGCTGCCTGTCATGTTTGGATGGTAGCCTTCAAGGCCCCCCCCCCGCTACTCCCACTGTTTGTAATTACATTTCTTAACAGATGGAGATGAAAATGGCCATTATTTGGGTGTATGTTTTATATTTTCTTGTGCTCCTGGCCTCTTTTACAGAGAGATGTAAACTGTCTTGTGCAGCAACAGTGTCAGACGGCACTGGCTTTGTAATGAGAAACAAACACACAGGAAGGGGGGATGGTGGCCAAACAGTTTTTGTATTCTTAATTTTCTGTAGCTGCTTGGATATGTAATGTAGCTAGTACCATGATGACTGTGCACTGAGCTAAATCAATACACAATCATGTGATGCCTTTCACCCTGTCATGTTTCAAAATTCTCCATACCCATTTTATAAGATTGGTTTAAGCTTTCGTGCTCCAGTTTTCTCAGTTGTGTGAGGTTCAGAGATTGCTTACTGTGCACCCATGTGATGTATCTTAACTAGCAGAAATGATGATAGCTGTTGTCACCAGCTGTCTTCTAAAGGAGGCATGGCAACATTATATTGTGATGATGGAAGGAATTTAATTTTATTTGTAATTTTTGAATAGGAAAGGTACTCCATGCTGTGACAGCTTATTTCTTGGTGTGTCAGGATGGTTAGTTATATGGGCCTGTTTTATTGGCAGGGGGAAAGTTGGCCAGAACATCAAGTAATATCTCCTCTTCATAAGATAAGTGCCATTGGATCTTTAATGTCCATGTGGACAGCAGCCAGAGATTGGCAGGTGGGCTCTCAGTTTCATGTCTCATCTGAATTAGAATCCATCTTGTCCTTCTCTCTCTTGCTGCTCAGCAGAGACTATACCCAATTTGAGTATGGACCCACATCTATAGAAACACAGAATGTGTCAACAGAAAAGGACCGATATGCCCATCTAGTCTGCTCTAGTATCCCTGCCTAATCTAGTCTGCTGTATTTTCCCCTGCCTAACACTACACCCTGGGCCCTAGTTGATTACAGGTGTTCCTCCCTCCTCTCTGCCTCTATTTATTATACTCACGTGCTTATCCCACAGAGGCTCCCCACTGACTTCACCCCACCTCCTTTAGCAGGCTGTTCCAGGCATCCACCACACTTTCTAAGGAAATATTTCCTAACATCCCTCTTAAGCTTTCCCCACCAAGCTTCATGGCATGCCCATGTTCCTCCTCCAATTTAAGAAACATGCCTCCTACACCTTGTTCACCTCCATGAGGTACTTACAGGTTTCAGTCATGTCCTCTCTTGCTCTCTTCTAGGGATTGTATGTTGAGCTCCTGCAGTCTCTCATCATATGGTTTCTCATATAATACCCATACCATTTTAGTAGTCCTCCTCTGGACTGCTCCCACCCTGTCAATGTCCTTGCAGTGGTGCGGTCTCCAGAACTGGACACACTGCTCCAGGTGGGGTCTCACAATGAGCAATACAGAGCAATACCTCCCTTCTCTTGATTGAAATCTCCCTCCCTATGCCCCACAGCATCCTGCTCACCTTGCCTGCTGCCCTGTCACACTGCCTTGCTACCTTGAGATTATCAGATATGTTCAACTTAAGGTCCCTTTTTCAGTTGGTAACTGTAAGTAATCCCCTCATCTATATACAGCCCTGGGTTTACCCACCCTAAATGCATGATTTTGCACTTTTTGGCATTGATACCCAGCTGCCACTCCCTAGACCACTGAGTTTTCACAGATCTCTTTGCATTCTCATCCCCCTCCTTGATGTCCACCCTGTTGCAGATTGTTGTCTTCTGCAAAGAGACACACCTTTCCTTCCAGTTCCTCCACAATATTACTTATGAAGACATTGAAGAGGACAGGGCCCAGTACCAATCCCAGTGGTACTCCACTGGTCAATACTTCTGACAATGTAATCTCCAAGCTTACGAGTCAGACTGCTTCCCCTGCTTATGCTGTGTAACCCTCAAAGCCATTCTCCCTCAGTAATCTGTCAAGTCCTTCTTTGACAGCCTGAAGAGTGCTTGCTTCCACAACCTCATCAGGTTGGCTGTTCTGTGTGATAACCACCATGTGTGTAAAGACACTATTAACTACTGCAGTTTGATAACATTTTATAATAATGAGCTGTGAGAAGTAGTTATGAGATGTAGTCTGCTATCATGAGGGAAATTACTCCATTGCATCTCCCAGTTGACTTTTCAGGGCACTGTTCTATTTTAAAAAGGGCTTGAGTGAAGATGATTACAACTGGCTTTACACAAGGTGCTACCAGTGTCTAGCAAAACAGACATTTCTTATTGAGATTCCATGAAATTGTTGTGGGGTTATAGTCAGTTGTGGTCCTACAGTAGCATGAATGGATGACGTAATGCTAATGCTGATTCAAAAACTCTAAAAATAGAAGAAGCCTTTTTTCTGTTTTTCTACATATTTTATTTCCAGTCTCATGAACAGAACTGTGATTAGTGTAGCTCTACTGCATCCATCTATTTATTGTAAGTTCCAAGCTGCATTCAAGAAAGACTTAAGTGCATCAGAGGGTATTGTAATAAAAGTCCTAAACACTTTTAAATGTATTAGAGACTCCAGACCAAGCTAATTAAGACTGCCCATCTAAGGTTCTCCAGCAAGTTACAGAAGCAGAGGTTTCTAGTGTTTTTTAGAGCACTGTGCATTCTTACTGTATGTTGGGGTACACTCCATTTATCTATTTTATATGGGTTTTATAAGTGTACAACCATCCTTTGCTCAGACTATGAAGTTGACAAATAAAAATATATTACAGGGAGAAATTCTTTCCATTGTATGTACATTCTAAAGGGTCAAAAGTAAACAATCTCAATTCATCTAGTGGTATAGCAAGCAATATAATCTTTAAACAAGAAAATGTCATTGGCAAGTGGCCAAGTGACTGAATCTGATTTGTATACTGTAATTGGTTTTTACATTGGTAAATTTCGTAGATAAATATTGTACTATTAACTCTAAATACCCTCTGATATTTGTTATTAGGTTGGTGAAATGTGTACCTCTGATATTTGCTGATCCTGTAAAACATTTTAGCATCCAGCTTGTGAGATGACATTGTAAAAATAAGTGTCATATTGTATGGTAATTATTGTAGTTATATATTAATTGATTTATTTCATAGTTGTTAACAAGGTAGGCCATCCGAGCAGGAGAGAAAGAGGTTAATGTGGATTCCATTGCAGTAAAATGGTAGTGGAGGGATTAAGTATACTGAAAGTGATAAGTTCATGGGCCTGGATGGGTTAGACCCTGTGTGCTTAAGGAGATGGGGCAGGTCCTAGCTGAGCTGAGCTGTGCAGTTGCTCACTAAAGAGAAGGATCATACCCAGGAACTGGAGGATAACAGATGTAGTTCTCCTGCACAAGAATGGGAGCAGGGACGAACATGGCAATACAAACCAGACAGCTTCGTGTCTATTATGGGTAATCTGCTACAGATCATAATAAACAAAAGTATAGTAGGTTTCTTGGAAGCAGATGGACTGCAGGACTAAAGACAGCGATGGATCATGGGAAGGGGAGTCATGTGACACAAACCTGATGAGTTACTTTCATTGGGTGACAGAGACAATGGATAAGGGGATTGCAGTCAACGTACTTTACCTTGACTTCAGTAAAGTCTTTGGTTCCATCCGGCTTGCATGGTTGGTTAAGAAGATTCATGACCATGGGGCAGGGGGCAAAATCATGAGATGGTGGGAGATTGGTTAAGTGACAGAACCCAGAGGGTATCAATAAATGGGGAGTTCTCGGGGCTCAGGGGTGTTACTAGTGGGGTGTCACTAGGATCAATCTTGGTACCAGTCCTCTTCAACCCTTGTATATGTGACATAGAGGGAGGAATGCAGGGCAAGATTTGTCTCTTCACAGATGATACTAAGATCTGTGGCCAGGTAGACAGTGATAAAGGTGTCAGAATTATGAAAGAGGACATAGGTAGGTTACAGAAGTGGTCAAAAGAATGACAGTTAAATTGAATGTCAAAAAGTGGATGGTGATGCACATAGTAGCAAAGAAGTCTAACACCGAATATAGAATAGGGGAGGTATAGTGGAAAGCACTAATTAGGAAATGGATTGGGAGTAAGACTTTCACGCAGTCTGAAGAAATCAGCACAATGCAGTATGGCAGTGGATATGGCAAACAGGATGTTGGGGTGTATAAGGAGAGTGACTTTCAAGGGCATTGAATTCTATTATGTACTTGCAAGTGCTGCATCTTCTGGAACCACATTTGAAATAACTTCAGTTGACTATATTTGATTTTACTGAGGGGAAAAATGGCCCACACAACTACATGTTTAGCTGTCTGTGAACTGTTTGGCACCAGGCAAAACATTCTGGGCAGGATTCACAAAGGAGATGCACTCCATGCATATCGGCTGCCCTGGCACAGAGGAGATGTGCCAAGCGCAAACTGTGGTATTCACAGATGTGCAGGGGAATGCCCCGGCGCATCCCCTCTGTGAATACCACAATTGCACCTAACCCTTGCTGCACTGGCACATCCCCCACGTCAGGCTGGGAATCCAATGGGGCAGTGCATCGCAGGATGCACTGCACCCAAAATTGCCATTCACAGCCATGAACATGCAAATGGGGCCATTACTCATGCAAGGTGCAGTGGGGCCATCTGCATGTAATTATGGCCCATTTGCATGCATGCCACAGGGATGCACCTGGTGGATTGTGCTTGTCACTCTGCAGGGCTGTCAGGACAGCCAGAGCCCAATACCCCGATCGGTGGTTTCGTGGCTCCTCCTCCACCTTAACGAGAAATCCCCATAAAGTGCACCTGTCAGTGTCCTGGTGGCGTATTGGATCCACCCATACCCAACCCAACTGCAATGAAAGATCCACCCTCCCATGCACCTTGGTGGTCCAGTGGTCCCACCACCCCCACCCACTGAGACACCCCCCCAAGCCCGCTCTCACATCCAAGTAGTAGTAGTATTGGTATGGTGAGAAGCACAACCCACTTGCACACCACCGTAGCTGCCAGCCAACCATGCTGTGTATGACTGACAGCATACTGTACAACTGGAAGCTCATTGGTGGACCATGTTGATAACTGGGCTTGCAGCCTGTACTGTGTGCTGTTGGTCACAGACAGCACAGTCAGCGGGCAGCTGTGGTGGTATGCGGGTGGGTTGTGCCTGCCCATCATACCAATACTACTACTACTACTGCTTGGATGTGGAAGCAGGCTGGGGGGTGCCTGAGTGGGTGGGAGGTGGAACCACTGGACCACCAGGGTGCATGGGAGGCAGGTTTCATTGTGGTTGGGGTGGGGATGGGTGGGATCCACTATGCCATCAGGGCACTGACAGGTGCACTTTACGGGGATTTCTCACTAGGGGCAGGGAGGGAGGTTCCACTATACCACCAGGGCACTCACAGGTGCACTTTATGGAGATTTCTTACCATGGGCAGGGAGGGGGCTCTACTATACCACCAGGGCACTGACAGGTGCACTTTATGGAGATTTCTCACTACGGGTGGGGAGGGGGGTTCCGCTATACCACCAGGGCATGGACAGGTGCACTTTACAAGGATTTCTCACTACAGGTGGGTAGGAGGGTTCCACTATACCACCTGGGACCATAACGGGTGACAGGTGGTGGTATAGTGCTATGGGCTGATTGGGGGGGGGATTTGGACTGCCAGAGTGTGCAGGCTGCTGTGATGCTGTCTGCAGTGTGGCAGCCTGCCTATGGGTATCCACTTTTTTAAGTCTACTTTATTTAGACTAAACTTTGGGAGGCGCATCCCCGACATGCCTCGGGAATGCACCTCCACGTTGGGCTGTGAATGGGGCTGCGCTCCATATGCATGGGCACACCCCTTCACAGCCCCTCCAGATGCGCTGCATATCATTATGGGCAGTATGTGGCACATTGGGGTTGCACCAGTGCATCATCCCCCTCACTGAATCACACTACAGTGCATGTCGGGGATGCACCAGCACATCCCTTTTGTGAATCCTGCCCTTTGACTACAAACCACAATTTGTGGTGTCCATTCACCCCTGTGGGATACAATACTTAAGTGATGGTGGGGCTTGGAGCTAGAAACCAACACAGAGAAACTGTGTGAAAAAAATGGCATCACATCACTAGTACTACAACCTCCAGCTCTTAAATAGTATTTATTTAAGTCAGGCTCTGCTAGTACTTTGTTGCAGAGTATAGTATACTGTAGATCATTGGGCTATCAAGTGTAATATTATGGAACTCCCTTCCATTTCAGGTACAGTAAATCACTTCTGAAAGCATTTTTATATGAATTAATCTTTTTAGTTGGCCTGCTGGCATAGAGGACATGTTTTGGCTTTCCTTACAGGAGGCCTAAGTTCATGACACAAGTGTAGGAGTTCTACCATAGACCATCAGAGACAGTTAAGGTGTCCAAGTAAGACACTGTTGATTTTGTAGAGGTTTGTAGCTCCTACCAGTTCATGGCTTCCCTTTTGTGGTTAAGGAGGAGACAGCCATATGAGTTGTTGGTTCAGGAACCATCCCTACCATCAACATAAAGTTGAGTGCTGACATAAGATGCAGAAGCTTGCCTCACACCCAGCACAATATCTACATGCTCCATAGAAACATAGACTTTGACGACAGATAAGGACCACTTGGCCCACCTAGTCTGCCCATTTTCCTACCTACAGAATAAGCTGCAGATTCTAGTTAACCAACAGCCTATTTCTTCTTAACCCCCACAAGAATTGCCTGATGTCTGGCCCATGTATTCATGAATTCTCCCACAGTTTTACACCCCACAACCTCCAGAGGCAAGAGCAGTACTGGCTTCATATGGGAGCCAGAAGGAATGTTGCAGATCACTCCATGATGGGGAAAATGTCAAGGGGAGAGTTGAAAAAAAGGAAAAGGTTCTGAGTACAGGTAGATGATGTTACCACACTTGCAGTCACTTAATTGCTGTGCACAGAAATCTGCCCCCCCCCCAAGAATTTGGTTGTTTCGGTTGTTCTGTTCACCAGATATTCCCAAGTGAAGACTTAAATCTGTACATATATGGAGCTATTGGGGTATGGGTACAGGAAGTTAAATAGCTAGCTGTATAGGTATAGGGAAGAGTAAGACATCTGTGGAGGTATACTGTAGGTTAGTTGGGCTGTAAGGAAGATTGGGGCAAGATACAGACCCTAGAGAGATAGGGAATCCAAACACACAGATGAACAGAATGGGTATCCGGGTTCCACAGTAGGCAGAATAATACAGGAGTATAAATGTTGAGCTTCTTTCATTCTAATGAACTTAATTAACTTGTTAATATTTTTATTTACAATGGTCCATCAGCTTGAGAAATAATGCATAAAGAGCTATTTACACATAAACGTTGTTATCAGAGACATACAAATCAAATGTAATTTTCAGGATAAATGATAAGTCTAACCTGTCTGACAGACACAGGAATTCTCTGTTTGGAACAGTTCTGTAAATCAAGAACAAGTATTGGCCTTTATTACATTTAGTTTATGTAATGATAAAGTCTATGAACCCATGTCCAACCTTCCAAAACCAAATTTACAAATTAGCTTTCCCTTGTACTATGGGAAAAGTGGTTATTATTAATAATAATGTGTATAATAAACATATTCTCTTGATGTTTTTTTTGTTATGCCCATGAACAAGACAGATAATCTGGACATTTTGTTTACATACGTCTCACATTGATTTTAGTGAATTAAATTGCAAGGCATTTGATATGCATTCATTTAAGTAAGAAAAGTCCAATATTATGAGAACAAGCTGCAGAACCACTAACTGAACTATGTTAAATAGCAAAATTAAAAGACAGATTGAGGGATGTGATGTAGCTCAAAGGCAGTAGTATTAGAATGCTTTAATACTTTAAAGTGTATCAATTTGCATTTGCGTATGACACAATTTGCACATCTATACAGTGCATCTCAGAACATGTTGTGTCTGAAAATTGCATTTTTTTCCTTGCAGATCCCAGCTGCTAGAAAAAGCACTTATGTCTGTCACCGTCTTTGCTGCTGCTATTCTCACCATGGCAGCAGTCAGGAGAGTTAATGAAGTACAGTAATATGTAAAACAGGATTAGCTAAAAGCTAATGTTAAAACCTGTAGTGCTTCGCTCACATGCCTTGCCCACATGCCACACAAAGGATTGATATACAATAACAAATGAATTCACCCATTACAGAGACCCCTTGAATTAGTCAATAAAATACACGCCTTTTTTATGCAGTGCCAGTCTTTGTGTATGAAGTAGAGGTTGTTAAAATGGTTTAGATCTAATAATTCTGTGGGATAGAAACAAAGCTGAACAAAAAACTAAAAAACATCAATGTTAGCTAGAGTGGGAAGATGCAAAGCAGTTTATTTTAAGGGTCTTCTCACTGTTCATCTTAAAGTATACTAATCCCCAGTGCAGTACTGTTGTGCCTAATACTGTGAAGACATCTGTCTTATTTATTAAGATGAATATCTTCTGTTCACCAGTAATTAGTTGAAAATCCTAACTGAAGAGTCTCACTAAGATTCTAAATCCACGGATCTGTGAATGCATGACTCTGATGTCATTTTCTTTTTCTGGATAAATTGTTTACCTGCTTTACCCTGTATAAACAACATCAAAAAATCTGGTACATTAGGCATACAGATTTATAAGCAAGGGTTTCTTATGGGTATACTAATAGTTTTACTAGGTGCACAAGTAATTTATGGAATAAAAATTACCAGTTAACAGTGTTAATACACCGATTTCTGAGACTTTCACATCTGTTCACGCTTTGCTGACTTGTGTATTATGGGGTTCACCTTGTGCACACTGTAAACTCAGCTGTTAAACATTTAAACATTTTCCTCATGCCCTGTAGGGTAGGCTCTCCTTAGGAAAAATGGCCCTGGCTCTTCTTCAGAGGAGCTACACTATATGGTCTAATTGATGCTCCAATGCTCAAATTATCTTGCCTTTCATTTTCCTTTGCACCTTTTCAGAGCCATGATAGTTGCTTGCAGCTACTACCGACCATGTAGTTCAGCATATTAGAAAAAAACACTACAAACTTTTCCCATGTCTAACTGCTGGTAGTAGCATCTGGGTACGTACAGGTCTGTCATAAGAAAGTAAAACTGCAGAAAAAAACAATCAGCCAGTAATTACAAAAAATAAAATATGGGGATTGGAGTAAAAACATTTTTTTCTACCCTCGATATGTGCTGTCTTCATAAACCTCTCGAGCTTTGCTCTTGAGATTTATGGACAGTACACACCCCGGGAGTGTACAATACTCGTATTACACCAATTCTATACATTATTCTATAGTTACATATTTGGAACTACATTATCTTTACTCATATTGCCGTGCTACAGAAACTTAAAAAAAAAAATCAGCATGCAGTCACATCTGCTGTGGACACCTCTGTATGTCTCTATTTATACAAACATATATATATATACATATATATGTGTGTGTGTGTGTGTGTGTGTGTGTGTGTGTGTGTGTGTGTGTGTATGTGTATATATATATATATATATAATGTAATATGTAAATGCCAGAAATCCACAAACTGATTTTCATGTTCAGATTTCTACTATGCAAATACAGTATGTAGGGTGATTAAAATGATAGAAATCATCCACAGTGTTAATAAAAGGATTTATTGACTGTCCACATATTACATTCTGGGTTTTCCTTAATTATGTAATGATAATTTGATTTTTTTTAATCCATTTAATAAACTCCTTAAAGCTTGATTCTTCCCCATCCTTTGTAATGTAAATATCTTTTTTATACATTTCCTTAATACAGACACTTAATCACTTAGTGTCTCTGCTAGGTTGTAATCAGGCAGGTCACATGACAACTACCTTGCAAGAACCTCCTTCTGGGGAAATACTGATGTAATAGAAGGGGCAGATAGCAGGGTCATCACGTTGGGAAATGTAAATGACCCAGAGACTGAGCAGGAACCGAGCACAGATGAAGCAGAGAAGAGCTTATTTCATCCTTTGAGAGGAGAGTGAAAACAAAGAGCTCAGCTGCAGTTTTGTATTGCTGGGTCTGGCTTAAACGGAAATTTCCAGACGCCTGTGCTGAAAAATCAAACCACAGCTGAGGCTACTACTGTCAGTACGATAATTTTTTTTTCCCTCAGTATGGCTTGGAAAAGTACAGTTGGTCTGCAGATTGTGAGACGACAGGCTGGCTGAGAATCATATTAATAGGTAGGATATGACTTTGTATCACTTGCTCTTTCTTGCAGATGCCCTTATTTCAGAAAAGCTGTACAGCACTGAGAGACAGTTTGCAGATAATGGTTTGTACATCAAAGTGGCAGACCGTTAAAAAGGAACTGCTGTTTGACTAGGATCCAGTTGCTTTCTTAAACCAGCAATGTCAGTTTAGTTCTTACTGACCAGTGAATTGCTATTGTTTGGATAGTTCAGAAAACGCCTCTGCAAACTCAGCATTTAGCTAAGAGAAATGCTTACCATTTGCAGACATACTTTAGAATGTCTTAAGCTAATAGTCTAGAATGAATGCTTAGTTTTCTCCCAGGATGGGAAATGTAGTAACTGAAAGAGGTGCCTGTAATTTTCTTTGTTCAAGTTGTTTCAATGACTATACACTGTGTACTGTAGTCAAAATGGTGACTCTAGCTGTTCTGTGCTATGAACATGTACTTCCTACATGAGTGAAAGTCTTTGGAAGTGTCATTTTTTATTCTGTTTTACACATTGCAGATTAACCTCATCATCCAGGATTTAAAGTGTACTGATGCATAGAGGTCAGTGTTTGGATTAGGGCTCAGCACTTTGTGATTGAGGCTTCTGTTTCACAAATGTGGGGTTTCAGAAGGGAAAAGAAAACAATGAGCACATGTTCACTTATGAATGGAATACTGCTCTAATCTGTGTGTAAAACCTGCACACCCCAGCAGGAAAATTCTGACCAAACAATAAATCAGATTTGTAATGGGACCTCTAAAATTCATCTGTGAGGGGTGACTGGCTAGGTCTTCCACGGTCAAATTAAGATGCCGTCTGATGCGGTTATAGTAGCTGTGTGCTGACATTTTTCTCCTGAACCCAGTGAAAAATGACTCTGTGTCTGGTCTTCGATCCCAAGAAGCTGGGTTATGGGCATCTCCACATTTCTTCTGTATTGTTATCTGTTGTGAGAGCCATGCTGACAGTAACTGACTCATGGTTCCTTAATGTCCACTGACTTACTGTATAAATCCCAGCTTGAACAGCAAGTACAGCAATTGTGCTATCTGAGCACTGGATTGAGCAAAGACCCTGAATCCTGTGCAGAAAATATGTACCATAAGAATACGTAGTGGAAACTTCTATCAGTCAGAAAGATGTGACTGTCTGGAACGGAAGTAAGTCGAGTGGCATGTTTCAAAGATAGGAACCATTATAGAACCAAAGGATATTATTCTACAGTAGTTTGGCCAAATAGTCACTCTGACTTCATATTGTGATCCAGCTGTGCAAAGGACATTGAAGGCAGAATGCTACCTTAGCAGAAATCTGATTTGTGCTTATGGGTTGTTTTGTTCTCTCTATAATACAAATACTGAGGTGGAAACTGTTGTGCAGTTGCTAACAGTTGGGTGTACGAGGGGCTTGAGACTACTGGGTACACAACTGAAACTTAAAAACTGAACTCAGGATTTTAATCAGGCTCCAACTTGCAACAGTTCAAGAAGTGATTAGGGGGCTTGCTCTCTTATTACTGCTCTCAAGCATCAGTGTTTTTGTCCTATGTGTTCCTGGACTGGTAATAAAAATCAGGTGTGGTAGCAGCAAGAGTAAAGGTTGCAGCATGCCAGGCAAGAGAGTTGCAGGTTTGGAGTATTCGCCCCAAACGATGAGGGTCTGAAAAGAGGAGTCAAAACAGATTGACCTTGTATGCTGGCATAGCAGACCTCAGTAAAAGGGCTGCAGTGTAAAGAAGCCTGCAATACTATCACAGGCCAGCACACATAGTGGGTGTCGCTGTTGGCAATAGTGAGAGGGAGCTACAGTAGGGTAACATGGAGCGTCCTTGGGAATAATAGAGAAAGGAAGATATTCACATGCATTATAAACTATAATTTTAATTTTAATCCTGCACTAGAGGTCTATATGGCATCGCACTTCATGCAAGGTGCAACACAGCAGCCCAGCTGTGGGTGGCCACCCGCGCATGCAGAACACCGTCCCAAGCACACACAACCCTGGTGGTCTAGTGGAACTCCCTCTGCCCATAGCCACGATCATGTGATATATGTCTATAATGATATCCCTAGTAGTCTATTGGCCCTCCAGTCCCCGATTCCCCGATGTGTAGGAAACAAGACTATCTCTGGTGGTCTAATGGTCCCCCCCTCCCACCTGAGTCCCCGATTCCCCAACAATTGGCAATATGAGGTCCCTGGTGGTCTAGTGGATGTCCCCCCCTGCCCGTTGCTGTGATTGCGGTAAACTCTCGTGTTGTAATGCCTGGTGATCCACCCTCATCTTACCCACCACAGAACTCCCATGCTCACCGCCCCCCCTCATGATGCAGGCAGCTTTCATCCCACCCACACACCGCCCCGCCACCCTGAATAACAGGTACAGAGAAGGTAGCCCATTGGTCCACAGTGTGGACCAATGGGCTTACAGGGCATACTGTACTAGACAGTCTCAAATGTGTGAATGACTCCTGGGACCAATGGGCTTACAGCCCATACTGTACCTGTCATTCGACGCGGTGGTTGGGTGGTGTGTGGTGATGCAGCTGCCCACCGATGTTGGGGAGGGAAGGGAGTGGGAGGCATGTGGTTCTGTGTGGGTGGGTGGGTGGGGGTGCCACTGATCACCATGGCATTAAAATACAGGATTTTACCATGATCACGGCAACAGGTGGGGGGCAACCACTAGAACACCAGGACCTCATATTGCCAATTTTCGGGGAATTGGGGACTCGAGTGTGAGGGGAGACCACTAGACCACCAGGGATGGTCTTGTTTCCTACATATTGGAGAATCAGGGCCTGAAGGAGCCACTAGACTAGCAGGGATTACTTTATTACCATATACCACACAATCGCGGCTATGGAGCGGAGGAAGCCCCGTGATCCCCACAGCACACATCATGCTGTGCAGGGCACCAGGTGCAAATCGCTGGTCTGCCCTGTGCAAGGCATGCAAATGGGGCCAGAATAATATGCAAATGGCCCCGTTTGCACCTTGCATGTATTATGATCTCATTTGCATGCCCCCTGCTGAATATCATGGGTGCTGTGCCTAGCGCAACTGCCCTTGCACTGGCGCATCCCTGTGCTCCCTATCTGTGGCTTGCGCTGGCTATCACCTGGACCTGAACCTGGCCCTGGTGCATCACAGTTGTGCTGTGCCCAGGCTTGCGCCACTGCCTGGTTCAGTCTGAATATCCCAGCCTGTATGTCAAATACAAAATGGGTTGCAGTGGAATAGCACATTTAAATGCAACTGCACATAATCCCACACCTGTCCCTTACCCTCACCCTAGGCTGGGGTTGCCCTGTTTACTTTTGCTGTATATGCCTGGGGTCTAAGACAACATCTGCTGACTAATGTAATAACATATCTCTGGTTGCTACCTGACGTGGTACTCATGTACCTATATTATGACTACTGTGATCTACCTATTACCAAGCTTGTACCACCAGTGAATTCCTGTAACACTGGTTTCTTTTTTAATTTAGGCGTTATGTACTGTACTGTTTTGTTTGCTGTGATGTATTGCTCTCTTGATGAGGTGCCTTTGTAAACGAGTGTCTGACCCAAAGGTATGTAAACTGATGATCTAGTAAATAAATAAATAACTCCTCGTGACTGGTAAGCTCTTTATAAATACAGTATTTGCTTTCACTCATGAGTTATGGGTCTTACCTCTCATTAGTGGAGATACATAGGTTATTCCACCGATACATTATGTATTTGATAGACAGACAGACAGACACAGACACCCCCTGAGAGCTTTTGACAAGAAAAGGGCAATAGACTTCTTATTCATGCTACCTGACATTCTCTCACTCAATAAAATATGGGATTCTACCATTTTCTATGGCTGTCTGTGGGTGTTAAGTGCTTAATGGTTGTTGTGTACAGCTGTATGCTGTCTATGCACTGCCAGTGTATAACTCATTGATGAGTAAAACCCTGTGCAACACAATGTGTATAAAATGTGCTGTTTAAAGTGCACCTTTCTCAGGGCTACCACAAATTAAGAGGAAGACCCTTACCTCCCCTGGAGCTCCTCTGTGGCAAAATATGCTTCTGTAATTATAGCCCTGAGGGAAGGGAAGGATCACAAATTGCCCCCAAGGGGCTAGCAGTGTGATCCCTTTCCACTTCCCTGTTGTTGGTCATGCCCCCATGCTCTGGCGTTTTATGATGCTGCAATAGGCAATAGGAAGTGTATGGAGCATGATTTTAAAATACAGTTTTCAGTCGTTTAAGTGGCCATTTGGTAAAACTGGAGCCAGAGTTCAACTAATGAGACTCTTGTTAGTTGAACCCTGGCTACAATTTTACCAAATGGCCACATAAATGGCCAAAAACCTGTACTTTAAACTCACGATCCATACACTTCAATGGAGTGTGCCCCCTGCATTCTCCCTATTGCCATGTCATAAAACAGGGCATGGTCAGCAACAGGGAAGTAGGGAAGTGGAAAGGGATTGTGCTGCTATCCCCTCTGGGGCAATTTATGATCCCTTAATTTCCCTCGAGGGTGTAATTTTAAAAGCTGTTTTTTCTACAAAGGAGCTCCTGCAAATGTAAGGAATCTTACTCCTATTGTGGGGGGAGTTTTAAATTTGTCAGGAATGGTTCTCTTTAAAATCAAATTCTATATTTTATTAAAAAAAAAGATTTAATGGACTGTGATTTGCTGGATTATAAGTAAAAGGGCCTCACCCACTGGACAACAGACAGTGCTGAGCCCCCATTTTGGACACCTACTGCTACATAAGTGTCTCCTAGTGGCCCTCTGAGAAAGAATAATGAGGGTATATGTAACAGCCCCAAATAGGCAGAGGGAGTATTGTGGTTGGCATGACACAGAATGCTGACATACAGTATGACATGGTGGGCCACTGCAGTGAAGTGCAGGTGGGACAGCAGATGTAAAATGCAGACAAAAAAACAGTTTTATTCATGCAGGATGTGTGCTGGCCTGTGATAGTATTGCAAGCTTCTTTACACTGCAGCCCTTTTACTGAGGTCTGCTATGTGGATGGCCAGGATTTGCTCCTACTCTGCATGGGCTCAACTTTGAGCCCCCCTATGCAGTGCAGTGCAGGGGTGTGCCGGCATATGCACTACACAACCAGGGCTGAATATCGGGATGTGCCGCATATGCATGGGCACACCCCCTGCATCTGCATCACATACATTATCATTGCACCCTGGCACATCGGGATTTGCACTGTGCTAGGCAGCCTTCTCAGTATTCCATGGGGGTGCAATGCAGGGTTACGCTGGGTGCAACACCCTTGAATATCCGGGCCACAGTATATCACACCATTTGAATGTTTTTATTAGTGTTTTACCTTGTATTAGCTTAACATTGCCACCCTTTATTTGGTTAATTCTTCCCTGTGCTCTGTTTCTACATTGTAAAGGGAAATAATGTGTTATAAGCAGTAATATCATGTGTTCTAAGTGAAAATAAGTATGTAGCCCCCACAAAAACATGATATACTATAGTTACCCAGTTTATTCACCACTAATGGACTATATTTATGTATATGTAAGTGATAACACACAACATGGTGTGTGGTCACACTCTGAGTCAAGTGGGTTGTGAGGCACAAGACAATGTCAAGTACATTCAACCACTTGAGATGTGCATCTATCAGAGCTCAACCATACATCCTGAAATCTGCAATCACACTTATAAAATGGGTGCAGTATTGCTACAGTATGTAGGAAAAAAACATAAAAAGGAGCAGGAGTGTGCGTGTTCATCTGAGGTTAATACATAATCTTGTGATGTGTTTGCACCAGTGGTGGATTCAGATTTGTTCTTACCTCATATACTATATACGTATGTACAGTATGTCTACATATATTTTTGCTGCATGAATGGGACATTTCCTCTCATAATTGGCTAACAAGTAAGAAACATAGACTTTGACGGCAGATAGGGACCGTTTGGCCCACCCAGTCTGCCCATTTCCCCTACCTATTGGATAAGCTGCAGATCCTAGTTAACCAACAGCCTACTTCCTCCTACCCCCTCCTTCCTCTTACCCCACACTATAATTGCCTTATGGCTGTCCCATGCATTCTTGAATTCCCCCACTGTTTCTGACCCCACAATCTCCTCAGGAAGGCAGTTCCATGCGTCCACCACTCTCTCCATGAAAAAATATTTCCTCACATTGTCCCTGAGCTGTCTCTGCCTTTAAATTGTGCCACCTTGTTCTTGCACATCTCTTTTCTGAAAGATGCTCCCCTCTTGGACTTTGTTGATTTCCTTGAGGTACTTGAAAGTTTCTATCATGTCTCCACCTCTCTCCTTTCCTCAAGGGTGTACATATTGAGCTCTCTTAGTTTCTATTCATATGGCTTCTGTTGCAGACCCTGCACCATTTTAATTGCCCTCCTCTGGACCACCTCCATCCTGTCTATGTCCTTGAAGAGATGTGGTCTCCAGAACTGCATGCAGTACTCCCGATAGGGTCTCATCAACTGTCTGTACAGAGGGATAATAACTTCTTGTGTTCTACTGGCGATGCCTCTCCATATGCATCCCAGTATCCCCCAACTCTTCTTACTGCCTTCTCACATTGCTTGCCTACCTTAAGGTCATCTGATATGACTACACCCAGGTCCTTTTCCATTTTTGTTGTTTTTGTTTACCAGGAGAGACATACTAAGCCGAAAGCTTGTTTACAGATGCGACCTGGGAGCATAAGGAAGTTAAGTGACTTGGCCAGGGTGACACAGTATGCAAATGGGGGCTGTGGGATTCAAACTCGGGTCTCCAGGTTTGCAGCTCAGAGCCTTAAACCACTGCACTATACTGCACCCCAGTATCCCCCTGTGCCTCCCCCCATTGTATACTCCACCTGGGTTTTTGTTTCCCAGGTGCATTACTTTACATTTCTTTGCATTGAATCTAAGCTGCCATACTTTTGACCATTCTTCTAACCTCGCCAAGTCCCTTCTTATCCTTTCCACCCCCTTCTGTATCAACTCTGTTGCAAATCTTTGTGTCATCTGCAAAGATACATACTTTTCCTTCCAGACCCTCTGCAATGTCTCCTATAAAGACATTAAACCCTGCAATACCCCACTAGTAACTCCCATTTCTTCAGAGTGAATTCCATTTACTGTTACCCTCTGTTTCCTGTTTTGCAGTCATTTGTTACCCAGGCTACCACCCTGGGACCCAATCCCAGGCTGGCTAACTTGTTTATTAATCTTTTGGGTGGGACTGTCAAATGCCTTGCTGAAATCTCGGTAGGCCATATTCACAGCCCCTCCCTGATCTACTACTTTGGTCACCCAGTCAAAGAAATCAGTTAGATTTATCTGACATGATCTTTCCACTGTGAATCCATGCTGCCTTGAGTCCTGTGCCCCGCTGGCCTCTAGGTACTCAACAATTCTTTCTTTCAGAAGTGATTCCATCAATCAATTGGTACAGCAACCCACAAGAGACAGGGCTATCCTGGATCTGGTACTGACTAAGGAGGAAGATAACACAGATCTCCAGGTAGAAGGTCACCTGGGGGCCAGTGACCATCACATGGTATGTTTCGGTTTGGCCACTAGAACTAAATCATCCCATTCCAAGGCAGAAAAATGGGACTACAGAGGAGCTGACTTTGATAAGATCGTCAACAGAGTTAAGCTAGCCCTGGGAAGAAGAAATGCAGGTGAGGGGGTACAGCAAAGTGGGGAAGCATTAATGATGCAATACTTGAAGCAGCATTCCATTGTGTTAGGGAGAAAAGCAAGAACAAAAGAAGGAGGAAGCCACTTTGGTTCTCCAAAATAGTAGCAGAAAAGGTCAAAGCCACAAGGTTGGCCTTCAGGAAATATAAGGGGATGCAGTGGGATGAAGATAGGGAGGCATACTAGACTTCCCTAAGGGAATCAGGGAAGGTAGTAAAGGAGGCAAAGGCCCAAACTGAGGAAACACTAGCACAAACAATAAAAGAAGGGGACAAGACTTTCTATAGATACATTAGTAAATAGAGAAAGTCTAGAGGGGGTATTGCTAAGATCAAAGGGGATAAGGGGGAGTGTGTAGAGGAGGACCAAAGAAAAGCATCTATCCTAAATAGATGCAGGTAGGGCAGGGCCCACAGCTGAGCACCATGGACACAGGGGGGAGAGAGGGAGGTGTGCACAAATCCCTTCACAAAAGAAAGGGTCCTACAAGAGCTCACTAAGCTCAGGTGGACAAGGCAAAGAGACCTGATGGCATACATCTCAGGGTACTAAAGGAGCTAAGGGTAGAACTAGCAGAGCCATTAGCAGAACTGTTTAGTAAGTCTCTGAGCACAGGAAAGGCCCCAGAAGACTGGAGAAGGGCTCATGTGAACCCGCTCCACAAGAGTGGCAGCATGGAGGAGGCAGAGAACTACAGACCAGTCAGTCTTCCCTCAGTAGTGGGCAAGGTTATGGAGGCACTCCTTAAGGAAAGGATAGTGCAACACCTGGAACCCATAGGAGTGTAGGATCCAAGACAGCATGGGTTTACAACAGGAAAGTCCTGTCAGACTAGCCTCATAGATTTCTTTGACTTGGTAACCAGAGGGGTGGACCAAGGGGGTGCAGTTAATGTCACCTACCTTGACTTCAGCAAAGCTTTCAATACTGTTCCACATAGAAGATTGTTTAATAAGTTGGGTAGGCTCAGGGTGGGTCAGAAGTTGGTCAACTGGGTGGCAAACTTGTTGGCGGGCAGAAAACAGAGAGTGGTGGTAAATGGTATATGGTTAGAAGAGATGCAAGTCACAAGTGGGGTGCCTCAGGGATCAGTTCTGGGGCCAGTCCTCTTCAATATCTTCATCAGTGACATTGCAGATGGACTGGAGGGTAAGGTTTGCCTATTTGCAGATGACACCAAGATCTGCAACAGAGTAGATAATCCAGATGGGGTGGGCAGAATGAGAAGAGATCTGGAAAAACTGGCAAAATGGTCTGAAAAGTGGCAACTGGGGTTTAATGCAAAGAAGTGCAAGATCATGCACATAGGCAAGAGAAATCCTGAAGCTACCTATAGGTTGGGAGGGGAGTTGCTGGCAATCACAAGGGAAGAAAGAAACTTGGGCATCATCATCACAGATGACCTGAAATCATCCAAGCAGGCCACTAAAGCAGTAGGTAAGGCTAGAGGGATGTTGGGGTGTATTAGTAGGGGTATCAAAAGTTGTAAGAGGGAGGTAGTAATCCCTCTTTACAAGACACGGCTTGGCCCCATCTGGAGTACTGCGTGCAGTACTGGAGGCCGCACCAGCACAAGTACATAAACAAAATGGAGGCAGTCCAGAGAAGGGCAACCAAAATGGTGCAGGGACTGCATCAGGAAACATATGCGAACAGATAAGCAGAGCTCAACATGTATATCCTAGAGCAAAGGAGGGAGAGAGGTGATATGATTAAAACATTAAAATATCTTAAGGGCAGTAACAAGGTGAAAGAGTCTAACATGTTTCAATATAAGAAAAACAGCAGGACAAGAGGACACAGCATGAGATTAGATTGTAGCTGATTAAGGGGTAATGTGAGGAAGTTATTTTTCATGGAAAGGGTGGTGGATGCATGGAACAGCTCACATCAGGAAGTGGTGGATATGTATACAGTGCAGGGCTTCAGACAGGCATGGGATTGGCATAAGGGAGCAATACAGATGAGTATGAATAAATAGACCATTGACAGAGTAAAGGCCAATGGCACATTCATAAGGTAGAAAAAGTGGGTAGACTGGATTGGCCTTGAGGTCCTTATCTGCCATCAACTTCTATGTTTCTAAACCAATCAATAAAACTATCAATTTAAAGTTTGTACACACACCAATTAAACAATAAAATGTGGTACATATCACATATACCCACAGTAATTAAAAGTAATACCACAGTACCTAAAGCCATATGCTAACAAATTAATTATTAGTACTTACCAAATCAATTACCTAATTAAAACATCAGTTAGGACACTCACCACAGAACACGTTCAAAAGATTACTAGACCTGCAAAATCCAAGATTACTAGACCATGAAAAACCCTTTCTGAGCCAAAGTAAAGCAAAAACATTATAAATAATAGCCAAAAATGTCCTGTCCTGTCTTACACCAAACAACCATGTCTCTTGAAGCCCCAGCTTTCTCTTCAGACACCAGACCCTCCATACTCTTGCCATCTTGTCCTTCTTCACTCCAGCAATCTCAGACAGTAATCCCTCCATACTGCTGCTCCTTTAACACTGGATGCCTAGCCATCACTCTCAGTTCTGCCAACTGCACTCTACTCCTGACCACAGAATCTGCTCCCAATGCCACTCCGAACTGCAGAAACCATGCTGTTCCCTGGGACCCACTCACCATTGACACCGTAAAGGGTGGAGCACCGCAGGCATGCCTCCTTTTATAGAAGATCAACTTGCTAGATGCACACACCCACACATGTACATGTGCACCTGGAAATGCATGTACACACTTTGCTACACTACAGAAAAATACAGGACAACAAAGCTGAAAGCAACGGAAGTATCACTACATTACAGCAAAATACTAGACAAAAAAAAGCCAAACCCCAGAAATAATTACAAATGTGATCACAACTAAACAAAAAAAATTATTATGAATTATATAAAATAAAACAAGGGATAGGTGTAAGTGTAGTGTATATGGGAAATAATTCCAAATCTGGGCTTTATGAGGTTTTATAACATGGGTTGCATGAAAGAGAGCAGCCAATTGGTCAAACAGCATCAGGTGACCGTGGATTAAATTACCTTTTTAATCCACACAAGTGATGTAACTATCCTCCCAAAATCATATCCCTACTCACAGATGCAGAATGGTTGTGACACAGAAAATGTTGCTGATAGCTATAATATTGTGAGTAGAAATGGACAGATTTTCAGCAAGTAATTCTATATATATTTACATGTAATCATTAGGAGTAATGTGTCTACAATGGTTTTTTTTACTTACCTTTATATTTTGCTAGCTGCTATAAAAAAAATCCAACTAAGTCCTTGTATTATGAAGTCAGAAACTCTCTACTGGCAAGACTATTTACATACTCATAATGCAGTGCTTGCAACTCATGGGAGTAATGTATTCTCATACATGGTAAAAAGCAAGTAAAACAGATGTTCTAACATGTTGTATTGATTACTCTAGGAAAGGAGCTGTGTTACTTTGCTCTCCTGTGTTTTGTTTTGAACACTAAAAAGTATTGTAGTATTTATGTCATTACAATATAAATAAACAACAGTCTACTAATATACTCTGGGAAGGTAATGATTATGTAAGGTAAAGTGTTACACAGGTATTCTGCTGTCGATTAATATATATATATATATATATATATATATATATATATATATAAAATGGGTAGGGAAATTGTTGTTCTTTATTGGATGATGAGCATCACATGACCATGCGTATATCAGAGCGTGACCGCACACCTGCACATTTTACTCCCCTCCAAAACAATTTTGACATTTTATAAGATAGATAAACCACTCTGAGGTGACCACATTTTCCACAATCTTGTGCAGTCCATAGCAAGCTTATCAGTGCTCAGTTGTATATTCCACATGTCTCATTTAGTTTAGACGTGATTTGCAGCAGTAATGTGTCTGCAATGCTTCTTTTTTACTTTACAGAAATGTTAAGTAATTTTATACATATTAGCTTTACATTTATTAATATGGTTCTTTTTTCCTAACTCGCTGTCAGGATCAACTGTTCAGAAGTGTATTTTTCAGAGAATGACAGAGCTACTGCATAATACATATTATTTACATTTCCATAATGCAGTGCTTGCAACTCATGGAAGTAATGTATTCTCATACATGGTAAAAAGTAAGTAAAACAGATGTAAAATGTTTTATTGATTACTCTAGGAAGAAGCAGTGTTACTTTGTGGTCCTGTGTTTTGAATACAAAAAAAGTATTAAAGTATATAGGTCATTACAATATAAATAAACAACACTCTACTGACATACTCCAGGAGGCAAGTTAATACGTTAGGAAAAGTGTTATACACAGTTATTCTGCTATTGAGTAAAAATAGAACAAATTTCCACAGAATTGTGCAGTACAGTGCACAGTTGTGTTTTCCATATGTATCGTTTTACTTAGTTTATATGTGATCAGTAGTATTAATGTATCTACAGTGCCTTTGTACTTTACAGAAAGGTCTAAGTGAACCACAAAATATTTATCCTCAGTCTACACCCGGAACTATTTTTTCAGATGGTAAGATACACAATAAAAATTGTGTTTTCCAACCTTAAAATCACAATTTCTGAGCATTAACTGTGCCTTTCATGCAACGAGGTGCCTTTGTAAATGAGTCTATGACTCAAAGGTTGTAAATCCAACTTTTCTAATAAATAAACCCATGAGATAAGTGCAGTAATCCACTGCTGGATGTGGGGTTATAAGCATGTAATCCACACCTGGGACACTGTGAGGACACTTGGCCTGTGGCCTTGTGCCTCACAATGCACCCCAGGTATGGATTAAATTCCTATAGCCCAACACCCTGTCATGGGTTATTGCTAACTTAATTCTAGCTGTATAACCCAGTAACAAAACAATTATTACATTATCTTTATTTATTTATTTATGACTTGGAATTACAACCTATGAGTTAAAGCTCATTTACATAGGTTACACATCAGCAGAAAGACAAACAATGAGAAAACAAGGACAATACACAATTAACATGACATTTTCAGTGATGGTTTACCACTGTGTTACAAATTAAAGTATATAAATTGCATGTAAGCTAACATGAGGGCAGATTAAGTTTGAGGTTTGGGTTGAATACAAAGAGCAAAGTAAGGCAGAGAAACAGATGAGATCAGTTTATCAGTACACTGTTTAATCAATTTTGACACCACCAACTGCAACTTTTTTGAAAGTTCTTACCTTGACCTCAGAACAAAACTTTTAAAAAAAAAAAAAACAGAAAAGGAGTTTTCAGCACATTATTTTAAGTTCAAATATATAAACCAACACACATTGAGCTGTAAATGACACCTAAAAAGTAAAGCTGTTCCATGTGGCCAGTGAAACAAATAATTTTTTTCCAGTACATTTTAAAATTAGATGCTGGAGCAAAGCAAACTCGGCTCCACTCCATGTCTGTGCCATGGTCTCCTGCTGAGGATTTACCACATGCAAAACAGGTCAGGATCTCTTGCCCTCCACTACTTTGGTATGTCAGCCTTGTTTTGAATAAACTGTATTTTCTATAGCAGGGGCATCTGGTGCCAGTTTTGGCTTTTTCTAACATTTTAAAATATCCTGCCAAACACATTTTTCCAACGGTGTATGAACATTTTCAAATGTTAATAACATTCCTTTCAAGTAGACATTAATGATAAACATTTAAACCCACAAACACTGAGCTGTAAAACAAACTTGAAAACAACACTGGTCCATGTGGCTAGAGAAAAAAATATATTCTTAAGCAGGCACAGCACAGACTGTATATCCTGCCAAACAACCTTTGCCAATAAACTGTACAAAACATATTCACAAGTAGAAAACATTATTTTTATTTAGAAATTAAATCATATATTTACTAAAAGAAGCAAAACAGAAAACGCCTTCAGTTTTGCATTAACGGACTCCAGTGGCAATTGAGACTCAAACACATGATTTTCATGTGGTTACATTCAAACTGACCCCCCCCCCCCATGTATTCTGATATGCTTTGACCAATATTTAGCTTTGGGGAGCCATCATATCTACATAGAATCCCACTCTCCTCACCAGCCACTGGTCTTTCTTTTCATATTTCAAAAACACTGCAAGATGTCAGTTATAGCATTCTATGCTGTTCATCTGAATGGCCTGGAATGGTGTTATTGATGCTGCAAAATGTTTAGGCTGTATGAAAAGAGAAAACTGGAACTGTTTAGGAGGAAGGTGTTTAGAGTACTTACAAAGGCAAAACAAGAGATTATTAATTTAATCAAAAAGGTTAAAACATAATCTGAATATTGAATAGATAGTAAAAGGAAAATAGCAGGGCATCTAGGAGTGTAAACAAAACTGCTTCCTGTCACATTTGAAATAAGAACCCCAGTCAGCCATCAGTGTCAGGGTGATTTCATTCTATGCTAGAAACTTTTTTAAATCCCTAAGAAAAGTTAAAATAATGGCATTTTTGACTAACCAAATGTGTTCTAAAAACTAATACTAGCAAAGTGCTGTGTATTAATTAAACAGTGCCATCTTGGTTGTGGAAAGAGGTCATAAATAAAGTATCCATTTTGCTTTGTGGTTTTTGACTTTATTAGATCCCCTCAATAGCATTATTTATTTATACACTACACATTTCTGTTTTTCTAGCATTTATTCTACACACACACACACACACACACACACACACACACACACACTGTGCATCCCATGGTAAAAGCCTCAAATCCCTGAAAAGAGGAAGACCAGGGGTGGGATTGTAAGGTTAAAAAGGGAAGGGGTGGACTGTGCAGAGGGGGGACCAGGAAAAGGTAGACATCCTGAACAAATACTTTTGTTTAGTGTTCACAAAGGTCAGAGAAAAGGAGGAGCCACAAAAAACTAACAGAAGCTTTGCAGAGAAATGGACACAAGTCCTTTATTGGAGGTGAGAGTCCTGAAGGGACTTGCTAATCCAAAGGTAGACAAAGCAGTGAGGCCAGATGGAGTACACCCAAGGGTATTGAGAGAGTTCAGGGCAGTACTGGCTGCACCTCTGACCATTTTATTTAACAGCTCACTGGAAACAGGAGTGGTTCTGAAGGACTTGAAGAGGGTGGATGAAATCCCACTACACAAAAATGGTAGCAGGGAGGAAGCTGGCAATTATAGGCCAGTCAGCGTGACATCAGTGGTGGGGAAAGTTAATGGAATCTATCACTGCTGAAGGAAAGGATTGTGTAATATCTTGAATTCAGTGGGTTACAAGATCCAAGGCAGCATGGTTTGATGGGGGGGAGGGGGGTCAGGTCAAATGAATCTGATAGATTTATTTGACTGGGTGACCAAAGGAACTAGATCAGAGTGGAGTGGTGCACGTGGCCTACCTAGATTTCAGTCAGGCATTCAACACCGTTCCACATAGGAGACTAGTAAGCAAGCTAGGCAGTTAAGCAGTGGGTCCAAAAGTGGTAAACTGCATAAGGCATTGGTTAGGGGATAGGCAACACAGGGTGGTGATAAATGGAGTTCACTCTAAGGAAGGGAGGGTGACCAGTGGGGTGTTTCAGGTATCAGTGCTGGGACTGGTCCTCTAATGACTTTATAAGTGACGTTGTTGAGGAACTGGAAGGGAAGGTCGGTCTCTTTGAAGATGATACCAAATCTGTAATAGGGTGAGCACTCTGGGGTGTGTATGGAAGGGATGAGCAGAGACCTGGGAAAACTAGAGGAGTGGTCAAGGGTATGGTAGCTGGGTTTCAATGTGAAAAAGTGCAGACTAATGCACTTAGGGCACAGAAACCCAGGGGCTGAGTACAAAATGGATGGAGTGGTATTGATGACCACCAAACAGGAAAGAGACCTGGAGGTAATCATGTCAAATGACCTAAAGGTGGCCAGGCAGTGCAACAAGACAGTAGGGATAGTAAGTGAGATGTTGGGGTGCATAGGGAGGGGTATCACCAGCAGAAAGAGGGAATTGGTGTTGCCTCTGTAGAAATTGCTGGTAAGGCCCCACCTAGAGTATTGTGTCCAGTTCTGGAGACCACATCTCCAGAAGGGCATAGACAGAGTGAAGATGGTCCAGAAGAGGCAGCTAAAATGGTGCAGGATCTGCATCAAAAACTCTGTGAGGAGAGACTAAAGGATCTCAATATGTATACCCTGGAACAGAAGAGGGGAAAGGGGAGGCATGATAGAGACCTTTAAATACCTCACTGGGGTAAATAAGTTATAGGAGGGAAGTATTTTTCAGAAGAAAAGGTGCTCAAGAACAAAATGACATGCTATGAAGCTGGAGGGGGGTAGATTCAGGAGAGACGTAAGGGAGTACTTCTTCACAGAAAGAGAGGTGGATTCATGGAACAGCTTTCCAGCGAGGTAGTGGGGGCAAAAACAGTGTTGGGCTTCGAGAATGCATGGGATTTGCATAAAGGAATCATAGTGGAAAGGAAGCTGGAGGGGTAAAGAGCTGTAGATCAGGTATGGTCTCATGTAATAGTGTAGGTAGGGAGAAATAGGCAGACTGGATGGGCCAAGCCACCCTTATCTGCTGTCAAATTCTATGTAAGTCATTGTAGATCCTCATCTTTGACTCAGGTCAGGACACATTGCTGCACTTTAGGCTGACACTAAGCAGTATAGCCTGGAATAGCAGGTATTGCCACATAATTGTGTACATTTGCAAACTAGTACTAAGACTGCTTCACATGCCAGCACAGTGGTACTTGTACAGTTAGTATATTGTCCTTGAGCAAAATGGGTATGAAACATTTTATTAGAAATGCAGTTTTCAGGTAGCGTTTCAATCACTTTACTTCCTTCTCAGAATTATGTTAACTATCTGAAAGAAATACATGGTCCTTTAAACTGAGGACATTAATGTTAATAGATTCTTGTGCTTGTACTGTATGTGTTTCTAATTTAGCTTTAGTCCTTTAAAAATCCCATGAAACAATTGTTTCACAATCCAGAAAAAAAATTTCTTTTTCTAGTCCCCTACACCTCCTTTCATGTGACGGTACATGAATTAAATAGGGAACTCCAGAAGACTGAAGGAGCATTGGTCCTTTTCTTCCATCTTTGTCTGTGTTTCTATGACTTGACTATATGTCCAAAATACACTTTTCAGGAACTGAGTGAAATGCTACTCATTATATAATAACACATTGAATAACAGTGAGTAACCAATCATGCCAAGATCAAATATGGCCTTTGTTTTAAATGCTGTTCAGTTATTCTGACATTCTATGCACTTTACAATGACTATTTGTTAAATACTCAAGTATTATAATGGCATAAAATATATAATGAGAAACAATGAAAGGTTTTATTACCAATATATGATAAAGAATACAACAGATGAAAAAAACATATGTACTAAGGCAGTCATTCCATCAAGGGATTTTAACAGTGTAATAAAGCCCGGAGTCAAATGTTTAGTGGATTATATAGCCATCAAATCCCTGAAATGGAATTACAAAGTTTTATGTGGCTTTCCATTTGTTAATATTTGTAATATATGGATCCAAGCAGAATTTGTTTGTGTTCCCACATTTGCTGAGAGCCTCCCCCCCCCCCATTTTGGTGACACTTCTTCCTGTTTTTTTAAAGTACTTCACCTGCCAACTGCTAACTCCCTCTGTGCCCTTGTTTTAAAATGACATCCTTGGAAAAAACAGATTGGAAATAAAACCTTTAGCCTTTTTCTCGAAGACCAGTGGTTATGCTACCTACTGTTGCTCGGCTGCCATTGTCTGTACTGCTCTGTCTCTATAGCAATGCTTTCAGTGCTCATGCTCAATGTTTATAGGGCAGAGCCAACAGGTGCAGTAGCGCAACGGCAGGAAACATTACTACTGTGCATGGAGAGACAGCCTAAAGATTTTAATGGCAGTTTGTGAATTTGTCCTAATGATTAGTTTTCAGCACAGGAGGAGGGTATGAGTGAACAAATGGGAGGAGGGCATTAGGTTAATTTTTTGTGAAACTGTCAGCTCCACATGGAACCATCTGAAGTGTAGTGATGTTGACATCTCATCATCGAAAGATGACATTCTGAATTATAGGGATGTTACTATACATATGGGACATCACACTGGTAGGATAACAGTGTTTGAAGGCCACTGTACTCCTATAGGACAAAGTTACCATCCATACTGTACATTATGTACTGAATAATTGACAATCAGGTGTGTTGCAATGCAGAAAAGCCAGCAAAATGCAAAAACTGTGTTTTATTCTACTTTTTCCATAAGTGTTTACATGTGTGTTATGATAGCCACAATGTATAGACGAGGGCCTTCAATCACCCAGGTAATGTGGTTATTGTGCCATCATTACACACCTGGAGTGGGTTATTCAACTTAGTGTATCTGTAAAATGGTCAAAGTGTTATAAGCTGCTATAAAATAGCTCACTTGCAAATGGGATTAAACTAGTAGGTATTAGACAGTACATTCGAGAATTCACATGTCCTCTGATTGATAGTGCTGGTATGTATCTCCAGATCCAAAATTTATCAGACCAAATTCTGACTTCGGATCAGAGGTTGGATTCTCTAGATCCAAGGTTGGATCCATGTATCAGTGGTCAAAGCCACAGGTCAGATCCATGGATCTTAGTATTCTAATCTGATCCATTGGATCCATGGATGAGATCTGATGTTGTTGGTTCCATTCTCGGATGTCATCACTGTTGATGACATCTTTGATCTGACATGTTGCCCACTATTTTACAGTATTCAACATGGTGAGATGCTGTACAAGCACCAGTAAATTAAATCTCTATTAGGTGACTTTCCATTGTATAGTCTTAATTCCTTACGTGTTGGTTAAAACCCAAACTAGTTAAGGGTTGCTTTTTGTGTTTACACAAGAGGAGTATTAATTAATTGATTACTAACCAAGGAATCTGAACATAACAAGTGAGGATCAATATTTGACTTATACTACATTCATACACAGTAGATAGCCTTAAATGTTTGTGAATTCAGTGTAGTTTATGTTTTGCTTTATATTTCAGTACACATTGTTTAACTGCCTCTCATTCTCTCTGTATAGGTAGATAGATACTTTTTTGTTTTAGGTTTAAATTGAAGGGCAAATTTACCCTATGATACTTTGACTTGGTTTAAGTTAATTTCAGTTGTCGTTGCTCCGAAAAGGAGGGTTAGACAATGCTACCTAGTTTTAGCATTGTCCAGGGGGACTGCAGATGCTAACTAACTGAAACTGAATCAGGTTAAGGTGTTGACTGGTGATATTTTAGTGAATTGGGGAAATTTGGTGTGGACAATTGGGACTATTCCCTACTTTTCCTGCAAGAGGCCTTACTGCTTCACATATGGGGATGGAGGATCCCGGATAGGAGGCGACAGATGTGTCATCCCAGGTGGAGGAGATTTCTTCTCTCCCCACCCAGTGCATTGAGAATGCCCCTGAAATGGTTGAATTTCTGGAGGTTTTTTCCATTGCTGGTGATACAGCACTTTTGGAAACAGATATGCCACTGGTCTGAGTGGCAGACCCAGAGAGTAGTGGTTGGGGGAGAGTTCTTCAGCACCAAGGAGATCACCAACAGGGTCCCACAGGGAACGGTATTCGGGCCAATTTTGTTCAGTGTCTTCATAAGTGACATCAGGGAAGGCATTACAGATGAAATTCACTGGAAATACCACCAACAGCTTAACCTAGTTCAAGGTCAGTTGGCACTCATCTGTGTGTGGGGGGTCAAGGGCAGCTGCAAGTGGGGTGCTAGCTGCACACTCGAGCAGGCTTGACAGACCATGTGGCCTGTTTCAGCTGTCAAGTAGTAAGTAAAATGTGGCAGTTTGTTGATGACACCAAACTCTGTGGGAGGGTGGACACAAATGAGGGGATACAGGACCTGAAGGAGGACCACAGCAGATGACAACTTAGCTTTAGTGCCAAAAAGTGAAAACTGATGCACATAGCGGCTAAGAACCCTAGGACAGAGTATTATCTAGGAGAGGTTCTGGGAACTGCATCTGAAGAGGAACAGGATCTAGTGGTGGTGATTACTAGAGACCTAAAACAGACCTCTCATTGTAAGAAGGCAGCAGTGAAGGCTAACAGGATGCTGTGGTATATTGCAAGTGGATTCAGCAGTAGGTGGAACAAGGTTATTTTACCATGCTACAGGTCATTGGTAAGACCACATTTAGAATATGGGGTGAGGTACTGGCATCCATACCTTAAGAAGGACATCAGCATGCTGGAAGGGGTCCAGAGGAGAGCAACCAAGATGATCGAGGGGCAACAGGATAGGTCCTATGAGGAGAGGCTGGGAGCCCTAGGGATGTACTCCCTGGAAGAGAGGTGGCAGAGGGAAGCTATGATAGAGACCTTCAAATACATGAAGGAAATTAACAGAGTGAAAAGGGAAGGTCTTTTAAATGAATGACAACAGCACCATAAGTGGGCACAACCTAAAAGTTATGGGAGGGGGGAGATTCACAAGGGATGTAAGGAAGCATTTATATACGGAGAGGGTGGTGACTGCCTGGAATGAGCTGCCAAAAGAGGTGGTATCAGCAAAGACAGTGGAAGCAATCAAGAGGGCCTGGGACAAACACAAAGGGAACTCTTGAGACCAGGGAAGGGGGGAAGAGGAGAAGAGGGAAGGACAGTTGGGGGGGCTGGGTCATTGGCCTAAGTTGTAGGGCCAGGACCCCGCATCATTTATCGAGCAGACATGATAGACCAGGTGGTCTTCTTCTGCTGGCTCTTTTCGTATGTTCGTATATGATGATGACTGTGAAGGAACCCACAGTTGACTGCAGCCCTGCCTTACCTGACGAAGCTGTGGCTCATCATGGTAATAGTGTGGTGTCCCCAGGATATTCTGAGAAAGCCCCAGCTTATCCAGAGAATATTGCTGAAACAGCTACCAGGTGACCCAGTCAAATGAAGACTGTTGGTACAAGATGTAATGGTGGATTCCTTGAGGACCCACTCCCAGCCATGACACCTGCAAAACTCAGGCAGGAAGAACAGTTGTTGGAAACACAGCTTCAGCACAGAAAAGCCTGTCTCTTACAGCTCATCCCCAAAGAAGAAGAGTGCTGCATCCATAAAAAAACACTGACTTTGGCAGCAGGTGGGGCTGTTGGGTACAGTGTAGTCTTTACCAACTGAATCACAGGTTAACTCTTCCATTGCCATGTATGCTCCCAAAACACACTGCAGAAAACTTGTAGAGTCATGCTACTAGTGTGGGCAGGCCGACTTCTTCAGCATTGGTAACTAGAACTATCACTGAAGCAACTGGCCTATCAGACTGCCTAGGTGATTTGCTGATTTTGGAATCTGCAGTACAGATCAAAGGGCTGCCTGAATGTGCCACTCGAGCAGGGTCTGAAAACGAAGAGCCGCTCCAGCTGCAAGACACTAAGGGAACTGAGAGAGCTCTGTCTAAAACACAGGAATTTGAAAGACTTCTTAAAACTCAGGTAGAGTATTTTTATAAAAGAAAGCATTTTAATGAAACTGTAGTTGCAATAGAGGAAGATGGCTCTGTATCAGAAATACAGGGAAATTAGGGAACATTGTTTGGAACACAGGGTAATTTTGTAGTGTGGTATTACACTCCCCAAAGTCCATTCCAAAGGAAGGAAAGTGTCTGCCACATTGAGGTGACCTCTCCTTGCTAAACACCCACTGCATTCACCTACATTTGATATGGATACTGTACTGGAGCAGGTAGGTTGGGAGAAAATGCAAGATGGTTTGGGTTGGAGTCCAGGCTCTTCTCCAATCAGACATGGCCTGACAGGCATTCCAGTGCCTATTACCATTGGAGTCAGTTGCCTAATAATTGACTTTTCTCAGACTAACAAGTAAGCAGGGAGTGTAACAGATCAGCAGGACACAGGAAGCATTCTTCCTCCACCACTCAGAATATCCTGAATCCCCCCCTCAGCTACACAGCCCTCAAAGCAGCAATCAGCACTTGTTCTCCCAAAGCCTACTTCTACTCCCTGTAAATTTTCTTTAGAGGAACCAGATTCTTTCTGGTTTGCATATGAGCCTATACTCTTCAAGATGGGCCTAGATGGTGGACCCATGGTTTTTGAAGTCCCAGCTAGGGGTCAATAAAACAAGCCTCTGGGATAGGGTCTCTCTTCCACAAGCTGGATCTTAAGGGTGATCCTCCTCTTTTCTGCATGCTCCCTCACGATGGTCTAGCACCATGGTGTTGCTGGATGAGGATCAGGGAGAACCCCTGAGGATCTTATACAGCACATTTCAGATGCCAGTATGACTGAGGGAGCTGGTAGTAACCAATATGACAAATTGCATCCAGACCCAAAAATCTGTGCCTAAGGACCGATCCCAGTCATGACCCTCAAAGCCACCCTTTGCACAGCAGGGCACATCATAAGACCAGGTCCCCCTCCAGGACAGGAGAAATTTGTGGACTTTTTCAAACCATCAGTTGAGCCTTTGAGGTGGAGAAATGCTGTTAGACTGCACTATAATGGGGGTAATGGGGGAATGGAGGATATGCTGGACTGTATTTTTGTAGCCCGTGCACTATTAAAATAAGAGATGGACTTCTTTGCTTCTAAGAGCTGTGCCCTAATTCACCTCTACCTATCTTACTCATTTCCTGTCTTTAGAAGGTTCACCAGTGAAAGTTAACATCCCTTATTATTTATGCTTTAACAATGCATAAATTATGTTAATGTAACATCCTTTTTTTTTGTACTGAACTCAGTTTTGGATCTGTGGGCAGAATACAGCCAGTAGTGATTACTAAACAACTGAAAAACCATAGGATCCCTGCTAAAATGAGGAACATGTTGTGGCTATGGGCTCACAGCAACTTGGAGATTACAGGGAATCATAAACTTTTTTTTTGCTTATTTCTTTCTTCCCCGTCTTAGCTGACACCTCCTTCCCTTTGATCTACTCAGCCCCATCGCCCTGACATCCCCCAGGACTTACCTTCTCCCATTTATCACACATGGCTTGCCCTCTATGGCAGGGGGTAGGGAGTCCCCTCAACCCACTAGACCAGATCCAGATGGAGGAGGTGCCTGATTCACCAGGGCATGAAGCCTGCAAGAGCTGGTGATCAAAATGCATGGCCAGGATTTTCCCCCATTTTCTCCCTCGACTCAGAAGGGCTTGTAGTGATGCCAATGGCCATGCTGTGTGCGATCCTGTGCTGGTACACTGGGTATCTGCCCTTCCTCTGCCCCCATTCCAAAATGCCAGCATGCCAACCCCCAGTCTCTGCTAAGGGCCAGGCTAACACAGAGTGCTGATACCCTTCCTCTCCGGAGGAGGAGAGCTGTCCTTGAGATGTGCAATCTTTTCATTCCCTGGCCAACCCCTGGTGACCCACTGACACCGTGAACATGGGCCACTAGCATGGCAGGAGGTATGGCATTGATGCCTCAGCCCTCCACACTACTGGGCTGGTGCATGAAATCATAAACTTAAACTTGCAACTAACCAGTTTTGTCTGCATGGAGATTGTAATCAAGAAACTGTGACCATGCATCATTTATTTTTTTTCTTGTTGTTACATTGTAGATTTTTGGCCTGTGTTGGGAAATTTATGGAAAGCTCATATCTTCTCCTCTACCACCTTTGACAATTTAATATGTTTCTCATTTTTGGAAGTTTGGTCTGGGTGGCAATATAGCGCCTTATGTACTTATGTACCTTATGCACCTGACTGTATTGTACGGTTTCTGTCTCCCAGGCCATCCCTGAAAAAGGGACCTTCGGGGCTCAGTGAGCCTACCCGGTCATCAAAATTCAATAAATAAATGTATAATTATGGCTTGACTGAAATGGAGCATTTGGCAAGCTTCCTCCTCCTTCTTGTTCAGACAGAAAATTACTCCTTTCCCTGTTCTGTTAGGTCAGGTTACTAATGAAATACATACTAACATACTAATTGCCAGCAGATTAGGCCTTATGGTCTATTGAGTCTGTTTGAACCTCAGATCCCTTGTTGAGAACAGAGCCCCCCCCCTTGTGTTCTGATACACCCCCTTTCTGTATCTGTCCCACCCTCTCTTGAAGCCCTCTATCGTGGAAATCTGGACCAGCTCACCAGGCAGCACATTCCAAGGATCCACCACCTTCTCAGTGAAAGACCTCCTCCTCTCACACCCCATCCTTCCACCTTCCAACTTCAAACCATGCCCTCTGGTGATACCTCCCTCCTTTAATCTAAAGATCCCCTCTGTGTTTACCTTATTTATTCCCTTGAGGTACTTGAAGACCTTGATCATGTCCCCCCTGTCTCTCCTCTCCTGTAATGAAAACAGGCCAAGCTCTTTGAGTCTGTCCTCATACGTCAACTCCCCCAGTCCTCGAATCATCCTGGTAGCCCTCATCTGTACCCTCTCCAGGAGCTGTATGTCCCTCTTCAAGTGCGGTCTCCAGTACTGTACACAGTACTCGAGGTGTGGTCTAACCAGTCCATTGTACAGTGGCAGAATCACTTCCCTGCTTCTAGAGGTGATCCCCCTTGCAATGTCCACCTGAACAACCACCAAGAAAAGCTGACTGGACATGGTTTAATTCCGCCTCCAAAGGATGGCACATCAGTACACTACAGCATTCCCCTAGTACTGCCCTTGGGATGCCAGGGTTTATGGCATGATCCCAATCTGGGTGTGGTACTAGAACCCATGACCTTCTAGACAAGAGGTGGATGTGCTACCAACTGAGCCATTCTAGTTACATAAATTCTGTAAGCATGTACATAAGGACATAGGAGATGCTAGACAAAAAACACCAGTGGTCTAGCATTCTGGTCTTCTGCCATCCAACCAGCTACAGCCTTCAGTAGTATGTTAAACAACCATAGTCAGTGTTACCAGGAGGTGCTACCAGTACATTGTATGGACTTAGGAACTATGAAAAGGGAAAACGATTCTGGTAAAAACCTATAGGCACCTAAAGCCACCATGTTTCCCAGCTTTAATCATTTTGTTGTCAGGTGTTCTCCATGTTACCCTCCCTTCCCCATGGAATATAATATTATGAACATTAATGTTATTCTCTAGGAGGAACTGATCTGACTTGAGTTTAAAGGAACACTGTCAACCCCTTTTGCATCATAGTATTTCAAATTGAAAGCCCACAATTTACAATTGCTAACCATCTTTAAATCTCATAGAAGTTGGTGGTTGTTTTATCTTCTTCCTTTCTTAGTAGAGCTGAAGTGCATGCTAATGGGGCAATTATACCCAACTTTGTTTTGCCTTACATCCTTGATCTAGTCTTATTGCATACATTCTGATCATTAGGAACACCCCCAAACAGTGTAGCCACTCACGATGCAATAGTCTCCTGTCCTCCGACAGCATCGTGAGGGGCTAGATTGTGCTAGAGGTGTTCCCAAGTTCAGGAAAGATGCAGTGGATGTTGATCAAAGAATGCAAACAAAATACATTTTTGTGTGGTAACACCAGTATGGTAGGCTGTCTGATTTTCACTTTTAAAAAGAAAAAAAGGAATCAGAAGCAAACTACAGCAGCAATCTCTACAGAATGTAAGCAATCATAACGTTTTTTTTTTTAAACTAGACACACTTTGAGGCCTGCTGGGATGACAGTGTCCCTTTAACTTGGCACAAAGTTGCATTTGCAAAAGTGAATGAAAGAGCATTTTATTCAGACTATATTTGTATTAATTTGGAATGTGTAAATTTTCAAAACATAATTGTTTTCTATGTGATGAATCCTGTTAAGAAGCAACAAATAACTCCCTCTCCCTCGCTCTCTTACTGGCTAAGCTGCCTTCTCGTACCACTCCCCTTTCTCTGGAACAACCTCCCTCCCAACATTCGCCTGGGCCCTTCTTGTTCTGCCTTTACTTGACTTGCCAAGCTTCTACCTGCCCCGCACTGCCCTAAATGTTCTAATGGTCCCACCATACAGCCGATGCACCACCCAGTCCCCACCCACCTACCCCAGCCACCTAGTCCTAGCTGACTTCATCTCTCTTCTCCCTCTCCACACGCAATTGTTTTGCTGCCTTACCACTGAATCAGTGTATTTTATTGCTGTAAAATGTTCTGCAATACTATCGGTTTTCTTCAATCCATTGTTACGCTCTGTACAAATGTAAATGTTCTACAAACTGTCTGTATTCTTCAAGCTATTGTTACTCTCTGTACAAACTGTACCCGGTTTGCACCTGAAAACGAGCCTCAGCTCAGTGTGCCTTTCCCAGTTATCAAATTTTAAATAAAAAAAAAAATAGGAACAAATAGAGCCTTGACTCATTCCCTGCCCTGTTGAGTACTGTATGCTTGGAGAAGTCAACCATATGGGAACTGATTTTGCTGTCTACAAGGTATATTGATGTCGGTGTGTGTATGTGTGTGTGTAAGGGGGGGGGTCTAGCTGATTAGTAACATGTATACGGTGTTGATCAATAAAAAGTTCCCTTTTACTGCAGCATGTGTTTCTGTACCTCAAGATAATAAGGAATGCTGTCATCGCATTCACAGACTGCTCCTGGTGTTATTTATTAAAGAGCTCCTGACACCTTTCTAGTCAATGTCAGGCATTTCACACCAGGATGTTTTCTGAGTCAGGGTATAAATAAGTAGATTAAAGCAGATTCATATTGTAATTAATTAGATAAAAACCTTTGTAGGGCCTGCTTGGATTTAGTCAGCTTTGGAGACTCGAGCTGTAGCTCCGACCCCAAAGCAGCATTTTGATGATAGTGCATGAAGCACATGGCTACAATATGTTGAGCCACAGTTAAGTGTATTAGAATGGTGAGGTATCAGTTTATATAAATAATACATGGGGTGGTGTGTTTAATGATAATTTTACATACACTGAGGTGTTGGATGCTACATAAACTCTGAGAGCGAAGCTAGAGGGTTTATTTAAGCATCCAACACCAAGGGTGTATAAAATTCAGGCTTGCATAGCGTGCCATATTTTATTTGATATAATTGATGGGGGGCATCTTTTCACCACAGCAATTACATAAAATATTAAAAACATTGCTGTTCAGCCATGGTCTGATCGGAATGAAGTGTGGGCTGAAGCCTGGCAGCTGCCGAAACCTTTCAGGATGTTTTATTTTTTTAAGGTTTAGATAAGAGATTCCAGGATTCAAAAAGTCTTCTGTTGAGAGGCGAGTTTATTTTAATTTTAAAATTTACTTACCACCGAGTGCTAGAGACAACAAAGTGTCCAGTGGTGACAGAGGGAACAGCAGCGGCTGGCACATGCGTAGAACAAGGCAAACCCAGCGCCTGTTTGCCATTACAAACACTTTTTTATAATGGCAAATTACAAACCAGGTTTCCCTTAGGGAAAAAACACTCACCAGTTATTACAGTACCTTTATTTCACTTTGCAGATCATCTTTCATTTGTGGTGGTAGTATTGTGTGTACCAAAAAGGACGGGCCCTTGTAAAAGTAGTCCCAGCTACCCAAGGACCATCAGTTCTTCCTGATAGCTGTATATGTCACAAATGTAAAAACATTGTGAGTTTACGTTTGCTATGTTATGTTTTTGTGTTCATCTACTATATGTGCCTGTATGCTGTACATGTGTACATGTCGACATGGGGGTCTGTGTGTTTGTGTGACTGAACATGTGCTGCTGTCTGTACCTGTCTGTATATCACATACTGACTGTGCAAGCACATTAGCTCTTGTCAACTTGTTTTATTTAGCAATCTCCTTAGTCCTGTCTAGTTCAGTGGCATGCCAGAAGAGTGTTGCCACTGCAGTACTTGGAAGTCTCAGTCGTACATTAACTGTAAGACTGCCCCCACAGTTTACGAGAAGCACAGCAGTAATGTCGAGTTGATGCACTTTGACTTGGAGAGAGTTGTGCTGTTACTCAGAGTTTGAGTAGTACCTGGTGGCTGAGGTATGGTGTCACTGCTGCTTCAGCAGTGACATCTCTGATAGGAGGTGGGAGGGACAAAAGGGGTTTGAAATGACACTTGTTGCTGATGAGGTGGGTGAAAACCTGAGTCCCATGCTGGGGCTCGCAAACCTGAAGAATTCTAACTGCTGTGGATTAAAGAGTTCTGTTGCATCATACGTTGTAAAACTTGTAACTCTGACATGGAACCTTTGTAAAAGAGCACTTGTGCTCAAAGGTATCATCTGAATCTTCTAACTAGTGTTGGATATTTTAAACCTGTTTCTTTTGCAATTTATTTAACCAGGATAGCCCAGATGAGATGTAACATTTCATTTTAAGTAGGTTCCTGCTTAAGGAGGCAGTATAGTGTAGTGGTTAAGGGTCCTGAGCTGCAAATCTGAAGACCTGAGTTTGAATCCCATTAGCCCCTACTTGCTTACTGTGTGACCCTGAGCAAGTCCCTTAACTTCCTTGTGCCTTTCCTGGTAAAACAATTTCCCCTTTCCCTAAACCCATTTTACAGCTGGATGGAATGAAGCACTGGATGGTTAAGTGACTATTTCAAAATCACAGTTAAAAAGTGTCATTGGAAGGATTTGAAAAAAAAATCAATATATTTCCTCAACCTTTTTTTGAACTCTTTCTTCCTAACATTTTTTTCCCCCAACTATGTTTTTAGCATCTACCTGCTCCTCCCCCAGCCTCTTCAGCTGGTCCATGGGGCTGTGGGTTCAATATTAGCCCTGAGCCTCCTCTGCCCTCTAATCAAGCTTTTGAGTATGTCTCTACCCAGGGAAGACCTCCTGTCTGTGACTGGAGTCTCTCTGAAGGCTGGTGATTCACCTTCTCTATCACACCCCCTGGGTAGGAGTCAGAATAAAAAGTCAGAGTAAAAGAGGAGGAGGGGCTTAGAGTTTGGACACCTCAGCTGCTGCTGATGACCAGTGACTGTGTAAGTGTCATCTGCTGGATGGGGACATTTTCTGCCTTTTCTCCGTGGCCCCTCCCCCTCAGAATGCAGAGGCATTTGTAAGCTGTACCTGCTGCCTCCGCACCATCAGGAAGAACCTTCTAAGTATTTTGTGGGTACTGTCCCAAGGAAGCAAAGCCACATGGATATTCTTTTTAGGGCATGGTTGATCATTTCTGTTGCACCAGCTGAACAAAAGGTCAGAAATGATATTACTTATCATTTTAGTTAGAAAATAAGTACTACAGTCCTTAGCAAGGATTTTTGTAGATGCAATCAATACTTGATGGCATCTGTTCTCATTCATGTTTTAAAAAATAAAACCTAATTTGACACGTAATTTCACAGCAGCAGTGACTTTGTATTGATTGCACACGTACAGCTAGAAGTATTACTGTCGGAATCTAATTTGGGAATGTAAACTGACATGGGCCTTGCCACTAAAATTAACTCTGATACTCAGACACCTAATGTTTTATAGCATCTCGCAAAGCATTTAGTGATTGAGCCATCCTTTTCCTGATATTGTTTGTTCAGCACTATTTTGATCATACACAGCTGACCCACTGAAAGGAGAACTAGTGAGACATACAGTTTCAACATAGTTAATCCAGTGCCCATGGCAATTTAGTATGTTTTGCATATTAATTGCCATTCAGTCTTTGTTTAGAGGTAAGGTGGCTGTTAAAAAAAGCAGTATTTATATTATAGTTTATTTACTCAGTATAGCTAAACTGAACTGCGGTAGATTGCTTTCAGTGGGGCCCTGCTTCTAGTCAAATTTTCCGCTGGTAGAACTAATGCAGAGTCCTTAAAGGAAAGCTCCCATCCCCAGACAGCTTACCCTCCAGTTTAGATTTTAACAGCAAGAGTGGCATTTTTCTTGCACCACAACTTGCTGCATTTTAATTTTAAAAACTCCGGAACCCGGAAGTATGGAAGAGGCAGGGGATGCTCCATTTGCTGAAAAGGTGCGATGATGCAGGAGTGGTGTCACTGCACCTTTTCAGTAAATGGAGTGTCCCCTACCTCTTCCATACTTCTGGGTTCCAGAGTTTTTAAAATTAAAATACAGCAAGTTGTGGAGCAAGAAAAATGCTGCTCTTGCTGTTAAAATCTAAAAGGGAGGGTAAGCTGTCCAAGGGGAGGAGCCCACATTATGGACGGCTTTCCTTTAAAGAGGACATGAGTTCTAGTGATTAGAACACTAAATTGAATTCTTTTTTTTTTTTAGTATATCTATTTACTCCTCCTCCTCAGCAGATGCAGGCTATCCTTCTTGCTGCCTCCCCCTCCAGCCCCGTCACTCGGTGTCTCAGGGACTCCTGGTACTTCCTCCATGGCTTACCCTCATGGCAGGGGTCAGTGGCTTACTGCTGACAAAATGGATCTGGTTTCTGGGAGAGGACCCTCTAGTCCAGTGCAGAGCCTGAGAGGGGCCGGTGTTGTCCTGCACTGCATTCAGCCATTTTCCTCCACTTTTCTGCCCTGGAGGAATGAACATGCAGTGCTGTCCAGATGTACCCACACATGCTTCACATGTGTAGGACATCACCGGCTACTATTCTGCCATTTCCCAAGTTGCAATCCTGGCTACCTGCACCCCTAGCCACCGATAGAGGTCAGACAAGTGCCAGGATCTGCATCCCTCCCTCCCCAGAGGAGGAGAGCAGTCTGCCGGATGCTCAGTCCTCCTCTCCTTGGCCAACCACCAGTGACCCAAATCTGTTCCCAACCCCAGGTCACTGGTGTGATGGCAGGTGAAGCACCGTGCCTCAGACCTCCATGCCACTGGGCTGGCAGAACACTGAAATATTAAACAGGATATCAGAGATTTTAATTCCACCATAATTTATGGCTGCTTGTATGACCTTGTGTTTCACCTTCCTGTGCTTCAGTCCACCTAGATGTAACATTTCCTACCTGTTATATCTGTCCGCTCTACCTGGGCAGGTGCACCTCCAGCCCTTGCTGGAAATTAAACCTGGGACCCTAAGTTCTGAAGGCAGCTGCTCTAACCAGTCAACTACAGGGAACTCCCCATGACCTAGGAGGTCAGAGAGCTCCATTGGCTTTCATATATATGATATCCCATGGGCCGTCATAGATCTCTATTTGCTGTCACAATTATTCATCACTGGTTTGACTGCTGTTTACAGCTTTTACTACTAGATGGCACTCCCATGCACAGACTGCCTTTTCTCCTATACAGAACTGAAAAATGAAAAATACAGGCAGTGACGTGACTTACTGAAGGCTACTACACAGTAGGCCGTTCAGTGTAGAAGGCCATAAATCTGGGTTCTCCAGGTTCAGGTCTGTGCTGTTGACCACTGGACAACAATAACGTTTTCATCAAGGACACTAATTCATTTGGAGTTTAAACTTTAGACCTATGGATGTTTACATTATTCACACCTGAAAATCATGGGAACCCTACAGAATACTCAGCATATTGAAGAGTTTTAACTTGAAAAGGCACCTGACTTCTTAGGAGACACTTGTCAGGCCATTGCATATCTGGGGTTCGATTTTCAGAGCCCTTGAAATTTGCATAGCTGCGGGGAACAACACAAGTGGGTTGCCACTTGTGGAGTCACATGTTTTCCTGCAGCTGCGGTATTTTCAAAGGTGGAGCCAGTTTATGACCAGCTCCAAGATATACAGCAGCTTGAGGTCTTTTTTGTTTGCCACAGCTGTGGCAAAATGGTACACCTAGTTGAATCATGTGTCCCATCTCCCACAGCAGTAGGGGCTGGAAATATGGAAGTCTACAGGTGTGGTTTTCAGTCCACACTGTCTGCTGTGGAGCGGGACTTGGTCCCTGGAAGGCTGAAAATCCAGCCCCTAATTTATACCTCACATGTCTAAATGTAAACTTCGCAAATTAATTCATTTTTGGAACAATTAACTGTTTTTTTTTTTTATTTCTCTACTCTGGATAGAATGCAGCAAAACTGCACTGTGATGTGCCCTGCATCCTTCTGCACAGGATGTGGATGCTGCATTACCTCCTATGGTCACCCAGATGGCAGTCTAGCAGTGATGCCCGGAGAAGGAGACTGACTTCTTGGATACTTAATCCTCATGCCCTTGCTGGCCTGTGGTACTTTTACCTTTTTATTCTATTTCAGGGTTCCCCCTTTCTCCTGTCTTATAAGATGCCTGTTTTCCTGGTTTTCAGGCTACTATAACATTCTGTTTTACATCAAATAATGCTGCACTCATTTAAAACAATCTGAAATTGTTCTTCTGAATGCGACATCTGCCTTGGATTCCTTTGACATCCCTCCTCCCACAGCCTGGAATAGAAAACCAGATATCACACCTCTGGATGCTGCCCGGCCAGGTGTTATAATATGATACCACAATGATGTAGTATACAAAAAAAAAAGCAAGGACACAACTGATCTGAATTTCTGAGATTTGTTTTAATAATTTTTCAGTTAAAGGGATACTACCAGTTTTTGCTGTTTTTGTAAGAACTGTAACCTAGCACCCCTTGCCATCTGTATGCACAGTGATGGCATATCTGGTGCCAAAGTTAGATAAAACACACAGCATTGCAGTATTTTTTTCTAAAAAATCATTATGTTTTAGTCCAGACCTTAATACAATCAGCCCACAGCTCCTGCGCGCTACCAGCATATGGTGCCAAAGTACCAGAGAACTTGTTCATGAGTGAGGTCATTTTTTTCAGACCAGTATGAGGGAACTGCAGAAAATGAAACTGATGATTTGTGAGCTGCTCACAGTAAGTGGTTTTGCAAAAGAAGTGGTATATTAGTGTATCCCCCAGGTGGCGCTATCCCAAGGGCTACTACCCCTGTCTGTGTAACTGCTGACAGGTTGAGGGGCCCGGGTCCAATGGCGAGTGCCTCCACCCAGAGGTCGGGGTTAGAACAGTCGGGAATGACTTGGTCACAGCCCTCTGGATCACTGCAATCCCCCTTTCCTCCCACTAGTGGCCCACAAACGTTATCAACAACACCTTTACAATATACACTTACCCCCAGGATTGGTTAATCAGCTCGACTCTGGGAACCCCCTGTAAAATAAGATGCAGTAACACAATAACCCTTGTACAGTATGTTTGCACACACACGCAGTTCAGACAGTATGCTTTGCAAAACAATCAAATCTGATTTATTTAGGGAGGAAATAACAAGGGCAGGGGAAATCTAGTTAATTAACTTAACACTCTACTATTTCAGAGCACTGTGCACAGGCTAAGTTCCCTATAAGTCACTGTCACTGGGTACCCAGGCAATAAGGGGGCTAGCCTATTTGATGCAGCTGGTTGGGGCCCTGAAGATGAAGACAACTGTTCAATACCCAAATTTGTAATCTGGAGCCAGCAGGCTCAGTTCATGTGGCCAGCGAGGTAAACAGACCAAACTTGCACTCAGTAGAACATTTGACTGGGAGCTACCCTAATTTTGTACTCACAACTCCTGTAGCAGGATCCCTCTTACACCACCCCAAGACACAAGCATGTGATCCGAACACTTCTCCACATATTTATATGTAAGACAGAGGGGTACCATACCAGGCAGCTGCTTTAAATCCCGACCGCATTCACTGCTTGACCGGGGAGTCCTAATGCAGCTTCACTTTTCCTGACAGACCGAGCGCGATGAAGCAGATTCTCCAGTCCTCTACAGGGTGGGCCTGGTAGGTAGCTGCAACATATACAGCCTCCTCTGCCTGCACACCACAGCGGTTTCAGTCTGACTACTCTGGCGGTACAGCCACCCAACTTGTTGGCCTTCCACACGCGCTTCCTGAAACGAAGACTCTACAGCACAGGAGCCCGGAGCTCCTTCCTTTCTCATGGCCACAACGACTCTGCTCTCTTGGCTGTTAAGCAGAGAGTCACAATTCAGGCACCATCCGACTCTATGGGAGGGCTTCAGATGCCAATCCCCTCTGCCTCCTTCTATTGGTGCAAAAAAGGCACCACCTTCTGGACTTCAGTTCCCAGACTCACGGGCCATACCTTCCATTGGCAGCCAGCTCCTGAGAGAGTTCCAGCCCTAATTGGCTGCTCAATACTTCCATTTTAAGCACCCCTCCCTCCTAATTGGACCCAAAAGGCAGTCCTGGTCCAAAATGGAGGGGCGAGACACACAAAGTCTCAGCTGCAAGGGAAAATAGGTTAACTAAACTACATTTTTCAATACTCCATCAACATATAGTACATCAACAATATGGTCCAATAAGGTGCCCGCTTTGCCTGCCTAGCAATGGCAAAGACAGGGCACATAACCAGCAGATCGAGTGGGACTCGAATAGGAGAACCCACAGTCCCCTCTCTTTTTAGCAAACTGAATGGGTCAGCATGCTGGCAGCTCTTAAAGAGACAGACTAGAGCCGTTTTAGTAAACCCCCATTTGTAAGGGGGTTACATTAGGTTGAAATTTGGCTTTGAAAAGTAAAGCTTTGACTTTGGCCCTGTACATCAGCACTGACACTAAAAAAAAAAATTGTCTGATTAAAGTATACATGCAATTGAAAACAAAAGAATTAAAAGTAAAGGAGGTGTTGGCTGTGTTGTCTATATTATCATCAGCTATACAGTATTCTCAACATAGATTTCTGCCTTCCATGCGGTGTGATATAATTGCCAGGGACAATGAGCCATCATTCTATAAAGAGCATGAAGAACAACTAGAGGAGGAATCTGAACAGCAGGCAACCACCGAGGAAAATGGGGCACATCTAGAGGAGAGGCACATCCTGAGGCACTTCAAGAAGTGCATCCCAAAGAGATGGTGGCTCACAAGGAGCAGCAACATCCAGATGAGAGGGCACAACCCAAGGAAAGGGCAGCAGACGAGGAGCGTCCACATCCAGATAAGGGGGCATAGTCTGAGGAGAGGACAGCACATGAGGAGCAGCCATTGCAGCAAAGAAAACACAAAGGTAGCAAAGAAAAGTCAAAAGAGCACATTCAAGAATCTTCTGAGAAACAACATCAAAAAAGCACAGCTGAAATGTCAACAGATGAGGAACACACTAGTGCAAATAAGGGTTGAGCAGCTCCAACTGCAGTCTGTGATGCAAGATCTGAGATGGAAACTGAGGCACAAATGTCTACAAATGCAAGTGCCATTGACATTGATGCCTATGTAGAGGCATACATCTGTTAGTCTTTATGAGGACAGTGTGGTGGAGATTGAGGAAATGGTACCATAAGGAGAGGAACCTTACACTGACCCCGTGCAAATCTTGGACATGATGATAGAAGCGAAAGCAGCAGCACAACACACCACCCCATGGGTACAAGGCAAGTATCAGGGTCATCTACCTGACATTGTACCTTTCATGAGTGAGAGGGAGAGGGACCTGAGATGCTAATTCAATGACAAGCCAGAAAGATTGGCAGCTGTGGTATTTTGTGCCCTTGTGCCATTCGACCTATATTTAGACAAATATGGACAAAAATGGACAAATAAAGTAAATTATAATGTTGCATGGGGCAAAAAAGAGTTCCCCAGAAACGTGATCAATGTAATTCTAATACTTGTACTGTAAGGTGGCACTTTGATATGAACCCAACTGTTATGAGAAATATAAGGACAGGCTAAACAAGCAGCTAAGAATGGTGCACAAAGGTGATGGACACCCACAGATATAAAATATATACTGTATGCTGTATTTGTATTTGTGTGTCTGGTATATGCATAGTTTTGATTGCATTTTGTGTTCAGCAAAATATGTTATTTAAATGTTCTAACAGGCGTGTGTGTTTGTCAGAATTAGTTTTTATTTTACTCACGCCTATATAAGCATTATGACATTTTGTTTTTGTTGTCGGGGAAATAAAGGCAATGAAAATAATTTTGAAAAATACTAGATAGAAAATGCATACGTTATTTATTTATTTAAACATTGTTAACCAGGAGAGGCACACTCAGCCGAGGCTCATTTCCAGGTGTAACCCATGGCAGAGGGGAAAAGGATTACAGAAAAAGTAAAATTCACAAATTATCAGTGTGTGGATACTTAGACAGTTATAACAAGTGCAGTAGCCATGTAGTGGCTAGGTAGGAAAACAGCAGTATAGCTCTAAACAGTTTACGTGTGTGCGAGAGTGGAAGGAGATGACAGTGTAACAAGTGCCTGAGATGGGGAGGGTGGTAGTGCAAGATAAGGTAAGGAAATATACTTAATTGTCCTGAAAGAGAAGCTGAGTCCAGGAAGAGGGTTTGGAGAGATGGGAAGAACGTTAGAAGTGGGGTTGACATAGCCAGAGGGAGCAGTAAGGTGCCTTTGCTTGAATCTAAAGGCTGGGAGTAAAGAGGAGAGGTGGAAAGCAGAGGGGAGCAGGTTCCATAGTGAGAGAAGGTGGTATGAGAAGGTGGCTTACCATGCAGAGGAATTATGGTGGGGAGTGGAGGAAGTGCAGAATTCCCTAGAGCGGAGAGAGTAGAAAGAAGAAGGATTGGAGAAGAAAGGGAGTAGAGATAGGAAAGAAGGGAACCAAACCAGTGTTTAGCAATGAAAGAGGTGTAGTGGGACTGATGACGTAAGGGAAGAGGGAGGACTGAGAGGGAAGAGTAGAAGATACAGTGGTGAGTGGAGACAGCGAGTTGGAAGCAATGCAACAGACGGCATTGCAGAGAGGGTATCCAGTCTGGCAAGAGAAGAGGAAGAGGAAGTGCCATATACCTTTTCCACGTAGTCAAGGACTGGGAGAACTATTTTGGTGACCAGATCCTGGAGGACCTTGGGGACAGGCAGTCCTAGTTCCAGTACAGCGTGCTAAGTTTAGGGTGAAGCTTGGCATGGATTGTGTCAATATGGGCAAAAAAGTGAAGCCTACAATCAAGCCACACACCGAGGTACTCAAAGGCAGGAACCACCTTCAATGGGGTGCCATCCAACATCGAAAAAACAGATGGGGGTGAGAGTCTGGCTAGTTTCTGGCTAGTGCCAAAGATCATAGACACATTATTAAGTTGGTTTGCATGCAGTCAGCACATTACATTGTGGAAGTCGAGCTGGAGTGGGCCTTCGCTGCCAAGGCCAATGGGCTGGCAGTGATAATGACTATATCATCTGCATACATATGGATATGCAAAGAGACAGAAGCAGAGGGCAAATTGTTTAAGAAAATTGAAAAGAGGATGGCACCCAGGAGGGAATCCTTCGGGACCCCTACTAGAACAGGTAGGGAAGGGGACAGGACACCTCCCACCTGAACTGACTGCTGGTGACTCATGAGGCCAGAACATAACCATTCAACAACAGGAGCTGAGATGCCAGCAGAGCACAGCTTGTCCTTGAGAGGTGGATGGGACACCAAACCAAAGGCTTTGGCCAGATTGATAAAAATAGTTGCAGTGATGTGTTCCTGATCCATCCCAGTGAGGATGACATCAGTTACATGGAGCAAGGAGGAGATGGTAGAGTGGTGCTCCCTGAAACCAGATTGGAGAGGAGGGAGGAAATTGAAGGAGTGAAGAAAGTCAGCAAGCCTGGTGTAGACAATGGTCTGTTGCATTTTGCAAGTGAGGAAAGGAATTAAACTGGCCATAAGTTGGAGGGGGAAGGGAGATAACCCCTTTTGTGCAGAGAGAAAATCTTTGCAATCTTGCAAACCTGAGGGACAGCACTAAGGGAGAAGAAGAGGTTCAGAAGAAGAGAGAGTGGAGAGGCAATAGCTGGAGCCAAGATACATAATAGTTTGGAATCCATTCTGTTGGAGCTAGATTCAGAAGGGTTAATCATTGTAACAGCAAAAAAGATTTCCTTAGGGGAAACAGGAGAGAATTGGAAGCCCTTGGGTGAGTGTAATGAGGGAGAGGCAGTGGAGGACAGTGGGGTACAGGGATCAGAACAAGGAGGTGAGGGGAGAACGCAGGTGGTGAAGAAAGTGTTGAAATGAGCAGCAACCGATAGAGGGACTGGTGAGCTGTCCATCAGTAGGACAGGGGGTGCGGACGGGGCTGAGGGATCAGAAAGGGAGTGCATAACATTCCAGAAGTTTGATGGGGAGCTAAGGTTAGGCTGAAGGTTTGACTTGAAGTAGTGGGCCATAGCAGTGTGGACAGCCTTTGTACAGGAGCTCCTGAGAGTCCTGTAGGATAAGGGATCACACAGGGAGTGGGAGGATTTGAAACCTGTTCAAGCTTTGTCCTGAGACTTACACAAACCAATAAGGTCAGGTGTAATCCATGAGTGGTGAGAGCTTTTAACCCTGGACTTTCTAAGTTAGGGGGGAGGGTGTGATTGTCCCAGCTGTGAATAAAAATGACATAGAAGAGGGAGAGGGCTGTGTCAGTGTCTGTAGCAGAATACATGTGTGACCAATCAGAGGTAGCAATGTCATGCAGGAGGGTGTTTGTGTCTAGTGATTTGAGTGACCTAGACCAAATGTATTTAAGGTCAGATTTAGTGACCTTCACTTTCATGATACAGTACTTCATACAGTGGCCACTGAAGACATCAGGCAGGGTGCCAGCTGCAATGATTTGGTGGGGATGGGAGGAGAACACCCATTCCAGAAGAGAATGGTTTGGGGAGTGAGAATTGAGCTTGGTGGGTTCAGTGATTGAGAGAGAGGTTAAGAGACTCAATCCTGTGGAGTGTGAGCCTAGAGGCAGGGGAGAGCGAATTTATGTTGAAGTCATCTAGAAGGATGAGCTCACTGGCAGAAGCAAGGGAAATTACCTTTACTAAAATACAGGATCTGGTGCAATCTGGCACAGATGTGTATTGGTTGTTGCTTGTAGTGTGTATTCCACGTTGACAGAGGGTCAGCAAGCACTTCAGACAGAATAATGGACAAAGGTCACCTAGAGGCAGATGGAAATATCACATTATTCAGTATTTATCGCTTTGACATCAAATATCCCATCCACAGTCTTAAAGCATGCTGCAGTGCAATGAATTGGCCAATATCATTCATCAAGGAGATTGCAAGCACTGTATCTTCAAAACAATTAAGTCCAACAGGAATTCACCAGGTATTGCAATTCTTCATGGATGGGTGCTGGTCCTGGTGTATAAAATAGCAAAACCAATTAATTTGGATTGCTTACACATCTTATAAAAAAGCCCAATCGGGATTCTTAGCTCATAATAACCTCTGCATTCAGTTTAAGCTGTCCCAATGTTTTGCCTGTTCTGCTTTCTCAGGGAACATCTAGGAAAGACCGTATACAATTATGCATATCTTCATATTCAGAATATCCACAACAGTATATAAAAAAATCCATATTGCTGTAATATGGTATGTGTGATGTTGACCTTATATCTCTTTCATTATGCTTTAAGTTGATAGGGTTACAATGACCATCAATAAGCCTAAAGTAGAAGTCACATATTCAAAACACTTATTCTGTATCAAAACTATATAGCAGTGTACAGTCTCCACAACCATTGATAGAGAGGTAGTGAACCAGTAAATTAATAACTCTCTTCAAAGAAAGAGTTAAATCGCTCTGCTTATTTCCTGTTATTATGACCAGGCATAAGCTGTCTCAGTCGCAGTCAGGAGGAACTCTTAATATTTATGTAATGCCTGTCACAACATTTCTACATGGCTCTGTCTGAAAGTCCATTTGTATATTAAATGGTGGTGGACGGGGGGTTGCAGTGGGAAGGATCTCAGCAGAGATCTGCAGGCTAGTGAACACAGCTTTAAACTTTAACATATCTGGTCTGTCTTACCAACACATTGTCCAATTTGTATCTTCATTAAAGGGAAAATCCCCTCAACCTGTCTTCTGTATACCTGTGTAGTTTGTAGACTTGAACAATGAATCCATCTCTGACATCCACATAATTTAATCCTAATTTAAATTTAAATGAAGTTACTTCACTCTGTTCTACCATGGTATGCACAGGTCATTACCCAACACATGCAAGGCATCATAGTAGTTGATGATGCGTACATGCAAAAGCCAACAGAAGTGCTACTGTCAGTCAGTTCTGTTGTAAGTCTTCTGAAGTCCCTGAATTCTTCTCTTGTGTTGGCCATCAAACTTTTCAAGGTAAGTCCCCTAATGTTTTCTGTTGCTTAAAGTGTGTCTGAGCTGGAAAAATGCAGTTGGAAATAATGCTGGTGCATGTGAGGTTTTATTATTCAAAGGAGCACTTTGCTTACTCACTGAGCCTGAAGTCCCTTTGATGTGCAAATACGTATTATCAACTCCCATGTTTCCTTCTATGAGTGGGGTCATGACCTTTGCAATGCAGTCAAACACGTTTTCACACCAGAGCAGAACACAGTGAAGAGACTTCATTTAAAATTAAATTATGATGAAATTAGGGGGATGGGAATCATTGTTAATGCCTACAGTCTACACAGACATACAAAAAAGGTTGAGGGGACTTTCTCTTTAAGGCCCCATGTTATACCTAGTGTGCCTAATCGACACATCGAGTGAATCTCTTCTCTCTCAAGAATGTTATTGTGATCTCTCATTTAAAGAAAATATTTGCTACAAACCCCAGAAATGCAGCGAAGGGACTGCGTGACCCCTGGCTTTCAAATGGCTGGCACTCTAGAACTCCCACCAATAGAACACATGGTGCTTTTTTTTAAAGTATATGCTTCTCGTGTTTGCACATAGTTTTCCCTACATAGAGGCAGTCACAGGAACTCTGTATTACATACATAGTGCTCTCTGTGTTGCAGTATATGTGTGTACCAATAAAAAATGATACCCCAGGTATGTCTGGTGTTGTCTGAAAGTGTTCCTTTTGCAATGTACCTTGACTACAGCGAACTGTGATGTCATAAATACAGCAACTATGAGGTCAGGTGGGGACACATAAGATACTTTTGGAATCATTAGTTCTGTAAGTACTTGTACATTTGAAAGGTTTAAAGGCTGATTAAAGTGAATTTGTGGACTTAAGTTACCACTTTCCGTGTGTACTTTCACCATGTCGGGGGCTACAGTATGATCCCTTATCACTTTAAAAAGGCTGCACATAAAATATTAAAGAGCAGCCAATGAATTCAGGAGAACTTTAACAAAACATAATATTTAGACACAGTTTGGCTTGTATTTCACATTTGTTCTGTATTCCTCTTCTCCAATATTTATTACTGATGTAATGTGCATGAAAACAGGATCTTTGCTTCTGAAGAGTTCAACTATTCCTGTTGATTTCTCCTTACCTGAATTCATAATGCACTGCTTGTGACATCACAGTTACTCCCATGGCAACAGATTAAGTCACAACAAAGGATTATGACATGAAGTAGGGAGTAAGCTATAGTCAGATGAACTCTGAGGTAAGAAGATCATGTATTTATGCAAATTTCCTCAGTACTAAATAATGTGCAGGAGAAATCTACAGAATATATATAGAATGTAAGCTGAATTGTACCTAAATATTAGTTTTTTCAAAGGTTTCTTTGAAGTGTCAGCAGCTCCTTAAAAGTTACACAGGCCGGCTATCATGGACCTAAGGTACCACATCCCTAAAGTGGTACCTTAGTTAGAAAAGTATACTAAATCACTTTAAGGGAATGTCAAAATACAAAGTGCTGTTATATGCTTTTTTTAAAACATTTCATTTCATTTTACTTGGTACATTGGGCCAAGTTTTAAAAGGAGACTCTGGGATGCATCTTATAGCCATCAGTTGTCTGACCATGGTTTTGATGCATCAGGGCTACTTTCAAAGGTCAATCAAAACTGTGACAACTGGACCAACTTTTGGTAGCAGGGGCTCAATTTTGAAATGGCAAACTGACACCAGGTGCCTGTGCCAAAGTTGTGTGATGCAAGTGGCACCTTGTGTCATAATTTGCGGCATTCCTGATTTTCAAACCCTGGCTGTGGCAAAAATGTGATGTCGTGTGGCAAAGACCCCCTGAGCTACCTGTGCGGCAAATGTCCCATGCGCCAGGTTGCAAGGGTGGGTGTGCCACAGCAGGGCTGCACCATCCTGTTATTTGGGATTCTATAAGCCCCGCCATGGCTGCAACGGGGCACTCATGTTAGAACAGCTAGGAGGTAGTCTAAGGGCCCTGCACCACTGCTTGTCAGGGAGAAGAGTGAGCTGTGGGACCTGGAAGGTGAGGAATGGGGACTTCTGGGCCAGTGAGGGTGCCATCGGGTAAGAGGGGGCATGGCAGCAATTACAGGGAGTGGAGGAGGCACCTGGCAGAGGTCCCATACAGCATATTTGACTGCTGAAGGGGCTGGGTGGGGGGATTGGCATGGCAACAGTATTATGACACAACCCGAGGTGGAAGCAGCCCTAGCACCTGCCTGACAGGACCCACAGTCCCATGCATGGGGGGGGTGGCAGTGGCTGCAGGTTGCAGGATGCATCCGGTGGCCCGATGCATGCCCCAGACACCGCAATATTCCCCTGGTATGCCTGTGTGGTGGCTGACTGATGCCTGACTACACTGCCAGGGACTGTGGGTCCTGTTGGGCAGGTGCCAGAGCTGCTTCCACATGGGGTCATCTTATAATAGTATCACCATGGCAACCCCCCCACCTGCTCCCCTTGGCTGTCAGATACACCATATGGCACATCTGTCAGGTGCCTCCTCCACTCCCTGTAACTGCTACTAAACCCCCCTCATAACCTATGGCACCATCATTGCCCAGCAGTCCCCATCCCCACCTTCCAGCCTGAGTTCCTCCACCTTCACAGCTTTTGTAGGCTTGGGCTGGGGGTGGTTGGTGGATCCCCTGTCAATCCCTGCAAGCGCGCCCAATGTTTGATGCAGACCTGCAGCTGTGGCAACTCCCAGGTCATCAGTGCAAGAACCCTTAATTTTCCAGAATTAGGTGCAGGCTCCCTGGTGCACCTAGTGTCCGTTGCAGCTGTAGATCACTGCAAATTGTGGCGATCTGTGGGCTCTCTGAAAATCGAGCCACATGTGTCTTGGTTTGGACAGTGTGCTGTTGAATTCAGATACAAGTGTTAGAATGTGCTGCATCTTGCATGCATCTAAAAATCAGGTGCAGGCAGGATTTTCAAATGTATCTGCTTTTGGACACTTTTTAAAAATGTGTATGACCCATGTGTGATGCAGAGGTCTGTAAATCCTGCTCTTGCTCTTTGGTGTTTAATAAACAGACGTCACAACAGAATCTTGGATGATGTAGTAGATTTAGATGTTTTTGTATTGAACAGTTCACCTTCAATGAAAAGAACCTGTCTTAACTATTTTCACTGTGTCACGAAGGGCTCTGTTTCAAAAAAAGTGCTCTCAGCCAGTGTCCTACCTATCGAGTAAGAATGCTGTATGGCAGTTTTTGACCATATAGTATGTATCGCAACCATCCATTATAATGTGAACGGATGTTATGGATGTCTAATGGAGAAGTATGAGTGAAGATTTTGCTATACAGTAACAAAACATACATCATTTTGTTGCATAGCAAGTGGCATGCACATTATTCATTGCACACCTCTGTTTTCTGCACAGTCTTTGCTTGTTTGGGATCATGCAAACTAAGAATTCCACCCTTGACTTCTGCAGTGCAGTCACCTATTTGTGACATCCAGTTCTTTCTTTCTAATAATATTATGTAAACGGCCTGATAACACCTAGCAAAAGATTTTTTCTTAATCAAAACAGGACACCTCGAGACTTGGTGCTGCACGTCATTGCTGAATTTTATTCTCCTACAGAGAATGCTGTAAATATGGTAGGAGTAGGATGCGTACTAGGAATAGCGGATGTCTGCAGCCTTAATTCTTTTCTTTTCTTTTTTTTCCCCCTTTTGAATATGGTCAGTACACAGCATTATTGGTTCTGTATGCAGTATGACTTATGAATCTTTCTACAAGAGGTAATTCAAGACAACTTATTTGTAAAATGAGACTTCAGCACACACCTGTAGCTGTGTTGACATCAATATGTGTATATTGTAAAAAGCAGTCCCATTTGCCTGAGGTGATGTTTTTGTGAAACACTGCTGATATCTTTGACAGTCAACCAAGAATACAAGGAAACCAAATGGGGTGAGAAGAATGTGAAAAAAAGCTAAGCTGACATGTAGCAGTACACACTGGATATGTTTTATGAAAGGAGAACACCCAAAAGGGCATAAATGAGTAGATGGCATCTTAACCTTTACAGCTTCTAGATACCCTGCAGTGTGTTATGGGCTGTTGCACTATTCAAACCAACAAATGGAGAGCCAAGCAAGTTGTGACTATTGAAGCCTTCTAATGTCTATTAACGCCTTGCTTTTGCCTTTGTTTGATCATGGCACCATAAATGAGTGGAGAGCTAATAATCACGTTTTGCATAAATTACATGTTCTCTGCAGTAAAACTGCCAGGCTTACACTGGACTTTGCTTCTGGTACCCCTCACTATGATATGTACAGAAGATTAAATTGGCTCTTGTTGCCTGTCAGAAATGGTTCACACTGGCTAATTGTTCTGTACTTGTCTCTAACAGAAACATTTGCCTGGTGTGTGAAAAGCTTTTACTTAACTAGACCTGTTACCTATGAAGCGCAGAAGCATTTAACCCTTAGGCTACCAGTAGACATTTACTTCTACAATGTGTAGAAGTCTGTGGCACAGCAAGAGTTAAATGTCATCATACTCTGCATGGGGAAAGATATCTTGTAAATACTATATGTGACCTTTGTATACAGTGGATCAAATTCTGGTTGGTAGAAATAACTGATACCAATGAGTTCAAGCCCAGCACCAATGCTTCACATGCTTGCAAGCAGATTTTGCTCTTGATAGTTGTATTTTCCTGTCTTCTGATGCTTTAGTATTTATATAATTATTTTCATGTCTGCTTTTTCATTGTGACTTCATTCTATCAGCCACCAAAACTGCATTGTAAACCAGATGTTGCAATTCAGTGGATAATTTTCTGGTTATATATCTTACAGCAGCAGTTTAAGATATTATATACTTATATTTATTTTTCATTTAAGCAATAATGCATGACAGGGCATGTGTCATGCTGTAATAACATCATGCCTTGGATGATTTAGCAAGAGGCCACAGGGTGAGTGCATCCAACACTTGAGAAGTGACATTATCCCCACAACTTTTGCCTTGGAGTGCATCATTGCAATTGTAAAATAGCTTGCTTGTAAAACAAAAACAACAAAAAAAAGTGAAAAAACACAATTTTAAAATACATTTTAGTTGTTTTTTGAATAGGCTTGATGTTGTACTGGGATAACATCACTATTGAAGGTCTTCATTGACCAATCAGAGCCCAGGAAGTTTTGTTGACATTTTATAATTATTGCTTGACTAGGAGGTAGGTTTTCTGACATGGGCCCATTTTCAGTCATGCCTGAGTTTCAGAATTTACAGACTTATGTGGAGCATATTGAATTACATATGTTTCACATGCAGTGACTGTTACTGTATCAGCTATGAAGTAAAGTAAACAGGCAGTTTTACCAACTATGTTAAACAGAGGCAAAATCACATTAGGTACCACATTTGCATCTAAATATATAATTTCGATATGTTCAAAAGTATTTTTTGAAGTTATTTTTCTTGACTAAGAGTGATGCATTTGAGCCCAAAAGCTAGATCAGGACCTCTCACCTTCTGTATCTTTGTGCTTGTGAGAATATCTTGAAATCATTTTGGCTAGTTTCAGCAAGTAAGATGGTTGGCTTTTGGTTTAACTCTAGGGGTAATTTTGAAGACTCACAATAAATAGTAGTATATACATGTGTGACACAGAGAATTTTACTGTGAGGGGAGGGAAGTGATGGTATTGTGAGGTCTTGGTAAAGTTTGCAATGGTAAGTTGTAAGGTGAGGTGAGTGGCCAAAGAGGCTAACATTTTTAAATGTAACGCATTTCCCCTAAGTAGTAACAGAGATATTTTGGTATAGGAAGGACTCATATTCTGACTTGGGAAGTAGGACTCATTTAGAAATAGCCTTCCTCATTCTGATACAAACAAATTATTTTTTTATTTATTTTCTTAGTGACCAATTTCCCTTTAGTGGATAACATTCATTTCTGATCTTATACCTGGGATTTGAAATTTGTGCTCTTTCTTGAGATCCTAATTAGCACTGTACAGGAATGTGGAAATCTGCGGGCAGAATTCATAAGGAGTGGCAATTCTGCTTCCAAAATACTTTATGGAATTTCTTGTTTAATTTTGCAGCATTCCGAAAATCATTTCTACATAGATCCTGGAATAATTTTCCATGAATCATGTAAACCATGGCATGATTTTCAGCACATGAAGGAAAAACAAGCATTTGTCAATGCCGAATGTTGCTTGCTTGTATGTGCTGTTTAGGTATTTGGAAGTGATAGTTCCATGCCTTCCTCCCAAGACACCCACTGTGTCTTTCCGTTCAGTATTCAGAGAAGAGTGGGAGGAGCAAGGGCCACAGCAGTACAGCAGTTGCCAAGGGGGTGAAGAGGTGGACAATAGTCCATTCAAAGGCAAAAGAATCCTGCAGGAGCTCACTAAATTGAAGGTGGACAAAGTGATGAAACCAGATGGCATACGCCCAAGGATATTAACAGAACTGCAAGGGAGATAGCAGTACCTCTGGCAGCCATGTTCACTGAGTCATTCAACATGAGTGAATTGGAGGAGGGCACATGTGGTCCCTCTACACAAGTCCAGCAGCAGGGAGGAGGCAGGAAACAATAGGCCGTTCAGCCTCACCTCAGTAGTGGGGAAGATCATGGAGACATTGCTTAAAGAAAGGATAGTGGGGCATCTAGATGCCATCAGAGCCCAGGACCATAGACAACATGGATTCACAGTGGGACATCATGTCAGATAAATCTGGTTGATTTCTTTGACTGAGTGACAAAGGAAGTGAATCAGAGTGGAGCAGTGGACAACTCTTACCCTGATTTCAGCAAAGCCTTTGACACCATCCCATATAGGAGGCTGATAAACTAGCTAGGTAGGCTAGGCATGGGGGAAAGGGTGGTAAACTGGGTTAGAAACTGGCTAACAGACAGGAGGCAGGAAGTGGTGGTAAATGGTGTGCAGTCTAGGGAGACGGGGCGACCAGTGGGGTGCTGCAGGGATTGGTCCTGGGGCCAGTTCTGTTCAGTGTCTTCATTAGTAATGTTTCAGAACGTCTGAAGGGAATTTTTTCACCAAATTTTCAACATAGCCATTTTAAGATCTCTGCTCATGAACAGTGTCACTGTGATTTTCTTAATCTGGCCCAAACATTGATTGCACACACCGAATGCGCCATTGTGTACTACATGCACGGAAAAACATTTTGGGCGACGTGAAAAATGACAGCTGTACTGCTCACAAGGAGGTGTGGTAAGATGGCAATGTTGAAAATCTGGAGTGCAAATATTAAAAATTTGCGAACTTACGAATGTGCATAGGAACTGCACAACACATGCTCGTAAAACAGTCATTTTTTAGGAATTTTTTCACCAAACTCTCAACACAGCCATTTTAAGACCTCTGCTCATGAACAGTGTCACTGTGATTTTCTTAATCTGTCCCAAACATTGATTGCGCACACCGACTGTGCCATTGTGCGCTACATGCACGGAAACACATTTTGGGCAACATGTGAAAAATGACAGCCATACTGCTTATAAGGAGGTGTGGTAAAATGGCAATGTTGAAAATCTGGAATGCAAATATTAAAAATTTGTGAACTTACAAGCGGATGTAGGAACTGCCCAACGCACGCTCGTAAAACAGGAATTTTTAGGAATTTTTTTCACCAAATTTTCAACATAGCCATTTTAAGGCCTCTGCTCATGAATGGTGTCACTGTGATTTTCTTAATGTGTTCCATACATTGATTTCGCACACTGACTGCGCCATTGTGCACTACATGGGCGGAAACACATTTTGGGCGAGATGTGAAAAATGACAGCTGTACTGATCATAAGGAGGTATGGTAAAATGGTAATGTAGAAAATCTGGAGTGTAAATATTAAAAATTTGCAAACTTATGAGCGTGCATAGGAACTGCGCAATGCACGCTTGTAAAACAGTCATTTTTTAGGAATATTTTCACCAAATTTTCAACATAGCCATTTTAAGACCTCTGCTCATGAACAGTGTCACTGTGATTTTCTTAATGTGTCCCATACATTGATTTCGCACACCGGCTGAGCCATTGTGCGCTACATGGGCGGAAACATGTTTTGTGGGTGAGATGTGAAAAATGACAGCTGTACTGTTCAAAAGGAGGTGTGGTAAAACGGTAATGTTGAAAATCTGGAGTGAAAGTATTGAAAATTTGTGAACTTATGAGAGTGCGTAGGAACTGCGCAACGCACGCTCATAAAACAGTCATTTTTAGGAATTATTTCACCAAATTTTCAACATAGACTTTTTGAGAGCCCACCTTATGAACACTGGCAGTGTTGTTTTGTTAATCAGTCTAGAAAGGTGATTTCATGCAGTGACCGCAAAATCACCCTTCGGGCCCGATTAACGCCATGACAGTGCAAGAATTCATGAGGATGGGTCCCAAAAACCTCATGTTGAAAATTTGGGCCCAAAATTCCCAAAAATGCCTGAGAATGCAACAAAGTTGAAAAAACCCTATCTGTCCAATTATACAGCTTACCGGCATTTCCTCAGTTCGTGGTTGGCTTTGAAGAGTGCAGACGTGTTCCCGGTCCACCAAAGATCATCGCGCCAAGCTCTGGAGGTAAGATAGGGTGGGGGTGGGGAGGCAGGGTGCGAGTGGGTGGGTGCAGGTTGCAGGAGGGGGCAGGGAGAAGCGCCGAGGGACAGTTTTTGTATTTACAGGTTTTTAATAAGGCGATGAGGGCGTTTAGCCACGCTGGGTGGGCTCCCAGCATGGCAGCTGGAAAACTGATGGGGGGCTGGAGCGACAGGGGATTGGGCACCCCATCGACCATATCATTTTGCCATGCTGGGGTGGGCTCCCAGCGTAGCACCCTGATGCTTTGGGGGTCGTGCAGCCGATAGGATTAGGCACCCGTCAGCTATAACATCATTTTGCCACGCTGGGGTGGGCTCCCAGCATTGCACCTGGATGCTTTGAGGGGGCATAGAGCCGATGGGGGATTGGGCACCCCCTCAGCCATACAGTGTGGGGGGAAGGCGTATGAGCACGCAGTGTGCGTGTGTGTGTGTGTGTGGAGGGGGGAGCTCTGCTCACTGAAGCAGAGCTCTCCCTTTCAACTGTACAACCGCTGCACTTTCAACTGCTGTCATAGACAACTGCAGCAGTGATTGGGGAACTGGGGCCGTGCCTGCAAACACACTGACTGCATTGGAAGACGGGTGCCACACTTCCAAAAACTCGGATGATGGCACTATGTTTCTTGCACATGCGTGCAAGCAACATAATAATTCTTGCTTTATATGCAAACTAGGGGATCACTAATCTGCAAAAACATTTTGCTTTCAAAATGTTGGAATTCGGCTACCCACAGAATTCCACAGAATTTTCTGAAATTCTGCGAATTTCCATTATGTCAGAATTTGAAAATTGCACACACAGCACTTCTATTCAGTCCAACAATCTGTAGGGAGTCTGATAAAGTAGCCAGTTTTGGGAGAGTACCAAATTCCATTATTTTATACTGTATGACAGAATGTTTTGCAGATGGAATTTGGTTACTGAAATCAGCTTGCTGTGCTGCAGTAGTGATGTCAAATTGTAGTTCTGCTTCTCTAGTTACTTCACTACTGCAGCACAACAACTTTGAACATCTTTGTGCATGTGCTTATCGGGAGCCACTGCTGTTTTAAAATGATCGTGGTGGTGAGAGCTGGACCCAAAAGACAGCGGTGTTGAAAAAACCTCAAAAGTAAAGACTCTGTCATGATTTTATGGTTGCCAATACACTATAAATGACTGCACATGAGCAATCATACACAACAAAGCTGTTTTACAATCTCGAGGTTTCCATGGTAATGCGACTTCTTGAGTTGTGATCTCGATGTCTCCTGTTACCATGGAAACCTTTCGATTGTAAAACAGCCTTGTTGTGTATGATTGCTCATACACAATCCTTTATGTTTTCTTCTGCTTGATTAGCATTTCTTTTTTGCTTCCCACCAGCTCTGATCCAGCCTCTCCTTTTGGTCTTCCTATGCCCCTCACTGCCACACTGCACCGATGCAGCCACCCATCACCCCACATTACATCCCACCCCCTCCGTTAACCCTGACATAACCCTTCGCCAGGTGGGTCCCTCTCCTCCAAAGGGGGAAGGCACTGGTGGGGGAGCCAGCACAATTCTTGGCCCAGGTGCTGCTGAGGTGGTCCATGCACTGCTTGGGGTCTCACAGCAGTGGGACCTAGCGACTGTCATCTGGTCGGCCATGAGGCTCTTTTCCCATTTGCTCCCCGGGGGTGTGGCATGCCACAAACGTCAAAGGGTATGCCGACATTCACCATGCCCCATTAGTTAGTAGGACCAAGCACATTGCCATGCCCCCAGCCTCTTCCAGGGGTCAGCAAGCTCTGGGTCACTTCCCTGCCCTCCCCCCAAGAGAAGACAAGCAGTCATCAGACGCTCAATCCTCTCTCCCCAGCCGGCCCTCCAGTACCCCGGGTCCATGATTAGCAGTTTTAAATTAATTAATCAGCTATAACAACTAGGCAGTAGGTTTGCTGGTTACTAATGTTTGTACTTGTGTTATATAGCACAGTATCATTGGCATACATAAAGGTTCTCGAGTCAGGGAATACAGATGACTGGTCATTAACCAATATAACTGCCTGGCAGTATGGCCTAGAGGTTAGAGTAACAAGCTATAAATGAGCTTAGTACATCCAATAGACCTCGGTTTGATTCCCACAACCTCAACTTGCATACTGTGTGGCTCTAAGCAAGTCACTTAACCAGCCCAAAGCTCCCTGGTCACCCTTGAAAACAGGCAGTTGTGCCTAGTGGGCCTTACTCGGTTAACAAAGAACAAAAAAAAAACAATAATAAAAAGAGTAGGAACCCCAGCTTTACTATCAGTTGTACCAGATGTTTCTGTGCCAATTTGCACTTGTTGTTTCCTATTGTAAAGGTAACTAGCAAACCTGTTTAATACATTGTCTGCTACCCCAGTTTGATGAAGATTGTTTAAAAGCAGAGAATTATCCACTTGGTAAAAGGCATTAGTTAGATCTATTTACACCCCACCGCATGACAAGACCACTGCCAAGGCATCATATAGGTATGCAGGCGGGGCAGGCAACTATGTGGGAGGGTAGATAGTGATGAGGGAATATAGGATATGCAGAGAGACCTACAAAAACTACAGGGATGGTCAAAGGTCTGGCAGTTAAAATTCAACGCCAAAAAGTGCAAAGTAATGCACCTAGGGAAAAGGAACCCCAAGATGGAGTACTGAATGGGTGGGGTGAGACTTAGCACTGCAGAAGAGGAATGGGATCTAGACGTTATCAGTAACTCCCTAAAACAAACAAGTCAGTTCAACAAGGCCTATAGCAAGGCTAACTGGATGCTGGGATGTGTCAGAAGGGGTACTGATAGCAGAAGAAAATAAATACTTTCCCTAAACAGATCCCTTGTGAGGGTTCAACTGGAGTACTGTGTCCAGTTCTTGAACACTCACTCAGAAAGGACAGGGATAGGTTGGAAACTGTGCAGCACAGAGCAACAAAAATGATTCAGGGCCAGCAGAGCAGATCCTAAGAGGAGCACCTCCAAGCACTGGAAACCAGAAGGGAGATATAACAGAGACCTTCAAGTTCCTTAAAGTAATTAACAAGGTAAACTGCTGAGAATTATTTACCCTTATTACCAAATTGAGGTCACGTGGTCACGAATAGAAATTAACAGGAGTGAGGTTCAGGAAAATCTTACGGAAGTGCTTCTTTATGGAAGGATTGGTGGAACCTTGGAACAGTCTATCCGCCAAAGTGGTGGGTGCAAACACACTGTGGGGATTCAAGCAGGCATGGGATAGAATGAAAGGAATAGTAGTCGCCTGGGGCAACAAGACCAGGGAGGAGAATGGGGATAGGATGGGAAGGGTTAGTATACTGGAGGAACAATAGGTCCCAGGGAAGGTTCCAGGGATTTTAGGGGTATGGACAGACTGGATGGATCTCTGGTCTTTTTCTGCCATCATGGTCCATGTTTCTATGTTTTGCATTTATTTTCAAGTTCTCTATAGGTTTTTAAATCTCAAGACTTTTTAATTTTAGGTATTTGTTACACTATCTATCTTTGAGTCTCAAGGTCTTAAATAATTCAGAATTAATCAAGGGCATAGTGTTACTTCTGATTAATTTGTTGTGAGTGAAATGTGTGCCACTTTAGTTAATGAAGTACTGAGTAAACAATTGTACATAAAACTTCACATTATTTATGCTATAAAATGGTGACCAGTCAAGAAGTTCCAAGTCACCAAGAAACAATCGTTCATTTAATTTTGAGAATTTCTGAGGTTCTTATATGAGGGTGAAACATTTGTTTGCAACTGCAAGTAACCAGGCCATGCATTGTTTTGTCTATTTTTATTAGCTTTGCCCAAGTCTAACCCTTATGAGTAGGTTCTTCATGTAGTTCATCATTGCTGTCTGTTTTCCTTTGCAGAAAGACTCTATTAATATTTGCTGCCACATTTTAAGGCGTATGCAGTTGCTTAAAGGAAGCAGTTTTTATAAACCCAAAGGCATGTTTTAATCTTTTCTTTTTTAAGACTTGGTTTTTAAGGTGATGTACAGGACTGAATGAGGCAGTTGTATAAAAAGAGTGTTTAAATATGATCTGGGTAGAGTCATAAGTTTCTTTCTAAAATGGATATGTAGGGAATAGAAACTGATTTAAGACCACATTATAAAATGGTAGCCAATGGGACATAGAAACAGAATCTAATGGCAGAAGTAGATCAAGGGTCCATCAAATCTGCCCTTACTATACTACCTCTCCCCATCAACCTACTGTCCAGTGGGTTATCTCTTGCTTTCTCTCTCTCTCTTCCCCTGCTCCCTCAACTCTCAATCTTGTGTTGCTCCCTTGCCCTGTCCCAACCGTTTAGTGTAGCTGCCCCCACTACTTCCTCCAGCACTCTGTTCTACATTTCCACAGCCCTTTCCATGAAGTAAAACTTCCTCACGTGACTCCCGTACCCCCCCCCCAACAACCTCCAGTCATGCCCCCAGGTGACTACTTCTCTATTCCTTGCAAAGAGGTCCTGGTCATTCACCCAGTTTGTACCCCTCAGATACTTATATGTTTCTCTCATGTCTTCCCTCTTGTGCCTCGCCTCCATCCAGAACTCATTTAGGGCCACCAGCAGTTTCTCATAGGATCTGCCTTGCTGGACCTGGATCATTTTGGTGACCCGTCTCTAAACTCACTGCAGTCTGTCTGTGTCCTTCCTCAAGTCCAGAATTGAGCACAGTACTCCAGATGAAACCTCATCTGAGATCTGTATAGCAGCAGTATCACCTTGATCTGACTACTATCAAAACCCCTCACTGTACACCCCAGTATTCACAATGCCTTGCTACATGGCACATTACAGTGACTTTTTTGCTTGAGAGAGTCACCGATTTTGACCCAAGATTCCTCTTCTCTCTTGAACTGGCCAGCCTAACCCCTTCTTTCCAGAATTTTGTGTGTGGTTCTACCTTTCTCAATAAATTACATTGCATGTCTTGATGTTGAATCTCAGCTGCTAGATTTTAGACCATCTCTCCGGCTTCTCTAGGTCCAACTGGAGCTCCCGTACCCCTTTCTCATGATCTACCCTGCTGCAGAGCTCTATGTCATCAGTAAAGGGATGACACAGAGCTCTGTGACATCAGTAAAGGGTTATAACTTTCCCCTGGTACCTTCTTTAATGTCACTGATAAACTATACTGAAGAGGACAGGTCCCATGACTGATCTCTGTGGCACTTCACTAGTGACCAGCCTGTGCTGACCCCAATCACTGCTACCCTCCAGTGCTACTCCCAAGCCAATTTCCTTTTCACCTGACTAGATTCTGCTCCACTCCCACATCCTTCAACTTTTTCAGCAGCCTCTTGTATGATATTGAATCAACATCCTTGCTGAAGTCAAAGAAGAGCAAATCTATGGGAGGGCTAGTCCATGGTTCAATGTGAAGAATAGCTCCTCCCACAACCTCTACTTAAACCCTCTACTAAGCACTCATCCCTTGCTTAGGGAGTGTTTTTCATCCCCTTGGCTCCCTGCATGGCTCGTGCGGCTGTGCTGCCTCTGCTCCTGATCCTCTTTTGTTCATTTTCCTTCCTTCAGTGCCCCCCCTACCCTCCTGTGGTTTGTTTGTCTCTCCTGCTTCTCTGTTCTGGCTCATTTCTCCTCTCTCATGGGCCGTTCTGCCTCCCAGCTCCCTTTCTGTTCTTGTTGCCCTCCTCTCATTTCTGGGTGCCTTCCCCTTTCCTTTATTCCCCGCTACCAACGATGCCTGCAACATCCCCAGCTCCTCTCTTATTCAGGCTTCTTCCATCTCCCCTCCATCGCATGCATGCTTCCTGGCTGTCCCTTGCTGGAGTCTCATTCTCCTATTCCAACTGTTCCAGCGTCCAACTCCACTACATCTGCAGGCCACAAAGGAATGGTTCAGGGCCTCCCATCAGCAGCATTAATCCCTATATATTGTGATCTCCCTGCATGAGAAACAAACCCTTTGGTGCACCTCCAGCTAGAGAACAATCATCCAATTCGCCCAGGAAACAAGGCAACCTTCTCGACATCCCCTGCCTGCTGCATGCTGCATTGCCACAAGCGCTCATTGAAATTCCCCACTGCCTTCTCTTGGGTGCTCTCTCTCCTGCTAAGTACCTCACACACTGCAGTCATTTACTTGAATCCCCGGTCGAGAGGACCAGCTATATGCCCCACCACCAGACTTACGCATAACACTCCCATCACCAAACGTCAGGTTATTCCCTTCACACTATTCTATGCTGCATTCTGTACATTTTTCAATCAGTTAATAATGGTATGTAGCCTATGAAACTACTTGTTTACACTGCCCCTCGCTCCTTTCACCACGTTCACTCCCCTATCTCTGTTTACCTTTCACAGCACATCTCCTGGCAATGCTTCCATATAAATAAATCTTTAATTTTTGTAATCAGATCGAGTATTCCACCTTGCTCAGTATATCATGTAACAAGCTACCAGAGTGCACATAGCAATGTATAGTTATCAGGCCTGGTCATGGCCTCTCATCCCGTTCACATTTCCAGATTCCCCGCTCCAAAACTGACGAACACTACACCTGCACCCAGTGTATACCTCCCCTGACTTTTGCCTTTCTACCATGGCATCAGTCTTGCATTGATTCCCATAGCTGTGCTTACTTCCAAATGTTTGTCTTCTGCATTTACTGCAGTGCATGTTTTGGTACCTTTGACTCTGAGCTGCCTATTCCCAGCACCCATACTAACCACTACTCCCTCAATCGATTTATTCTGCCTGCTTTATAATCACTGTTTAGCTATCTACTATAGCCCCTCAAAGTCTTATCACATGGCACATGGCATCCTTTTTCTGTGACCCACAATATGTACCCTACTGTAACCTGTTATTGTCATCTGAGCAGGTGACCGCACTTAATGGTTATCGGGGTTTGAATCCACGGTCCTTGCTCCATGTACCCTAACAGAGGCTGCAGTGCTTCAAGAGGACATGTTAAGCTCACCTTGCAGTACCTTGGGGGGGTTGGGTGCATTGGGAAGAGGGGTGGTACGTTTGTTTGGTTTTTGCTTCCTCAGCCAAACCTTCTCTACACCATTGCCTGTTTCCTTGCCTCAGTTCCATTCTGAGCTGTCGGTCTTACCATACCTGTGTTTCATTCCTCATACCTATCTCATCTCAGTTACCTGATATACTCTCCTTCTACAGCAGCATTTTATACTCTCCTTCTACATCAGCATTTTGAGCTGCAGCCAGCCCATACCGGCAGTACTCCAGACTCTGTCCCTAGCTCACATCTCCAGAGGTGTTGAGCGAAGGTAGGCTTCCCCTGTCTACTGGGGATGGGATTCCATTCCATTCATTACCTCTTACTATATACTACTCTGACATCATCTGTTCCTAACTCTGCTTGGCAGCATCGAGTGAAGGTTAGCTTGCCCTGACTGCCAGGGATGGGAGACATGTCTACAAGCTACCGGGTCTCAACACACTTCTCTACCTAATGCCAGTTGCCGCTTCCCTTTGGGAATGGAACTCCTTCAACCTCAGTGGCCTGTTAATGGATTAGCTCATTCACTGCATCCCCTGATTCATGCCCGGTAGCCGCTTCCCTTCTGAAACAGGACCAGATTAACTTTTTTGCCTCTACCCTCCACATCTGCCAAGTGGTATCAGATACCTCTGTTTCTCTCTCCTCGATTACCAAGCCTGGAAGCTTGTTTCTCCAATCAACTGATTCAATTTAATTGCTCTCCACCGAACCACCACTTGCTGCTCCCTCCTTTTCCTGAGCTGTGTATCGAATGTGCCTTCTCCTTCAGCTATTATCTGGTGCATCCTGTCTGGGTCATCTCACTCATCTACCTTGGAGCAGGAGCCTGTATTTTACCTATGGCCCCTCCCATGCTTTTCCATATCCTGCCAGTTTGCCACCCTCCAATCATAGTACCCTCTGCTTTGAATACTCACATGCTTACTCACTGCTCACCATCCCGCTCCTTCATGGACCATCATGCTTAACCCTTGTGCCTGCTTTCCTGCCAGCTGGTCTGTTATCTATCTGGGGTCCATTCCACCGCCTCTGGAACTTCCTTGCTGCTGATCACCCATCCAGTTGATGTCTGAGCTTACTGCCTCCTTCAGCTGTGGGACTTGGTCAAAGCCTTTGTCTGTGGTGGGACCAATGTATCTCTACCTTGTTGCTCTCAGTACTTTGCTTTGCTCCTCTGCTCTCCATGGATCTTCATCTGGTACCTGCTACAACCTTTCTGTGTCCTGATGCCGTTTGCTGAGGTGCCGACCCGATCCTGTTCTGTCCAGCTCAGCATGCTATCTGGCTTCATTCCCTTGACTCCATACTGGATCGGTCCTTCAGTCCATTGGGATTTCCTCTGGAATTTCCTGCCATATCCAGATAACTGTTTTCTATCTCCACCTTGCTGGCTCAGGGCTTCATTCTGTGTGCTGTGGCTCTTTTGGGAGTCCTACCATATCCCTAGCCAGTATTCCTACTCAGGCAACTTCTACCCTCATTCACTACTTGCAGTCTTCTACTCTGGCCATCCTTATAGCTCTCCTCCACTACTCAATGGATCACTGTTCATTTCACCTGAGAAATCTACTACTAGCAAGTATTCCTTGGCAACATGCCTCAGAAACTCTTACGTTAATTTAACATACCACCATACCACCAAATTAGCTCCCCTTGATCATCTTAGAATCTGATTCATCTGGACATTAGAAACATACATATCTCTCTCCATTGAATACTCCCTACTAAACTGGCCCATTCAGTCTTCAAGGACTTTCCCATCTACCATGCCTCATAGGTTATTCTCTCACACGGCAAGGATGTAACTTCTCCTGTTATGCTCCGACTTAATCTCCATCATTGTTCCTCTGGATCCCAGGACTCGCAAGACACATCATGGCACCTAGGATACTACCCACTTTCAGCCTGCAACTTTCTACCATCATCAAATTCATTGAATATGTTATTAGACTTTTACTTCCTCAACAGACTTTGCTTATTCTATGACCTTCCCAGCTGCTTTCAGAGTATTCATTGTCGGATTTCCACCATCTAGCTGCTCACAAAGCCACACCATCCAACCTGTTTGGCTCCTGGACATCATTTTTCCTCATACACTCCTTCATCTGGTACCTTCAGTTGAGTTAATTGCCCTTCCAGAAGACCCTTCAGATTCTCCTTCATGAACTCTCTAAATTGGTCTCCAGCAAAGACTATCACCAAGACCAGGTTATTCCCATTGCCATCTGGAAATCCACAACTGTTACGGCAAGTTTGCTAACCCGGTCTTGCCTCCCAACCAGTTTTAATCAGCCATGGCACTAAGCTCCTTTACCATGGCACAATAATCGACCTCCCTTCCAATTTAACCTTTAGACTCCTCAACCTATCCACCTTCAGGTTTCTCTCAAGGACTTAGGCATTGGATTACCTGTAAAACAACCAACCATAAGCCATTACAGTGCATCTCATGGACAAACATGCCACAGACATTTACTTCAGCCAGCATACCAGCTAAGCATATACACACAGAGTTACGTCATCATGCCCAAATAAGTCACACATTCCTTAAACCAAACTTCCAGTTTGTCTACATACGTACATGATTACATCTGCAATGCTCCATCTATGTGTCTACAAATCACTGAAGGCAGTTCGCCTATCAGGCATGCACAGACACTCCTCTACTCATTTTACTGCAGCTGCCTATTTAACTACTAATTGCTCACTGCTAAATTCTTCGCCTTCAGACTTTACCTTGACAGTCAAACCTTTTACAAGTCAGATCATTCACCTATGATTGCACAAATCATTGCAATTCCTACTGTCTGGTAGTCTATTGATCAAATTATGTTCTCCTGGCTCATTGCGCCCCTCCAATCCATTTGGACATGCATCCTTCATCCTCTTAGAATCTGGACTTCATTCACTCTTCTTAAAGTAGATCTGCTCTACTTAGGATTCTACTGTTCCTTCAGAAAAAACCTACATTTATTCCTCAGGACCATCAGTTAGTCTCATCGCCCATGGATCAAGGATGGACCATCATCTCCAAGGCACTCAAGGACTCTCTTCTACTCATTTTCCACATGACGGAAGCTTTCTTAGTGACTTCTCACCCACCATTGAATTCCTTGCCTCCAGACCTTACCTCAAAAGCCAAACCATACTCAAGTTCAATCATGCACCCCTGACTTCTCGTATCATAGCATAGCCACCCTCCTCTGTGTAGTAATTTGTTGATCAATTTATGCTGTCTCTGCTTATTACATCCATGCAACCCCCTATGGACAAGCATCCTTCTTCACCTGGAAATCTGGACCTCACTCGCCCTTCTTCAACTGGATCTGCTACACACTTGGGATTCTACCACTCGTGCAACAAAGACCGACTCTTCCACTTAAAGAATATCATTCAATCGGCATCGTCCATGGACCAAGGATGGATCGTCATCTCGACAGGATCGACAATACCTGGACTCATCAATCAGCTGTGGAGGGGAGGCGTGGGTGACCTGTGTCTGAAGGGCCCCCTCCTCGTGCTCCGTGACATACCGCCTGCCTGAGTCGAGGTGCCGGCTTGCTAGACAAGTTCCAGTGGGCCTCCTCAGCACTCTGCTGCCCTGAACCTTGTTGCTAGCTGGTTGCCCTGCTGTCGCAGGCATCTGATCCTGAGGAAGAAAGATTTCTTTTTACCTGCCTTGTCGTCACAGGTGCCTGACCTGCACCAGAGGAAGCCTGAAGCCTGATTTTCCAACTCCCTTGCCAAGGGAGCCATGAGCCCATCCATGAACCTTACTGCCGCTGGGGACTTAACTAATTTGAATCTTGGCGCCAGTTCAGACCTTTCTCCATTGGCCCTAGCTGCTGTGACGCGCCGCTCTCTATGCTGAAAAAGGGATAGCGTGACCAGCGGCCCTGAACAATACCTGCACTCATCAACCTGCTGTGGAGGGGAGGTGTGGGTGACCTGTGCCTGGAGGGCACCCCCCTCGCGCTCCGCAACATACCTCCTGCTTGAGTCGAGGTGCCGGCTTGCTAGACCAGCTCTGGCGGGCCTTCTCAGCACTCTGCTGCCCTAAACTTTGTTGCAAGCTGCTTCCCCTGCCGTCGCAAGCGTCTGATCCTGAGGATGATTTTTTGGCTACCCCCCGTTCCCTCCTCCCATTAAATGCTCACACGCCCCATCTCCTGTGTCTCCAGCACCCTATCAGATTGTTGGGGGAGGTACAGTTAAGAGTGTGACATATCCTACAAAGGAAATAACTTTCAACACTGGTATTGTCTAGTGTTGCTATAAAGGAAAAAAGAAAAAAAAAAACTTTTCACATTGACATTGATTTGTGTTGCCCTGATCAATCATACCTGTCTGGGGCATTCCCTATTGCACAAGCTAATCCCCTCTGGGAGCGAAACCTACTGAGGGCTACCTTCCCTCTCCTCCCTTGTTGAATATTGCCTCAAGGTGACTTACTGATCATTGTCATAAGTTTTGTGTCCTCTCTCCCTTATCACTGATTATTGTCATACTGTGTTTTGCTGTTTATTGCTATAGTCCCTAGCCCTTCCCAGGTGACATACAGTAATCTGCTAATTGTGTTTTGCCCCTGACAGCCCACTTCCCTAAAGGGTGCTCACTTTATACTGTCCTACGCATGCTGTATTCTCCTGTCTTTTTTCCCAGATGTTGTATTGTGTGACTGATAGATTACTAAATATTTAACAATAGCATTCTCTGGGTCCCAGCACCCTCATCTCTAGCAGTTTGCACTTCTCTGAACAGTCAGCTCTGGTACCCATTCCCGAGTGGTTGACTGCTTGCTCAAGTCCAACTGCTCTCACCCATTCATAAGTTGTCCCACCCAACTTACTTACAAATCGGTCACGCGGACCTGCCCCCTCAAGGCCATTCCCTTTGGAGCTGTGCTGGCTTCCTGACGTGGTGAACCCTGGAACTGCAATGCTTCACCCCTGAAATGGAGTCTCCTAAGCCTATAAGGGACGGCGTCTTGCCCCCCTCACCTAGTACCACCATCCTCGCTGGCCTCTTTCTGGGCATAGTTCTCCTTCAAGTGGTTCCTGCCCCCTCTCAGACAATGTGGGACAGCTGGGACAAATCCCCCACCCAGTGAGGAGTTTGACTTCACCTTCTCTAATCTCCTGGTGCACATTAAGATACCCCTCTGTCTCACATGCTGTCTGGATCTCAGATCCCTACTGTACCCCACCTGGGTAAGGAGACGCCTAGCCCGCAAGCCTATGACCAGTAGTACCTCCTCTAGGGGGCATCTTCTTTGGCTTTTTCTGGTGATCCTAGCTCTGGCCGGTGACATTAAACTCAATCCCAGCCCTACATACCAGTCCTCCTCAATTCCTGCAGAATGGAAGTTGGTCAAGGGGTTAAAAGTTGCTCATCTTAATATTCGTAGTCTGCTGCCCAGTCTGGACGAGCTTGTCACATGGGTTGCACTCTATAAGCCCGATATTCTTGGAGTTACTGAAACCTGGTTAAAGCCCTCAATCCCCAACTCAGTCTGTGTGCTCCCTGGCTATGAGCTCATGCAACAGGACAGGTCTCGAAATAAGCAGGGTGGAGGCATCCTAATATACTTTAGGAGCCACCTTAAAGTATCTCTGGTGACACGCCAGCCATCCCCCCATCCCCTTGCAAGCTACTCCATGTTATGCTCTTACTTGGGAACACTAAGAAACTAAATGTTGTATGTGGGCTTCCTGGTCTTACCCACCTTTTGGACACTGTCGGTCCTAGTACTGGAGATAATGAACTCTTAATCCTGGGTGATGTGAACCTAAACTGGGCTGGTGGCAACTCAAAGCAGTTTGAACCCTTACTTGCAAACCTAACCCTGACACAACTTATACAGGAACCAACCAGATGGTCAGCCAATGGATCCTCCAGCTCTCTACTGGACTGGATTCTGTCTAACCGCTCAGAAAGGATCTCCTCTGCCAGAACCCTATTTGACTCCATCTCAGATCGTTCCTCGGTTTTCTGTATTTGGAAAATCCCCTCCCCAAAAATTTCCCACAAAATCATCCACATCGGGAATTTCTTCAGGTTTGATCCAGACGCATTTCAGGAGGATCTGAGGCTCACTGACTGGTCAGGTGTATATAGTGCCCCAGATCCCTCTACAGCTGCTACCCAGTTTCTCAGCACCTTTGGTGCCCTGCAGGACAAGCATGCCCCAACTATTAGGAGGAGGATAAGGGGGTCTGTCACATAATGGTTACATGGCAGTCTCCTTGCCCTTATGTGGGCTAGAGACAAGTGCTGGGCCCACTTCAAATGCTTCCTTGATCAGACCATTTATCAACAATACAGAAAACTCAGAAATTAGTGTAAAAAAGCTATTAGGATAGCAAAAAGTGACTTCTGTAAGTCCGCCCTACTTTGCTCTGCCAATGATCCATGAAGGTTCTGGAGAAATATAAAAACTCTTGTCAGTGGCTCCTCTAACTCTGGGGTATCCGACATGATTATTGGAGGGGTCTCCTGCAACAATCCATTTACGATTACAAATGCTCTTAATTCCCACTTCTCTGACCTATCAACACTCTCCTCACACTCCCCTACTGATGAGAGTACTAGTGGCCCCTCAGCTGCAGCCTGTCAGGAGTCACAATCCTCCCGACCATTATTCTTTCTCAGGGGTGTGTCAGACATGGAGATGCTGAGTCTCCTCTCCAGGCTCTCCCAGCACTCCAGTGCTGGTCTTGATAACCTGGAGCCCAAGCTCCTGAAATTAGGTGCCCCTCACATCGCCTCCCCAGTGGCCCACATTCTCAACCTGTCCCTTGCCACGGGGGTTATCTCGGAAATTCTGGAAGGTGGCCAGAATTGTCCCCGTACTGAAGCAGGGTAACCCAAACTTCCGGACAACTATCGGCCGATCGCCATCCTATTGGCTATTAGTAAGCTCCTTGAAAAATCTGTGGTTGAACAACTCTGAGTCATTCAGGCCTACAAGTTGTTGTCCCCAGCCCAGCATGGATTTTGTAAAGGTCACAGCACAACCACGGCACTGGTCTCTGTCTCATCTAACATCAGAGCAGCCATGGACCAGGGGAAACTCTCTGGAGCTATATTCATTGACTTGTCCAAGGATTTGACATTGCATACCATGCACTGCTCTGTACTCAGATGCAGTCCCTTGGCCTGTCTCCCCGCTCTGAATTGGTTAACCAGCTACCTGCAGGGCAGAGTACAGCTGACCAAATTCAAAAAAGTCCTCTCTGATCCCTCACCAGTGATCTCAGGCGTTCCTCAGGGCTCGGTCTTGGGACCCCTTCTCTTCTCCCTCTTTGTTAATCACCTCCCAGCCGTAGTAACAAACTGTAGTGTCACCCTTTACGCTGACGATCTGGTTATCCTGGCCCACTCCCGGGACACTGCAACTCTCAACCATCACTTATCTGAGGACTTTAATAACATTCAGTCCTGGATAACCAAACACAGGTTGGTCCTCAACCTGAAAAAATGTAGGCTATGCTATTTGGATCATCAGCCAAGATAAAAGCCTCTCCAGCCCCTTTGCATATCAATTGTGTGGATGGAGCTCCCCTCCTAACTGTGAACTCCATCAAATACCTTGGGGTGACACTTGACCCCCAATTGGACCTAGGGAGTCATATCCTAAATGTCTGTAGAACTGTGAACTGTAAACTGGGTCTGGCCTATAGGGCCAAAAATAACCTGACACCTGCTGCTCGTCTGGCACTTGCTAGAGGGGTACTACTTCACTCCCTTAGCTATGGTCTCCACCAATTTGCCTGTACCTCCAAAGCTCTTCTTATTCGATGGCACACGATGTACAATAACATCTGTCACTTTGCACTGGCCGCCCCCCATCTCACCCACCATTGTGAGCTTTATGATAAACTAGGTTGGCTTTCCCTGACCAATCACCTGAACTTTGGGCTGGGATGCCTCATGGGCAAAGTGATCAGAACAGGCACCCCCCCCCCGGGGCTGGCACAACTTCTTTCACCTCCTGACACCTCCTCCTACCCACTCAGGTCCCAGGGTCCTGGGATGCTAAGAGTACCCCTCACCCGAACCCTTATGGGGGACAGGGACTTTGCTGCATGTGCTCCTAGGCTCTGGAATGCCTTTCCTGACCATGTTCGTTCCTCTTCCTCCCATCAGTGCTTCCGGAAGTCCCTGTGAGGGTATCTGAAGCTGGCCTCAGTATGTGAGTGTCCCAAGCCTCCCTAGCCTAATGGTACTTGGAGCCCAACTGTTCTGAGGACCTGCCAATGATCTTTTGGTCATTTCTCCTGGTGCAATTGCTCTCCTAGGCATCTGACTGCACTATGTATGTTCTAGACTACATATTGTTGATTGTATGTACTTTATCAATTTCTGTCATAGCAGTTCACTCTATGCCTTACCGTTTTGTGAGTCAATGCATTTTGTTACTCTATGTACTTGCTTTACTTGCTGTTATGTTCTGATGTACCTGTATTACTTGTTGTACTCTCCCGGGTCGTTCCTGAAAATAGGCATATAACTTGTCTAGTGTACCTACCCGGTTAACAAAAGATAAATAAATAAATAATTAAATAAATCTCTCCAAGAAAATCACCTTCCTTAATTTAGCTATGGTTACCAGAACCTAGGTCCTTCTGCTTTTAGCATGCCCAAAGGACGGGCAGACCACTGGCCATGGGTCCTCAGAGGTTTCCCCCACCTGGGGAGGGGGTTCCTCTCCTGGGTGCCAGGGGGTCATACTCTCCATGAGTTGGAGGAGATATCTTTTTGGGCCTTCTATTCCCTACAAATTACTACCTACATACCTACTGCTCAAGAGTTGGAATGGAGTTAAGCCACAAAAAGTACTACAAGTTATACAAGCACTATATACCCCATTGCTATTCCTCAAACATTGAATGTGAGTGCTAGCCAGTAGTTCAAGGTGGGGAATAGGTCCTCCCACAACCTCTACTTAAACCCTCCACTAAGCGATCCTCGCTTGCTTAGGGAGTGTTTTTCATCTGTTACCATCCCCTCCTCCTCCTTCTCTGGCACCCTTTCCACCCTTGTTCCTAGGTCTTTTATTCCCTACAAATTACTACCTAAATACCTACTACTCAAGGGTGGGAATAGAGTTAAGCCACAAAAAGTACTACCAGTTACACTAGCACTATATACCCCATTGCTATTCCCCAAGCTTTGAACCACCTGTCCTTTGTCTATCACCTTAGTGACCCAGTCAAAAAACAGTATCATGTTGATCTAGTATGACTTTCCTGACACAAACCCATGCTGCTTGCTGTCCTGCACTCCATTACCCTCTAAGTAGGCCACCAAGCTTGCTTCAGCTATGGATTCCATGAGCTTACCTACAATGAAGGTAAGACCAGCAGGCCTGTAGTTATCCAAATTCTCCCTGACCCTCCCTTTGGAGTGGTACTATATTGGTGGACCTTCAATCCACTGGCACCATTCCTGACATCAGTGACTCATTAAATAGTTGGGATAAGGGTACTGCCAGTTCTGCATCCAATTCCCTAACTGTTCATGGCTGCAGGTCATCTGGACAGTGTCTTATCTACCTTGAAGGCTTCCAGTCCCTTCTTGATCCAGTCTGCCAGTATCTCTGCCCTGCCCTTGTCCTGAACCCCTCTACCATGTGGAGGCCTTGATACTGCTAACCAATAGAGGTCTGTCATCCTTTACTGTGAATACTGAGAAGAAGTAATTATTCATTAAATTTGCCTTCTGTTCATCATCTTCAACTACCTTCTCTCCTTTGCTAGCCGAACAATCCTCCCCTAGTTCTCATTTTCTCCAAATGTATCTAAAACATTATTTTTCCCTACCTTTTACACCTTTGGCAGTCCACAGCTCCATAACTGCCTTTGCCCTTGTAACTGCAGACCATACCTCTTTGAGTCTAGTCTCATATTCCTGCCATTGTTTCTCTCCCATGTTCCACTTGTACTTAGTGAAGGCCCTTCTTTTTGCCATCTCAGCCTCCGCCATCCACTTAGAAAACCAAACTGGCTTTTCATACTCATTTCTTTTGCTGACCTTCCTTGCACAAGATTCAGTTGCCTCCTTAATCCTATCCCACTGTTTTTATGCATCCTAACTCTGATCTACACTTGCCAATATATCTAGCCAGCTCCTGCCTCTAGTCAAAATCCACTTGTATGAGGTCCAGATGAACATACATATGAACATACGAATGAGCCAGCAGAAACAGACCTCCTGGTCTATCAACATCTGCTCGGTTGCGCAGCTAGTTTCTTGTGTTGCAGCTGCCCCTCCCTCCGCCCCCAATCCCCCGCTGAGTACCCTCCACTTTACCCACCTTTACTTCCCCTACCTCTCTGCCCCATGCACTCTTGAAGCTATCCACAGTTCTATATGATACCACCCCTTCTATCAGGGCATTCCACTTCATCACCATCCTCTCTGTGAAGTAATGTCTCCTCATCTCCCTCCTGAATCTTCTTTCCTAAGTCCATGTCCTCTGGTGTCCCTTCCCTTCCTTAGATTAAACACCCCATCATTTCTCCCCCCTTGTTTATTCCCTTCAAGTACTTGAATGTCTCAATCATGTCCTCCGTATCCCTCTTCTCCTCCAGGATGTACATGTTCAGCACCCCCAGTCGATCCCTGTACTCCTTATCGTCTATCCCCTGTATCATCCTGGTTGCCCTCCTCTGCAGCCCCTCCAGGAGATTGATATCCCTCCTCAGGTACGGCCTCCAGAACTGCACACAGTACTGCAGGTGTGGCCTGATCAATGCCCTGTAGAGGGCCAGGATTACCTCTTTACACTTGGATGTGAATCCTCTCGCTATACACCCCAGCATCCTGTTCACCTTTGCTGCCACTTTCCTACGTTGGGCTGTGATGTTCATGCTCCCTGTTATCATAACCCCTAGGTCCTTTTCCTCCTCAGTGATCCCCAGCTTCACCTCCCCCAACCAGTATTCTTTCCTTGGGTTCTTTGTCCCAAAGTTCAGAACCTTACACTTTCTTACATTGAACCCCAGCTGCCACCTTTCCAACCATTCCTTCAGCTTTGTTAGGTCCCACTGCAACTGCTCTGTTTTGTCCACTAGTGCACCTATTTTAGTATCATCAGTGAACAGGCTCACCTTACTCTCCACCTCCTCCGCAGTGTCTGAGATGAATAGCCCAAAAAGCACCAGACCCAGCACCGAGCCCTGTGGCACTCCACTCGTCACTGACCTAGGCTCAGAATATTCCCCCCCACCATCACCCATTGTACCCTCCTGCCTAGCCAGTTGGATATCCATCCTGCCACCTTAGGTCCTACTCCCACCCTTTTAATCTTCCCCCCAAGTCTCCCATGTGGTACTGAATCGAAGGCCTTGCTGAAGTCCAGCTAGATTACATCCACTGCTTGGCCCCTATCCAGCTCCTTAGTTACCCAGTCATAGTATTGTATGAGGTTTGTTTGGAACGAACTCCCCGAGACAAACCCATGTTGCCTCCCATCCTGAAGGCCATTGGCCTCTAATAATGCCACCAGCCTTTCTTTTAGTATCGTCTCCATTAATTTGCCCACAATGGATGTGAGACTGACTGGCCTGTAATTCTCTGGCCCATCTCTTGGGCCACATTTGTGGATCGACATCACATGTGTCAACCTCCAATCGTGAGGTACGCCCCCATTTCCAGGGAGGTGTTGAACAGGTCTGCCAGAGGTTCAGCAAGGACCTCTGCCATCTCCTGCAGCACCCTGGGGTGGAAACCATCTGGCCCTGGCACATTGTCCACCTTCATCACCCTCAGTCCTTCTAGTGCCATACTGCCCTCAATCCTTCCTTCCATCTGTCATCTCCCCCCTTCCCCACTACAACTGCCCAAGGTGGTATTGTTCCCTCCTTCTCTTGCATGAACACCGAGCAAAAGTAATCATTTAGTGCCTCCGCTTTGTCCACCCCTTTTTCAACCCATCCCTCTCCCTTTCTTACCCTCACTATGTTGTCCTTGCACTTTCGTTTTCCCCTAATGTATCTGAAAAATCCCTTCCCCCTCCTTGATTCCCTGTGCTAACCTACGTTTCCTCATGTCGTTTGATTTCCTCACCCTCCTGGTCATTTTCTTGGACCACCTAGCATACTTCTCCTTGTCCTCCTCCCTCCCTGTCCTTCTAAACTTCATATACGCTGCTCTTTTTCTCTTTACTTCCTCTACTACCTCTCCGGACAACCAGCATGGTATTTTCACCCTGCTCTTTTTACTCTGTACCCTGGTACATAATTCCATTACTTCCATGATTCCCTTTTTGATTATGTCCCATTTCTGTTCTGCTACCATTTTCGTCTATATGCCCTTAAGTCTCCCTTTCAGTAGCTCCCGCATTCTCAGAAATTCTGCCCTCCTGAAATCTATCACCTTTGTTATTTTTCACTCTGACTGTTTGCTCATTATGATGTTAAACCACATTGTTTGGTGATCACTGTCAGCCAATGGGTCCTCCACCCTTATTTCCATCACTGTCTCTCCATTCAAAAGTACCAGGTCCATCGTGTTCGCTATCCTAGTGGGTCCAACCACAAGCTGCATCAGGAACCCCTCCTGGATTGCATCCAGCAGCACCTGCTCCCTGGCATTGGAGGTGACTGGAATGCTCAAGTCCACTCCTGGTTAGTTGAACTCCCCCACTATGACCATGTCCCCTTTCCTACACACACCCCTGATTTGCTCTGGTTGCACCCTATCCTTCTCCCGTCCTTGGGACGGCAGTCTGTATACCACCCCAAACCTCAAATGCCTTCCCCTAGCATCAAAAAACCTCATCCAGATTGCCTCTGTTTCCCTTTCTTCCCCTTCCTCCCTTGTAAATTTGATTCCATGTCTTACATAGATTGCTACCCCTTCCCTCTTCCTCCAGCCGATCTTTCCTGTATATTTTGAATCCTGGGATTGTCAAGTCCCAATCCCTATAGTCAGTAGCCCACGTCTCTGTGATGGCCACAATGTCTGCCTTCCCAATAGCCATGAGCACCTGTAATTCTGCCCCTTTGTTGTCTATGCTCCTCGCATTCAGTGAGACCACCTCCATCCTGCCTCCTTCCCTTCCTGATCCTGAAAAACCTCCCCTCTATGACCTTCCTTTACAGTTTCCCCATCTCTTTCTCTGCTAGCTTGGAGGGTAGGATTGATTTGGTGTTTCCCCCAGGGTCCTTTCCTACCATCTGTCTGCTCTCCCCCCCAGCTAGTTTAAATCCACCTTGTCCACTACATACTCCTCCAACTTGTGCTTCAGAACCCCATCCCTCCTCGCTCAAGTGAAGCCTATCCCTAGCATACAAGTCATTGTTGTCCCATGTTTTCCCCCATCCACCCACCACCCTGTACTCCTTGGATTTACACCATTCTCTGAGCCACTTGTTGAATTCCCCAATCCTCACCTTCCTCGCACATGGTACTGGGAGCACCTCTGAGAGAGCTACCGACTCCCCTACCTCATCACATATCCTTGCCATCTCTTTGAACCTTCCCTTCACCACTTCCACTGTTTCCCCCGCCTGGTCATTCATTCCCATGTGTACTACAATGTGCAGTCTCCCTCTCCCTCTCTTTATGCACCATAGGATTGTTTGCCCCACCCCTTCTGCCCTCAACCCCGGTATGGATCCCACCCACACATGACTGTGCTGTTCCCTCCTGCTGCCCCATCTGATCCCCTTCAGTATGGAGTCCCCCACTACCAGTACACCCCTTCCGCCTCTTTCCTTCCTTCTTTCCCATTTTCGCTCTGTCTCCTTGCTCCACCACTTCAAAGGACACAGTCCTTTGTCTCAGTGGTTCCCCTCCTGGTCCCACCCTCCTGTCTTTCTTTCTTTCTTTCTGTTCTTCCTTTCATCCCCTTCCACCCTCTGGTCCACCCTCTTCACCCCATTGTCTTCCCTATCCCCTCGGCCATTTCCATTCTTCGCCTCCCTCTTCATTGATTTCTCTTCTCTTTCTCTCTCACCTGCTCCCTCCTGCATATCATCCATCATCTCCTCCCGTCCCCCTGGTGTCCTCAGTATTTTGAACCTGTTACTCCCCTCCTCCCCTCTGGTCTGTATGGTTAGTTCCCTCCTGACCCTAACCCTTCCTCTGTGTGAAGACCCAGCCCTGGTCCATTCCTCCATCCCTGATCGCCCTGCTCTTGTTCTCACCTCCTCCTCATCCTCCTTATACACCCCCTCCATTGCCCTTATGCCACCCCATCTTGGGTGTCTCCCAATCCTAAAATTCCCCCTTCTATCCTCATGCTCTCCAGCTCTCCCTCAGTCCTCCTTACCATCTCCTACAGGGCCCTCAGCTTGTGACAAATTGGGCATCCTCCCAACCTCCACAATACGCTCATCCAGACTGCTGCCCCACATCCATTACACCCCACAATCCTTCCCATGTCCACTCCTGCTTCCACCCTCAAGGATAATACAGCCTTGCCAAAAGTATTCGAGCCCTCCTACTTCCTCCTCCAATGCTCCTGCCTTCTATTTCTACCTACAGTAGTTAATCTCCTGGGGCACCTATACAATGGGTGTTATTAAGCAGCCTGTCTTGGTACTGAAAGAACCAGCACCACCTATAAAACAGTAGCAGTAGTACCTTTAGGAGTAAGCCCCTCTTTAGTATTACAAAGCACCAAACATAAAGCAGTATCCGAAAAAAGCAGTATCATAAAGCAGTAAAAGTACCATCCATGAGCAGTAGCACAGTAGTAACTCTCGAGACAAGTCCTTTCCCCCTTCCCTGTATCCCTGTGCGAGGATGACCTCAGTTACTTTTTTAACCCTTTTAGGACATACATCAATATACATCTGAGCAAAAGTTAATGTCCCCCTGAAGCTGGTTGCATCTATGTCCCTGTTATATTAGCAGTTCTTGTGTTGAACTCTCTTAGGGCCTCTCCTCTTAATCTCTGCCTCCTCTTATTGGCTCTTTCTGCTTCTCGGTGTGGCTTGTCCCCTTTTTAAATATGGTGGCACTGATGGAAGGTCAGGTGGGAGATTCTGAAAACTTCCAACAAAGAAATTCAGTTCTCTGCTCCCCGAGTGCTGCAAGCAGATCCGGCAGACAAAAAAAGGAAGCTCATTCTCTGAAGCTCCCTCTCCTCCTTTAGGCAATCCAGAGGCATTCCCCTTCAGCAACCTGGCACCCTCCTATGTGTTCCAGCTGGTCCCTCCACGTCTTTTCCGGTGTGGTTGCTCTGTTCTGAGAGTGCGGCTAGGCTTTTACCATTTATAGCCCCCAGCTGCGGTTCAAGTCCATTTGAATTATGTGCCCTTGCTTGGCACTGTTGATTGGATGGGTGTGTGGGTGTGAGATTTTAAAAACCTTCAACAAACAAATTCAGTTCCCCACTCCCCAAGCGCCATGAGCTGATCCGGCAGTCGAAAATAGGAAGCTCGTTCTCTGTGGCTCCCTCTCCTCCTTTAGGTGACCCAGTGGCAATCCTGTCCATCACTCCCCGATGCAGTCCAGCTGGTCCCTCTGAATCTTTCCTGGTGTGGTTGCTCTGTCCAGAACCACTGTCATCTTGGGGGACCATTGTTCCCCACTTCCAGTTCGAACCACACAGAGTTATGGTCACTGAACCCCAAAGATTCCCTGATTGCCAGTCCCCACTGTCTCTGTATTGGTGAGTACCAAATCAAGTATGGCATCCTGCCATGTAGTATCTCTGACCAGCTGCATCAGTAAAGCAGTCCTGCAATGTATCTAGCAGTGCCTGATTCCTGGTGCCCTTTGCCTGCAGGAAGATCCCAGTCGATACCTAGCAGTTTCAGGTCCCCCACTAATACTCAGTCCCATTTTCCTGCTCCCCTCCTGATTTTCTCCCCCACTTTCCTGTTCCCATTTTCATTCTGCCCTGGTAGTCTATAAACCACCCTTAACCTTAACTTCTTTCCAACAGCGGACATCAACTGCACCCAGATGGACTCCTTTCCTCCCCACTCCTTTTTGATGGTCCCATCTTCTGTCGCCTTGATTCCTTCCTTAATATTTAAGGCTACTCACTCTCCTTTACCCCTGCCCCTGTCTCTCCAAAACAAGGTGTACACTGGAACTGACAGGTCCCTATCATTGTTCCCACTGCTGCATGTCTCCATGATGGCCACTAAGTCTATTTTAGCCTCTGTCAGTATCACCTGCAGTTTGTTGATCTTATTATTCTGATTTCTGGCATTTGGGCAAACCATCCTCCATGCACCCACCTTACTCCCTCCCTCCTCTCTTAGTGCCACCTGCCTCTTCCCAGCCTGTCCATTGCCCCCTTAGCTAGCTGAACTGTTGCAGCTTACTGCTTCTCTTTATTCTTTCAACTGTTCCTCACCCCTGCTATTGCTAATTTTCTCTACTCCTATTTCTATTATCAGGGGAGACTCTTCTAGGATCACGCTAAACCTGCCTTCAACTAGGAGGTTTCCAGCATAAGTCCCCCTTCTTCAGTTTAAAAGACTGTCCTTGTAGATGTCAAGTTTCAGGCCATAGTTTGCCACATTATTCATACCCATGTGTATTAGGGCATGTGGCACCTCCCTCATCCCATGTAACATCCTTCCTATCCTGGTCTCATCCCTTAGGACCAATGCACCAGAACAGCATCCAATTGCCCCCCTCATAGTCCCATTCTTGCACACAACCCTCCCCACAGCTTTCACCATTGATTCTCCAACAACCAAAACCTGCTTGCCACTTTATGTACTACCGTTATCCTGCTTGGTGTCTTCCTCTCCCCTTAACCCTACTGGGAGTCTCACTTCTAGCCTTGTCATTTACAGTGACAGGATCACAGCCTCCCCCAGATGAGTCAGGTCACTGCGTCTCTTTCAGGGGTACAGAATAGTTTGCGGTCACTACTAGAGGACTATGTATACATGTCAGCATCTGGTTCCCTCCCTTCCTCTTTCCCCTCTTCCACCTCCCCACCACCCTCCATTCCCGTGGGCCACTGGGCCTCTGTGAGGGGCAGGAGGTGGTAGTTCAGGAGCCAAGCTTAGTTGTTTGCTTAGCATGAGTATTTCTCCTAATGCTGCCCATGACTGTGCATAGATCTATTTACACTTTATGCATATAAGGCATTGATAAATCTTCCAAAACATAGCCCAGGGGTTGATTGCCTCACAGTCCCTTCAGCTAGCCAACTATCTGCTCTGCCAACCCTCCATCTTTTCTTCTGGTTGCTCCAACTTCCAGTATACAGGCTTATCTCTGATTGGGTGTCATGCCTAGTGTGTGTTTTCTTTTTCGGCTCCTGCTTAGCCCTTGGGAGGTCTACCCCAGATAAAGGGTAAGATGCCTAATAGGTAGTTTCCCTTTCCCTCCTGTTTACCCCTATGAATGCCTACCCTAGTCAGGCAAAAATGCCTAAGGGGTGGTTTTCTCTTCCCTTCCTGCTTATCCCTACAAAGGCCTACCCAAGGTAGGGTATAGTTCCTGGTAGGTGGTTTTTCTTCCCCTCCTGCCCTACAAAATCCTACTACACACAGGGTGCAGTGTCTACTTGGTAATTCTCTCTGCTCCCCTGTTACCTGCCTCCTGCTTGTCCTGTCTCTCTCTTCCCTAGTAAGAGTTTCCTGTGGAAGTGCAGACTTACCTGTGGACACCGCATGTAGATGCTGTTCTTCTAGTCTGTGGTCCTCACACTCTGAGATTTCGTGGTTCACCTAGTACTAACAGCAAGTGGCCTATTGGGTGCTTACAGTCATATGCTTTAACCACAAATGCACGCACACATGCACGCACACACACACACACACACACACACACACACACACACACACACACACACCCTTTCTTCCACCTAATCTCTGCTTCCCTCTCCTCCCCAGACAGACCCCTTCCCACGGACTGTTAAAAATGGTACCATTTGTGCCTGAAAAATGACTGCAAAATACAGATTGCCTACTATTGCAGCAGAGGTCAGCACCAGCATGTCCAAACTGAACAATCGAACTTGGGGGCTTTGTTTTAAATCCCAGTCTAATACTAACCTATTGGCTGCTTTCACTCATATGCTGTAACCACTCAGGCATACACACACACAAAGCCTCTCCTTTGCATCCATTCACTTCTGCTCCCCTCCAACTCCCCAGCCAGAAACCCCCAGCAAACTGTTAATGTTTACAGCATTTGTGGCCATAAAATTGCTGCAAAATACAGATTACTTTCTACTGCAGCAGATGACGGCCCCACACCACTGAAAAACATAAATGGGAGAAAAAGCCTTATTAAATTCCTAAACAGGGCTCACACCTAACACAATGTGATATTATGGGTCTTTGGGCCCCATATTTGAATGGATTTTGCCTGACAAATATGATGTAACTCCCCTTTAGAGGATGCAAACCCGCACTACTCAGTAATGCAATATTGGAAGGCATTAGTACTGTGTGATGGCACTGGCACATTTACAGTGGTAGTTGCAAAAATGCAACTGTACCAATGCTTGAAGGGGCATTTGTATGCCTTGCCTGCAGACACTAACAAAGTATCATCCTTGCAAGCGCTTTGAGCAGTTGGGACATAAAAGTGTAAAGTTCATGTTTTATGCCATTTGCAGCCCCACTGGGCATCAGTGAGTTGGGAAGAACCAGGACTGACAGAGAAGGAAAGTGGCTTGGAGGGGAGTTAGTAGACAGGAAGCGGTGTTCGATAAAGAGGGCTGTTTGCTTTTTGTATAGGGGTGGAGAACTGTATTAGAGGAAATGCTTGATGTATGGGGCAGGGGGGTTATTGTTGGGTCAGGGGCTTGAATTGGGACTGGGGGGCACAGCCTAGGTTGAGGGGATAATGATTGCAGATCATGATGGTTTATTGCTGCATGATCATTAGCTAGCTGGTAGTTATGTTTGTGACTGCTAAGCCACTTACCTTTGTGGGTCCTAACTCCCAACATTAGCCCCTGTAAAGCCAGATTAGCACATTTGCAAAGGGCCTAGTAGCATCTGGGTCACAAGGAAGGAAAGTTACCCTGCTTTGCAACTTAGAGCTTCCATATGTCCCTCTCTGGCCTTGAAACAAAGTAGTTGGCATATCTGTTGTATTGTATTGAATTTTGTTGACCGGGTAGACCCACTGACACTAGACGTCCCTTTTTCAGGTGCGTCTCCGGTGGGGGGGGATACAGATGGTAGCCAACTAAAACTGAACCAGATTAAGCTGTTGGTGGTTTTGTTTTTGTAAATTGGGGAAATTTGGCTAGAACACTGGTGAAATTCCCCTATTTTTTTCAAGCAGTGCCATGGGATCTTTAATGTCCACCTGAACAACTACCAGAACAGGTAGCTGGGACTTCAGTTTAATGTCTCATCCGAAATACCAAATATACACATGTCACTTTATGTTTTAGCTAAAAAAATACTATTATTCCATACATTCAGCAAAATAAAAGTGAAATAAACCAGTTAAGACAGTAATCCCATCTAAATACATCAGCCTTTCTGTGAGCTCAGTACTGGCTGGAAGCTGTTGGGTGAACCCCTCATGCAACTCTTTCCTGCCATGAGCAAGATCAAGCATGACTGTAGGAGCCTTAGTGGATTGTAATGTTATTCACATTGCAATTCATATTACAGTACTTGTTATTCCTTACAGCTACCGTAAGTCCTCTGAAAGTTCAGCCACAGCTCTAGCTGCAAGATTAATGCTGTAAAATAGTCATGATACATGATCTGCGAGCCTGGTATTAACCTTGGAAGAAAAACACTGAAACTAATAAGAATACAGTAGCAACTGCTGTTTCGTTTTTTCCAAAATTAAATATGAGTACACGTAATACTTCTCTAAACTGGCCACCATATAAGCATTTAAAGGTATTTGGTTTAGCTGGTAAATTAGTATAAAATAAAAAAAACTGTTTTTTGGCAGGTTGGGGTCCTGCACAGGAAATGCTGAAATTGCTGACAGAGAGAAGAGTAAGCACCCAGCTTAAATCTTGAGACTTAAAGTAACAGTGTAAGTTCCAGTGTCAGTGGCTCAGCAGGTAAGACACTCACCTCTGAGGCCGGGAGATCAGAAGGCTGTGGGTTCTATCCTCACACCAGGCACTTAGGTTAATATCCCCAATACTGATACTGCAGTGGAGCATGAGGGGGGTGCTGCACTCCTGAGGTGCCATCTTTTGGAAGAGGTATTAAACCGAGGTCCTATCTGCCTGTTCAGGTGGTTGTTAAAGATCCCATGGCACTTCTCAAAAAGAGTAGGGGAAATTTTTATTAGGATAACAAAATCAGCCATACAGAATTATATATACATATATATATATATATATATATATATATATATATATATAAGCCACAGAAATCCATTGTTGCCACCATATTCAAAAAACATAAAATAATAACCTCCCACCAACATCTTAAAAAATAGCCCAACACATCCCCACCACCAAATCTTCTATCCTGTCCAAATATATACATAAGAAAAATTAAATTTCAGAAGAATACCCTAAAATTCATACCTATATCTATTAGCCTACCAACTCAACATTTTTCCATAATGCAGAACATAAGGCTTGCCCTAGAGTGCGCTGTTCATACCCATACACTTTGTCCAGTTCTTCCTGTATTTTAAACACCTAATTCATCTGAACCTCCATATTTCTCAAGAATCAAAAACATCTCACCTGCCATATGAACCACTTTATGCAAGTGAGGATTACATATAGGCCTGGATATTCAAAAGGGTTGCGCATGGCGCAACAGGGATGCTTCATGCACAACCCACCAATGCACCCCGGCATGATATTCAAAGGGGCAGGTTGAGATGAGAAACTCCCGATGTACCAAGTGCATTGGTAATGTATGCGGCACAAGTGCAGGGGGCGTGCCCATGCATATGCGGTACATCCCGATATCCAGCCCAGGATGTGCAGCACATATGCTGGCACAACCCCACCTTGCGCCATTGAGGGGGGCACATAGATGTGCCTGGGAAAGCCAGGAACAAGTCCAGGCCACCCACAGGTGAGCTGCCATATTGCAGGGTTCAATACGGCAGCCGCCAGCTGTGGGTGGCCACCTACCCACCCAGAATCCTGACCACAAGCTCCCTGCCCTGGGAGCATTGCCTCCCCGCCCTGTCACCCATTTGCTGGCAGTTGAAATATAAAAATCCCTGGTGGTCCAGTGGAAACCCCCCCCCCCAATCGCCTGATCATGGGCATTCATAATGATAACTCCCTGGTGGTTCAGTGGATACCCCCCCATCGCCCGATCACGGGCACTCATAATGATAAATCCCTGGTGGTCCAGTGGATAACCCCATCACCCAATCATGGGCATTCATAATGATAAATCTCTGGTGTCCAGTGGATATCCCGATCACTCGCTGCCGCCACCGGCGACGGGGTGCTGGGTGGTGGGGACCTCAGTGGGAGGGTGGGGAGGGTGTACCACTGGACCACCAGGTAATTTAATTTTACATATGTCCATGATCGGGTGACGGGGGGTTTACCACTGAACCACCAGGGAATTTAGCATTACCTATGCCTGTGATCGGGAGATGGGGGGGTTACCACTTGACCACCAGGGAATTTAGCATTACCTATACCTGCAATCAGGGGTATAGGAGCAGGGGAACTCCCATGGATCCGCAGGGTGTCGGTCCCTGATGGCTGCAGCCTGGCATGGCGCCAGGCGCAAGTCACCAGGGATTGGTGCACCACATGCAAATAGGGCCATAATGACAGTCAAATGGCTCCATTTGCACCTTACATGCATAATGGCCTAATTTCCATGCCCAGTGCTGAATATCGCGGTTGATGCACCTAGCGCAACTGTATTTGCGCTGATGCATCCCCCTGCTCCAGTTCTGTCCCTTGTGCTGGTGCAGTGCATGCACCATCAGTGCTATATTCAATGGTGCTATACCATGGTGCACCATTGAAGACCTGGTTCATGCCCCAGCAGCCCAGTTGCGCTGTTCTGCTTGCACCCTGCCCGGCGCAGGCACGTAATATCCAGCCCATACAGTACTGTGCCATTTCTGCCATGCTAATGGTAATTGACCTAAAATTAAGATCTCATAAGTCATGTTCTGAAATATTTCTTCCCCCCATAAAGCTGCTAACATCTGCCAACAATCTTGTATATATTCACACTCAAAAAATAAATGTTGCATTGTTTCCAATTGTCCCTGGCAATCCTGATTTCCACAACCTCTTTCACCCAACTGCTTGTGCTTTTGGTTATTTCTAACTCTAAGTTTCTGATAACCACAAAGCCAATTAGTATCTTGCATCTTCAGGGGGATCCTGGGTTCTATTATACTAGCTAACAAGTGTATTGTGTTAATACTGGACACCACCTGCAATACTGGGTCCTCAAAATAATGTTTCTCCACAATACTTTTGTAAAAATGCTTCTTATCCTTTCTTAAAAACCAATGTAACTCTATTTTCCATGTTTGAATATATTTTAACGTGGTTTGTAAATACATATGGAGGTTTTTGTCAGAAACATGCCATTTCCCCCTCCCCAGCTTGTAAAAAAGGTGTGCCCCGTAATGACATGCAAAGTGTACCCATAGCTGATGCCTCCATCAAAAAGGATTTTATCAAACTGTAAAAGAAATTATCAAACAGAAACACCAAAGGATGAATCATGTTCAGACCCCCATCTTTCCAGGCCCTATAGGTGTGGGCTCTTTTAACGGAATTTAATCTACTCCCCCAAAGTAGAAGAAAAAAAAAGACTCCTAACTTTGGCATGCATGTGAAATGGCATAGGAAAAATATGAGAAACATACAGAAAAATGGGTTATGTATGCTCAAAGCAGGAAAATCCGTTTCCGCCTAGTCATTTTCCATGTTTGCTGTGATGTCACTTTCTCTGATGCAACATCAAAAATATTCTCCCAATTAACACTCTCTGCTCCTGCCGTACCAAAATAAAGACCTAAAAATTTAGCTTTCTCTCTGGTCATACTTATAGGAAAGATGTCCACCTCCTGGGCTGAACTGAAAATCAAAACCTTACTCTTTACCTGATTAATCCCAATACCCATCACCTTTGTTAATTGTCCTATCATCTGCAGGATCTTTTTCCCTGAATCCAAATCTGCTACTGTAAATATGAAGTCATCCGCATATGCTGTAATTTTATTAAAAAACACCCCTGCTAAATTCCGAATAGGTAAGAAATCCCTATCAGATTCTATTAACCGTAATATCGGGTCTAATCCAAAGACATATAAAAGAGGGCTCATAAGACAGCCTTGTTTAACCCCATTCCTAACCAGAATCGGAACCCCAAGATGTCCATTGATTAAGGGCATGACCTGTGCATCTACATATAATGTTTTATCAAATTTATCAGATGACTCGGTGTACCATAATGTTGCAGTACTGCCCAAATATACTCCTGTCCAATAGCATCAAAGGCAATCTCCTGGTCAATGGACAACAGGTACCCACCCAACCTCAACCTTAACCCCTGATCCACAATCTCTTGTATAGTGACTAAATTATGCACAATATTCCTTCCTGGAATCGCATAGGTTTGGGCTGGTATTATCACTGCTTGTGCCAATCTGGCCAACCTAACTGTTAAAATCTTTAATATTTTATAATCTGATATAAGGAGAGTGAGAGATCTCCAATTTTTAATATCATGGGGCTCTCCTTTTTTATATAAAAAGGTCACGACCCCCTCCTTTATACTAGGAACTAATCTGTTCTCCTGCCACATAACCATATACACCTGCTGTAACCAAGGTGTTAAAATATCAATAGTTTATAAAAAATTATTCGGGATACCATCCCGGCCTGGTGTAGTTCAAGCAGATAACTTGCTTACTGCTGCCCTAATTTCCTCCTCTGTGAGAGGGGCAACCACCATTAAGGTCTCCACTGATGACAATGGAGGAATCTCTAAATGTTCAAAAAAATAGTATATTTCTTCTAGTCCCTGTACCTGGAATTTTGCCTGAATGTGTGTCTGTACTATCTGCTGTATCCCCCATTTATCTTGTATTAAAGCACCTTTACCAGTCTTTAATCCAGCAAAAAACATTTTCCCTTTTTTCTCCTATTCCACATCATATGGATTGACCTGTTCTTTTGTTCCTCTTGTCTGAAATTTCTGTTGCTTAACCACCTTACATCCTTTCTCTTTGTGAAAAGCATACATCTTTTCTTTGGGTAATTTAAGTTGTTCTGAGGTATCACTTCCCCATCATAGGTTTGTGATAGTAGCCTTAAATATCGAGCCCTCCATCCTAAATATTGCACATACTTAGATCGAGTCCTAGTCCCTGACCTTTGAATAAACCAATCTTTAAGATCTTGCTTGGTATCTTCCCACCAATCAATGGGGCTGTCATACAAAAAGGTAATGTCAGCTCTTACTTTAATGAGCTCTCTAACAGCTTGTTGGGAGTCTGTCATTTGTAGTAGTGTCGCATTTAGTTTCCAAAACCCCCTCCCAATGTATAGTCTTTGTTGACACTCCATAACTACTTGGACCACCACATGATCTGATGTTTCCAATGGGAACACTGAAACTCCTGTGCTAGTAATACTGTCTGACACAAACCAAAAATCTATCCTAGAGGAGAGTCGACACTTATAAAAAGTATGACATGGTTCAACTTTTAATAAGTCATAAATATCACACAATTTATTTTGATCTATAATTCTTTTTAGAGTATTAGTGTCACTAAAGACTTTTTGTGTCTGCCTCCCCCAATCTCTGTTAGTAAGTCCACAATTAAAATCCCCCCATAACGCCAATTTTGAGGTATTCAGATATTGCCCAATCTCCTTAAAAAGGGCTGAACATTCTGCCTTTGCTTGAGTACTATGAATGTTAATTAGTCGATATGCAATGTTGTTCAAGATCACATCAACTATAAAGGCCCAACCAGGATGAATATCTAAGACTTGTAAGATTTTAATGTCAACTCCCTTAAACAGAAAACCTACTCCCAAGCATAAATTTTCTCCTAATGACCATATAGAAGACCCCCACCTCGAGTCCTTCTGTGCCATTTTGATGTCTGCCAAAACATGTAGTCTTGTGTCTTGCATAAAGAAAATCTGCCCTTTACTGGCAACTAAGCATGCAAAGGTCATTTTCCTTTTCTCTGCTGAGTTAATACTATTTAGATTAATAGTAATAAATGAAAAGCACCCTGCCATAAAGGAAACAAAATTTTAAACATAAGAAAACTTAGTATGTCAACAACATCGTTTCCACTTTTTCCTCTTTTTAGGTTTGTGTTTATCCCCAACCCCCACTTCCTGCATCCCCTCAGGCTGTGAACAGGCAATAGATGAAATATCAGATTTCATGCCCTCATCCTCTACCTCTTGTTCAAACAGGGCAGTATACGAATTCCCTAATGGAACAGGGTCTGATTCAGAATGAACATGTTGGTTTTCCCCCATATGCTTCCCTGACCTAGATCTGGTAACACGTTGAAAAGGGGAGGTCTTGTGTCACTTCTGGTGGTGGCATGACATTATCAGCTACCTCTCTCTCCCCATGATTCTTCTCTCCCACCTGACGGGATCCTTTCTGTATGGATACTTCTTGGGAAAGAAGAGGTGGAGAGGAGGGGGTCTACAATCACACCATCTCTGTGTATGTTGATATCTTCCTCCAATGTGTCAGGGCCTATCCTAGGGGCAGATTGGTTTCCAACCAAGACCTCAGAATTAGGGACAGATTTTCTTTCCTTGGTCACCCTTTGTGGTTTAGGAGCCTGTGGAGCTAAAGTCATCAGCAATTCTTTCATACACATCTGTTCCTTTTGTGCAGTGGCTACATACACATCTTGCTGTCCCCTTTGGGCTTGGTCTAAACTATTGTGAGATGCCCACGAGCATGTATGAAACTAGTGCCCATGCTCCTCACATAGATTACACCTCATTGGTTGATGACAATATGCACCAGTGTGACCCACTTCCCCACACAAACCACATTTTTGTTTGTCACAAACATTACTTAAGTGCCCCACATCTCCACATTTAAAACATGCACCTGGCTGTCCAGGATAAAAAATCACCCCCCTATCCCTTCCTAAAATAAAACAATTCGGCAGGTCTTGTGTTTGACCTTGCTTCATTTTCAGAGCTACTTGATATTTCCAGCCCCCTGTCCATAACTGTTCATCATCTAGGATTGGCACTGGATAACCTTTCACCACACGATGTTGTTGTAACCAGGACATGATATCCGAAACATTAACCCCCTCGTTGCAAAATAGAATAGTTATTTTCTTTGTTAAAAGCTTTGTCAGTGGTATGGCCAAGAAAGGTCTCCATAGGGGAGTGTGCTTCAAAATTTGGTACTGCTTCCAAAATCTGTCTAACCCTGCTGGATGTTTAAAGCTTATGTCAAACAAAACATCTCCTGGTACATGGATTAGAGCATAAACTTCATATGCATAGTACTTCTTGCTTCCCTTCAACAACTCCCTGCCCACAAAATGCCTGACTGGGACCTCTGATATTTCTCCACAAAATTTCAGCTGGACAGCATTTTGCCTAGCTGCTGGCTCTGATGCATGCCATACTTTTTCAGGGAAGAGCTGCTCATTTGTTCTCCCATGCCAAAACTTTTTAGGTGGAATAGATGCTTCTATAGGTTCTACCTGAGCTTGCAGGGCCTCTACTTCCCCAGGTTTCTTTAGAAATTGATGATCCTCACTCTCTTGGGGGGGCAACTTCTAATAAAGGGGTATCACCTTCTAAACCCCTAATCTCGGTAAGAACTGGATTCTGGTCTGAAAGATCTGTTAGTATTGTCTTAGATGCTGGGGAGCATTGTCCTGGCATTATATCAGGTGCAGATGACTATTCAGTCATGAATGGCCTATCAGCGCCTTGTGTTATTAACTTTGATAAGGAATCACCATTTTTCAAACCTAAAAGATTTGTATCCCACCCAGCGCCAGTCAAACCTTTAACCCATCCAGTTGCTTCTAAAGCTGAGGTCACCCAGCTTTCTGACATGGATGAAGGGCCAGTAATTGGAGGAGACATATCTTGTTTTTCCCAGGAAGGAGAGCTGCAACCCAATTCTGAAAGTACAGTTTTTCCTTTTTTTTATTTCCCACTCCCATCCTTCCATGCTCCTTTATGACCCCCTCCACTAGGCATAACTCCAATTTAAAATGAACTTGTACATCTGATGCTCCCTTACTCCCGCCAGCCACATTTCCAGCAATAATGCTGTTGTTAAGGTTTCTAACATGATGCACCTCCTCTTGCTGTACAACTTTAAACAGAGTTTCCTCTGTACACATTACCTCCTTGCTCCCATCTGAGACTGCCACCATATTTATAATTACCTGCACGCTCAGAGAGCTAATCGGATCTACAGCAATCACCTCCACAGCTTGTTCTGCTTCTCTCCGGCCTTCTTGCTGTTTATTTTCTTCAGCCCTTAATCGCATCACTTCTGATGAAACCACTTGCTCTGAGGCTGCTTGCTGCTGCAAGAGCTCTTGTGCAAGATGTTTTCTTAACAAATCCAGTTTAGATTCCTCCTTCTGAATCGTGCGACAGATTTCATCCTCCAAGGCCAAAGAAGAAGACACAGTAGGCCCGGTGGAAACAATTAGTAAATTTCTTTCAGAAAGATCCTCATCCTCCATAGCATCCTCCACTTGCTCATTTGCCAATTCATATTCATCATCCTGACCGATATCCATCCTGCTCCTGGTCTCTAAAGAATGGAGAGCCAAGGAGGAGACCAGCTCCTCAGCCTCCTAGACATCCTGATCCTTTGCTGATCTTGGCACACTGGCCACCAAATCCTCAATCACAGTGCCCTCTAGCAATGAGTAGGGGAATTTTTTATTGATAAAACATAAAATAAAATACAACACAACAACATCACAACACACTACATCAGAACAACAGAAATGAAAACGAAAGTATGTATTACATCATACATGAGTATAAAATTAACCAAAACAACTTGCCCCCATCTTAAATCAGAACAAAACCAAAAAGGAAACGTGACTGAGTATTAAACATCATACTTCTAACCAAACCAATTGTATATTATCCCCCCTCAGGTTCATTCAAAAAGAAGTCTTATCCAACAAAGTACATCATAATTTACCATACTGCACTATTTATAAAAAAACAGGAATAGTGAGTCTCCAAGAAACCTTTATTTGCTATACCTCCTAATTAAGTTATTGGTACATCATTGTCTGTCACCCATGGTAAACCTTTCCATAGCTCTAAGAGTAGAACTTTAGAAAACATTCTCTTTTCTGCATTGTACAACTTGTCAAGATCCGGCATTATTTTGTTGTTTAATTCAATATGATTGCTGTCTTTCTGTTGTAATGTAAATCCACATCTAGTGGTCCAAATACTCCATTTTAGAATAACCATTATCACTTGTAATGTATCCCAGTTCCACTTATCCCATTCTTTAGTAAAGACACCATACATTAAGTTTTCATATGTCAATGTTTTAAATATAGGTTTATTCCAAGACTGTGCTAGAAAATCCCAAAAACCTAAAATAAAAGAGCAGAAAAACAATAAGTGATGTATAGTCTCCTCCTTCTGTATACATTTAAGTCTGCTACAATACCGCCCATCCTGTTTTTTATGTTTCTGATTTGCTTTGATATTAATTCTCTCATGACACGCAATCCAATGAAAATCCCATATCTGTTCTGGAATTCTAGGGTTATTCAGAAATTGTTTCAAGTTCTCCAGATGCTTCTCTGGACATCTTGAAAATATCACCTCCTGAAAACAGACATTAGATAATAAAAAAAATATGTATTTCTTGACAGGTTAGTCACCTGTTGAACAGTACCCTGCCATTGTTTTAACCTCAAGAAGGTACATCTAAGATATTCTGGGATTATAACTGATTTTTTTCAGGACTTTCAAGGCATTTGAATGCCATAAGGCCATAACATGAGAAACCTTTCTAGCCAACAGAGGTGCCCAGCCTATAGGTTGCTGCATTAAAAGAAGTTTTATATTTGTATACAAAAAAAACTATTAAAGAATAAAATAGGGTTTATCATATTCAAGCCCCCCTGTTTCAGGGGCAGATATAAAATATTCCTCTTCACTGGGTTTAATCTACTCCCCCAACAAGCTTGAAAAAATAATACTAAGGAGTTCAGTCTATGTTTTGGGGGAAGAAATATATAACTTAAAAATAAAAAAAAACAGAACTAAAAAAGTTTTTATAAGATAAACCCTTTTGTTTTACTCAATTAACCTCTATTCCATAAACCTACATTCTGCCTCCCTACTGCGAACAGTTTACTTCAATTTAAATCATCCAGTTCACCTTTCCCAAACCATATACCTAATATGTTAATAGGTTTCGGTTTTATAATGATCCCCTCAATACTCTCTATCTGCTGTGAAGCATAATTTAAATTTTGGCCTACACAGTTATCTATATTTAATGATGCACCAGATAATTGCCCAAACTGTTTGCGTAAGTCTAAATCCATACTTAATGAAGACTGAGTCTGGACAGGAAGGGTCATGTCATCTGCATATGCCATGACTTTAAAAGGGAGGTTTTCCTGTCTTATTTGGATTGGCACTACCAGATTATGTTCATTAATTTTCCTCAAGGATCTATAAAGAATCTATACAACATAGGACTGAGCGGGCATCCTTGTCTGACTCCTCTTTGAAGATGTACCAGAGGGTCCTTCCATCCTTGCATCATAGGGGTTACTGTAGCTTTACTGTAAATGGTTTGCAACCATTCTATAAATACCCCAGGGACCTGATAATGTCTTAAAACTTCCCATAGGAATGTATGATTCACCCTATCAAAAGCCTTCTCTTGGTCCAAAGACACTGTAGTTTGTCCCGCATCTACAGTATCTCTCAAAAATAACAAATGATCTTGAATTTTTCTTCCTGGAAGAGCATAAGATTGTGCATTAGAAACAACCTGTTGTGCCACCAAGGCCAACCTACTCGCCAATGTTTTTGTAAGCAATTTAAAGTCAGAATTTAATAAACAAGTAGGCCTCCAGTTCTTTAATAATCTCCTGCCCCTTTTATATATAAATGTTAATATTCCCATATTCATGTGGAGGGGTACTGCCTTGTTAGTTAATATGTAATTAAAAACAGATGTTATCTCTTCTATCAGTTCTGGGCCTATCAATGTTAGTAACTCATTAGGGAGTCCATCAGGTCCAGGAGCATTTCCTCCTGCTAATGTGGATAATGTAGCTGTCACTTCCTCGACTATTATAGGCCTAATTATGTGTGATTTTGCATTGACATCAACACCTGGAACTTGTAAGTCTGAAAAACAGGCCGCGAGACACTCTCTACCAATTTTGAGCACACCATACATTTGTGCCGTATATTGACTTACAATTCCCAGCATACTTTCTTTAAATGAATAGGGAACTCCATCATCTCCCAGTAGGGCAGACATCCCTTTTGCTCATACCTTTGAAGCATAACATGCAAAGGGACAAACCTCACTGAATTTTCCTTTTACACCAAACTGTTGCTGATGATACAAAACCTTGTTTTTTTGTGCATGATAGTCCCTCATATGTTTTTTCACTGTGTTTATTTGTTGTATGAGATTCTGACCAGTATCATGCATCATTGAGAACAGCTGTTGCAGAATTTTCCTCTGTTGTAGATAAAGTACTGTAATTTTTGTGTATTTTTACTTACATTTTTACATAACTTCTGCAATTCTCTTTTGGTATCTTCTCACCATAAGGTAGACTCATCAAAAAGGAAGAACACTGATTTTCTTGCTGATAGAAAATGAACAAGAGTTTATAGTGTCTGTTCATTAGACAATAGGGAAGTGTTCAGCTTCCAAAAACCTGGACCTCTCTGTACTTCTGCCTGTAAGCCCATTTTAATTCCCACTATACTATGATCTGAAAACTCTACTGGATATGTATTAGCTGAAAGTATTGATGAAGAAGTGGACACAAAAATATAATCAATCCTAGAGACTAAAGCCCTTTTTGAAAAGTAGGAGTGGCTACTTTAGTATACGCAAAGAAAGAATCCTTGAGATTTGTACTATTTGAGCTAAAAGATTCAAATCACAGTACTTTTTAAGAGTAGTAGCTTTTAATGGACAGTTAAAATCACCTGAAAAAACTACATGATGGGCAGTAAACAAAAAACATTGTATTAAATTAAGGATTTCACAACGTTCCACTTTTGTCTGGGGCACGTACAGATTTATCAACCTAAATAGAGTAGCTTGTATTAACGCATCCAAGATCAAAACTCTGCCTGGTGCTAAATCATATAATTTTAAAAGATGAACTTCAGGCAATTTAAACAAAATTCCGAGACCTGAACAGGTGTCTTGATCAATAGACCAATATGAAGGCCCAGCATACCATTCTTTTGAAGCTAGCAATGTTTCTTTCAAGGACTGAAAACGAACATCCTGGAGAAAGAAAATACCAAAAGATAAATGTGTCAGAAAGGAAAAAAACACCTTTCTTTTGCTAGCCCTGTTTATACTATTCACATTAATAGTATAACTGGAAAAGGGAATAAACATGGATACCTATATCATTTATATTTCCCCCTCCTTGCAGACTGTTTTTGCAGTTTAGCCTTTCTTTTTTGAGGCCCTTTCCCCCTTTCTTGTTTTTCAGTGTCAATGGTAACGTCTGGCAGAGAAGATGCTACAGAGGAGTCATCAGAATCATCTTCCATAAATTCAGTTTGTTGCACATCAAACTTATTCAGTAAAGGTACTTCAGTTAGCTGTGATTTTAATACAGAAGAACTAGTAGTAGTAAGTCTTGTGGCACTTACATTAGAACCAGGGACACTGGTTTACCGGGATTGAGAAAGGGCATATTCCATTTTGCACATTGTAAAACATGGTATTGTCACCGATGTCTGCCAAGCCAAAATCCGGTTTTACCGGTGTTTGGTTTTGTGTAATTTATTTAACAATTTGTAACTCTGCTAACATGCATTTTAGCAATTTTGACCTCCACTATTACACATCTTTCCATCCTTGTACCAATTGAAAGTTATTTTAGGTACAAGATGTGATGGCAGCAGCAACACTACTGCCTCCATCCCTAAGGTGTGATGGAAGCAGCACTATGGCCCCATCCCTCAGGTGCGATGGCAGCACCAACAGCACTATGGCCCCCATCCTTCTGGTGTGATGGCAGCAGCAATAGCACTATGATCTCCCTCCCTCAGGTGCAACAGAAGCAGCAGCACTGTGGCCCCCATCCCTTAGGTGAGATGGCAGCAGTACTACGTTCACCATTTCACAGGTGTGATGGCAATATCTGCACTATGGCCCCCATCCCTCATGTGGGACGGCAGCAGTACTACATTCCCCATCCACCAGTGGTTATGGTAGAAGCACTACAGCCCCCACCCCTTCGGAGTGATGGCAGTAGCAACAATACAGTCCATATCCCTCAGGGGTGATGGCAGTAGTGACAGCACTATGATCCCCTTTCCTCAACACCCACACCCCACATGTACAAGTTACAAATTACTTGGTATCTTTGCTTGTTAGAACTCAAATGTGAATTAATCTGAACCAACTCCGCTAAGGTGGACTATCTTTGTTTTTTCCTACCTATAATTTAGCTGCCTGAACTGGATTTCTGCCTGTGACACCACTGACCAGGGTTAGGGAAAAGACTTGGGTGTTGGAGGGCCAGCTGGTGGGTGAAGGCTTGAGTGTCCAATGACCACTTGCCTTCTCCTGGGAGGGAGGGCGGGTTCAGGGCTCAGCATTTGCTGGCCCCTGGTGGAGGCTAGAGGCATGACAACATGTCAGCCCTCACTGCAGGAGGGAGCGTGACGGACGTAGTCTTGTGCCTTGACATCATGTGGCCTGTCACACTCCCAAGAAAATGGTAAAACACCCACTGGCCAACCAAAGGACAGCTGTTGGTCCCTCCATAAGCCAGAAGCCCCAGACATGTGTCTGTTCTGACCCCTGCCATGCCCAGGATTCACAGGAAGCTCTTTGGGGCAATTCTACTCCCCTGGTAGCTTCCCATAGGGGTATGGGTCCACTCAATGAAGGGTTACTTTGGGTTACTGGTAGCACAGCAGTAAGGGCAGTGGATGGTGTAGTCGGGACTCAGTAGAGGTGGTAGGGGCCTTGGCAGGCTTGAAGGAGTGGATGGCAGGGGGTAGGAGGAGCCAAAAAAAAACTGCTTGAATTTGTTTCTCTGAAATAAAGTGTCTTCACCTAAAAATCCACATGTGATTAGTGGAAGACCTTCAAATGGATTCATGCATCTCCCAGACTTGTGAATGCTTTTTTTAATTGGTGTCCATGAAAAGGGTGTCTCCCAGTTTTCATGTCTTTGTTCAGATGTGAATTGAGCACTACTCGCCCACCAGCATCATACATCCCTGGGGCCTTATTGTCATTGGCTGTGCTTTCAAAATCCACTGGCCAAACATAAGTACACTTAAATACTTAACATTTGCTTTTTGTTGAAGCAGTCTATCAGAAAACTTTTTATTGTCACAGTGACAAACAGCGGATGAGAGAAAAGGTGCAAGTGATTCAGTTCACCTAAATGGGGTGCTAACTGTGAAATCTTTTCATAAGTAGTAAGGCAGTTTCTTCTTTGTGAACATACATTCATTCAGACTCATTTTCATTCAAACAACTGAGGATTTTGGATGGCCCTACTGATTCTAAACTTGAATATGCTAGTTGGTAACAGTGATCCCGCATTTAGCAATCTACAACCTAGATGCTTATATGCAAAGAATGCAATAAAAATCTGACTAAAATCTAAAAACAAGCTTATAAAACACATAAAATGCATCTGAACATTTATCTTTACCTATGCAAAATCACTGCAGCCCAAGTAAAACTCAGGTAAATTACATGGTACCCTGACTACTATTCTGTGATGTAGTCAAGATATATTGGTATTTTTTTTATATTCTTTGTAAAGCAGGTAAGGCCTACTAGGCAGAACTGTCTGTTTTCTGGAGTGACCTAGAAGCACTGGGGAGGTTAAGTGACTTGCTTGAAGTCACACAGTATGCAAGTGGAGGTTGTGGGAATCAAACCCAAATCTGCTGGACGTACCCAGTTCAATCACTGTTTGTTACTCTAACCACTAGGCATGAGTGGTTAAAGTGAATGGCTGATTACAACAAAGCAGTGTGGGTGATTTCCTTACTGACGCTATATGCAGCAAAGCGGAAAGAATGCAAAGCACAGCAACATTCATTTTAAGATGCTGAAATCTGGGTCAGCTCGCTGGTGCTGCGGTAGCACTATTGCTTGCAATGCTAGCAACCCAGGGTCAGAAGCGTACTCGGGTTGCTGGAGGTCTGGCCAGGGGAGTAGGATCGAGCACCTGGGGGACTGCTCTCGTCCTCTGGGGAGGGTGGGCTGCAGCTCCTGCTGGTGATGCAATGGTGCTGCAGAGTGATCAGGAGGGGAGGACGCTAGCCAGGATCTGGAGCAGTGGCATATCTCTATGTGACCTACCTCCTTGAGTCTCCTCTAGTTCTGGTGCCCTCAGGGACAGAGACCAGAAAACCAGGAACAATCACCCCACATCAGCCACTGGTACAAGGGGCCCAGCTGCCCCCGACTTCATAACCAGGCTCCATGAGGGACCTACTGAGCTGCCCAACACACACTAAGGGAGTGTATCGGGGTGACCTGGGGTCCCCTTACTTCCCACTTGGGGGGTAAAACCCAGGCAGGATAGGGGCAGGCCCACAGAAGCTCTCAGGCATTACCTGGGGTGAAGCTAGGGATACCCAGCTAGGATCTCTGAAAAGTGGAGACTGATGCTGTGAGAAGGGGACATAGAAAGAGAAAATAAAAAAAATTTAGAAAGATGCTGAAATCTTAGAGATTCTGTGCAGTGACGTGCAATTTCCGTGAGGCACCGGTACAAGAATTCAAAATCCGAAAACCAAGCAGGATTCCGTGATTGTTACCGGTGTTACCGGTAAAAATGGAAAACCAGGGTCCCTGATTAGAACCAATTTCAGAACCAGTCTGGGGAGGAAGGGGGGGAGGCATAAGATCTCCACTGGAATGAGACCCAGAGGTGGAGGGACAGGTTTCAGAAACAACAGACATAGCATCGATATCTTGAATTGTGGTTTTCCCCTGAGTCTGTTCTTCTAAAGAGGTTTCTTTTGATTTTTCCAAGTTAGCATAAGTCAGTAAAGCTTCAGCGGTGTGTGGGGGAGACTGAGAGGTCCGGGGTGGGCTCTGCCATAGAAACCCCTTGCTGAGGTTGCAATCTAGCAGAAACCATTTTCTTTTTTTGCTTCAAAGTGATTAACAAGCACCGCTCCTCCCCATCAGCCTGGTCAGGTATGTTATGTGCAGCCCATTGACAATTTTGAAAGGTATGGCCTATCTCTTCACAGAGATTACACTTACATTCATTTGTACACTGAGAACTAACATGACCCAGTTCCCCACAGATATTACACCTAATCTGATCACATTTGCTACTTAAGTGAGCCACTGAGCCACACTTGTAGCACATTTTTAGCTGTCCCACATAAAAAAGAATATCCCTATCCCATCCCCCCAAAAAGAGTTAGGCAAATGAATAACACCAGTAGCAGTAGTTTTTAACAAAACTTTAACCTTCCATCCCCACTCCATATGTTCTCTGAGTCCAGTATAGCCACTGGTTCTTCAAGTACTGTACATTTCTGTTTCAGCCAATAAGTAAGGTCATTGACACTGACCCCCTCATTGCGAAATAACACAGTAATGGTCTTCTGTGCAGGCTTAGTCAGTGGTATTGCAACAAATGGTGCCCAAAGGGCAGATTTCTTTAGTGTAATATACTTTTTTTTTTTTTATACTCTTTTTCTCCCTAGGGCCACCAGTCTGCCTTACCTCTACACATCTGGCATCCTCTGGGTATTCAGGCCACCATCTCCTGGGATTAGTCTTCAGCTCCACATTCGGGCCCGCAGCTACCCCCGTGGCTTACCCCCCATGGTGGGGTGGAGGGGAGGTCTCCCCTAAGGTCAACCCCTCCAGATCAGGATCCAGTAATCAATCGAGTCCCCTCTGGAGATGGCCATCATGTCGCTGTGACTAGTGCCCTAATTTTCACTTCTTCTCCCCCAGCGGCTGGTGCAATGGCCTTCCCTAAGGCTCCGGCCTTGTGCATGCACATACTCCAAGCGGGAGGCGTCTACTTGCATGTTCCTCCATGTCCCTGCCAGTGCTCTACAGCCACCCCAGCTGCCGCCAGAGGCCGCTAGAGCACCGATGGCAACCCACCCCCCTCCCCGGAGAAGGAGAGCAGTCCTACGGATGCTCCATCCTTCTTCTCCCCTGCCGACACCTGATGACCCAGGATCGTTCCCGAACCCAGGTCGCTGGCATAGCGTGAGGTGTGGTGTCCAGCGCCTCAAGCCTCAGCACCACCAGGCTGGCTCTTAGTGTAATACACTTAATCCAAAACCTTTCCAAGCCATTGAGAGACTTAAAACTAACACTGAACGGAGTTTCCCCAGAAACATGGATCAGTGCATATAGTTCATTGGAAAAGAATTTCATAGAGTCCTTCAAGAGAGTTTTGGCTACAAATAGTCTATCAGGAGGTTCAGACATACCTCCAGTATAGGACAGATGCACCGCATTATGCCTTTTAGCTGGAAAAAAAGGAAACTTAAATAAAGAGGAAAATGACCTCAGAGCATCTTTATTCACAATATTAAGAGGCAATTGTGGTAAAACATTAGATATATTGGGGTGTCCCCCATTCTGAGCGCTATGTTCAGAAGATTCAGCATTTTGAGGTAGCTTTAAAACCAGATTCTGTGTTAGCTCGAGTTCAGGGGGTCCCTCCAAATCCGGAATTTGTACAGTAACAGGTGCAGAATTTGCAGTTGACTCTGGCATACTAATAGGCGATGAGCCCAAAACCCACTGACCTGTATGTTTATTCTGCTCCCACCCTGCATTTTGCAAGGCGGTATCCGCTGACCACGCTACCTGTGGAGTAACTTCACCTTCTGCAGCATGTCTTAGGCCAAGTGTCTGTTCACCCAAAATTGCCATACCAGACCAATTGCTGTAAGCTCTTTTCCCTACATTTCTTGGTGTTCTACTTGCACTATGGCCACCGCCCAGCTCCCTGAGGAATCCTTTGATGCACCTACGTCATACTTGCTCAGCCGTGCTCCCTTGACCGTGTCTTTCAGTTTGTCAGCTTTAATATCATGGAGTTTCTTTTGTAGTTGCATTTTTTTAAACAAGTACTGCTTTTCCTCAGCAACAAGCTGTACCATACTATCTGCAGTTTCAAAAGAAAAGTGTGATTGCTCACCCGGAGTATCCAGTGGAAGTTCACTGTTATTACTGCCATCAGAAAAACTATCTTCTGGCAACTCAGGTAATAAAGTCATCTGTGCAGGGTCAGAGTCAGTTTGAATATGGTCAACAGCAACATCCATTGCATTAGCAGCAGAGTCAATATTCATGGAAGGAACTATACCAATATCCAAAGCAGCAGTTTGTTCATTAAGAATCATCTCTTCCTCCTCCACTCCAGTAGTCTGCTGAGCAGCCATCTTGGTACTGCAGACAAAGGGGTTCCCTCTGCTCACAGGAAGCAAAGACCCCTGCTGGAAGAGTAGGGGAATTTCCCTGGTGTCTTGGCCAAATTTCCCCCATTCACTAAAAATACCACCAACAGCTTAATCTGGTTCAAGGCCAGTTGGCATTTATCTGTATCCTGCTCCCCCCTGGGTCGTGCCTGAAAATAGGCAAAATTTGTCTAGTGCACTTACCCGGTCAACAAAAACTAACTAACTAAGTGGGTAGGTGGAGGAAAGAGATTTTTATTCAGTGTTTGGGACACTTTGAGACTTGTCTTTAAATTTGTAACAGGTAGTTTGGGGAACCTAGCTCAGTGAATTAAAGGGAACATCTCTTCAGCCTTTTATTCTGTTTCCCTGTGTAGTTTGTAGGCGTACACAATGATTGCCTCTATTGCATGCTCCTAATTTCGTCGGGACTTTTAAATGTAAGTAAAGGTACTTAAGTATGATGTGAAAAGCTGCTTGACTGCATTGCAAAGATATAAAGCATCCTGCAATTTTATGATGTTTTTGTGCTAAAGCCTGCAGTAGTTACACTGTTTTAATCAGTGCTGTTGCTGTCCTCTGCAGTCCCTGGGCCCGATGCACAAAATGTTTGGACAGGCACAAGCCCAAGGTGCGCTGAACACAGGGTGCAAGGGGTTTGTGATGGTCCCCGGCCAAAAGTTGGGATACACAGCTGGTGTGCCCCTGACCCGATGTTAGACCAGCTTTTTGTTGGTCTACTGCTGCCTCCCTTATTACGGGGTTTGCGCCACATGTCTGGCACAAGCCACAGTAAATGGGGTGAAGTGTCACAAACATGTGCAACCTTTGCGAATTGGGTGCACAGTGCACTGACATGGCAGGCGCAGCACTGGGGTGGACGCAGGATGGATGCAAGCCATGCATCCACCTTTGTGAATCAGGCCCCCTATGTTCTTGTCTTATTCTGGCTATGAAACTTTTCTAGGCATAGTAAATGCCCCACTGTTTTCTGTATTTTAGAGTGTATCTGAGTTAGAACAAAATACTTTTAGAGACTATAGGTACTTCACAAGACATGTAATAGAAATGAATAAGAGTATAACCACCTGGGCAGGGGAAGACCTGGAGGAAGGCCTGGTGGTGAACCCTAGGGACCACTGTGGTTGGGAAGAGGGCAGAACTGTGGTGCTGGGGGACCTAAATATGCCAGGAACTGACTAGGGAACTATGGTGTCCTCATCTGCCAGGGAGCAGCATCTGCTGGACGTCTTCCAGGATGCGTTTCTTAACCAGATGGTAACTGACCGAATGAGGGAGGGTCGCGTCCTGGATATAGTCCTCTCAGACTGTGAGCTCATCAGGGATCTAGTAGTTGGGGACCTACTGGTGGGAAGTGAGCATGCCATGGTCTGGTTATTCCTGGACCTGGGGAGGGGAGTAGATTGCATGAAAATGATGGTAGTTGACTTCAGAGGTAAGGACATCAAGGGTATAGAGCAGATCCTTTGGGGCTACCTAGATGGGATCAGGCCGGGTATGGACACTAAGAGCTGATGGTAAGTTATTTAAAAGAGGCTCCTGGAAGCTACCAAGGCCTGCTCGAAGGAGTGACGCAAGTAGGGTAGAGCCAGGAGGCCGAGCTGGTGCACAAGGGAGGTCCAGGATGCAGTAAGGGTGAAAAAAAGGCTGCTTATAACCAATACAGACATTTGCATGGGGTTATAGACAAGGAGAAGTATGATATGATAGCCAGGAAGGTCACCTGGGTGGTGAGGTAGGCTAAGGCAGGGATGGAGTGGACGTTGGCTCAGGGGATTAGAAGTTGTGAAAAAGGGTTCTTCAGGTAAATCAGAGAAAGGAGGAAAGGGAAGGGCAGGTTAGCAGGCTGAGTTTGGAGAGTGGGTGAGCAGAGGAGGCAGGGGAGCAGGCAGAGGTACTAAATTATTATTTTGCCTCGGTCTTCACTAGGGAGGATGGTGGAGTGGTACTGCACGGGGAGGGGCAGGGGGACCGGCAGATGGGTGGGCCATGGATGTTGAAATCCCCATTGGGAGGTCGTGGGAAGCCCTCAAGGCCCTAAGAGTGGAGAAGGCACCGGGCCCAGATGGGCTTCATCCCAGGGTGCTTAGGGAATTGGCTGATGTCCTGTCCACTACTCTGGTGGACCTCTTTAACTCCTCCCTTCAGTCAGGATGGGTGCCTCAGGACTGGAGGAGGGCCCATATCATGCCTATACACAAGGGTGACTTGCGAGAGGAGCCAGAAAATTACAGGCTGGTAAGCCTGACGTCTGTGGTGGGCAGTGTGATGGAGGTCATCTTAAAAGAGAGGCTGGAGGGGTTTCTGAAGGCACAGGGCCACCTGGATGATCACCAGCATGGCTTTGTTAGGGACAGATCATGTCAGACCAACCTGGTGGAGTTCTACGATTGGGTGACAAGAGCGCTGGATCAGGGCAGGCCAGTGGATGGCCTCTTTCTAGACTTCAACATGGTATTTAACTTTGTGCCACATTCCCGGCTGCTGGAGAAGCTGAGGGAAATGGGGTGGGGATACGGATGGTCAGGTAGATAAGAAACTGACTAGCAGGGCATTTTCAGAAGGTGATAGTTGGTGGGAATTTCATCTCCCAGGAGAGTCATTAGCCGGGTCCTACAGGAATTGGTGCTGGGCCCACTCCTGTTTAACGCTTATATCTCAGACATTAGAAGTGGTATTAGCAGTGAGATGAGCCTCTTTGCCAATGAATCAAAGGTAGGGGCAGTGGTGGATGGGAAGGAGGGGAGGTTGACACTCTGGGGGGACCTGGAGACTCTGGAGGGGTGGTCACGGACCTGGAAACTAAGGTTTAATACTGGGAAATGCAGGGTTCTACACCTGGGGGCCAGGAATCCAGCTCATGTGTACACCTTGGGAAGGGAGACACTGCAGGTTTCGAGAGGGGAGAAGGACCTTGGGGTGGTGGTGGATGCCATAATTAACAACTCAGAGCAGTGTAGAAGGGCTGCAGCTGAAGCAAATAAAATGCTGGTGTGCATAGTTAGGGGGATAACCTTGAGAAGCTGAGAGGTGCTCCTTCCACTGTATAATTGCCTGGTTAGACCACACCTTGAATACTGCATGCAGTTTGGGTGTCCTTACTTAAAAAAGGATATTGCTGCTCTGGAGAGGGTCCAGAGGTGGGCAACCAGGATGATACAGGGTCTGCGTGAAAAGTCCTATGGGAAGAGACTCGAGGAGCTCAACCTGTACTCCCTGGAGGAGAGGAGGGACAGAGGGGATATGATCGAGGTCTTCAAATATCTTAAAGGAATAAATAGGGTAAGCCAGGATAGGGTGCTTCAGCTGACAGAGGTGGGGACCACCAGGGGACACACAATGAGGCTGGACAGTAGGAGACTAAGAGGGGGACAAGGAGATGCTACTTCACTGAGAGGGTGGTGGAACCCTGGAATGCTCTGCCGGAGAAGCTGGTGGCTGTTGCAACTGTGGAGGGCAACTGTGGAGGGGTTCAAGAGAGGCTGGGATATGTATGGGGGAGGGTGCATCTCAAAACCCCGTGTCGGGGGATGGTGTGGGGGACCACGTGTGGAGGGTGGGGGCGGCCATAACAGTGCCCTGTCCAGGCACTGATCCCCGAGCAGACTCGATAGACCACAGGTCCTACTCTGCTGGCTTCTTGGTATCAGCTGCTACAATGCCTTGCATGAGTGGTGTCATAGCTTTTGGAATGGAGACAAACAGGTTTTCACACCAAGGCAACCCCATTTGTATTTAAATTAGGATGACATTGGGGGATGCTAGACAAGGAATCATAGTTTATGCCTATGAACTACACAGGTATACAGAAAATAGGCTGAGGGGACTTTCCCTGTAAACCTGGGGGTGAGTACATAAGAAAGCCCTGTGAATAAGGTGTATGATTGGGTGGTGGAACTGCCAAAGGCTTAGTGCCTTCTAACAAGAGCACTACACTGTAAAAGACTCCCATGCCCAGCATGTCCCATCATAGTTGCTTCCCACCACATATGTGAAACAGTGCAAGATTGGGACATTTGCGTTAGACATCTGCAGGTATCTGTAGGTAGTCCACAGTCTGCAGGAGACTCTGCAGGAGAAACGCCAAGAAAGGTAGGAGCTAGTACACTATTGTGTTCTGGAATACTGAAACAGTCAGCCTTAGGATAAGTAGATACAGGCAGTATGTTAACATCTGGTGGGTAAGGAGTATTAGGCACCAGGATAAGGTAAATACAAGCAGGAGGGATGAAAGGGGAAATTAGGAGACGCCCTAACTAGGGTGGGGTATCAAATTAGGTTCAGGCAATGAGATCAGAAGTAGTAAACACCCAGAGCAAGTTAGGCACAGATAGGTTGAAAAGGGAAAACAAGGGACACACAGTCTAGGGTAGGGTACCAAATAAATTTCAAAGGAAGAGGTAGGAATTCAAGCAGGCATGGAAAGGAGACAATAAGGTACAGGAATGTTTCAACAGGCACCAAAGGTAAAAGAAAGAAAGAGCATAGGAGTGGTGCAGTGCAGTGTGTATGAAGCTGCAGTTTTTTTGGATGATTTATGGAGTCAGAGGCATTGCCCCATTTGTACTCACCTCTCTGGATTGAGGGAGCAGGTTGCTGGACTCTGTGTCAAACTGGCAAGGGTGCAGATAACCTTCTGCCCCACCCAGGGGCCACCAAGTCTGCCATATAAATGAGGAAAGGAAGAAGGAAGGAGTAAATGAGACAGGTAACAGAGAAGTTAACAAGGGAAGAGGTGGGTTGGTGGAGCATCAGGGACAGCACAGGTGGGGGGAAGCAAGGAAGCAGACAGGGTGGGAGTAAGGTATGGCAAGCCATGTGTACCAATGCAAGGAGTCTGGGAAATAACTTTCTTGACCTGGAAGATATCATAATGGAGGCTACCCTGGACTTGGTGTGCATAATGGAGTCATGGTGCACTAACAGTCATGAGTGGGACTTGGTCATACCAGGCTACTCTCTGCTCAGGAGAGACAGGGAATGGAGATAGGGAGGAGGGATTGTACTATATGTAAGGGTGAAAATCAAGGCCATGGACGTGCAGGGGAACCCAGACGAAAAGGAAGGGCTGGAGGTACTGCATGTCATTCTTGAGATAGGCGCTGGGGATGCTATCTGTACAGGGGTGGTATACATACCTCCAGCACAAGGAGAAGTGGTGGATAAGGCACTTGGGGAAACCATTATCAGGCCAGCAATTAACGGGGGTGCTGCTAGTATGCTGCTAGTTGATCACTTTAGTCTGCCAGATGTGGATCGGAGCCTTCCTACTGCAGTTTCAGGAAGGGGCATGGCCATCCTAGACTCCGTACAAGAGACTTTTCTCAGGCAGCTGGTCAGTGAACCCACTAGGGACAAAGTAGTGCTGGTCCTTATGCCTACAGAGAGGGACCGCATTGCAGATGTCACAATGGGCAGTCCCCCTAGGTACCAGTCATCACTGTACAGTTTGGTTTAATATTAGGATGAGAACAAAGGCAAACCACATGAGGATGAAGGTCCTGGACTTTAGGAGTTTGGATTAAAAAGAAATGGGAGACTGCCTCTGAAACAGCCTTGCTGGGGGGAGATTGCCAGGGAGGGGTAGAGGTACAGTGGGGAAAAATAAGGGAGGGCATAATTAAGGCAGCCAGTCACTGCTTGAAGGTAGTGAGTAAAAGCAGAAGTAAAAAGAGACTGTTATGGTTCTGTAAGGAAGTGGCCAAAGTGGTGAAGGAAAAAGGGTGTCATTCAGGAGATACCGTAAAAGGAAATGCAAAGGGAGGAAGACAGGGAGGAGTACCAAGTAAAACAGAGGGAAGCAGGAATGGTACTGAGGGGAGCAAAGACACATACAGAGGAAATGTTAGCCAAGGGGGTAGCTAAACAGGATAAGACTTTCTTCATGTACACAAGTAAGAAGAGGAAGGCAAGGGGAAGGATAGTGAGGATATGGAGAGTGGCAGGGTGGGACTGCACAGAAGAGGACCAAGAAATAGCAGGCATCCTGAACAGGTACTTTATCTCAGTCTTCACAAAGGAGGGAGGCGGATGGACCACAAGACAGCAATAGGAATGGGGGGGCACAAGTTCATTTTCAGAGGAGAGAGTCCCGAAGGGACTTGCAGTTCTGAAAGTGGACGAAACAATGGGACTAGATGGGTTACACCCAAGGGTACTAATAGAACTCAGGGAGGTGCTAGCTTCCCAACTGACAGCCTTATTCAACAATCCTCTGGAAGTGTGCAAGGTTCTGGAGGAATGGAAAAGTGCAGACATGGTCCCTTTACATAAGAGGGGCAGCAAGAAGGAGGCTAGCAAGTTCAGGCCAGTCAGATTCATCTCAGTGGTGGGGAAATTAATGGAAACCCTGTTAAAGGAAAGATTGATAGAGTATCTTCAATCCAATGGGCTGCAAGACTACAGGAGCATGGATTCACAGTGAGGAGGTCATGCCAGAGGGATCTGACTTGATTTCTTCGACTGGGTGACCAGGGAAGTAGATAAGGGGAGGGCAGTGGACAGGGCCCATCTGGACTTTAGCAAGGCCTTCAACTATGTGCCACACAGGAGATTGATAAAGAAATTGAGCAGCCTGGGGGTGGGATCAAAAGTAGTGAATTGAGTTAATGAAAAGGAGACCGAGGATGATGGTTAACGGCAGTCACTCTAATGATGGGAGCGTGGCTAGTGGGGTGTGGCAGGGCTCAGTACTGGAACCAGTCCTCTTCGGTGTCTTCATAAGTGATATTGCAAAAGAACTGGAAGGGAAGGCATGACTTTTGACAGATGACACCAAAATCTGTAATGGGAGGACACTCAGGAGGAGGTGGAGAAAATGTGCAGGGACTTTGAGAAACTCAAGGAGTGGTCTAAAGCATGGTAGTTGGGGTTCCATGCCAGAAAGTGCAAAATCATGCACTTAGGCCATAGGAACCCGGGAGCTGAGTACAGGATGGGAGGTAGGTACTGACAGTCACTAAGCAGGAAAGGGACTTTGGGTTATCATATCTGGTGACCTCCAAGGGCAGGGCAGTGTGATAAAGCAGTGGGTAGAATCAGTTGGATCCTCAGATGCATAGGGAGAGGTATCTCCAGCAGGAGGAGGGAGGAAGTAAGTGTTGCCACTATATCACTCACTGGTGAGATCCCTCCTGGAGTATTGTCAGTTCTGGAAGCCATACCCCAGAAAGGACACAGATAGGGTAGAGGCAGTCCAGAGGAAGTCAACTAAAATGGTGGAGGGTTTGCACCGAATACCTTAGGAGGAGGTACTGATGGATCTCAACATGTACATGCTGGAAGAGAGCTCAAGAGGGGATATGATAGAGCACTACAAGTACCTCACAGGAGTAAACATAATGTGGGGGGGGTCTCTTTCAAATGAGAAAGAGCATCAGGACCAGAGGGCATGCGCTGAAGCTAGGGTGGGGGGAGGTAGTTTAAGAGGGATGTGAAGAAGTACTGCTTCACCGTAAGAGTTGTAGATGCCTGGAACAGACTGCCAGTGGAAGTGGCAGAGGCAAAAACAGTAGGGAGCTTCAAGCATGCATGAGATAGATGTAGAGGAATATTAGAAAATAGGCAGGGAGGCGGGAGGGTCACTGGAGACCAATTAGGGTCTGCAGAGACAGTCTAGGCAGGGACTATCTGGTCAGACTGAATAGACCAAGGGGTCCTTTTCTGCCTGCAAATTCTATGTTTCTAAGGACCATGATGTGGTCTAAGAATATTCTGTATGATAGTCCTTGGTAAATGACAATTACATCCCAAATCTAGTAAGAAACTGGTGTATTTTCTGAAGTTTAAATGTGCTGGACCTGTACTGCACATTTACAGCTTGATGTAGAAACTGCAGCGCTTTTTACAAGCATGCCACTTGAATGCCCAAGGTGTGATCCTCTCTAATTCTTTTTTAATAAATAACATTCAAGTGTCACCAGTCCAAGCAGATAGGCACAAATTCTTTAATCATCTACCATAATCATCTATCTGAAGCTGTATCTTATGTTTTCTTCCATCCATCGTGACCACAGAGGTACCAATTTCTAGGATACTATACACAGTACACAGTCTAATCTGTTCCTGCCAACAAATAATCCGGTTTGTGAGTCTGTGGGGTTTCCAAGCATTACCTAACACCCGAGTGGCAGAAATCATAATCAAAACTAAATAATCTACAACATCTGATCAGTAAGAGTAATTTCTTCATTTTAACTCAGTGCAGGACTTGATGTGCTTCCTGCTGGGTGATTTTGAGAAGGTCAGCAATGTTTTTAAACACATTTCTGTTCAATTTTTGGAAACTGATGTGCTTGTCAGTTTAACATTAAAACTAGCAAGAAATGCACTCCTCTACTGATGATGCCTTATAAGAATAAAAAGAGCATTTAGCTCAAACAACTGGTACAACAACCCACAAGAGACAGGGCTATCCTAGATCTAGTACTGGCTAACAGGGAAAGGATCACAGATCTCCAGGTAGAAGGTCACCTGGGTGCCAATGACCATCACATGGTATGGTTCAATTTGGCCACTAGAACAAAATCATCCCATTCCAAGGCAAAAATATGGGACTTCAGAGGAGCTGACTTTGATAAGATGGCCAACAGAGCTAAGCTAGCCCTGGCAAAAAGAAATACAGGTGAGGGGATACAGGCAAAGTGGGCAAGCATTAAAGATGCAATACGTGAAGCAACATCCCTTTGAGTTAGAAAAGGAAGTGCAAAAGAAGAAGGAAACCACTTTTGTTCTCAAATACAGTAGCAGAAAATGTCAGAGCCAAAAGGCTGGCCTTCAGGAAATATAAGGGAACGCAGCAGGATGAAGATAGGGAGGCACACCAAACTTCCCTAAGGGAAGCAGGGAAGGCAGTAAGGCAGGCGAATGCCCAAACCAAGGAAGCACTAGCACCAACAGTAAAAGAAGGTAACAAGACTTTCTATAGATACATTAGTGAAAGGAGAAAGTCCTGAGGGGGTATTGCTAAGATCAAAGGGGATAAGGGGGCATGTGAGGAGGAGGACCATGTAAAAGCATCAATCCTAAATAGATACTTCAGCTCAGTATTTACTGAAGAGAAGGTAGGGCAGAGCCCACAGCTCAGCACCATGGACACAGGGGGGAAGGAGGTGTGCACCAGTCCCTTCACAAAAGAAAGGGTCCTACAAGAGCTCAATAAGCTCAGGGTGGACAAGGCAATGGGACCTGATGGCATACATCCCAGGGTACTAAAGGAGCTAAAGGTGGCACTAGCAGAGCCATTATCAGAACTGTTTAGTGAGTCTCTGAGCACAGGAGAGGTCCCAGAAGACTGGAGAAGGACTCATGTGATCCTGCTCCACAAGAGTGGTAGCAGGGAGGAGGCAGGGAACTATAGACCAGTCAGTCTTACCTCAGTAGTGGGCAAGATTAAGGAGACACTCCTTAAGGAAAGGATAGTGCAACACCTCTAATCCATAGGACCACAGGATCCAAGACAGCATGGGTTTACAAAAGGAAGGTCCTGTCAAACTAATCTCATAGATTTCTTTGACTGGGTAACCAGAGTGGTAGACCAAGGGGGAGCAGTTGATGTTGCCTACCTTGACTTCAGCAAAGCTTTCTATACTGTTCCACATAGAAGATTGATTAATAAGCTGGGTAGGCTCAGAGTGGTCAGACATTGGTCAACTGGGTGGCATACTGGTTGATGGGCAGAAAACAGAGAGTGGTGGTAAACGGTATACAGTCAGAAGAGATGCAAGTCACAAGTGGGGTACCTCAGGGATCAGTCCTAGGGCCAGTCCTCTTCAATATCTTCATCAGTGACATTGCAGATGGACTGGAGGATAAGGTTTGTCTGTTTGCAGATGACACCAAGATCTGCAGCAGAGTAGATGATCCAGATGGCGTGGGCAGAATGAGAAGAGATCTGGATAAACTAGCTAAATGGTCAGAAGAGTGGCAACTGGGGTTTAACACAAAGAAGTGCAATATCATGCACATAGGGAAGAGAAACCCTGAAGCCACCTATAGGCTGGGAGGGGAGTTGCTGGCAGTCACAAGGGAAGAAAGAGACTTGGGCATCATCATCACCGATGACATGAAATCATCCAAGCAGACCACTAAAGCAGTAGGACAGGCTAGAGGGATATTGGGGTGTATTAGTAGGAGTACCACAAGTCGGAAGAGGGAGGTAATAATCCCTCTTTACAAGACACTGGTTAGGCCCCATCTGGAGTACTATGTGCAGTACCAGAGGCCACACCTTCACAAGGACATTAACCAAATTGAGGCAGTCCAGAGAAGGGCAACCAAAATGGTGCAGGGACTACATCATAAAACATATGAGGACAGATTAACAGAGCTCAATATGTATACCCTAGAGCAAAGGAGGGAGAGAGAGGTGATATGATTGAAACATTCAAACACCTTAAGGGCATTAACAAGGTGAAAGAGTCTAACATGTTTCAATATAAGAAAAATATCAGGACAAGAGGACACAGCATGAGATTAGAGGGATGCCGATTAAGTGGTAATGTGAGGAAGTTATTTTTCACAGAAAGGGTGGTGTATGTATGGAACGGCCTACCTCAAGAAGTAGTGGATATGAATACAGTGCAAGGCTTCAAACAGGCATGGGATAGGCATAAGGGAGCAATACAGAGGAGTATGAATAGATAGGCCATTGACAGAGCAAAGGCCAATGGCACATTCATAAGGTAGAAAAAGAAATAGGCAGACTGGATGGGCCTTGCGGTTCTTATCTGCCACCAGCTTCTATATTTCTATGTTTCTATGATGTACCTGTAGCAAGCAGTTCATTACACATCAAATGAGTGTACCATGAAATACAAAAAGCCTAAACAGGGAATTTCTGTCACTTCATGTCCATATCAAAATATCAGAAGCAGAATGTCTGGCATTCTGCTCAACAGTCTCTTGGGATGTGACTGGCATAGTTCGGTAATCTGTGGGTAGTGCTCCTAATATATCAGTATAGGACTGATATACATAAGAAATCCATGACAGGCAAGGTGTGAGAATGATGGTGCTTTCCTTTAAAGGTCATGTACAACTGAAAAGCCAGCTCCATACCCTTGAGTATTGCCAAACAGTTCATGTATGTTACAGCTGTGGTACATTTTTCTCAGAGCTCTCTACGCAAACATATTTGTTGCATCATTCTGCGAGCTCAGATGTTTTCAGACAGCTAAAGAAAAAATTATGAAAATACTTAGTGACACAGTGACCATAATCTAATGATGAATTAAAATATCCAGAGCAGATAACTAAATTATTTCCAAACGTAAATGCTTATAGCAACAGAGCGGATTGTTTTGCTTCATGACCTTTATTTCCTGGTGACAACTTGCTGGTTTGCCAGCCAGATAAGAGCATTTTCATTGATCTGCATGTGCTATGCCTCGCGTGAATGGCAAATTATTATTCCTTGCATGGTTTGATAATAACTAGCCGTACATTTCATTACAGCTGCCTATGGGAGGTATTGGGGTGTTAGTATTCACCACAGGTTCTAATGGAATATGAGACACTGGAGACTGTGCTTCAAAAGGCATCCTCCTTGAGAAGTCATCCAGATTTCTTTGTTCTTAGATGTTTGCACTGCAGGTCATTATAAAATCTTCCTCTGGTGGTGCAAGAAATATAGTAGATTTCATATCTCTAGCACAAGACCATGTGTTGCTGCTAGTGACATAAAATGTTTTATTTACCACCCAAATAGCAGCACAGACTCTAGCCATTAAGAGATTATACAGTATCTCTGTTTTGCTGCTTTGTTTTGTTTCCTTTCTGCAGCAGATACATTAATGCATCAGTTCTCAGAGTGTGCCATAACTGAGTCTCCTGAAAGCCATAGAAAAGATCTTGATCCTCCCCGTCATGTGGAAATTATCTTGAGCCCCCTCCATAGAAAAACTACCATACTGTACTATACAATACTTTGCAATGTACACCACAAATAAATTATAAAGCTTTTAAATTTATTCCAGTTATAGTCAAGTAATTCCCCCCAGTCATAAACAGAAACATGCTTGGTTCTGTGTCCTGTTTCTGTTAACCAGTCTGTACATACATAACTAATTACCTAACTAACTGAATATGTCACCTGCCAGCCTGTTTGAACAGCAGTGACATTTCTGATTGCAACACTGGTGACCTGAGTTTAGGAATAAGCCCTGGCGATCAGAGGGCTTGGGGGGAGGTATAAGTGTCCCAGAGGATGAGGTTCACTGCCTCTGCTTCAGTGCTGTCACTTGGGTGATCATGGGTGGAAGCAGAATGGGAGAATGTACATCAGCTGGGCTTAGGGGCATTCTGCTGCCCTGAGCATCTTTGTCCCCCATGAGCTTTGAGCCTGCTGATATCCAAAGGCTAGGAAGTAAACACAGAAAAACCATGACAGCTGTGGAAGGAAGATGTAGCTCACCTCCCTAGCTTTATATAGTCAACTGTAGTGCCCTTCCTTGAAATGCTGGCTGAAAGGAAAACTGCACCATCATATCTTGTAAATTTTATTTGTTTCCATGTCAAACAACTCTTTTTGTGTAGCACTTCAGGAAATATGTGATTGCTTTAGTTAATTGTCACTGTTCATATTAGTCCCTGTAACTATCTTGGGGGTGGGGGGAGGTCACCATTTTCTGGTTGTTGTAATCACATTGTGCCTGAGAGCTGCATTAGCATATGAGAACATGATGTGTCAGCACCCTTTTGACTCCACAGTATGCCTGACTGCTTACTTAGAATTCATCAAAACAAGTTGCAGTGAAGTTTGAAATACCACATTTACCTTCATATAGCTTTGCAAACTGTCTGAGATGTAATGTGAGGTATTTCCCTTTAAATTGCATTTAATTTGTGTGTTTCCAGAGAGTTTATTTTGGGATATTTGTACTTTCAGCATAGAAATACATGGTATAAATGGGTGCTCTGACATCATGTTCTCATGTGCTAATGCAGCTCTCATGGACAATGAAATTTAAACAATCAGAAATTGGAGACCCTCAGGATAGTAGCAGGGGACTAGTATGAACAGTGAAAACAAACTAAAGCAAACACGTATATCCCTAACTGTACAGGAGAACAGTTGCCTGTTGACATTAAAATAGGGTTACCACCTTTTAAGAAGCCCAAATTGGGACATTTCATACTGAGAATTGATTTTTCATGAGGCAGCGTGTAACCTTGACCAATGCAACAGATTTCTTTTCTCAACATAATCAGAACTAAGACTAATTGTTGCACTGTTTCAGTTGTTCATATTGTTTTCTATCATTTTACTCTATTTTAGTTAAGGTATCATAGTTTTCTGCAACATCTAGAAGAAAGCAAGAACATACTTGTCTACTATAAGATCAAGACATTTAGCACTTTTCATGTTTTTTTGGCAGGACACAGCCACCCATATCAGGATTGTCCTGGTTACTCTACATTAAAACAGATAAAATGTACATGATATGATAGTGTAGTTCTCCTTTAACTGAGGTGCCTAGCCTGGCAGCCCTGATGAAAGATCCTTGCCGTGGGGGTCAAGCTATGGAAGCAAAAGTGAGGACGCAGTAAGTCACAGAGACAGAGACAGAGGCTGAAGGGGGCAGGCAGACAAGAAGGGGGCATAAACAGTAAATTATATATGAATACATAACTAAATAAATAAATAAAGCTACCAGTCATTATCCTCTCTCAGTTTCACAAAATTGCTTAAAACTCAAAATTTTAATACTGTACATTTTCAAGCTTGTGTGAGCCTTTCCTAGAAAAAGTTGAGGCCTCCCCTGGGAGGCTGGCCTCACCTTTTGAGAAGCACTGCATTAGTGCAGTTTGCAGCATATTTCTATATGTCAGACTTGGCAGGCAGGGTGATATAATGGTTAAAAGAAAGAAATGAGAAGGAGGAGATTCTTGTACAAATCCCAGTTTAGTTAAATCCTCTCTGGGGACCTTGCTCAAATCATTTAGCTGCTGGTTTCACCAGTCCTCAGTCCTTACAGCAACATTCTGTTAAAACCAGATCCTGCTGAAATCAGGAAGTTACAACACAGTGGGTGGTCCTAAATAAACTCTAAATGATCATATAAAGGAAATTGTTTATAAGCTGTGCATTGTTTAGAAAACATGCTACAAATTGGATGAGAATTGCTGATGCATATTTATTAAAACCAGAATACTAGCTTGTACTGTAATGCAAATAGTATAATGAATAGGTGATTGTGTATTACAAGGTAATAAAGCCATTGAGAGGTTCTGGGGACAACGGAACTTCGAGAGTGAAGCTCAAGATGGTTTTACTACTGAGTCGTACATATTTACCTATTTTCTATTTTCTTTTTTTTTTTAATATATGGATCTAATAACAAAAATCTCTGGCATCAAAAATGGGCACCCGACTACTTTGGCTAACACTCGCTTCGGGTGCTCGACGACTGCTCTGTTTAGGTATGAGTACTAGTCTGAGTATTAGTCTGCACTGCACTGAAGACTCGCTTGCTCGGAGTTGTACCTGTGATTTCCATGGTGAGATGACGGAAAGCAGGATCAACCAGATATTTTTGGAGACGAGAGAAAAGAAAAAAAAATGAAAACACCATGCTGCTATCCCTGAAGACATTTCTCTTGCTAAGCAAGAAAATGAGCTGCCATGTTTTTGAAAAATGTTCTACCCACCCACCCACACAAGAAAAGTGGCCAATCAGAAGGCACGCTTAGGAAGACGTCGTGGCCAGACTTGCACTTGCGCTCTTGAGTTTTGCTGATAATACTATCGTTCAGGTCCCAATCAATACTATTATGGCACATGAACAATAGTATTATCACTCATGAATGGTGGTATTACCACTCCAGGTGTAATGGTATTACTGGGAATCTTTTGTATGCTTTAGAATGGTCTTATTTTGAGAATCCATATATTAAATAAGTTCATACTTTGCATTTTACTCAATCTTGTTCTGTAGTATGTACTGGGCAGTACTATTCATTGTTAGTTTGTGTTTAGCTTAGTTAATTTGTTTGAATAGGTGAACCATTATAAATTTAGTGAGGTACTGTAGTATGCTGTTTATGAAAGTGACTGAAGCATCATTTGTGACCAAACCCTCCCCTCTTCACCACTGCCACCATTGAGATTTCCTGGAGAACGGTCTAGCTGCTAGGGTCTGATTGGGTTCCAGTGCTAATAGTTGCATTTAAGCAATAAAACATGATGTGTGGGGTATATATTGAGATATTATCAGGCTTTGGATGCATTCTGAGGCATGAGACAACACTGAGTACCTTCAACCACCCAAGCAATGGTGATAACCAACACCCTGGTGAGTATAATTTCAACTATAAAATGGCCCAAAGTATTAAAAAATGGCTGATTTTAGTGCTCAGTGGTGAACCATGATGATATTCTGCAATATCGTCATGGAGCAAAGACTGTTTCAGCCAATCAGCTTCCAGGATTTCTCATATCCATTTTATAATTATATTTAAAGCATTATCCAATATCCAGTAAAAAAACAACTAAATATAATATTCAGACACAGTTTAGCTTATGTTAATTTTCAGTATTAATATCCCCATTTTCTTTCTTACTGAGGATATCTACATGAAAATATAATCTTTGCGTCTCAGACTTCATCAACTCCTCCTGTGCCTCCCACCCCCACTGAAGTCATAATAATTTGTAAAAAAAGATCAAGAGGATGAGATGAAATCTTGGGGACAAAAATAATGGTTTCATGAAAATATCCTCAGTATAAAATAATGAGGGAAGGCAGTATAACGCAGTGGTTAAGAGCACTGAGCTGCAAACCTGGAAAAATGGGTTTTAATCTCATAGCCAGCACTTGCATACTCTGTGACCATGAGCAAGTCACTTAATTTTCCTGTGCTCCCAGGATGCACCTGGAAACAAGCATCGGCTTAGCGTGCCTTTCCTGACCCAGAAAAATAAATAAAAAAATCAATGCAGAAAATTGATAAATAGCTGAATTCCATCTGAATATTATATTTGAAAACACTTTCATGGATACTGGAAAAACCTTTTAATCTAGACACTGGGGGTTGAATTTTCAAAGAATTCCAGCATGATTTAACCTCTGTAATCCAGCTTCTTAACTTAACTGTATCCAATTCCTGCTATAACTCTGTGATCTGTATCCCAAAGTGATGTACAATTTCTTGTGTTTCCTCCTTGATAACTATTCTGAGTCACCCCTGAAAAAGGGACCTTTGGGGCTCAGAGGGCCAACCCAGTTAACAAAATTAGTAAATAAATAAAATATGACATGAGTGTCGGACGACAAAAAGTGTGATCTATCTTCTTGTTGCAAGGGCTGCAATATGTGCATCCAGCATTATGCATGTGTCAAGCAGTTGACATATGCATCATATTTCTGCCATAAAGAGAGCGCAGTATGTCAAAATATTTTAAAATTGCACAGAAATATTGTGGTGCATTTGCAGTGATGCAGAGGCAGAACAACTGGCACATGTCCTGAGTCCAAAGCTTTGGAAACCCAGGCCCAGACACCCAGAACCAAATATTTGCAAACACGGGGACAGCTGGATTAGAATCTGCTATGACCTGAAGAACCTTACACCAATGCAGCAATGAACATTTTCATGTCAGTATTTTTTACAATGAGGGCAATATGGACTAAGCTTTATTAATGGAAGATATCTTATGTCAGAGACTAAAAACCTTGTTTTCCTTTTGTGCAATTGTTACACTGATCGATTTTTTTTCCTGAGTTTGCACTCCTGCATTTGAAAAATCTGGCAGCATGAACGTTGTTGGGGCGGGGGAGTGCTCAGCTCAGTGCTGGACAAATAATTATGTTTCAGTCAGAAACTTTATTACTGATACCTAGAGGTTTTCTGCTAGCCATTCTCTGTTATGTTTTTTTTTAACGATACAGTTGGGCACAGCTCAATTTCACATTGGTATTTTCTGCCTCTGGAGCTTCTTGGAATATATGTAACCTTTTCTGTTAACTTCAGGCTTATGTACAAACAATAGGTTAGACAATATTATAACATGTACATAGCTGCAGGACATGCTCAAGTCTGAAAGCAAAATAAATGACTTTCCAGGAAGACATTGGACTAACCACTTGGTGGCAGCAGTCTGAAGCTATTCATATCTAATTAAAATAAGGGTCTCAGAAATGTCGCAATCTAATTGGCTGTCAACATAAGCCACAACGGGGTGTGCATTAAAGGATTAATGATGCATGCCCCAGGGGAATAGTAAAGCATGAGGCCTTGTGTCCTTACACTCATGGGAAGTGCATCATTAATGTTTTAATGCACACCCTGCAGTGGCTTTTTACACTTATAACATAGAAACATAGAAGTTGACACCAGATAAGGACTGCAAGGCCCATCCAGTCTGCTCATTTCTTTTTCTACCTTATGAATGTGCCATCAGCCTTTGCTCTGTCAATGGCCTATCTATTCATACTCATCTGTATTGCTCCCTTATGCCTATCCCATGCCTGTTTGAAGCTCTGCACTGTATTCATATCCACCACCTCCTAAGGTAAGCCATCCCATGCACCCACCACCCTTTCTGTGAAAAAGAACTTCCTCACACTACCCCTTAATTGGCCTCCCTCTAATCTCATGCTGTGTCCTCTTGTCCTGCTATTTTCTTATATCGAAACATGTTAGACTCTTTCACCTTATAAATTTATAAATTAGCTCCTTGTAGACAATGAGGTTTTCCAGCTTTCATAATGAGATCAGGTTTCTATAACCATGTAACATTAGTATTTTAATGCATGGTAATGTGGCAGCTGTTGTCCAGTGAGGTCTCTGGATTTATCCTTGTCATTTTATAATCTCAGTTACTCTGTCATGTAGTGCCTGGTCACCAAGCACATGGTTTCTTCCTGTCAGCATTCTATCCTCTACAGTAGTACTACTGAAAGACTGGAATGATGCATCCAGATTCTGAACCAGCATTCAGTAAGTAGATGAACTACAGCATTTTATTAAAAATCTCCTCCTCAAAGAGGAAAATGTTCCAAAGATACACTTCTAACACTTTCCTTGTGAAATATGTTTTATAATAGCAATATGTCACTCCCAGGAGTTAGAGTAACAGACCACTTATCTTTCCTTAGGGACAATATGGCACTTGGCTGTGCCTCATACCACACTGTGACCCTTGGAGGTTATTAACAAACTGTTAATCTATCCCTGGTCTTCTTTAAGTCTGAAAGCCCATTTCAGGCTAATTCAAAATGAGGGACTGGGCGTCCCAGTAGGTGTCAGCAGTCTGGAGATATTCACATGCATAACCATATATTAAAACAAGGCAGAAGCCATGTCAGGGAAACTAGAGACAGGACGTGATGTCATGACTGGGCAAAGAGTAGATGTTCTCTTGTATTAAACATTTGCAATAGGTGGCTTTACTTGGGCCTAGCTCTGCCACTCGCCATTGTAGCCAAATGAGATTTTTTCTTAAATGGTGATTTTTTTTTTTAAACTGTTTGACACTATGAAATGTTGAGCAACATAAGCACTGCTTACTATATGGTGCAAAAGAAACAATTTTGGCAATGATAATGGCACAGACAAAAAGCCACTGCCAGTCCTGTTACAAATTGTGTTTAAACGTTATTAAAATACTCTCGAAGTTGGTAATTTTATAATAACTGCGGAGCATTTTTCCCCATAGGGAAACCTGGTTGTAATTTGCCATTATAACCAGCTGGTTATAATGGTGAACACACACTGGGTTTCCTTCACTCCATGCATGTGCCAGCTGCTGTCTTCATGTCATTGCGCCAGACACTTTGTCATCACTCAGACTCTGCAGCAAGTAATTTTTTTTTTAAAATGAACTCCTAGAAGGAACTTAGCTTTTTTTTTTAAGTACACTTTTTAAATGAACCACATTACAAGAAAAAAGTAACCGCAAAAGTAAAAGTAAACATTTCAACGGTCAGTTGAATCCAACCGGCCATGGGTGCACAGTGATGTGTTGCTATTTTATATCATTACTGATGAAGAAACACTCCCCAGCACCACCCCATGAATTATTCTATATATTTTGTATATGTGCAATGAAACACGTGAGTTTTCACATTTACTTTTCAAACAGCTAATAAAAAAATTCAGTAGAAAATACTGTTGCCTGGTAAACAGTTGCAGTGTGAGGTGGCTGCTCCCAATTGTATCACCACACGTTATGGGATACACAGATCAGGCCCGCTGCCAGCAGGGGGGTGAGTTTCCCCTGTGATGGTATTTCTCTACACTGCATTTAAATTAGATGATGTACATCTTAATTGTGTGTGTCCAATAACATGCCAGATTGCTTCAGCCACAGGGATCTGTGCCATGCACTGAACCTTTGGTCGACAGTGCTACTGCCATAGTATCCCCTCCCACCTGTCAAACCCTTATGTTTAGGCCTGCTTCTGAGCAGCTGAGAGTTTTAATTTTCATGTGCTTCTACAATTCTCCCAGAGGTCCAGTGTCCCCTCCCATACCCAACTCCTTCAGTAGGCATGCGGTAGATCCACCTCTCCCTTGCCCCATTCACATGCTATGTCAAGAATGGTCCCTTCAACTGTCTCTATCCTCAGACAAAACTCTCCCTCTCTGGTGAATGTCAATACCACCCTGTAGGAATTATTTCAAAATTCTACAGGCTAGGTGGCACTCAGGGTGTGCGGGGGCTGGCATGTGACTGTGCGTGGAAGAGCACGCTATTTACATTCTGGCCTCTGCATTAACATGCCAGCCTCTGCCCCTTCCCTGTGTGGTCACAATGCCCATTGTGGCAGGGACAAGAAAGGCTTGCAACACCTATGGGTAGTGTACAACCAGGTGCAACATTGAACTTTTGCAACAAATTGTAACTGAGTATTAGGCCCCTGTTTTTGTGGTGTCAAAAGTTCCAGCTATTGAGGAGCCCAAAGTATTTTCAATGATAACATGTTGATTTCTTAACGTCATTTTGAAAGGAAATAGGCATTTCTTTTAATAACAAATTGCACCTTTTATATGTTTGCAATGTTGTTCCTCATCTGTATAAATTTGAAACGAAGAAAAAATACCAATACTCTATTTTCTTCTTCCAAACAGCCAGCAAAGAGAACTGGGCATTTACCCCAGTGCGTTGGAGAGAAAGACTTTCAAATGAGAGACTCTGAATCATGTTTGAAGGTGGATCTTCTGCTCTATTCAGTGTTTCAGGTGCTAAAAATAATAAAAGATAGTGGATCTCATGCAAGCCCAAGCCAGACTGATGTGTTGAGCAAACGCAATTGCTCTTTCTCAAAGACTCTGCATAGATCGTATGACACTGCTTAAAAGAACTTTTTATCTTTTCTTGCACATGAAAGGCTGAAACATGATTTGGAGTCTGTCATTTGAAAGTGTGTTTCTCTCCATTGTGTTGGGGTAAGTGCCTAGTTCTCATTGCTTGCTGTGCTGTTCAGCACACCTGAGTCCCAGTGCAGCCTTTTTTTTAGACTGCATGTATTTTCTCCCCCCCAAGTAAAATCTAATTTGAAAGCTATAGCACCTGCCCTTGGGCCCTGTCCTCACTACTCCACAACATCAGCTCCCCCACCTGTAACTGCCCTTAAAGTTACCCATCCATATCCTCACACCTTTTCATGTTACCCCACTCCTTAGTCTACTGTTCTGTATTTTAATGTGGTACCCTCCACAGACTTACAACACACCAAATGCACTTGAAACCTTGCCATGCTCTACCATGTATGTAAATTGACCATGTTATTTATTCTTGTTAATTGACATTGTTATGCTAATCTTGTTGCTATGCTGTGCTATATTGTTGCATCTTCATGATATTGTATTGTTATTGCAATCCCCTCCCCACCCCACCTCCACCCCTAGGATGCATCTGGAACTAGCAATAGCTCAGTATGCCTTTCCTGGTCAAACTGTTTAATAAATAAATAAATCATAACACAGGCTCATAGATTATTAAAAATTGTAGATTTCAAGGATGACTCCATGGTGCTGGGAAAAACATTTAAAAAAAAAACATTTAAATCTCAAAGACAGATGGTTTGCTTTTGGTGAGGAACCTGTGCAACTAGGGAGCCCCTAGTGGCTGCTGGGACTAAGGGGATCTTAGACTGACCCTTCACAGCCCTAAGCCAGTTATAGTCTTTTGTGAATATTTGTCTTATCATGCTATGACTGACTGCTATTGGCAGCATCTACATCTGACTGATTGTATCCTAGCAGCTGTACTGTTACTTTCAAACATTTTGGTTGTTTATGACAAAATATGATTTGCAGCAATAAAACAGATGCATATTTAATTGGCGTAACTTTTTTGCTACAGGTAAGTCTTTTTTTGGACACAGATTTAGATGCAGTTAACCGAGTGCATGCTTGTTTTGACAGTAGAGTGGGCCATTCTTTGATAGAGCTTTTTGAATTTGCTGCCCCTCCCCTTCAGTGTTTATGTTTTGTAGAGCTAGACAACGTTTTGCTGCTCATTGAACAGTAGAACTGACCATTTTGAAGTACAGATTATTAAAATTCTAGTGTGACAACTATTCAGATTTTAAAATAGTTAACTAAAACATATTATTTTGTTGAATAAATCTATGGAGAGTTCCAAATAAAGAGAATTATTGACTAATACAGTCTGTGAATATTTTCATTCAAAATTTGTAACATCTGTGTACATATCAAACATTATAAATATGTAGACTTTGTATGTTATTTAAAACAATTAAGCAGCTGCAAATTTTTATAGAGCAAAATGAAAAAAAATAAGAGCTTGGCATAATTAATGGTTAGAAATTGTGCTGACAGTCCTAAGGCTTCTCTGCTCAGTCACATTATGCTAATAAATTATCTTTCCTTTATATAACCTATTACACGCAAGGTTAAAACATACCAACAGTCGCTGTGCTAAACATTGTAAACATGAGAGATTTACAACATATTTCTTTTGAAAATGCATTTTTGACACTGTTTTTACACAGCTCATAAATTCGACACAATAAAGAGTATTTTGTGAGAAAAAGGAACTTGCTGCTGTTCTGTGAAACATCAGAACCTGAACTGTGAAGAAAATGCATGATCAAGGTATGACATTATCCATGTTTATAAACCCTTTTAGTCCTTGATATTTGACTTGATGAGTCAGAGTTAGCCCATAGTTGGCATTTCACTGCGTACACTCCTACATTCTCTGCAATTACATGAGCTTTAAGCGAAAATGGTACTACTCCATTGGCTCAGTTGATTTGTTTGTTCCAGTATGTTAAAGGTTAATTGCTTTTATCCTTCAGACTCCGTTATATAATGTAGACATTTCACCACCCATAATAACCAAGGGCTCAGATGCTGTAATCATCAATTAATTAAGTTTCTTAATGTGCTCGGTGTTATTAATTGTGAATGAAATAACATCTCAAGGAAAAGCTTTTTAGAGGCATTTCAGCATTCTAAAGAATGAAACCAGAACCACTGTTTGTTTTCTTTTTATTTTCTATTTAATTTCTTTATTAGTTCTCAGAGATTAATATTTGTTAATTGTATTAATTGTGTTTTAACTTCTCCTGGCTCATATGTGTGTATCTTGAGAAAGATGTAAATTTTCTATATTACTAGAACTACAAACCAGTGAGCCAGATATTAGTAATTTGTAAGATCATAGAGGTAGTCCAAAGAGAGAGCAGTATTAGAAAAGCATGTAGCAAATAAACTGGCAGGGGAAAGTAGGCATGGATTTATCAGGGGTGAGTCATGCCTAAGTAACTGGTTAAGCTTTTTCAAACCAGTAAGTTAGGATTTGGAGAAGTGAGAAGAAGTGGAGATGATCTATTTCAACAAAGCATCTGACTTAGTGGACCGATAAGATAAGAAAATACAGTACTACAGCATAACTTAACGTGATAAAATGTTGGTTGATAGGTAGATGGCAGAGAGTCAGAGGTGAGTGTTCACAATTTAGAATGGGATGATTTTTAGAAACATAGAATTTGACAGCAGATAAGGACCGCTTTGCCCATCCCATCTGCCCAATTCTCCCTACCTGCACTATTATCATAGATCATACCTGATCTACAACTCTTTCTCCCTCCCATCTTCCTTTCCACTATGATTCCCTTGTACTTATCCAATGCATTCGGGTACCCCACCACAGTTTCTTCCCCGCCACCTCCACTAGAAGGTTGTTCCAGGAATCCACCACTCTTTCTGTGAAGAAACATTTCCTCACATCGTTACTGACTCTACCCGCCTCCAGCTTCATAGCATGTCCCCTTGTTCTTGAGCACCTTTTCCTCTGAAAAGTACTCCCCTCTTGTACCTTATTTATCCCTGTGATGTATTTAAAGGTCTCTGTCATAACTCTCCTCTCCCTCCTCTGGTACAGGGTGTACTTATTGAGGTCCTTTAGTATCTCCTCAAAGGGCTTTTGATGAAGACCCTGCATCATTTTAGTTGCTCTCCTCTGGACTGCCTCCACTCTATTTATGTCCTCCCAGAGATGTGATTCCTAGAACTGGGCACAATACTGTAGGCTTGGTCTTACCAGCGATCTATGTAGAGGCAACACCACCCCCCCCCCTTTCTGCTGGTGAAATTATAAATGGACTAAATTTAACCCAAATGAAGATGATACCATTAAATACTTTACTTTGTAAATTGTTTATTGTTTATCTATTTGAGTGAGAGCATGTATAGCAATCTCTAAGGATTAAGACCAGGAACCCACCTTATAAATACTGGTGGTGAAATTTAATTAATTGGTCCCACAAGGTAATTTTGTGTAGCAACCACAAAAATCACTTTCTGGGCTCAATTAATGAAATTTCACTGCTGCTATTCGAGATGGGGTCCCAAAAAGGCCATGTTGAAAATTTGGTGAAACAGTTCTTAAAAATGGCCATGTTATGAAGAGAAGTTTAGAATCCTATTGAAATACCTTACATGGCACTTATCCACATTCCTCAGTTCACAGTTCAGTATTGAAGAGTGCAGATATGTCTCTGGTCCAGTTAGGATTATGGTGTTTGACTTTGGCTGGTAAGTAAAGGATAAGGGGGGAGTGTGAGGTGGTGGGTGCTCAGTTGGATGGTAGGGATGGGAGGGGGCTATGGTGGCAAGGACGAGGGGCTGTTTTCTGTCTTTCAGGTTGCAAAAAAAAAGACATTGTGGGATGGTTTTCATTTTTGCAGGAACATTTATTATAATATATCTATTTCAGGACACCGGAGGTGGGCTCCCCAATGTCCTGCTCTGCAGAGGGAGGGCTTGTACACACCAACACAGGGAATTAGGCCCCCCTAATGTTGACAACTATATAGAACAATGGGCTTGGGGGGGTACATGCCAATTGCAGGAGGAAGGACTAACCAACACCAGGAGTGGACATCCCAGTGTCAGAGTAAAAGAATAAAATACATAAGCTGGCACCTGGGATTGGGGTCCCCGGTGTGCAGATATATCAGTCAGCAGAACACAGTCAGCATAGCAGGGTTATAGTGATAGTAGCCCTGTCCCTGACATACAATACAACAGGTATTGCTGTAAGACACACTGTTGTGTTTGGCATCAAAATAACAAATGACAGCTGTGTTGTATAGTACAAACTGCCATTGTTGCAAACATTCAGCTATCTTCAGAATGTTGATTTTTTTTAATTGTGCATGCTCACAAATTTAACTTTTTCCTTTAATAATTTCAAAATTACTTATGTTTGGTAAATAAAAAAACACAAAAGCACATACCTTAGGCCAAACTCTATCACACTTAAAAGTTTCGGGTTAGAAATCTGCATACTTTTTCAGTTACCGTGCAACAAAAAAAAGTCTTAAAAAATGTGACTTATATTTTGTGCATGAAATTTTTAGGATCAGGAGATCCTGGCACAAATGCTGTGCTTTCAAAATTTCCTGTAAATCGGTTGAATGGGGCAAAGTTATTAAGGTGCCAAAATTGGAATTTAACATTAAAACGCTTACTTAACCCTAATATACAGGTGTGACTGTGCCTGTAGAAAATATATATATATATATATATATATATACACATATACATACACACACATACATATATCCAGTGTGCAGCAACCCTTATTCATAAAAAAGGGAGCTGGGCAAATAAGTACAACTACAGGCCAGTGAGCCAGATGCCAGTAATTTGTAATATCATAGAGGTAGACCTAAAAGATGGTAGTATTAGAAAAAATATGTCAGATAAACTAGCAGCAGAAAGTTGGCATGTATTTTTCAGGGGTAGTTTATGCCTAAACAATTTGTTCAGCTTTTGATCTACTTGGATTACTGCAAAGCATTTGATTCAGTCCCACACAGTGAACTGATAAGCAAATTAGAAAATATGGGACTACAGCGTAACATCCTCATCTAGATAAAATGTTGGTTGATAGGTAAACAGCAGAGAGTCAGGGCTGAATGGTTAAAATATAGATTGATATTACAAGCAGAGTATCAAAAGGGGGTGGGGGAAACAAACATTTTTAATCTTTTTTGTGGTGTGGATGCAGTGGTAAAATGTTGCATGCGTGAGTTTGCAGACAACAGTAAAATATTGGGAAGAGACACCCACAATAATGGAAGAGTTACAAAGGGACATGCTTAGACTAACATGATGGCCTGAGAGATTGGGGGGGGGGTGCTGTATGATGTTAAGTGTGTAGTGATTCATCTGGGTAAGACTTTATTTGCAGTATTTTTCATTTAGTTTGACATGTTGGCCAGAAAAAGTACACTGAGCATCGATTAGTTCTAGGTGTGAGTCCCCCTAAGGTGTGCGCATGTGCGCCCGCACAGCAGTCAGAAATAACCCGCACACAGCTTTAGTAGTAGCGCACAAAGCAGCTGACAGGGATCCTCATGTTCATGAAGTAGTGACTACAGTCATCACTCATATTTAAGACTCAGACAGCAGGACATGAAAGTGAATGGGAAAGAAACATTGTATGCCCACCTCTGAGGCCACAACTCATTAACTTTAACAAGCCAGCAGTTAATAAGCCAGACATCTCGCTCTTGCTCCACTTATTGAACAATGGAACCGAGCTGCAAAATTCCAACCAATCAGCTTTGCAGTTACAGAAATGTTTTGGCTTGACACCTCTTTTCAGTAAGACAGTACTTGATAATGAACAGTACTCTCCTGCTGTTCACAGAAATGGCATTTTTTATTTGTTTGGTAGACTCCCCCCAACAAAGCAATGCAAGAGATTCTCTGACATAGGGTGTATGTAAGCATTAATCACCGATGAAGGTGGCATCTAATGGGAGTTAATGCATGGTTGGGACCATTGGCACGAGGCCAGAGGCCGAGGGCATATGGTCCAACCACGCATTAACTCCAATACTTCCACCTCGATGTGTTGCTTATAACTATGGAGATGCTCGTTATTACTGTGGACTATGCAGCCTGCTCCTCATATGACACAAAACACAACGCCAGTTGTATGAAGTACTGTGATTTTTATTCTTACTTTCAGATTTGTGCACAGTACTCTGTTACATACTGATGTCGTTCTGATTCTTTTTTACTACAGGGAACTACTGTTAGTGTCTTAGCAATTCATGCACATTTCAATGATTTCTGTGTGGCTGTTTGAGTGCGAGTCTGTGTAGGAGGACTGTGATTCTCTCGCTTGGAAACTCTGCACAGCCGATCGCTCTGTCATTTGCATCTGGCATGTACGTCATTCTGGGGCTCGGTTTCCGGTGTCTGTCCTACTCCCTCTCCCTTTGCCACAACTGCTTCTCCTACCTTTCCGCCATTACTCCCTGTCTCCCCCGTGGTGTCCGTGTCTCACGCTTGGCCCGTAGTTAAAATTCACAGTGCCTTGGATGGTGAATGTGTGGCAGCTGAATGCGTTTGCGGATGTGCCTCCTTGTATGTCTGTCTCCCTATGTCCCTCACCTCTAGTTCTCCCCCTGCATTTTTCTACTCCTATCTGGCTGCTTCCTACATCTGTGGCTCTTTCTTTCACCACTGCCAGCTTCACACCCCGCTACTTCTCTTCTGCTGGCTACTTTCGGCACTACAGGAGCAACACAGCATTATCGTCTCATAATGCCGTGTTGCTCCTACCTAATAATGACGCTGCCACCTATCAGCTTCCCACTCCTCTGATTACAATTCTGCCATGTTACAAATTATAGTATTTCAGTTTTAAAGTTGCACAACTTCAGTGTAATCTGCCTTCTCCCCCAGCAGTGTCTCACATACAAAATGTGTCTATAATGGATTTAAAGCCTCACCATTGAAAGCGTTTTCATTTTTTTTTCAGTACAAGACTGCACATATGTTTAGAGAGATGAGATTGTGCTTCTCTTTAAAACAGGGTCTCACATTATACACACATTTAAGATTCAATGAATCAGTGCTTGTAAAGGGTTGCCCATGTTGGCTACATGGGGATAGTAATTCTAAAATGGACAACAAGAAATAGCAGTGCAACAAATGTCCTTTTCATTTAATTTCATAAATTCAGACTGCTCTTAGTATGGATCCAGAATGGAAGAGAATTACTGTCTCCTAAATGCATCTCCTCTCTCATATCACACTGACTCACTCACTACATTGCAAAATACATTTAAACCTCCGCTGAGCTTGACAATACCAGCATAGTTATTGTAAACCATACCTAGGGTAAATGACATCACATACAATTTTGCTTGCATCCATCAAAGATCCCACTGCTAAGTATTGCTTTAAGAAGCTGTCCAACCCTGAATACCACATTGCCATAACAGTATTAAATTATGTACTTTTGGAGTTGGCAGAGTTGTCTAAGATGTTTCAGAAAGTGGTCTAACAAGTTGAAGCTGTGCAGATTGCTAGGGCAAAAATAAAAAAGTTCAGAAGCCAGTACCAGGGTGAAACTGTCTACTGGAGCCCACCAGTAAAACTGCTTTTGGCTAATTGCACAGCTGAAGTAAGCACAACAGCAATTTTGCAATTCATTGTCCTGTTATGTGACCATCTGGACAGCTGATTTCCTGCAGGTGAACTTTCTGACTGATCTGCCTTTGATTTTGCAGCATTGCCACATTGCAGCTTTGAGTTTGGCTTATCAAATATTGGGAGACTGTACAGCAAATATCAGAACTATTTATTTTCATCAGTGGACCAGGCAGAAATTATTAGCCAGTACAATGACTTCAGATTTATAGTTGCTGAAAAAATAAAGGGAGGATCATTAAAATCCTTTACTGACATGATCCACTTTGCTTTAACTAATGTGCAGTACAGCATGGTGGCTAAACTTATTGATGCATGTGCTACATTCCAAGCTAAACATGAAGCTATCATGTATAGAGGTTCCTACACAGTCTTATCATTCCCCAGAAGAGATTTTCCATAGGGAGGTGCAGAGTGAGAAGGCTACGATAGCACAGAGAGAAATCTTGGGAGAGGTAGAGGATCACGTACTGAAGCAGAGAGAAGTATGGCTGAGTAAGACCATAACTATCTTTGGGTGGAAGGTTTCACTCAAGGATTCTCATAGGAAAGTTATGGAAGATTTGTTGCTGCTCTTGGAAAGAGCATTAGGATTTTATATCTCCAGAAATATGGTGGAGTCCATAAAGTTATATGGAGACCCTGAGCCCACAACACAGATTGATATTACATTTAAAAATCCTCATACAGCTAGCAGCTTGCTTTCTCTGGCCAGCAAGCTAGATTGTTTGGAAATACATTTAGTTAACATGTTAGACTTGGGTGAAGTCTTTTCATGGTTTAAACAGACTAAGGATAGTCCAGAATCAATCTTAGAGACAGATAGCCCCCGATTGACTTTGGAAACCTAATTGACCCTGATACCTACTCACCGCTGACAGTTATTGATTCAGCCTGACAAATGCAGCCTGTAGATAATATCAAACAAATGAACTCTGAATGCCAGCTGGATTTGGATAAGGGAGCTGGGGATCAAGATGTGGATGCCCTTTCTATACTTTTATGGAATATTGAGGGCATCCATCTTAAAATAATTGACCCTGAAATAGTGAGATTTCTGGATAATTTTGATATTATTGGACTGCAAGAAACATGGTGTACAGAAATTGTAACTCCCAAATTGTCTGGATATTCTATCTTTACTCTGCCAGCAACTAAAGATAATAAGTTTGGAAGGTTTAAAGGGGGTATTTCCTTTTTTATCAAAACTTTGCTAAACTTTCAGGTCACTAACATTTCTACTAAGTCAGAGGGTATTTTGGCTCTAATAAGTAGCAAGGGACAAGAAGAATCATTCTCTGCAATGTATACTCCCCTCGCAATAGAGCTATTGATCCCGCTGACCTTTTCATATAGGATCTGAAAATGGCACTTGATGAATTGTCAGATAAGAGTATACCTTGTCCTATAATTATTTTGGGAGACTTTAATGCCAGAATTCTTTCTCATTTCTTGGAGGATGTAAATTCAGATATGATCCATACAATATCTATAATTAATCCAAATATCTCATATACTAGGACTGCTGAGGATCTATAATCTAACCTCAGAGGTAAGGAATTGCTAGCGGACTTAGCCAGTAGAAACTTTTGTATTTTAAATGGTAGAACTCAGGTCAATCTAGTCAGATCCTTACTGTGTAGAGGACCTACTGGATCTTCAATCCCTGATCAGGTTTGGACCAATTTGGAAGCAGTAAAGCTGATCCAAAAATTAGATGTCATGGATAGATTGGAGTCAGCACACTGTGCCATTGTAATTAACATCAAATGCCCTTTTGGAACTTTAGGGAGTGAAGCACAACAGGAAGAGAGTCTGGAAGTCATAAACAAGAGAAGGATTGGATGGGAGCCGATTCATCAAGCTAGTTTCAAAGAAATTGTTAGTACAGGAGTTTTAGGTAATATTCACGAGTTGGTCCTGGACAAAAGTAAGGCCTTTAATATTTTGGAGAATTGGGAAACTATTCATTCTTTACTTGGACCTAGATGTAAAACAACGTACCATCCTAGGTCTCTTTATAAAAAGTCTTAGTTTAATTCGGTATGCCTACAGGCAAAGAAAGAGTTTGGAGGAAAACTAAGACAGCATAAGAAGAAAATAAATAAGTCTGCTACAGATTTTAAATTGCTAAAGACTGAAAGAGAAAATATAGGAAAATTCTTGAATGGGAGAGACATAAACATACTTACGGACTTTGAGAAAAACTGAGGCAGGCTGTTTTGGATAGGGATGGAAGGCGATTGTGGAATATTGTTGCCCAGGGATATAACAGATATGCCAATAAGATTGAAGCCTATATTACACCTGAAGTCTGGGCATCTCATTTCTCCAAGCTCTATTATTCTCATGAAGAGCAGGAGACACCTGATGCTTTCAAAATACAGGAGGATTACATTTTTCCAAGACCTATCTTGATCACAGAGGATGAAATCCGGATGGCACTGATTGGCCTTAAGGCAAATAAAGCACCAGGGCCAGATGGGGTCTTAGGTGATCTCTATAAGGTTTTTACCAACTGATGGATTCCTTTTCTTCCTTTGCTGTTTAATGGCCTGGTTCAGGGGTACTCTTACCCTGCCAGTTGGGCAGGTAGTGTTATCTTCCCAAGTTTTAAAAAAGAGGATCCGAATGAACCAAGGATGTATAGGCCTATTTGTTTGATGGATGTTTCACAGAAGATTTTGTCTGGGATAATTTTGGGCAGATTGCTGTCATGGGTCAAGGAGAACTCAGTATCGAATGAGGCACAGAACAGTTTCTGGAAGGACTGTTATACAGTACAGCACTGTTATGTGCTTCAGCACCTGATCTGGAAGTATATTAAAGTGAGAAAAAACAGATTATATTGCTGTTTTGTGGACTTCTCCTTGGCCTTTGACAGCATTAGTAGAAAAATCCTTTGGGCTACATTAAGGGATCTGAAGCTGGAGGCCTCACTTCTTGATGTTATTAATAGACTCTATGAAAATATGTGGGCAAGGGTCCAGTATAATCAATATGGTTATCTAACTGATAGATTTGAGATAAATGTGGGGACAGACAGGGTGTATTTTGGCCCCCACTCTATTCTTATCAACATTAATACAGTCTTGGATCAGCTAGGTAACCCAGATTTCCACACTGCAAAATTAATGATCAAAGGATTGCATGTTTAGCTATGCAGATGATTTAGTCTTGCTCTGTACTTCAGTCCTAGGTCTTAAAAGAAAACTGGCTCACTTTGAATCTCTCTGTTCTCAAAGGAAACTAAAGTTAATCTCAACAAGCCAACATTGTAGTTTTGGCTCTCAAACCAAGAATACGGTGAGCTTTAGGCTAAATGGTAACCATATAGACACTGTTAAGTGTTATGGACTATTTAGGTGCCCATTTTGCCTATAGCCTATCTTGGACCAAACATTTGGAGGCTATTCAATTTAAAATGGGATCTTCTATAAATGCCCTAAAATATTTAACAGCAAGAAGAGGAAGTCATCGGTGAGCGGGGTATTAAGAGTTCTTAATGCCAAAATAAGAACGATCATGTTATATGCCTCTAAAATCTGGGGTTATACTAAGGTTAGAAATTAGAAATAATTCTGAATAAACTCTGTAGATACATCTTAATGTTTTTAAATGGAACTCTAAGCTGTATTCTTGCCTTGGAGGTAGGACAACGTTCCTTGAATTTTCTCATCTGTGAGCGACAGATTCTCTTTCTGTTGAAACTTTTCTTTTGCCCTACAAAGATATCCCAGAATGTATGTATTAGAAGCCATCAAATTGGCCAGCATGGGATATGTACATCCCTTTATTCAACTTATTAAGGAAACAATAATGCCGGCCGGATTGGGCCACCTCTTATATAAATTTACATGAGACCATTTGAGGAGATTAGGCAGGATGTCAAATTGAGGCTTATTGACTTATGACATAAATTCTTTCTGTATTCAACACTCCAAGCTTAAGCTGTATAGATTTTATAAAAAAGTAAAGATTTCATGGGGATATGAGCCATATCTCTCTTTTTTTAACCTGTCCTAAACAAAGAAGAATCTATACAAGATTAGGAACTGAAAACTATAATGCTCAATGCATTCATTTCAGACAAAAGAGAGGGGGTACTTTTTCCATATTGTAAATGTGGACTATAGATGATCTCAAACATGTGGTACTCTTGTGTCCTAGGTACGAATCAACTAGGAAAAAACTGCTGGGGGGATCTCATCCTCCCCCTGGAGGATCTTTTGGAATATTTGTTTACTATGAAAGAGAAGAACATGGAAGAGATCTTTGCAAGATTCTTCATCTCAACTCATTTGTAAAGTTTATTAGGGGGACTTGAAGTTCTGTGGAGGTTTTTTATGTGAAAAGATACTCTGTTAAATTGAATTGCACTGTAAAGATATTTAAGTTCCTTGTTGATTTTTTTATTGTTTATTTATATTTACTATGTATTTTGTCCTGATTTTAGTATACCATGACTGCTTTATGCGGAACAATAAATTGTACTACTACTACTACATTCCAAGCTTCTAGTGCTGACCATGAAAGAGGCTTCAACTTCATGAACTGCATTAAGAGCAAACAAAGAAACTGCTTGGAAGAAAGCCATTTAGATATGCTGATGCAAACAAAATTGTTTTTAACATCTGGTGGAAAAATGTATCTTAATAAAATATAAGTCCACTGGAAGAATGGGAAAGACAGGAGAGAGAAAAACAGTAAATGTTGATTTCTTAGCAATGCATCATCAGCAGCACCCCTTTTAGATGCATGCAAAATTCTTTAAAATGTATATAGTTTACACATGTTTCCAGTTCATACTGTTATGGTGCACAATGTACATCCAAGCTTCGGACTGTGTCAAAATGTATATTTATACTTTGTATTGAGTATTTGAGTGTTTGGTTATATTTTCTACTGTTTACTGGCAATAAAATATATCACTTGTTTGGGCCACCCAATTTGCGCACATGAATCAATTTTTTAGCACAAAGTGCCGCACACAGATATCAGTCGCCCACCCACAGAGACAAAAAATTAGAGGGAACATTGGGTGTGACCTGGGAGTATATGGTGCAAGCTATACAACACAGAAATTGAAACTATAAGAATACAGTCCAGGTCGATTATAGTTGATTATTAGACAACTAGTCAAGAATCATTGAGACACTATACAGAGGTACAATATATGTAAGCGGCACAATAATCAGTAATTATACATAACAGCATTAAGTACCAAAGGTCAAAAGGAGTGTTTATGTGGAAAAACAGAATAGCTGGCTATTACCTAAATGGAATTAAATTCAGGGTCACTGAACAGAAAAGTGACTTGGATGTGTTGAGGACAAGTAATCTAATTCCAGGAGTTCAATGCGAATCAGCAGTAAAGAACAACATTTTTAAAATGTGTTGCATTAAAATGAATTTCATCCACAAGTCAAGAGAGTCCATCATTCTACTTGTTCAGGTCATTAGTCTGGCCACACCCTGAGTATTGATGTCAGTTTTGAGCATCATGCTATGAAAGGGCATTACAGTCATAGAAGGGGCAAAGAAGGATTAGAGAGACTAATGAACTTGTGTAAAATTGTTAATGAAATCAAGTTGCAGTAGGCATTAAAAATAATGCCCAAGAAGAAATAGATAACCATTAGGCAACACAGACAGGTGATGAGCAATATCATCATCTTCATAAGAAAGACCATCAACATGTAGAGGGCGGTAAATGACTGCAGTACTCTTCAAGTGGGAGTGGTAGAGACAGAGACACCCTTTACTTTCAAGTTTATATTAGATATGTACTGTAGTGCACCACTTGCCAGGATGAAGCGCAGCATCGCAGTTCAGCCCAGGATATCTTGCAGAATACTGCAGGAACCAATGAAATCCAATGGTAATTACTTCAGTTTGTCATGCAGGCTGTCTCTGTATATGAGCAAGGAAAATATTACTGCAGCACCAAACTACTAAGAAGTGGGGAGGGATTTTGATGGGCTACCTATAAAAATTCAGATATATAGATGCATTCTAATGATACTGCAGTTCTGAATTTTGGTAAATATATTATGGATCATCAAAGGAAAACCTTTGAAGATGTCATTAGGGTGTGGTCCTGGTTCACTTAAATTGCTTCAGTACTGTTCTGCTCTTCTACTAGCTATACCACCAAGGCAACTACAAATCTGGGGACTCTTGGAGACACCAATTCTTTCTCAAACACACAAACTGGAGCTATACAAATTCAGAACAGTGTTAAAAGTGGCCTGTGCTCAAATCACAGCTAGAGTACTTATTTTATTCTCACTTCTGTTTTTGTTCCATATATATGCAAGCTGCACCCTTGTAAATTGAATGTAAAGTTAAAACTATGTTTGTTACCAAAAGACGACACCTAAAAGTAAGAGTGTATAGGGGCACAGTTGTATTTCTAATACCACAAATGGTAGGGCTCCTGCATATTCAAAAGCCCTTTCCAAGTGTATTCAGGAGAATATTTGGCCACCTTCTGAAATAAAAAAAGACAAAAGAAACAGCCCCCACCCTCTTCCCCAAGCCCAGGAAATCCAGCAGAATTCAGTTGCTTCCCACCAGCCTCTGTCAGCAGCCCAATACTCCTCTCCTTCCCCAGCACTCACAATTTTCTGCTATACCATTAAATTGTGAATAATCCCCATCTGGGATACCAGCACAACCCGCCGACCTCCATTGCTCGCAGCCGTCTTCATATAATTAAAAAGTGTGTGTTCTAAAAAAAATGTTATGTATACCCATCGCTCCCTACCCTAGCAGCAACCTGCTTTCACCCTTCTCTAAACCCAACACCCAGTTTTAAATTAGATAGTGACCAGCATGACCCAACCTCCTCCATGGCCGTCCACCTTCTGATGAAAGAAAGTGCTTGTATGCTTCCTCTGTATAATAATAAAACCAGTTGATCAACTGACTAGCTGTTTTTTCTATTACAGAGAGCAAGTGCATGAATGCTTTCATTCCTCAGAAGGCAGCTGGCCGTGGAAGAGGTTGGGTTATGCTAGTCACCTTCTCATTTAGAATTGGGTACTGGGGGGGATGGTGGGAGCAGGATGCTTCAAAGGTGGGAGATGGGGGTATACATAGAAATGTTTTTAGTTCAGACAAGCGCTTTTTAATTATATGACGATGATGGCCAGCTGTGGAGGTGCGCAGATTGTGTGAATTGCCCATTATGGGATTGTTTACAATTTAATAATGTTACAAAACAGCTGTGGGTGTTGGGGGGGGAATTGGGCTGCTGACAGAAGGTGTGGGAGTTGGGGGTGGAGTTTAACTGTGTTTGGGTTTAGGGAAGAGGGGACGGATGGAGGGGCTTTTTCTTGTTTCATTTATTTTATTGTACTGTGAAGTGATGAATACCAACTGCCCAATACCCAAGTATTTGGCTGCCAAATACAGAATATTCTGTTGAATATTTGGGAAAAGGTATTCTCACATCACTATTTAGATGTACAGATCATCTATTGATTATGATTCTGGATTCTTCTAATTTAACATTATTTCCAGTATCAAATATCTAGGCTTCATGAAAAACTGGAAAGCAACAAAGCACCTCATGGGAGGAAAGACTTTGTTTTAACTCTGCTGTTAGACAGAAGGTTATTTCCTTATGAAACATCATCTAAACAAGTACTAAAAAAAAACAACCTTCAAATCCCTGTATAACAGAGCTAATTTTGTGATGTACTAGACATTCCTAAATGTACTAATCATTAATCTTAATATGACATATTGTAGAGGATTTCACTTGGAAAGTGTAGAGAAATGCATGCTTGCTGTCTTCATTTGTTTACCATTGAGTGAATGTTTATTTTTATTTGAATGACTGTATTAGTCTTTCCACATCATCTTGTGAACCCAAGAGTCAATCGTATTCAATTGTTATTTCTTTCTAAATGTAAAACAGCCATGAGAAAGACAGGTTTTATTAGCTGTGAATGTTTTGTATGAGTTTCTATACTATGAAATATAAGGTTATGTGAAAAAAAGAGTTTGCTCAGATGCAATTTTCCCATCTCTGTCTCCTACAAATTGTACCAATCCTTGAGTGCCTTATTCGCAAAGGTGCTCAAATTTTTATAAATGCTTCTGTAATCTGTTGCAGCATGCATTAAAAAATTATGCATGCACCAGTTTTTTACACAAGTGGCACTGTATTTGCTGCAGTTTGTGGAAACTCTGTCCAAATCTTAGACTGCTTTGTAAGTGGCCTAATATTTGGACACAGTTGCTGTCATGTGCGACAAAAACAGGCGGATGTCTGTTGCCAGTTTTGGAAGTCTAGCCTGTTGTTTTTAATGATTTGGTGTCATTATTTGCATCAGATCATTGTTAAACTATTTTTTTATATTTGCAATTAATTGCCATTGGAATGTATGTGTGGGCCCTCTTACCTCAGGACTCATCTTTTAAAGAGTACCTGGTGTGCTCATGTTGACTCTTTTGTCCTGGTTGACAGTGTTTACATAGTATGTAGGTGCATGGGAGATTGTTTATATGGTGCTTGCCTTGTGCCTGGCTCATAATTACTTTATAAACATCCCTTTTATTGATTCTTTTTCAGTACGGCTAATATAATGAAAACATATTGACAGGAAACACCCAATAGTGTACAAGTGCTAAACTTAATGAAGCTTTCCATTAATAGCTAGCACTGTAGAAACAAGATAAAATGATAACATACTCAGGTGTACACGAGATCAAAATGATCTTCAATCACCATGGATGCATCTGCAGCTTATTGTCTAGTTTCGATTGGAATTCATGTAGAGTGTCTAAAAGTGGAACATTAATAAATGGAGAATTGCAAAGTTTGTCAACAAAAATTATGAAAATTTGATATCATGTAAAGAACAGATGGTGATACAGAGAAGTAATACTGGTACATCTGAGACTCATTTTTAATAACTTAAAAAGGGATTTAGGATAGTATATTATCTGTGTTTATTGTTTGTATGTCCAACATAATATAGCCCAATTTCCATATTAGTTCAGCTTTTTATGTCCTCTCTTGTAGGAAACTTTTATCTCACAGTAAGTCTAGCTCAAAACCTAAGGTCAGTTTATAGAGTGAGAACCAACAGAAAGAAAAAAAAAAAGAAAATTTACATTTAGAGAAAAGTATTCATCAGAGTGATAGCAAACTCATCATGAATCAATTTTCCCACTGTTTGATAGAGCCCTTATAAACAGATCTTGGACCACCCCTGTATTAGTTTGAGTTCTCTAGTACTACAATACCTACACAGTCTACCCCATTTTATGCATTTTACATAATGTGGTCCAAATTATATGTGTCCAGCATTTTAAGTCTGTTCCATGCTGGCCTATGCTGACAATCTGGTTCTATTGTCATTACCTAAGGTAGGAGTCCAACGTAAGTTGGATAGATTCAGGGAATTATGTACAACTTAAAGACCCAAGCTTAACTTATCTAAAACAAATTAGTGGTTCTAGGCTCTAAAAGAAGTTACACTTGCTTCCTATATAAAAAGAGAACTGAACAAGTTAAACAGTATACATATTTACGTAATCTCCTGAGCTATAAGGGAAATTGGTTTCATCGTATTACCTCCCAAGTCATTAAGGTAAGACTCAATGCCAGGGGGCTATTGAAATTGAATTTTAAATATGGAGGCTGGTCCATAATCCCTACTTTAAGATCAGCAGCCAAAATGAAACTGAATCCAATCAGTTTATGTGGTGCTGAAGTATGGTGATATCAAGCACCAGATATTATGTTGTAAACAAACCCTACAATATGTATTGTAAGACTTTGCTAAAAATTGTAAAATCTAGCCCCATTTGTGCTGTGAGTGAAAACCTAGGCAGGGTGTCTATTAAAAGTCTAGCCATTTTGAGATTAGTAATATACTGGCTCAAAATAATTAATGGAAAGGTTGCTTCTGCAGCCTTTTGGACCCTGGAAGAAATAGTAAAATGGTGTCAGATGGGTCTGACTTCCCCTTGGCTGCAGTGTCTTAAAAATACATTATTTGATATTCAGTATCTGTCCTTTTGGATTTACTATTTAAATAAGGTATTAATTTTACAATCCTTTCAAAAAAGGATTAAAGAGAAACTTTTTCACAAATCTACACAAGACTTGGCAACAATAGGAAAACTTAGAGGAGCTCCAGGGCTCTTTTCTAATAAAAAACTTTGCAGCCTTGAAATTTATTTAAGCATACCAATCTCTCCTGAGTATAGAAGATTGATAACCATTGCCAGATTTGAACTCTTACTTACAAAACATATAGGGGGTCAATCCCAAAGGCATGGTGCAAGTCACGCCAAAGGCGACTTGCACCAAATGCCAATGTGCCGGGGACCCTACACAAAATTTTCTATCAAGCAGGGTCCCAGCAGCTAAGTCCTGTGGCTTATGGCAACCCTAACCATGCGCCAAATGGAGGCCACACCTGAATAGGTTGCTGCAAGCCTGTGGCATTGCACAGTACAAGGGAGCAAGCACCCCTCAGCTCTGATCCCCAATAATAACTATGATAAAGCCCCACTGGGCTCTCAGACCTAACCATTCCCTGATCCCCAATAGAATTATTCAATTCAGCCCTGGTGGGCTAGTGGACCCCCCTCAACCCCGATCCCCAAAATAATTATCTTATTAGTTTTGTATATTAATATTTCCTTGTCTGTTTTAAAATGTAGCCCTGGTGGTCTAGTGGCCCCCACCTAGCAGTGTCCTACCACTCACTCCCCCACAATCTGTACCCAGCTGGTGACTAGCACAGCCCATCTCATGCCACTGTGGCCAGTCACCGACTGAGCTCTGTATGAGTATGCACTGTAAATACCATGTGCTCAGTAAATGACAGCAACTGTAATTCACTGAGTGTGTGGTATTTACAGTACACACTCATGCAGAGCTCAGTTGGCAGCTGGCAGCTGTGGTGAGGGGTGGGCTGTGCCAGTTGTGGCTGGGTACAGGTCAGGGGAGCAGGGTGGTTGGGCACTGCCAGATGGGGAGATGGGGAGCCACTAGACTGCCAGAGGTACATTTTAAAATAGACATAGAAATATTAATATAAAAAATAATAAGATAATTATTTCAGGGATCGGGGCTGGGTGGGTCTACTAGCCCACCAGGCTTAATTAAGTAATTCTATTGGGGATCAGGACTTGGGTGGGTCCTGTAGCCCAGTGGGGCTTTATTATATTTATTACTGGGGATGGGGCTTGGGGGCGTCTGATAGCCCAGCAGGGATTTATCACATTTACTATTGGGGATCAGGGCTTGAGGGGGTACTGATAGCCCAGTGGGGCTTTATCACATTTACTACTGGGGATCAGGGCTGAGGGGGGTCTGATAGTCCACTGGGACTTTATAACATTTACTATTGGGTATCAGGGCTGCGGGGGCTGCCAGACCTATGGGGGATGGGATGGGGACACATTGGCACAACCCCGGTGGACAGCACAGTATACTTACACCAGCTCCTACCTGTTGTAAATTTATTTTAACAGATGTCCTCTGGGGTTGTTTTGAGAATTAAAAATTAGGGGATGTGGCAACTGCTCTTTGAGAATAGGATGTTGCGGCTGCTGCAAACCCCCATGCACCAAATCGTAGCCCAGTTATTGGCGCAAGGATGATGCAAGTCTCCTTTGGTGCAAGCAGCCTATGTGTTGTTGCAGGCTGCTTTTGAGAGTGGCTCTGGGTGAATTTAGTGGTATAAGGTGCTACTTGCATCAGTCATGTTGGACGCAAGTCACCATGTGCCATGCAGATCCTTTTGAGAATAGGTCCCATAGAATATAGATATAATAAAAGAAAAGAGGACCCACTGGACAGTTTATGTCCCTATGATAAGGGACATAAAGAATCTCTGTTACATACGAGTGTTCTTTGTCCTTTGCATAATAAATGGAGGAAAAAATATATAGAAAACTATTTAAAACCATAAGCTAATAATTTAGATGATGGACTATATATTTTGTTCCACCCCATGGAAATCCAACAGGCTATTGCCTTGGCTAAATTTCTTAGGGAGCTGGTGGGATTCAGGAAATCATTTGACAATGAGAGTCATTAGAACTTTTACTAAGCATATATCTTTGGAAGGGACAATGGAACCAGGAGACAACCTCTTAACATAGTTCATAAAATGGACTATAATGAACTTGATAATGCTAATCTCAGTCTTTTTATCCTGTCTGTTATGGTCTCCGAGGCTCGTTGTTGCCCCTCTTATTCTGTATCTGTGCTAAGTCACATGAGTAGCTTTTATGTTCCAACAATCTATACAACCTTACTATTTGTGTCAATACATCTTAAGTTTTATCACATTTCATGCCTGTCTCCCTAATGTACCTGGATCATTTATATAGGTCTATCCTACTAAATACAATGTTGATTGAGTATAAACTGTGGAGGTATAATTTGGATAAATTCAGGAAACATCCTTTCTCAGCTCTTCATGAATCTTTAGCCTCCTGAGTGAAGTTTTTTGAGATTACAGGTTATAATGCACTAGGGAGAGTAGGTAACCAGACCTGAACCCCCTAGTGACACATTTACATTCTAGTTTGTCCAGAACTAGCTAAGGATCTTTCCTTTATAAATCCAAGATATTCAAGGAGTTATTTGAATTAGTTTTTTTTTTTACTTGCAGTGTATTACTGGAAATCTTTACAGTGTCTATTAACTGTTTAATCATTGACTTCTATTTATGTAAACATGTTTTTCATCTTTGTAAAGACAAACTTTGTCAAACAAATAAACTTTTGAAACTGAGTCCATCATTTCAAGACTACATTGAGGAAAAACTTTGTTTTTCCTTTTTGCTCTAGCCCCAGCTATGCTGGATAACTATATGAAAAGTGTGGGTTAGGTGCTAAATCCAGACAAAAAAAATCCCAACATGGACAAGAGTGGAAAAAAAAAATACTGAAAGGAAAAAATACTGACATCAGAAAATCCTGACACAAAACATCCTGACATATGTAGAAAACTCTTCCTTTTTAGAACAAAAAAATATTTTAACCAGGTTGGCTTCTTTCTTTCAGGCACGTATTTTGGTTAATTGTCTACATGATTCTCTGTAAGAGTGGTGGGTAGGTTTTAAACTGGATTTAGAACAATCCTTTATTAAAAAAGCTTATCTCCTGCAGCAGTCTCAATGAACATGAGTATGCTGCTGTTAGAAAGCAATTTTTATAAGGTCCTCTTCCAGCATAATTCAGGTCAAGGTAATTATGCTTTGCAAATTAGGAATTTAAAGGTGCACTGTCCAAGTTTAGGTACAATAGATTAGCCTCTATGAATCTGGAATACAGATATGGATCTAAGCAGATTAAACTTTCAGAGGCTCTCTATACAGTGTGTAGAGACAGGAGAAAGAAGCTGGTAATTGATTGGTTGAATTTAACACTGTACGGGGTTATACAGTCATGACAGGAAATAATGTCTTATATTCAGGACAATATTTTTGAAAAATCTGCCTCACATCTACATGTGGGAGGCTATGGAATGAGCTGATCATAAATTTCTCTCTGGGTAAATTTTAAGCCTGGATCAGGAGTCGGTTTTGAAAAGGTGGCCCTTTCTTATCTCTTTTCTATACTGAGGATGTATGGTATCCCAGCTGTTTTTGTGTTTTGATTAATGGCTATATTTACAGTAGGTCAGCAGGTAATCAGATGCTCGAGAATGGTTGGATACTTAGATTTGAGAGGGATTGGGGGGATTCTTGCTTGTTACTACAAGATGAAGCTTCACTACGCAGTCCTGGTGATCAGTGCTACAGCAGGGTGTGAAAGAAACAATTCTCATCTTTAATTCAATTCAGGATTGTGATTTTCAAGATTTTGTGATGTTTGTCTTTTGGAAATTCTGGATTTTTTTTTTTTTTGAGATGTTTTAACGTGGGATAACTGTTGGAGCAATTTAGGATGGATCCCTAAAAGGGTTAAATTGATTCAAGCTTTCTAATATTGTTCACTCCATGGGGTTTCCAGATATATAGAAATTAAACTGGGCAACAAGAGACTGTAAAATCTATACAGCAGAAGAGGTAATACATCACTGAATAACATGTTAGTCTTAGTACAGTACTATGCAGCAGACTTCCATTGACAGTGAAACCAGGTGAATTTGTTGGTTTGAAGTGCACGACTCTGTCATTAGGGCAGCTACAGTAGTAGCCACAGACACTGCTAGCTATTTCTTGAAATGTCTGTGATATTTCCAGAAAAATCTGATGCTTTTTGCATTTAAACAGTAGTGGCAGCAGAGACAAACTCTTCAGAAATTTTGTGAAATATCTGGAAATAGCTGGCAATGTCTTTGGCTACCACTGTAATACATTCTCAAGATCAGCAAGTGGAAGCCTTTCATGGATACTGTATTACCATATGTTTTGCTTTTTAGCTGAGGTGGTTAAATAATTTGAATCATACCAGTTGAACAGTAAGGGTATATCTGACTGAAGGCCGCAAAAGACTTGTATGAACTAAAGTAAATGTCCATGCCTTTCCTTCTCCTGCTGCCTCTCTGTCTCTGTCTCTCTCTCAAACCACTACTTCAGTTGCATGTTGCCCCTTCCTTACCTCATATTCCATCTCCTTTCTGTCCTCATCCTATCCCATTACCATCACTTGACCCCCCCCCATGAGCTTCCTGCTGCCTTTTTTACTACCTTCTTAACTCATTTCTGGTCCCTTATCTACCTCTCCATCCACTTCTCCTATTATCTGCCTCCCCAAGACTAAGTGTATTGGCCTATTCCAGACTTATGACTATACCATCAGTTGACATTCTTGCAGTGTTACACCACCCAGTGTAAGCTGCAATTTCCACTTTATTTATACCATTTTATATATAATTGCACTTTATTTTGCATACATTGATATGTATTACTTATACTGTAATCACTATATATTCTCTGTTTTGTTTATGTTCACCACATTACATTAAGTATTATTACGTCATCATGTTATTCATATCCCTACACCATTTAAAAACACCTGTTTACAGTTCCCTTGAAATTCAACAAGAATTAGCATCTGACTTCCTCTGCAGTTTTATTCGTCTTATTCTACATACCTCCTAAAATTTACTCCTCAAGAAATTTACCCATCTCAAAACTGATGCGACTTACAGTTCCTGAAATATTTCTATCTAGTAAACCCTCACAAATTTTGCAAACCAACATGCCCAGAATGTGCATCCCCGGGGGCCCACTCTTGAATTTTGCTCCATCTCCCAAAATTTGCAACCTCCACCTCTCCTGAATATTGTTGTCCCTTCAGCCCTGCCTATTTTTGTGCTTCGACGCACATCTGTAATTTTCTGCCACCACACTCCTTCATAAATCTGTGCCTCACACATTTCCTTAAGTTTGCATTCACACAACTCCTTCCAAATGTTGTTACCCAACATTCCTCAGATTGTTGCAGGCTTCCACTTCTCCCAAATGTATCAGCACAACCCCTTCCTAATTTTTCACACTTCTCAAAATTTGTACCACATACTGCTCCCAAAACCAAAGCCCTGATACCATCTCTAAATCTACATTTCACACTCCTCCTGAAATGTGACCCCCAACGCCACTCTCAGAATGTGTACCTCTGGACACTTCCTAAACTGTTACTTCTGCAGGGATATAGGGCCACATATTTCAGTAGTGGACCTGTGGCAGATATTTCAGAAGGGGTGCAAGGGTAAACTCTTTGGGAAGGGTGCAGGGGATACATTTTGTTAGGAGTGCAGGTGCACATATTTTGGTAGTGGTAGAGGGACATACATTGTAAGAGGGATGCATTGTCAATGGGGCAGACTCAATGAACTCATAGCCTTGTTCTGTCCATTATCTTTTGTGTCTCATTGTATTTTGGGAAGGGTGCAGGGTTGGATATTTTGGGAGGTAAACAAAACGAGTATGGTGGGTAATGGATCCTTGTTCTTATAGGAACATCTTCAGCCCCCCCAAAGAAGGCTCTGCAAACAATTATTAACAATGGGGGGGGGGAACCTTGAAAAATTCAAAGACAATTCTTCTGTAATGTAGTTTCTTTTTATTTTGAAAAGTCCCCTATGTTTCACCCACTGAATGGGCTTGTTCACGGGGATATAACTTGTAAATGCTGTTTTCTTAATTTTTTCTGTAAATCAATTTAAACATACTTTAGTAGAAATATTCTCATATAAATTTATAATATGCTTTATAAGGTAACTTCTATAATTAATTAGCACTTTCCCATACCTCAGTAATAATGTAACTTAATACTGCTGTGAAAATATGTCTGTTGGCAGAAATAACTTCCAAATCTCTGTAACATATGCAAAACAGAAAATGAAACAGTCACTCTGGCAGTCATTTTTTCTTACTGTTAATAAATAACTTGTACTACTTTGTAACTGAAGGTGCTCTGCATACCTTAATCAGTATATTCTATTTGGTGCAGGCAAAAATGTGCTTTAAGGCACTATAAAATTTCCTAAAAAAATGAGCAAAATAATACTTATTTTATCATTTCCTGTATAACATAACTTGAAAAATATATAATGGTTTGTGAAATAAATCCCCATTAACAAAAAAGCACTCTGCATACATTAATTTATATATTCTTGTTCAATGCAGAAAAATGTGTTTGAAATCACTAGGTTATTTCTGTAAAAAAGACCAAAATGACATAAGTTTTGTCATATAACTTTAAAATGTGGTTCACACAATCTTATTTAGATTAATGAAATAAGTCCCTTTTACTTACTTGATGAGCTTTTTAGCCGAATTTCTTTTGAAAGTGTCAACCCCTCTGCACCAAAAGATGGCTGCCTATGTTTGTTACTACTAAGAATGAGTTTATGAACCTCTTGTGCCCATTCTGCTGTAATCCAGCGTTAGGGCGTCTGAACGCGATGACATCACAATCGCGCTACCGCGCATGCGCGATGACATCACAATCACGCCATCGCGCATGCGCAAACAGACTGCTGCTGCAGTCAGATAGCTGGCTCAACCATAGAGCCATGGATTTTTCAGCAAAATGGGCACTGTATAGACTGCACTGTGACTGAACCATTACATTATGTACAACCTTCTGATGGTTTTGTGGACATTATACTTTAAACTATTAGAACTTGTTGCTGAACAAACTAAATGTTTCTAAACAATTAGGTAGAATATTATTAACAAATAAACATAAGTCAGAATAGGCTTGTATATGAGCAGAGATACTATAACCCCACTTACCAATAGGTTAAAAGGAAAAACAACTGGAGGCATAATGCATAAACATTATTATGCATATATTTGAAATGCTATATGATTTTCTATGGCAATTTCACTTCCTTACAAACAATAATAATAAACAAATAATGGATTGTTTAATGTAAATAATCATTTCTATATCATAGTTCAATTTTTTAATTTTTTATGTATTGCATAGATTCATAAATCTTAACTTAAAAAACTGTTAACAATCTTTCTTATACCATAAACTGGTTCTTACATGCTGGGAGGTCAAAAAGGTCAATTTTCAAAAACAGTTATATATAATGAACCAATGAAAACTGATAATTGCACAGTGAAAGAATATACATTTATATGTGCATCATATTTATTTATAAGCCTAAACTCAGTAGGTTGAAGACAGTCATTGTTGTCAATAATAAACTCTACCTACCAGGAGGTCAAAAGGTCAGTTTATCAAAGAACATTTTTTTATTCTTAATTATTTAATTTGCACTGATATATTCCTGCACTATACAATTACCACTTAAATATATAGTATTGCAACTTAAAAAACTGTTAATCATTCTTATACCATAAACTGGTTCTTACATACTGGGAGGTCAAAAGGTCAATTTTCAAAAACAATTGTGGCACCAATATATATATATATAATAAACCAATGGAAACTGTTAATTGCACAGTGTGAGAATACACATTTACATGTGCATCATGTCTGTTTACAAGCCAATATATTCCTGTACTATACAATTACCACTTAAATATATATAATGGCACTACCCATAGTAACCAGCAGAACAGATAGGTCCCTATCCACACTAAATAGTATTATATAAATCTTTAAGTTAAATACAGGCTTGCCAATTAGTTTCAATATTCATTCCTATATTTCTATCCAATGTGTGCATTTAAAAAATCCATTTAATCTCTGCCCTTAATAAAAGTTCTTTTACATTACCTCCTCTAGGAGGAATGAATATTTTTTCTAGACCCCAAAATCTAAGTGAGGCTCCAGAATGTGATGCCTCATTAAAATGCCTGGCCACAGGTGAATTTTCATCATGATTTCTAATATCACCTTTATGTTCCTGAATTCTTTTATGTAATTCTCTACTAGTTTGTCCAATATATAACAAATCGCAAGGACATTGTATCAAATACACAACCCCTTCTGTGATGCAAGTAATGTGTTGTTTAATAAAAAATGTTTCTTGTGTATGAGGATGTATATATGATGCTTTCTTGGATGTATGATGACAAACACTGCACCTACCACAAGGGTTCATTCCTGGCATTAATGGGCCCAGCAAAAGCTGGCTACCAGGCACTTCTGGTGTCTTAAATTGTGAGTGGACCAAAGTGTCCTGTAAGTTTTTTACCTTTTTTGCTACTACAATTGGTCTATTCTGCAATATTTCAATTTATGTATTATCAGTTTGAACTAAATACCAATGTTTGTTTATAATTTTTCGAATGTCTGCCATTTTATGATTATATTTGGTTGAAAAAAAAACACTCGTTGAGTATCACTCTGTGATGTTTTCGGTTGTAATAATTCATTTCTCTGTTTTTGATTAATTCTAATTTCTGCTTGTTGCAGTGTGTGTTGTTTATACCCTCGGGCTTTGAATTTATGTAGCATTTGTTTTGTTTCTTGTATAGAATTATCTATCTTACTACAATTACGTTTGACCCTTGTGAGTTGTGCATAAGGTATGCTGTTTTTTTAATCTGACTTCATGAAAGCTTTTATAATGTAGCAATGTGTTTCTGTCAGTTGGTTTTCTAAACAAAGATGTGTCAATTTGTTTATTTTCATTGATAATAAGTAAATCTAAATATGGTATTTTGTGTATCATAGTTCATAACAAACTTCAAATTACTGTCTTTTCGATTGAGTTCTTCATAGAAGGTTTGTAATTCTACAATGGTTCCAGACCATAATATGAAAATATCATCAATAAAACGTACCCATGTTACTATTTTATCATGAAATGTGTTATTTTGAACATCATATATATATTTTTCTTCAAAATTGGCCATGTAACAATTGGCATAGGCCGGTGCCATGGTTGATCCCATGGCAGTTCCTTTATTTTGCTGATAATAGCGTCCATCAAATTCAAAATAATTTTTACTGAGAATCAGTTGTGCCATTTCCTGTAGGACTATTGTTTTTGGTTTACTATTGTTACACCTTTTGTCTAAAATACATCCTATGCATTCAATACCTTGCTGATGTGGAATAGAAGTGTATAGATCCGTTACATCAAAAGTGACCAGAATACTAGACTCTGGAATACCACTTTCTGAAATTTGTTGCAAATGTTTTATCATGTCTGATGAATCTTTAATGTATGATCTAGTGGTTTCAACCAAAGGTTGCAAATGATAATTAATATACTTAGAAAGGGGTTCAAAAATGGAACCAATTCCTGAAACTATTGGCCTTCCAGGGGGGTTAGAGATAATCTTATGTATTTTTGGAATACAATAAAATGTGGGAATTTTAGGATATTGACAATACAGTAACTCTGCTTCCCATGCTTGAATCCAGCCATTGACAGTGTACTCTTCTAAAAATCCTTTGATCTCTATTTGAATACTTAAAGTGGAATTTTCAGATAATAATTCATAATTCTCTTGATTGTGTAATAATACCAAACACATTTCTTTATATTGTAACCTATCTTGTATAACTATCCCACCCACCTTATCTGCCTGTTTGATAACTATATCTTTATCCTGTTTAAGATTTTTTAGGGCTAGATTTTCTAGTCTAGTCAAATTATGATAAGATGGTCTTAATTCTTCCCTTTTGTTAAACAAAGCCAACACCTTTTTTTCTACATTATAACAAAATGCCTCTATACCATGATTTTTCCCCAATAGGTGGATTATATTGAGATTTTACTTGAAGTAATTGTTTCAGTTTTTGTTGGTAAGGGTCCATAGTTGTATTTGTTGATGTCCCAAATAAATTTTTAAGTCTAAGATTCCTAAAAAAATCTTTGTAGATCTACCTCTAAGTCAAAAAAAATTAAGGGCTGTGTTGGTGCAAATGAGAGACCCAAACTGAGTACCCTGGTCTCTATGGGTGTCAATGCTCTTTTACTTAAATTGAAAATAGGTATGATATCTATGTCATTCTCCCTCTCCCTGATGTTAAACGTCTTGTGTTTTTTTCCACCTTGCCCGCCTCCCCTGTTTCCCCTTGTACCTCTCCATCCTTCCCCCTGCTGATAAAATTCTCTATTGGAACTCTGATTTCTTAAGTCATATCTAACTTCTTTATATATACTACTGGATGTACTTGGTTGTTCTGTATCACCTTGGTGTGTACTAACTATCTCACTAGGTTTCTGGGTGTCCCTAGTATAACTAGTGTCACTATCAGAGCTTTCATAAGTGTTATAAATGTTGTTAGTGTATTGTCTTTTAAATTTCTTGTATGTGTAAACCCTACCATAACGGTAGTCATTTGTATCTCTAATGAACTTTTTAATTTTCTGTTCTTTTAGTCTATTCTCATAATCAGGTAATTTCTGTTGAATATCTTCTACCAGCTTTTTAAATTCCTCCTCCTGAACTTTAAGCTTAAGTAAGTCCTCTGCATCTTTAATTTCTTTTTCTATGACCTGTCTTTCATCAATTATAGCTTCAATTAAGGCATACATGAAATCACATGAAGCTCTATTACGAATACCATCCCATTTATTGTCCAGTTTAGAGGAATTTATGCCCAAATTGGGCTCAACACTAATTCTGAGACCCCTTGGTATACGATTATACTGTAAATATTGTGTTAAAGTGAGACCATGCCATTCTAAATGGCAATTTTTGTATTTTAAATTATCTAATTTTTGACTTAATTGTTTGGGGGCTTCTCCCATCTGCATAGAAAGATCTCTGTCTCCTCTCATTGTGGTAAATAGTTTCTTTTTCTCTTCATCTGAAAATGTAAAATGTATGGTACTCTGGACACTAGAACCAATGTCCAAAAAAATATCTGTTACATTCATTTCGTATTTATATAAAGCAATCTATTCAAACTTTATAGTGTTATTTTACTGGATATGAGAAGAAAAATCTATAAAAGGGGAAATAATCCACCTTTCAATAAATAATTGATATACCAAGCATTCATTAATAATTCAACAATTTTTAAGAACCAACCTCCACCAGAACTCTGCTTGTCCTTTGGGAGGTGTCCAGTGGCAAACATTTCAGGGGCAATGTAGGAGCACACATTTTGGAAGGGTCAGCAGCACACATTTCAGGAGGAGTTCGGGGCACACTTTGGGAAGAATTCAGGGGCACACAATTCAGGAGGGGTGTGAGGGCATACATTTTGGCAAGGTTCCGGGGCACATATGTTTGGGAGTGTTGCAGCAATGTTAATTTTTGGAGAAGGTTTCATTTCTTCAGGCATGTGAGGTAAAATTATGGATCCAATTTCAGAGTGGTATGTTGGTTTTTTTTTGTTTGATTGTCAGGGGTGCTGTTAAAAACATTTATTTTAAATTGCTTTGTGATATGAATGTGTGATAATAACATACTCACTGAAATGTGGTCAGCAGCCAGACATGCCAGTAAATCACTGGAGTATGTTCATTTGAATGTTCTGCATGCAGTAGCAGAACACAATATTAAATGTATAGCATAATTACAGTACACACAGAAAAATGGTTCCATGTCAAAATAGTGACTTCTGAATGGTGAGGAGTCAAAACAGTACAGAATAATAGTGAGTGCCATTATCAGCAAACTTTCTATTTGTAGGGGGCTTTGCCCTCTGCACCCCCATTGTGAGGGTTTGTGCCCCCACACACCTCCTTACTTAATATACCAACTCAGGGGGGCAGACCTTGAGGAAGGGGAACAGAAAGTTCACTGATATGGCACTCACTATTATTATGTGTCATTTTGACTCCTTACTGCTCTGCAGTCATTATCTTCATGGGCTACCCAGAAAAAGTGACCTACAATTTGTAAAACAGGGAAATATTAAAACATTCACATGTAGTGACAACTTTACTGGTGCCATATACTGTATAATTTATCTATCACTGAATGTAAGTGAAAAGTGAACTCCCTGTTCTCTTTAAATCTGTTCCAGTTTATGAGGGACTGTATCAAAAACCTTTAACAAATGACAAATACGAAAGTAAGTTCTGCTTACTGGAAGTATAGCAAGAAGCCATAACAAGCCATTGAGCCAAGGTTCCTTTTCAATGTCAACCATGTTGTATAGAACTACAGTTACATTTGCGTGAGGAATATATAATGGGGTGCAGTGGAATGGTAACACCCATAACTCAGGAGTGGCAAAGTCACAAATCAGTTATTCAGGTCTTACCACTCATGTGGAGATAATTGTATTATTCCATTGCAACTAGTTGTGGGTTTTGATATATACCACACTCTCTGTAATGTTTTTACTATTGCTTAACCTTTTATTAGCTCTTTAAACTCCCTTTCTTTACATTGTGAAGTCTATAGCTGGGCCATTGTTCTGTGTATTCTATTTGCTTATTCTAAGTGGAAATAGCAACATTATCCCTACTGCTTTGACATTAATTAGCACTTCAATGTTTACACAGTTCTTTGTTTCTTGCATTGCTGATCAGATCCAAGCTTCTACAAATGGTGCTTTACCCTACATTTAACATACAGTACATGAAGGAGAATTATTACTACAGCCCTGGAAAGCTTGTATTTTTAAATTTGCTTTACCCTAATAAAGGCATTATCTTCATCTATCAAAAATATTATGTGTGGCTAGCATGGCACAACCCTTCCTGTAAGTGGAAATAACAGGTTCTAAGAAAAATGTCATGTTCTCTGTGCTAATAGCTTTTTATCCCAAAATTTGATTTATTTACCAAGTGTATTCACGACTGGTATGTTATTTATACAGATAATTAAAATGGACACAGTATCCTAATAAGCAATATATACATTTTGACAACCCTTCATTTACAAATTATGTGCAATATATAACATAATGCAATACAAAAGAAAACTGATAATAAAAGCATGCACCCAGCTCTTATAGAAGGCGAGATGATGTCAGATTATAATAGGCTTATCCTTAACCAAACTGTCAGTGTCAGAGGAGAGCATAAAAATGGGATCACTTCTGGCCTCCTTGAATTCCCAAACTTGAATTCCCAAAGATTAGTGAAAAAGCTTGGGAGAGGAGGTCTAAGAAAACAATCCTTGACATGACTAGATTACATACCACCAACTAAGAAACAGTTATGTCACACGAGTGAGAAAAGCCAAAGCAGATTAGTTTGCAAACTGTTGGTTATATAATTCAGGTTTATCAGGAATATCCAGAAAGGTACTGTATCAAACCTGTTTTGGATAAGGATCAGTACAACAGTATAACACAGCTCTAACATGATGGCAAACTAATCACAGGTGACCAGTGCACTAAATCTCCACATCATAAATGTAAACATGCCTTTGCCTACGCACCCATGATTACATCCAGTCTGTTTTCATTACAGGGAAGTAGGAAATGTGCCATTGGCCCAGCCTTCTCATTTAAGCAAATAAGTCATGAGGACACCTTACAAATGTTGTTGCAGATTGATATATCTAAGAGTGATGAGGCAGATGTGATTGACTCCAGGCCAGTCAGAATCTCAGCAAACTAGCTAGCCTTTCAGCTTACAATCCTATACAATATATATCACTTATTACTAGACAAATCCCAAACAATTGGAACATGATGTTGTCACTCTACCAATGAAGGCAGGTGATTCTAGGGACCCAAACAATTATAGGCCATTGTCAGTTCTGCACATGTTTAAAAAATCCTTGGAAAACTTGTACATAGCCATATACCTTCATTCTGCCTTGATAATAACATCCTTACAAAGAGCAGTCTGGTGTCAGACCAATGTACTCTACTGCCACTGCCTTGTTGAAAGTTACAAGTGATGATGCTAATGTACTGGACTCAGGAAATCTCACTGTTGGCCATTTTCATAGACCTCACAAAAAGCATTTTACAAAGTAGACCACTAACTACTGCTCATAAAACTAAAGCAAATAGGAATGGCCAAAACCTGAATTGCCTGGATGAAAAACTACCTGATGGGGAGGTGGGGGGACACAGGCAGTAAAAGTAAATGGAAGTATATCAGACTCCAGAGGGTTTAGTGTACCACAGGGGTCTATCCTGGGATCACTTTTGTTTACACTGTTTGTGAAGGACCTTCCTATGGTATGCATTGACACAAAAGTCCACCTCTATGTAAATGACATAATGCTGTTCACTAGCTCTGGATCTGGGAGGGAGCTAAATAAACAATCACAGTTTGAGTCCCTTCTTCTAGTCCTTGACACCTCTCACCCCAGCTCAGTCACCCTACCTTTTCCCAAGGCTCATCTCTTTTGATGGGCTACCATTGTTTACTCCTGTGGGGGGAGTCAGTGCCCCAAGTCCCTCCAGACAATTTCACACTACAGTCATAGTTAGGAAGGCTACCTGAGTTGGCAAATATGGCACTTGCAGGTGGAGGGTGAGAATCATCATTCTACTTTGAGCAGGAGATTTTCCTTTTCAGTTTCCCTGACACCTGAGGATACAGCAGCTCAAGGACATCATGATGTGAACATGCACAGATAGCAGACATCGATGGCATCCCCCTCCTCTCTTCTAGAGGTCCCTGCTGCACCTCACCCTATTGTCATCCAGGTGGTCGTGTTGCAATGGGACTACTCACCCTCCCTCTCCAGAGGAAGGAAGCATCCAGTAGGATGCTCTGCCTACCTTTACCTTGCCAGTGTCAGTGGCTCAGTAGGTTGCACACTCACCACTGAGGCCGGGAGATCAGTAGGATGTGGGTTCTATCCCCACACAAGGCACTTGGGTTAATATCCCACTACTGACATTGTAGTGCAGCATGGGGGGTGCTGCACTTCTGAGGTGCCGTCTTTCAAATGAGATGTTAAACTGAGGTCCCTTCTGCCTGTTCTGGTGATTGTTCGGGTGGATGTTAAAGATCCCATGGCATTGCTCGAAAAGAGTAGGGGAACATTTATTAAACACGTAAACTAAATACAACATCCATAGATATACAGTCCAAAGGAAACTCATTATACATAAACACTGAATGCAACACTCAAAAATAAAGCAAAATTATAGATAACACAGTCCATAACAGAAAGGGTAAATAATTTGAGCTATACATTAATGAAAATATAAGGGCCTGACATTCATCCATAAAAAAACTTAAGCAACTAAAAGAGAAAACAAGTAAATGTCACCAAAAAAACAACAAAGAGAAACAGCATGTACAGAATGTAAGGACTTACAGTACTATATTAGGTCCTTGAGGCCCATAACCATCCCTCATGTAATGAGGGTATCCGAGTCTGTGATCCAAGGTAAGTCATGCCATTTTCTCAGCCAAAATTCTTCTTGTAATAACATTCTTTCATAGAAACATAGAATTTGACAGCAAATAAGGACTGTTTGGCCCACCCAGTCTGCCTATTTCCCTACCTAATGAATAAGCTGCAGATCCTAGTTAACCAACAGCCTACTTCTTCCTAACACCACCCCCCCTAGAATTACCTTATGACTGTCCCATGCATGCTTGAATTCCACCACTGTTTTTGACTCTGCAACCTCCTCCAGAAGGCTGTTCCATGCATCCACAACCCTCTCTGTGAAAAAATACTTCATTACATTACCTCTGAATCACCCCCCCATCTTCAAATTGTGCCCCCTTGTTCTTGCACACCTCTTTTTCTGAAAGATGCTACCTTATTGGACTTTGTTGATTCCTTTGAGGTACTTGAAAGTTTCTATCATGTCCCCCTCTCTCCCTCCTTTCCTTGAGGCTATACATGTTAAGCTCCTTAAGTCTCTCTTCATATGTCTACCAGTGCAGACCCTGCACCATTTTAGTTGCCCTCTTCTGGACAGACTCTATCCTGTTTATGTCTTTGCGGAGATTGGGTCTCCAGAACAGCATGCAGTACTCCAGATGGGGTCTCACCAGCTGTTTGTACAAATAGCCTGTAGGTCTTTAGTTGTTTTCCCTACCATTTCAGAATAGGTACATTGTTTCTGTTGCAAAGAAAACAAGCAGCGAGCATTCCAAATGTGTCACTTACAAATGGTAAAAATTAATGTGACCATTTCATCCTCCCATACCCGCTATGATCCTGAGACCTCTCCATACATAAGATTCTCCCTAGATATTAAAGCAATCGTTGGAGCCCCCCATGCCCTGGCTAAAAAGACCCCAAAATCCTTAATAAATGAACAAAAGAAAAACAAATGGTCAGTAGTTTCGAATTGTGCAATACAATCTGGTCTGCTACAAATCCTATCCTCTACCTGTTTGTGCTTGTCATTACTTTTAACATTAATTTTGTCATGGCAACTTAGCCAATGGAGGTCCCAGACATTAGGAAGGATCCTAGGGTAACAGTTGAAGAAGAGCCATTCTGCTGCCATCTGGGCAATGTTCAAAAATCTGAGGAACAGGACACACCATACCCAATAATACATTATATAACACTTTCCTTTGCAGTGAAATTATCCCATGAGTAGTGACCTTCCACTGCCTCAATCTAGTAAATGTGTCCCTCCAATAGGATGAGACATATGGCTGCTGTTTCACTATATTTAAACCACCACCATCCCATAACTGAAACCAGTACTTAATGGTATTAAAAACCCCTGGTTCCCAGCCTTTATTCATATGAATTAAAAGAGGTATAAATTGGCCATAACAAAAATACTATTAAAAACAATAAAGGATGTATCATATTCAGGCCTCCCTGGCTGATCGGTAAATATAAGGTATTTCATTTTATGGGATTCAGCCGACTCCCCATACTGCCTGAAACAAAATACTCAGCACTCATTCTAATGATTTGGGTGGTGGAAAAACATAACTAAGAAATAGAAAAACTGGAATCAGAAATGTCTTAATCAAATAAACTATTTTCTTTTTTCCCATTTTCCATCTATTCCAACAGGACACTTTGCACTGGGCAATAGCTAATTTGTCTTCCCAATTAAAAACATCTGGGTGTTCCATACCAAACTGAATTCCCAAAATCCTAATTGGTCCCGCCTGCAGCATTATCTCACCCACCATAGCAAGGGCACCACTGTGGGTCCCCAAAGCCTTCCCCACACATTTCTCTAGGTTAAGCATGGCCACATTCTCAAAAACTGAACACAAGCATACTGCTTCCATTATGGAGGCTTCCTCTTTTAACAGGAGGCCCATATCATCTGCATAGGTGATGACTATAGGTGCTTGTAGTGCCGGTATGACACCAAAGGAGACAGGAGTGAGGAGTCTTTTAACATTCTTAATAAGGAATCCAAAAAAAGACATATAGGATGGGACTGAGGGGGCAACCTTGCTGAACTTCCTGCCTAATACCTACCAGGGAACCCCTCCATCCATTTACCTCAACAAAAGCCATTGCAGTTTTATATAACATTTGAGCCAGTGAATAAAGACTGGTGGGATCTGGAATTTTTCCAAGATTACCCATAAAAATTCATGGTTGACATCATCAAATGCTTGTTTTTGGTCCAAAGAAAGGGCATACCCATCCACAGGGTTCAGATCCCCTTTATCAAATACTTCCTGTAATAAAATTAGGTTATTCTGGATGCAGTGGCCAGGGATAGAAAAAGTCTGAGTTTATAAAATGACTCCTTGTGCTACAGACATCAATCATTTAGCCAAAATTGTTGATACTTTATTAAAATCCATGTTTAACAGACTTATTGGCCTTCAATTAGTCAATGCCATTTTGTCTCCTTTTTTATATAACTAAATCAAGGATCCCATGTTAAACTGCAGGGGAATGTCTGAATTCTGTAATAGACAGTTGAAAACCCCTGTCAAATCTTCCCCAAGCTCTGCAGCCAGGAATTTATACACTTCTGAGGGCAGGCCATCTGGACCAGGGGTCGTAATATTATTCAGGATGTGAATTGCCTCTGTAACCATCAGTCTACCCTCTGATTCTGGAATCCCTAGAAATTCAACCTGGGAAAGCAGAAGATCTGTCTGAACTGTATCAAAAGCCACTGTACCATACTTTGTACCAGAATATGCAGTAATAACCTCCATGATCTCAGCATTAGTGCTAACTGTCTGATTATGTTGATTATACAAAGCTAGGATTTCTTTCTTCCCCACCCGGGATTGACAAGATTCATATGGACAGATCGAATCCATAGTTCCAGATGTGCCAGATTGTTGTTTTTGTTCAAGAGAGCAGGCCTTCTCCAAATGAAACTTTCATATCTGATTCTTTAAAACTTGAATCTGGGAAATATAATGCTGTCTGGTCTTTGTAGATAATGACATTAATCTCTGCAAACAAGTTCTGATTACCAAATATTCCTTATATTTAGTCTGACAGAAACTTTTAGTGTACTGTTTTAAAAAACACCCCAAATCACGTTTCGTGTCCAACCACCATTGGACCGCATCATCTTATAAAATAAAGACTGACTTCCTAGCTCTTAGAAAGTTGGTTAGAGAGACCTAGAAGAATTTATCTATCAACAAGGAAGTGTTCATCTTCCAGGTCCCCAGCCCTTTCCTAATGGAAGACACTTCCCCCATCATGACAGATGGCATAATGTGGACTGAAAATTTGGCCACTGTCACCTTAGCCTTCCTAATGGACAGATGATGGGATATAAAGAGAAAATCAGTCCTCGTGGCCAGACTACCCTTATTGAAAGTGGGTGTATGCAGACCAGTATGAGATCTATATGAATCCACCAGGTGGGCTGTTTTGAGCATGGACGATGAAAAAAGGGAATCAGAAAAGATCTTACAGATTTTAGACATCGCAGTTTTGTCCTTCGGGGAGAGGCCACAATTCAAATCCCCAACAAAAATGACAAACTGTGAGGTATGTAAAAAAAGGTTGAATCAGTTACAGAAGATCCACTCTCAATGCCTTAGTCTGTGGGGCATATATATTAATTAACCTATATAAAATATAGCGAATCTTAATATTCAGGATCAGCACCCACCCCGGAACCAAATCATACAGTTTCACCAGCTCTACATCAGGAAAATTAAACAAGAAACCAACCCCCAAGTATGCTTCCTGACCTATAGACCAGAATGAGGGTGTTGGATACCATGCCCTAGTGGTTTGTGAAAGCTCCTGCAACGTATGGTATCTAACATCTTGAATAAACACAATCCCCAGAGCACACATCATCAGATAAGAAAATACCAGATGCCATTTATCCGGATTCTTAATACTGTTTACATTTAATGTATGACACGTAAAATGTGCAGTACTCACTAAAGAAGAAAGGGGAATGAAAAAATTCCATGTTCATTTAAGCCCTCTGCGAACAACCAACTCTCTGTGCTTAGTCTTAGCCTTACACTTTTGTGGACCAGATTGTTCCAATGGTACCTCCGTATCTGTTTGATCAGGGATGGAGGATTTTATGGAAGAGGAGTCCGAGTCACTTCCTGATATTTCTCCCTCCATCTGTAAAAGTTCATACCTATTTTGAGTAGGGACAGCCTCAGGGTCTAGTGGCGTAACTCTGGGTGAGTCAATTAGACGTCTACTGTGAGTAATCCTGGTCATGGTGAATTGTTGCCCTATAGATGTTTGGGGGGAGGGGCTGATCACCTCAGGATCTGATGCTACCAGCTGCAATGGATCCTGTGCAGTAGGTGTCCTAAGTGGCACTTCCAGGTCTATGTTAGACTCCTGCAAAGTCAAGGTTAAGCTCTCAACATCTTCTACCTGAACCTCTAGTGCTATTGCTAGTGTGGGGGGGGGGGCACCTCTCCAGTAGGTTGCACTGAAACCAGTGCTGGTGGGTACTCCTTCCTCAGGGTACTGAGACATTCAAACTGACATACAGAAGTGAATCATCAGGTACTACATTCTCATTCAAACTTGGCTCCTAATGGGTGGAAATCCTCTTTTTTTGTGCAAAAGTGATACAAAGGCATTGTTCCACTCCATCTACCAACTCAGGCTGATTGTGAGCTGCCCACTAACAAGACTGAAAATTATGGCCCAGTTCATCACATAAATTACACCTCTCTTGTTCAACACAGTGTAGTCCAGAATGACCAATGGTACCACAGATTGTACATTTCATCTGCTTGCAAGCACTACTTAGATGTGCCACCAAACCACATCTGTAGCATGATTTGGGTTGTCCAGATTAGAACAGGGCACCACAATCCCTGCCTGATAAAAGCTGTTTGGGAGGTGCAGCAGCCCTGCGTCTGTCATTTTCAGTATCACTCTCATCCACCATCCCCCCGTCCACAAATGTTCAGAGTCAAAGATTGCCTCAGGGTCTGAAAGAATCGTGCAATAAGCTTTAAGCCAATGTGTTAAATCATTCATATTGACCCCTTCACTTCAAAAAAGAACTGTTATGGTTTTTGAGCAGGTCATGACTGGGGCAAAACTGAAAAGGGAGTCCAGAGTGGGGTGTTCTTCAACTTTTGATGTTTCATCTAAAAATGCTGCAAGCCTTGTTGTGTCTTAAAACTAATATCAAAGATTGTTTCTCCTGAAACATGAATCAAGGCATGTATTTCACAGCAAAGAATTTCGGAGAGTCTTTAATCAGAACTCTCTCTACATATAGCCTATCAGGGGCCTCTGTCATGCCCCCCCAGATATCTCAAGCAGATGGCATTATGGCATTTTTCAGGGTTCATGGGGGCCCAAGGAAAAGGCATTTTGGGTCTGGTTATATTCCGTGAGACTGCAGCCGAGTATGAAAGTCTAGAAGCCAGATTTGGGGTTGAGGCTGCCTGTGTAGAAGTCGGCCCTGGAACAATGTGATGAGGAATAGTCTCCACACTCAGTAATTGTAGAATCGGGTTTTGGGTCAACTCCAATTCAGTTGGGAGTACCAGGCTCTTGGAATCCTTATTTTGAGGCCAAACATTAATCCCATCTACTTGTACATCATGTAGTGCCCTGGGAATACATATAGGGGATGTCCCCAAAACCCACTGATCATTTACATCATCCTTTTCCTACCCTGATGTTATCGGGGCTTTCTCAGCAGACCAGGGTTCCTCTAGTATAATATTTGTGGTATTCCCCGAAGGGTGCCTTAGGCTCGACTGTATGTCACACTGTGCCATTCCTGACACCTTTACAGCAGCACTTTGTCTCAGCCCAGCAGATCAATTTCAATTATTCAGGCCATGGGGCATTGTAGGCCAGGTTGTTCACCCTTTTCTGCCATTCCAGATGCTATCCCCACTGTCATACTGTCATTTGTAACACCCAGGAAAATACATCTGTCACCAATCTTTTGCTCCATCGCAGGTGTCGCCGTGTCCGTAGTCTGTTCAGCTGTAACCATTCCAGAGCGAGAATCCATTTCTATAGCAACTGCTTGCCTCTGTGCAGCAACCTGATCCTGTACTGGGGTTTCTAGCATTTTCAGTTGTGTGAGCAGTGCTCGTCTAGCGGCTGAATGCTGCGCGCTTCTTCTGCCTGCAGCAAATCCTGCACTATTGGACTTAAGGTTTCACGGTCACACTCATTTTCATTTAGGTCTATTCCATCTTGCTTTTTTGTCAAATTCTGTTCCAAAAAGCTATCTGCTGGACCAGAGTCCTCCTCTGTTACCACTTCCACACACTGTTGTGCTGTAGGAGTCTCTAGCATAGACGAGATGGGAGGAGGAGACCATCTCCCCCGTCTCCACAGCCTCCAATCTCACTCCTTCCACATCAGATGCCATCTTGTCATGGAGCCAGGATGTTGGGTTTGTGTCCTGGCCAAATTTCCCCCATTCACTAGAAATATCACCAACAGCTTAATCTGGTTGAATTTCAGTTGGTCACCATCTGTATCCCCCTCCCCCCGTTAGCCCCTGAAAAAGGGAATTCTAGTCTCAGTGGGCCTACCAGGTCAACAAAATTCAATAAATAAATAAATAAATACCTTTACCTTTCCAGCCCACAGATGACTTGAGCTCATTCCTGAACTCAGGTTGCATGTATTGCCAGATTTAGCACTTCTGCTGTGCTGAGGAGCAGGCTCCTTTACAGTGTGTGTTTGATAAAGTGCAGCACTGGATATTTGTGAGCAGGCTGCTATTAAATGCAAAAATAAGTGATGCTCTTTTCAAATAAATGTAAAAACCATGCAGACTTAAATATTTTACAACTGAAACGGAGTGCCTAGAAAAAGCTTAAAGCTGGGGGTATGGCTATATCACCATATGGCCTTTGCTCAGCACACAGAATATGTAGCAGAAACCATACACCAAAAGGCTGGCTTGCTATATAGACAGAAGCACTACCTGGACATCTGAACCAGAAAATTAATCCTCACGTGGTGCTGTCTCCCCACTCTTGAGTATGTTGATGTGGTCTACAGAATTGCATGCCAAACAATACTGCATAAGCTAACTTCTCTCTACAATAAAGCATGCAGTTTTTCATTGGGCATGTGTCACCCAACATGTCACTTCTGGAACCTATATTAGTCACTTGGCATCCCAGCTTTCAAGGATAGAAGAGTTGCACTGATCAATGGCTATATATATATATAAATGTACTCAGGGCACATTCCCTGACTGAGTGGTCTGATCAACAAAACTGTCTCTATTTACAGGCTAAGATCACAAACAAGGGGAGTCTGCTGTGTCCCAAAAACAAAGTTACTGGCATGTGCAAAGGTATTTAGCATTGCAGCGCTCAAAAGCTGGTATGCCAGATCAGACATTGTGAAGTATGTATGAAGCTTGCCCAAGTCAAGTCTACTATTTCGAGTACAAGCACTTATACCAATCATGCAACTACCATAAGGCATAAAAAAGGTGATCCAGTGAATCTTTAGTGAATAGATGCCACTTAGATGTTGCACCCTATTATCTTACACAACATATCTCCTATCTTGCCCACATCTGGATGTTCTGTTGGCAAGACCTTGTCCTCCACCCATAAATGCTGTGTAATTGTATATGTAAGATTTAACTGTGGAGTTCTCTAAATGATGTGTAAATTGTACATTCATGTTCAATGGAATTCTTACTGTTGTACCTGTGTAGTCAGATGTACATACGCAAAATAATTTATGAAACATTCACTGCTACTGTTGTTTTATATGTCACCCTAGGGCCACCTTGAAAACTAGATGAGGCACCTAAATGAGGCTCTCCTGATGCTGACCATTTCAGATAAATAAAATAAATGTACCGAAACACAATCTCAGTAGGATGAATACACACACAAAAATCAGAACTATAAATATAAAGGTCTGGATTTCTCTCTAGTTAGATGTATTAAACAAAAGAAGAATGACTGGGGGCCAGTTTGATAGCATGGTGATTGCCAGCACTTCTTGCCACACTTGTGACCTGGCCTCATGTCCTGAGCCCAAAACACTGACAAGGACTGGCAGGAGTGAGATTAAGTATCCCAGGGGACACTCTGCCCCTCCAGGGAAGAAGGGCAGTAGAGGTAATTTATTTATTCATTTACAAATTGATGATCAGGAAAGGCACACTGAGCTGTGGCCCATTTCCAGGTGAAATGGGAAGGGGGGGAGGGAGAGTACACAGGAAGGTGATACAAATAGTACAATAATGCAAAGAAAATACAGATGCTCAGTAGTGCAAAAATGAGTACAGTGCATACAATGAGAGGTAGCAAATAAGACAGGTGTCAAACTATATGCTGAAAACAAATATTGTACAGACTTTGTGGCATGGGGTTGATGAAGGAAGAGAGAAAATGGAGAAAGGATAAATTTAGGTTGAAAAAGGTGGTGGTCTGTGGATATATAGCCTAGAGATTAGAGTAACGAACTGTGAATGAGCTTGGTACACCTAGTAGACCTGGGATTGATTCCCACAACCTCCACGTGTATACTGTGTGACACTGAGCAAGTCACGTAACCTCCCCACTGTTTTCTGGTCATCACTGAAAACAGACCTTGTGCCTAGTGGGCCTCACCTGGTTACCAAAGAATAACAAAAAAAAGAGCAAAATTCACAATGAACACAGTGAAGAGGGGAAACGGTGCAATAAGTAATGGGCTTGAAATTGGGATTAGGTGATATTTTTTAAGATTTTGATAAGCCCTTTTTGGAGGTGAAATGTCTTGCATTCATTGTAGAAAGTATAGTAGGATTTGCTGAAATGCGAAATGAATCTGTGACTACCAAAAATTTCAATGAGTTCTTTCATGTATAGGATGGGCCGACTTGGATGTGTCTCTCTGTTCTGTAACTAGGCAAGTGGCCTGTAATTTAGGTTGAGGTTCTTTCTTCTTTCAAGCAGCTCTAATTACATGTAAAATGAATGAAAGCACTTTAAAGTACAAGCTTAGTGTAAAGTAAACAATAAAAGAGCCAATCTACAAGTGCTCAAAGAGACTAGTAAAGTCTTAGCCTGCTTCTTAATATGTTTCATGGGCCAACCACTGTTAGCCCCCCCCATATCACATCAGTTAGTCTGTGTACCATTTAATTCTTTTGCAATTCCATGATGTAACATGGTAATCTGGGACAGCTCGTGTGTGGCAGTGGACAGTGAATGCTATCTTACCAGCATGATTGGTCGGCTGTCTTCAGTAGAGTAGAGGCAGTTAGGGCAGTACAGTCTAGTGGTTAGAGCACCAACATGGAAACCAGGAGATCACAGGTTCAAACCCCACTGGAGCCAAATACTCACTGTGTGACCGTAGCAAGTCACTTAACCTCTCAGTGCTACAGCCCATGCAACTGCGGAAATGGGTAGACGCAGGACCACACTGGAAATAACATGTTGCATTACAGCTGGGCTACCCTGGGTAGATAAATTGTAAAAATGTGACATAGGGGTTTGAAAGATAGCATGGCATAAAACCACCATGGTCCATTGGTCTCTCTGACGCTAGTCTAATGCACTACAAGGTGATGATTGTATGTGTTGCTACATGGAATGTTTGAGCCACCTGCCCACTGATAACCACACTCCCCTACTTTCCTAAATCTCATACACTCTGACAGTTCACTTCAGCTAGTTTTTCTTTTGTCAGTCTCATAAGTTATGCATTATTTATTGTTTTCGTCTATACATACTTAAATTCCATAATGTTTTATCATGTTTCTCTAGCTTTCACCGCTGCACATGTTTTTGCTTGCTGTTACTTCTGTACTCACTATGACCTGCCACTGTATTATGTCCTTAGCATTTTCTATATCTGCAACATGTTTGTCATCTAAAGCCTGCTGGTACAGGACACCATTGTAAATGAGTCCCGCTCAGTGGTTTTCATCCTGAATAAAATTAGGGGAAGCAGCATAGCATGGTGCAAAAATAGAGAACTAGATTTGAATCCTACTGACACCACTTGCATGCTGTGTGACCATGAGTAAGTCATCTAACTTTCCAGTGCTCCCAGGACACACCTGGAAACAAGCCTCAGCTTAGTGTGTTGTTTTTTTTTTTCAGACCAAAAATTGTAACAAAAACAAAGCTGAATTTGATAGTTGCTCATGTATTTTGACTTTCACCTTTTGTTGCACTTTTCTGGCCACCCAATTGTAGTAGTCTAGACTAGGCCTCTTTGTCACTTATTCATATTTGTTACCTGGGCATCCCTGTTGTTGGTGACCTAGCAGTGTGCCCAAGGCCTGGGCTGTATCCCCACCACTGCCTTTATCTGGCCTGTTCTCTGGCTTATAAGGATCTGACAGAGAATCATTTGTGTACCCTTAGTGATAGAGTGGTACTGCTTGCTGTGGCATCAGCATTATTGGTGCCAGTGATGGTGCAACCTCATTGCCATCTTTGTCTTGTACTGGAACTGTCAGTGGCAGAGAAAATGTCTTCATCCAGCTCTTCTGGGCCTGACTTACCCTTTAACCATCTGAACTGCTTGTGCAGCTACTGGCCCATAGTTTCTTTCCCAGCTCTGATACTGTAGCTATGAACACTTCTTTTTCCACTGTTTCCACGGCTATTCTAGTTAATCAGCCTTCTCTCTCTCTCTCTCTCCCCCTCCCTCAGTCTGACCCTGACCCTGGTATTTTCTGATCTTCTTTGAGGATATCTCCTCCACTGTGTCATAGGACTACTGAGAAACGTTTGTTAGTCTGGGGCCACCCACAATGACACGGTGTCAATGCCTATATAATGTGAGTGGCCAGTCCCTTCTCAATTCTTTCTCCTGCTGTCAACCACTTGTCAGACTTGTAGAGAAACAGTGCAGTTGTTTCAACTTGTTCTTATTTTCTAGCTCATTTTGACAATTTTTTTTTTTGCACTTTCTTTTTATCCCCTCCTTACTGCCCACTCCGTCCACTCCTTCGGACCGATCAGTCCCCATAATCCCTCCCATGGCATCTGCCCCTAGAGTGCCAGGCTTACTCCTTTGTCTCCCTACTTTGCCCCTCTTTCCTCCGGAGAGCCTGCACAGTGGGGGTCTGCTCGTGGGTAGGTGATCGGGGCTAGGGATAGGTCGTCACCCTGGCCCGAGCTGGTGTTTTTCTGCTTTTCTTCCCTTGATCCCTCCTCCCCTGAGGGCGTCAGCACAGAGGACTGATGTCCAGACAGACAGCGTGCTGATGCATGCCACCGAGGAAAAGATAGCCAACTCAGTTAAGAAGGGGGATAAAACCTTTTATAGGTACATCAGGGAGCGAAGGGAGACCAAGGGAGGGATAGTGAGGCTTAATAAAGGGGAAGGAGGCTGGGCAGAGGGAGACTGTGAAAAGGCAGAGATACTAAACAAATATTTTTGCTCAGTATTTACAAATGAAGAGGATAGGTACCTAAAACAAACAGTAGAAACACTCTGGATACAGAAGTTGATATCAGCCCATTTACAGAAGAAAGGGTTCTAAAGAACTCTTAAAACTGAAGGTGGACAAAGCAATGGGGCCTGATGGGATTCATCCCAGAATTCTAAAAGAACTAAGGGTAGAACTAGTGACACCACTGACTACCCTTTTTAACAAATCATGGGAGGATGGGGTGGTACCCGAGGACTGGAGGAGGGCAGATGTGATTCCCCTTCACAAAAGTGGGAGCAAGGCAGAAGCAGAAAACTACAGACCTGTTAGTTTAACCTCAGTGATAGGGAAAATGATGGAATCACTTCTGAAGGAAAGAATTGTCAAGTATCTAGAGGCCAGAGGGGCACAGGACCCTAGGCAGCATGGATTCACAGCGGGAAGGTCATGCCAGACGAATCTGATAGATTTCTTTGACTGGGTGACCAAAGTAGTAGATCAGGGAGGGGCCGTGGACATGGCCTACCTAGACTTTAGCAAGGCATTTGACACAGTCCCACACAAAAGATTAATATACAAGTTAGCCAGCCTGGGACTGGGTCCCAAGATGACAGCCTGGGTAAAGAATTGGCTGGAGAATAGGACACAGGAGTAGTTAATAGTAAATGGAGTCCACTCAAGAAGAAAGGAGGTTACTAGTGGGGTACCACAGGTTCAGTATTATGACCGGTCCTCTTCAATGTCTTTATAAGCGACATTGCAGAGGGACTGGAAGGAAAAGTATCTCTTTGCAGATGACACAAAATCTGCAACAGAGTTGATGCACAGAGGTAGAGTGGGAAGGATGAGAAGGGACTTGGCAAGGTTAGAGGAATGGTCAAATGTATGACAGCTTAGATTCAATGCTAAGACGTGCAAGGTAATGCACCTGGGAAACAAAAACCCAGTGGAAGAGTACACAACGGGGGGTGAGATACTAACAACAACAAAAATGGAAAGGGACCTGGGGGGTAGACATATCAGATGAGCTAAAGGTGGGCAAGCAATGTGAGAGGGCAGCAAGGAGGGCTGGGGGATACTGGGATGCATAGGGAAAGGCATCACCAGTAGAAAACAAGAAGTTATTATCCCTCTGTACAGACAGCTGGTGAGACCCCATCTGAGTACTGTGTGCAGTTCTTGGAGACCCAGTCTCCGCAGACATAGACAGGATGGAAGCTGTCCAGAGGAGGGCAACTAAAATGGTGCAGGGTCTGCACCAGAAGACATATGAAGAGAGACGAAAGGAGCTTAATATGTATAGCCTCTAGGAAAGGAGGGAGAGGGGGGACATGATAGAAACGTTAAAGTACCTCAAGGGAATCAACAAAGTCCAAGAGGGTAGCATCTTTCAAAAAAAGAGGTGTGCAAGAACAAGAGGGCACAATTTGAAGATAGAGGGGGCTCAGAGGTAATTTAAGGAAGTATTTTTTCACAGAGAGGGTTGTGGATGCATGGAATGGCCTTCTGGAGGAGGTTGTGGAGTCAAAATCAGTGGTGGAATTCAAGCATGCATGGGACAGTCATAAGGCCATTCTACGGGGTGGGGATAGGAAGAAGTAGGCTGCTGGTTAACTAGGATCTGCAGCTTATCCAGTAGGTAGGGAAATGGGCAGACTAGGTGGGCCAAGTGGTCCTTATCTGCTGTCAAATTCTATGTTTCTATGTTTCTATGTTTCTATTGTCAAATGCTCACAATGTCCTCCCTACCCCGACTCCGAAGAGCCACCCATGCATCCACCGGCATTGGTGTGTTGGGTGCTCAAAGCAACCCAGGAACCCACCCCAGGAGGAGGAGAGTGTCTGTTGGGATGCTAGATCCTCCTGCTCCTCCTCCTCCCCTCTGACCCCTCTGACCCTGAGTCCATTCCGGAACCGGGTCACTGGTGTAGCATGAGGTGTGGCATCTAGCGCCACCGGGCCAGCGACAATTTAACAATTTTTAATTGTTGTTTTCTGTCGCTGTTGAAAGAACCTCTATTTAGGTTTTGTACCTGCAGCCAGAAGATCTACAGAGACAATTATTCCCTCTGCGTTTGTTGCCTGGGTTTATCCCATAATGTGAATGTCTGTGAGATCTGCCAGGGATTCAACTAGGTCACAAGAAGATGCTGCCAGAAAGCTCTAGAGACCTTCATCGCTAAGAAAGTCATGGACACTGCTGACTAGGCTGTGGGCTCCAAGTCAACTTCTCCATCTTGTTTGATGACTGCTGCCATGGGGAAATCTCCCTGGGATTTGGCGACGCTGTCTCCAATGAGGTCATCAAAGCCCCAGGACTAAGACAAGTCTTTGAAGTCCTCGTCATCCAGCCATCACCATAAGCATAAGAATAGGGCTCCTGCTTCACTAGTAAGGTTGAGGTCCTCACTCTGAATGGAGCATAAGTCTTAATCATCATCCACTCTGGCTGTCCCAACTTCTAATGCCACCCCAACCATCCAAGAGACACCAAGGTCAGGGTTTGGCTCTGGCTTTACCATACCTACTACAGAAGGTGTGCAATCTTCATCAGTGGGTACAGGTTTATCAATGACATTTGTTCCAGCTCCCTTACATGGCTTTTATGACTCTCAGGTTGTCCTGGCAATGGTATCAGAATTGTTTTGCTGATTGTTGCCCTCTCTCCCACTAATGATCACAGTTGTGCCAATGACAGTGCCCACCTGTCAGCACCGTTGACAGGTTCCAAAGCATACTAGTTATTTCTCCATCAGCTGCTATATGCTCTCCCAGTCCTCTCACATGCCAATGCTGTAGTACTCCATAAATGGGACATTACATACAACAACATCTGCAGATTCGCCTTATCGACTCCACGTCTGGACCACCACTGCTGTCTTTACTCTGCCTTAAATTGACTGCCTCCCATATTCCTTAGATCATATGCACTAGGTTGTTTTGTTGACTCTTTGACCAGAACGCCTCACCTAGTGGCCCTCGGGGCCATGCTTACCCCTGTCTCTCACTCTCATGTCCTCAGGTCCGCTGCCTTCCCCCTGCTCACTGTTCAGCCCTGCTTTATGAAAATGGGTGAGCAGGCTTTCTCCTATTTTGCACCGTGGCTTTGGAACGTGCTACCACCTCAGGTGAACAACTCCTCATCTCACCTAGCTTTTAAGCATGCTCTTTTCCACCACCTTAATGCCCCCGGCTACTGTGACTGCATTTAAGGCCTGCTGCTTGCCCTATTGCTGCTTTTTGCCCATTTCTGTGTCCCCTGTTAATGTCTATTTAGGGCCATAGACTTGTTATATGTATACTTTCTTTTGCAACAATTGTATTACTGCTCTAACCTGTAGTTTTCATTGTTATTCTCATGCTGTTTTTAATACGTTTGTATTAATTGTCTTGACAGTTATCTCTGCCTTTGTAACTCTTTATTGTCGATGTCTTTGCTGCACCACTGTACCTGTATTCTCCCAAGTCGTGCCTGAAAATAGGCAGGTTTCTTGCCTAGCACACTTACCCAGTCATCAAAAGCTAATAAATAAATAAAGCCATCAACACCAGCCCACCTGTACCCTCCCTTTGATGTTCTAGATGAGGAGGAGGAGGAGGAGTGTAATCCTGACCTCCTTATTGTGAAGTCGAATTTGGAAGGGAAAGGAATGGACATGGATGCCTTTTAGAGTGGTCTTGGTTCCAGCTCCTCCTTTTCCTCATATAGTGAGGATGCTGTAGTTTATATACCAAGGTCTCCCATGGATGCCTACTTTCAGGCACGATTGAGGCAAAAGCAAAGTGCTATAGGCTTTGCTCTGAGGAGGGAGACTCCATCAAACATAATTTGCTAGAGTGTTTGGAGGTTCTTAATATTCCTTCCAGTGTTATTCATCCAGTATATCCTGCTTTAGAGGATGCTACTCTGGCTGCATGGCATAAGCATAACATTCTGCCTGCAGTTCCCAGGAAGGCTGACAAGCAGTATCTGACTCCTTCTGCCAAGCTATACTATGCTGCACAGCCAGAAACTGACTCTGTAGTAATCATGACTGTTCATGATATATCTAGGGCCGTAGACATGTGAGTTCCTTTCTTCCCGATAAGGAGTCTTGGAGACTGGATATGATGAGCAAAAGAATATATACTTCTGCATCTTTGGGCCTTAGAATAGTCAATTACCAGGTGTACATGATTAAATATCAGAACAGACTGTAGAAATCTGCCATGACTTTCATTAACTTCTTGCCTGATAGTCTTGCCAAAGCTGATTTGTTCAAAGCTGCTATGCCTGGCATTGACACTGGTGAGCACCTTTTGAGCTCTGCATATGATGCCACTGGTGCTTCTGCTAGGGTTGCTGCCACTGGTGTTTGCCTTCGGAGATATTCATGGCTCCATGTGGCTGGTTTCTTCACTGATGTTCATTAGTGTGTCCTCAATGCCCGTTTCAGCTGTTCCAGACTGTTTGTGGTGATGTTGAATCCACATTGCACCAGTGTCCATCCTCCATAATGACTGTCCAGTCTCTTAAGTCTCTGACCCCCTCAACCCTCCAGGGGGCATGGTTGGGGTGCTTTTTGTAGGCTCACTTTATGCGGTTGCTGTGCCGCTTATCAGCAGCCACATGGTCAAGTTCTGTGTGCCCTTCCTGGACCCCTCCTGGTGCTCATGAAAGAGCACCAAAGGGTATTGGTCCAGGTGGCCCTGCCTCCCCCGGTACCATCAGACTCTGTACCTCCTCCCCTCTGACTCTGCCTCTGGGTGTGCAGGAGTGGGGAATGATCTCCCTTCATCTTCCAAAATGGCAGGAGATCACTACAGATGAGTGTATACTAGAAATTGTAGATGGTGGCATGCTCTGGAGCTGCTGTCCACCCCTCCAGTGCTTCTGCAGTCTCCTTGTCATTACCCTCTGGGCCACTTGTCCCTTCTGTTGAGGAAGGTACAGACACTGATACAAAAGTGTGTTATAGACCCCGTTCCCCCTCATAAGAGGAACAAGGGGTTCTATTCCTGGTACCCATTTGGATGGGAGATCTGCATCCTGTATTGGACCTATGAGGTGTGAATGAGTACACAAAGTACAGAAACTTTTGAATAGTGTCTCTTCAGGCTCTGATCCTGCTGTTAGAAACAGGGGATTGGCTTTGTGCCCTGGATATGAGGATTCATACCTTCATATGAAGATTTTCCAGTGCCACAGACAGTATCTCCAATTCATGCTGAAGGGCAGTCTTTATCAGTTCCAAATGTTGTCCTTTGGCTTATCCTTGATGCCATGGGTATTTACCAAATGCTTGGCAGATGTTGCAGCAGCCTCATGAAGGCATGGTTCTATGCCTTCCCTTATCTTGACAATTGGCTTCTTAAAATCCCATCCATAGAATTGATCCTGTATGCACTATCAAAAATTAGACAGTTGTTCGAAGAGCTGGGTGATATAGGAAATTAACTAAAATCAGTTAATTTTTCCCTGTCAGTGCCTCCAGTACATTGGAGCAGTGCTAGACACGGCGGTGGGCAGTGACTTCCTTCCTGAGGGTGGAGGCTCTGGTTGCCTAGGCCAACCTGAAACACAGAAGCCATTATGCATCAGCCAGGATGATGTTGTGTTTTCTGAGTCTGATGGCTGTAGTCATCATAACCGTACCCTTTGCCTGCCTCCATATGCGTATTCTGCAATAGACTCTTCAGGTGCAGTGGGATCTGTTCACGGATGACTTAGAACAAATGGGTCTTGTGACACGCCCTCTCTGCTGTGCTCTGTTTAGTCAGTCAGTTAGTTTGTTTGTTTCTTTCTTTCTTTTACAATTTTTGGCCAGGAAAGACACACTAAGCTGAGGCTTGTTTCCAGGTGATCCTTAGAGAACAGGGAAGTTAAGTGACTTGCTCATTGTCACACGGTGTACAGGTGGTGGATGTGGGGTTAAAACCCAGTTTTCCTGGCTTGCAGTGCTCTTAAAAACATAGAAACATAGAATTTGATGGCAGATAAAGACCGCTTGGTCCACCAAGTCTGCCCATTTTGTTTCCTGTCTATACCATCACTGCAGACCCTATTTGATCTCCAGCTCTCTCCTCCCCTTTCTTCCCACTAAGATTCCCTTGTGCCTATCCCATGCATGCATGAAGCCCACCACTGTTTTTTTCCCCCACCACCTCTGCAGGAAGACTGTTCGAGGCATTCACCTCTTTCAATGAAGACGTACTTCCTCGCATCTCTCTTGAATTTACCTCCTTTCAACTTCATTTCTTGCCTCCTTATACTTGTGCATAGTTTTCTCTGAAAAATACTCTTCTCTTGTAACTTATCTATCCCCATGAGATATTTATAGGTCTCTGTCATATCCTCCCTCACTCTTGTATCTTCTAGGCTGTACATATTGAGATCCTTTAGCCTCTCCTCATAGAGCTTCTAGTGCAGATCCTGCACTGTTTTAGTTGCCCTCCTTTGGACTTCCTCCTTTTTGTTTGTCTTTCCTGAGATGTGGTCTCCAGATCTGGAGACAGTACTCCAGATGGGGTCTTGCCAGTGATCTATACAGTGGCAAAACCTCCTCATACTGCTGGTGGTATTCCTCCCTGTGCACCCCAATATCCCACTGGCCCTACCCCCTGCCTTGTTGCACTGCCTCACCACCTTCAGATCATCAGATATGGTTACTGTCCCATAGTGTACCCTGCCTCTGGGTTTCTGTGCCCTAAGTACAGGATTTTGCACTTCCTCACATTGAAACCCAGCTGCCCTACCCTTGACCACTCCTTAAGTTTTCTCAGGTCTCTGCACATTCATTCCATTCCATCTGGATTGTTCCCTTTGTTGCAGATTCTGGTGTCATCTGCAGAGGCAGATCTTCCCTTCCAGTTCATCTGCAGTGTCACTTATAAAGACATTAAAGAGGACTGGTCCCAGCACTGAGCCCTGTGGCACCCAACTGGGCACCCTGCCATTTCTGAAGAGAACTCCATTGACCACCAACCTCTATCACCTATCCCTCAACCAATTTGCTACCCAGTTTACCACCTTTGCTCCCACACCATAGCTGTCCATTTTCATTATGAGACTCCTATGTGGAACAGTGCCCAGAGCCTTACTTAAATCTAAGTAGGCCACATCCACCACCCCACCCTGATCTATTTCCCTGGTCACCCAGTCAAAGAAATCTATCAGATTTGTCTGGCATGACCCCCCTCCCCCACAATAAATCCATGTTGCCTTGGATCTTGTAACCTGCTGGATTCAAGATACTCCACAGTCCTTCCCTTTAGAAGTGACTCCATTAGCTTTTCCTCCCACTAATGGCCAGCCTCCTCCCTGCTACCTCTTTTGTGAAGCAGGACTACATATGCCCTCCTCCAGTCCTCAGTAACCACTCCTATTTCCAATAGTTTATTAAAAAAGGACTGTAAGAGGTGCAACCAGTACCTCCCTGAGCTCCCTCAGTACCCTTGGGTGTACCCCATCTGGCCCCATAGCTTTGACCACTTTCTCATTTGTGAGTCCCTTCAGAACTCTCTCCTCTATAAGTAGACTTGTGTCTGCCTCCCCCCACAGTGCCCCTGTTGCTTTATGAAGCCCATCCCCTTTCCCGTCCTCTCTGAAGACTGAACAAAAATATTTGTTCAGGATGTCTGCTTTTTTCTGATCCTCCTATGCACAGTCCCCACCTACCATTCTTAACCTCACAGTCCTCCCCTAGTCTTCCTCTTATCACTTATGTACCTAAAAAATGCCTTGTCCCCTTTAATTAATCCTTGGGATATTCTTTCCTGAGTTTGTGCATTTGTGCTGCTCACTGCTTACCCTGCCTCCCTAACCACCACAATATACTGCTTCCCCTGTTGTGGTTGATGGACCACCCAAATCTACATAATGGATGGAATACCTGAATCTGCTGTTTTTTCAGCCTGCTTCCTTGCTGGTACTGACGACGGCTGTATGGTGGCCAGCTGGTGTGCCCACCTTCTACTATCTCAGACTCAGGGCATATGGTCCAGTATGGAGTCAGATATCCGTATAAATATTCTATTGAGATGCGAACTACTCTACTTGGCCTATAGGTATTTCAGGCCTATCTCAGCCCTGGTTCCTTACAGATTCAGACAATGTCAGTGTCATGCATCAAATAAACAAGCAAGGGGGCACTCACTCTTACCCTTTCTGCAGGGAGGTGATGAGAATGTGGTACTAGGCACACTGTCCCACAGCCTTCAGTTGTCAGCTATGTTACTCCTAGGTCTCCATAATGTCTTAGCAGATGAGCTAAGCAAGCCTCAGTCTCTAACTTGTGAATGGGAACTGCTGACATCCTTGAAAAATAATTTCTTTGCAAGGTGGGGTTGTCCTGAGTTGGAGTTTATTGTGTCCCCACACAACATAAAACTACTGTATTTCTGCACACTAGCTCCAGGGCATGCATTTTGTCGATGAGATGCATTGTCCTCTCCAGGAAAAAAAAGGTTTTTATACCTTTGCTCCAATCACTCTTATACGGAGGGTTCTACTGAAATTGCAGGTGGAACATGCTGCCGTAGCACTAGTGGCATCCTTCTCACCTCACCAGATATGGTTTCCACTTCTGCAGCATGTGGCAGTGGAACCTTCTCTTCAGCTCTGTCTGTGTCTAACACTTCAGTGCAACCTTGTAACTCTTCAAATGGATATTCCTGAATCATCAAGATGCTTTGTGTGTGCTTTGTTTGTGTTTGTTTGCAGGTTTTGTCTGAAAGATACCCCATCCCATTGTTTTCACAGGTGACATAAGAGGTTCGTCTCTTAGAGCTGATGCCCCAGATCATACCAGGTAGGCCTTATACGTCTTAGACTGGTAAATTATCTAATGTCATAGTTGCCCACAGTTTTCCTTACAAGGTGAATGTTGCAAGACTGCTGTAGCAGGGGATTACTACATGCATGGATTGCACTATCTTGCAGGTTTTCTGTTTGTGATATGTATTACTCAGGAACATAAGAGAACATGTTTTTTATATGCATTCTGTATGTAATTTTGTTGGAAAACAATAATATATAACAAACTGTCTGTGTCTGCTGTCCTAGGACTTTTAGTCTGCATCTACATGCATAGCTCCTGAAGACATAGCTATTGCCCACTGTGGAGTTTCCCCCCTAGCTTTCCAATCTCTTGTTTGCAGCTAGAAAGTCTTCTACCAAACATACTTATTCTTTGAAGTGGAAGCATTTCTTCATACGGTCTGCTTCTCATTACGTGGACCCATTTACATGTCACATGAATTCTCTACTGGACTATCTGTTGTCCCTATCTGAATCTGTTCTCAATTATTCATCTATTAAGGTGCATTTGGCTGCCATTTTGGCTTTTCATGCCCTTGTTGATGAGCGCACAATGGCACAACTTAAACATACGAGCATGTAAAGACAGCAGAATAAGCCTATTAGGTCTATCTAGTATACTCATAATACAGGGCCCTCAGCATAAGCTACTTACCCAGACCCCCTTCCCAAGCCACCCTTCCCCTCTATTGACACTTATTTTTTCCTTAACAATATCCTAACCTCTCTTGAAGTTGCCTACTGTTTTCAACGAAACCACCTCCATACCTTTCTTAAAGGCATCCTGTAAATTTGTCCCCCCGATTCATAAACTGGACATTAATTTTGTTAATGCACAATTGACTGGGACCCCATTTGAGCTTGCTGGAGTTTGTAATGTATGTTTCCAGTGATGGAAAGTGCTTTTTTGTCACTGTTACTTCTGCCTATCGAAATTCCAAGCTTCAGTTTCTTATGTCTAAGCCTCCATATTTCATTTTCCATAAGGATAGGTTTCCTAACAGACCAGTCCTCAATTCTTGCTGATGGTGGTGTCTGATTTCATACTGAATCAGACTATTCACCTCCCTGTGTATTACGCTGCGCATGCTAACAAAGGGGAAGCATTGCTGCATACACTTGATGTATATAGAACACTACATATCTTCCTCAGCTGCACTAGACTGTAGAAAGTCCTCTCACCTGTTTGTGTCATTTGCCTCTGATAAGGTTGGTGCCCCTGTGTCTAAAGAATGCCTGTCCAAATGGCTGGCCAACTGTATTGTTTTCTGTTATGGGAAATTTGGTAAGGAGCTTCCTGGTGCTGTTAGTGGCCACTCTGCCTGTGGCACGGCTAATTCTGTTGCATGTATCCAGGCTGTTTCTACAGCTGAAATGTTTGCTGCTGCTGCCACATGGAGTACTGTACATACTTTCACTAAGCATTACAGTCTGACCATTGTGTCTCATAGTTCCACCAAGCTGCATTGACAACAAAGTTGTTCAACTGCGGCATATCGAAATCTCTGATATAGACAGGTGAAATTTGCCTGTTGGTATGTCATGGTGTGTTTTTTTGGGGGGGGATTGTGCCTCCACATCCCCCCAATTCTAATAGAATCAACTCTGAGTCAGAGTTGACTTGGCGGGGCAGGGGTCAAACACCAGCAAAAACAGTGCTGTTGTACAGGAAATTCATTACAGCGACAATCTCAAATCCGTTCGAAGTTGTCACTGTAATGGATTTTGTTGTATAACATTCACTGTTTCAATGGTATACAGTGTCTTGCAGATGTACTGGTTTTGGCCATGTACTGCATAGCCTCCTGTCCTGATTTTCATATCAAACCCCGTCATCCTCCTTGGGTTCTTTGTGTACTGCTTGGGAATCATTCCAAATGTGTGACCTGATAGAGGATATATTCTTGATTACAAATTGAACAGTTACTTACCATAACAGGAAATCTTTGAGAGAATCTCCTCCATTGGGCCTCAGCACACCTAACTTCCTTCCCCCTTTCCGATGGCAGATGCTAGCAATTATAGCCATTGCTTTCTTGGGATGTCCTTAAGTGCCTTATGTTTACATTTATGTTTCTAATCATGTGTCTTTCTAAGCGTGTCTGTTCTGGGTTGGTCTCCTGGTTCCTCCCATAAGGATATTCTCAGAGCTTCTTTCCAGCAGTGAACTGAGAAGTGACTGTTCCACCCATGATATATAGGCATCTGTGCCATATGTCATCTTGGGCAGCCCCTCACTAGCAAAGTGGTCCTGAGTGGTCCTGATGTCTACAGCTTACAGTTCCAAAGGTGTGGCCCAATGTAGCAGATTCTCACAAATATCTACTGTTATGGTACAGTAAGTAACTCTTTTTTTCCTAAACATCTCACTATCAACTCTCCAGACACCTCAACTCTGATGACACTACCTGAAGCAGACTCAGAGTGGCGTGTCCTCTGACTGGCTTTTTATTTGCTTTCACCTCTCTCTGTAATCTCCTCTTCCATTCCTCTGCTTTTACTACTCACAAATTGATGATTCAGCAGGTTGTATACAGCAGATCTGTACTGTAGCTGCTAATTTACATTTTGCCCACCAACTCAAACAGGGATGTTTTTTGATGTCTGCCCTGATCATAGTCTTATTTTCACAAGCCAACTGAACTTGTGTTTGGGTGATAATCATCTCAGCTGTGTAGGGGATCTAATGGTCATCAGACAGAGTGAACAGTTCATCTGAAAATGTAGTCTGGGATGTAAAGAACCAGTTATTGTATTCCAGTTATCATCTGTTTGGCCATCTAATGTTACAGTCACTCATTGAATGATCACATCACATCATAGTAAATATGGCCTTTGACAGTTTTACAGATATTTTATTAGAGTCATTCTGGAAGATCTTCTCCTTGGAACTCTTATAAATTATGCCACTATATTTTACAGAGGTTGTTGTCCATTAGTGGATCGATGTTCTCTATGATAAAGTTGGAACATTCCCTGTGCTTCTTTCATTAGCCAGATCCCTGTGTCATTATTCCTGCCACATTAATAGAACAGTCAAATGCTTTCTGTAGTTTTGATTGGAAAAACTGTAATGCTGTATCACTAAATCAGGGTAACAGGCAGCATGAAAAACTGTGTTCTGCTACTTTCAACGACAAAAACATTTTATTCTTTCTAAACAGAGCATCCTACTGGCATTATCTGTCATTTGACTGTTTCCCTGGTGAACCTTGCACACAAATTTGGATTCTGAAATAGCAAGGCTTCTCAGTGTAAAGCCGATATTACCACACTAAAGAAAATAATGGCAGTTCACAGAATACCATTATATAATATGACCAAATCCTACAAGATTTAAATGGCTTGCACCACGTTTGTGCAACATACAGTCAGATGACTACCATCTAATTTTAAAAAATACTATTTACTACAAAAGACAAACTAATCATCAAAACTACTGCTTTCTATCTAGAAGCTGTCTTCAGAATCCGTATTAAGAAAGGATTTTAATAACAAACTGAGTTGACTCCCCTTGGTATGTTTTCACTGTAATAGTGCATGTATAACCTGCAATTTTGCACAAGTCCAGTGTATGTATGTATTTATTTATAATTTTTGCCTTGTGTGATGTTCTATCTGTGATTTTTAACTATTGTTTATTAAGAGTAAGAAATTGATGTATATTTTTTAAGCTTGTAAATGATCCTTGACCGAACAATAAACTTATACAACTACAATATTTCAGAATGCACAGTGCATCATATAGATAATAATGTATGGGCAACCATACACAACAAGGAAAAGTATGTCTCTTTGCAGATGACACAAAGATCTGCAACAGAGTTGATGCACAAGGTGGGGTGGAAAGGATGAGAAGGAACTTGGCGAGGTTAGAGGAATGGTCAAATGTATGGCAGCTTAGATTCAATGCTAAGAAGTGCAAGGTAATGCACCTGGGAAACAAAAACCCAGGGTAAGAGTACACAATGGGGGGTGAGATACTAACAACAACAAAAATGGAAAGGGACCTGGGTGTAGTCATATCAGATGAGCTAAAGGTGGGCAAGCAATGTGAGAGGGCAGCAAGGAGGGCTGGGGGGATACTGGGATGCATAGGGAGAGGCACCACCAGTAGAAAACAGGAAGTTATTATCCCTCTGTACAGACAGCTGGTAAGACCCCATCTGGAGTACTGCGTGCAGTTCTGGAGACCCAATCTCCACAAAGACATAGACAGGATGGAAGCTGTCCAGAGGAGGGCAACTAAAATGGTGCAGGGTCTGCACCAGAAGACATATGAAGAGAGACTAATGGAGCTTAATATGTATAGCCTCGAGGAAAGGAGGGAGAGGGGGGACATGATAGAAATGTTCAAGTACCTCAAGGGAATCAACAAAGTCCAAGAGGGTAGCATCTTTCAAAAAAAGAGGTGTGCAAGAACAAGGGGCACAATTTGAAGATGGGGGGCAGCTCAGAGGTAATTTAAGGAAGTATTTTTTCACAGAGAGGGTTGTGGATGCATGGAACGGCCTTCTGGAGGAGGTTGTGGAGTCAAAAACAGTGGTGGAATTCAAGCATGCATGGGACAGTCATAAGGCCATTCTAGGGGGTGGGGGTAGGAAGAAGTAGGCTGCTGGTTAACTAGGATCTGCAGCTTATCCAGTAGGTAGGGAAATGGGCAGACTGGGTGGGCCAAGCAGTCCTTATCTGCTGTCAAATTCTATGTTTCTATGTTTCTATGTAACAAGGCTGTGTTTCCATCGAGGGGTTTAATGACAGCACATGGACCTCGAGAGACAAACTCTAGAGGTCCATGCTGTCATCTCAACTCCAAGATGGAAATGCATGCTGAGTTGTGTGTGGTTGCCCATATTTTATTTTATATAGTGTATGGTTTTGTACAGAGAAATCACAGAAGTGTTAACTCCCTAAATAAAAGTAAAAGAAAACACAAAAAAAATTGCCATTTCTTTGTTCTGTTTTATGATTGAAATTAAATTTATAGACTTTTACAAGTTACAAGTTACACATTTGGGCACTGGGTGGTTATGAATCAGCTAGGCGTTGGGTGAATGAGGAATTTAAACACTTTATGACTTTTGAACTGTGCTGAACAACTGCTCGGAATGCACATGACAGCATTATGGAATGTGCACAACAGTTTAGAACATGCACAAGGTTTTTGAGTAGGCTGATTTCTATACAGAACAAAGACCAACCATATACTATAATTAGTATTTTGTTCTCAAGCACTGGGCATTGAATAAGTACTGTAAGTATCTGCCATTAGGTTGTTGTTGCCCAGGGTGTTATGACAGAAGGTATAGAGGTGGAAGATATGTTAAGAACTATTGGACAGGTGTAATCTGGTGGGGGGGGGGAGATTTATGTACATTGCATTGAAACCTGGGAATAAATGATTTGTGAACTACTACTTTGTAGATTAAAAGACTCAGTCTAGTAAATAGAGGAGGTTTCATTTGTTTTCACCCTAGAATATCAAGACATATTCCTTGGCAGGCAAGATAATATACAAAATGGTCTATAACCTTAAGAGACTCATTTCAGGTCAACTAAACAGAAGCATAAAATATAAAAATTTGCCAGCAGAAAATTTTATATTTCATGCTGGCAAATGTTATATTTCATGCTACTATTTAAAAAAATTTGCCAGCAGAAAAAGGCCGCTAGGCCCATTGTGTCTGCTCGGTTCTAGCTATCTAATATAGAATGTAAGAGTCCTTTGGGCTCTTCACACCTCCTCTCCCCCATCCCTTTTAATACTGTATTTACTGAGCCTATGGTTCTGTGCCACCTATCTTTGAATCCCCACAATGTTTTTGCACAGACAACCACTTTCTTCAGTCTATTTCACCCTTCGGCCATTTTTTCTGCGAAAAAAAGAAACATGAAGAACAGTGCATTGTGTCCTCCCCTCGGTTGCCCCTGAAAAAGGGACTTCTAGGCCCAGTGGGCTTACTGGGTCAACAAAATTCAACAAACAAAACAAAACATTGGCCAGGAATTGAACCCAGACCTCTCACATAGCAGGGGAGAATTCTACCAAAGAACCACCTACTCAAAACTGTAGTTAACTAAGGATGAAGTTGTTTTTCTCTCTTTGTCCAAATGGCTCATAAGCAAGCAGTAATCCATAACAGGTTGTGTTGGAAGAGAGATGCCCCAGGTGGGTTATGACGCATGGGGTGTAGCCAAGTGCTTTCAGCCACCTGGGAAGTGCAGTACAATCTGTCTAGACTAGGTTATTGTGCTTATAAAACACCTTGTGTGGGCAGAAAAAATGTCTGATTGGGACATTTTACAGTTTATTGAGAGTCAGCCATGTGTTAAGAGAAAGCTAACTGCATGTTCACATGATGTGGTTCAGTTAGTCGCGTTCTTCCTTTTCTGACTGCTGTTCTAAAAGGTTCATTTTACCCTACAATATATGAGCTAGGACTGGAACAGCACATCTAGTCCCTTGAATGACTTGCAACAGATTTTTCCTACAGTAGGTTTGGGAAAAACTAGTATATCAAAGCACTAGAAAAGGAGATCAAAGAAATTTGTGGGTTTTTTTTTTGTTTTTTTACTGTCTATTTTTGCACACATTTTTCCTTGCCATCTGTCAGATTCTCCTTCCACCTGCCCAAACCCTTCTGCCTGTCATAGGTGTCCTCCAGTATTGCAACATGCCACAAACCTCTGCTCAACATCCTCTACAGTAACCCCGATAGTAACAGACAGCTTATCCCCTGAGTCTGGGAGCCCTTAGGTTCCCAAGCTGAGATGAGTATACTTCGCTTGACAGTCAAGGCCCAGAAGGAGAAGCCAAAGTGGTGCAGGAGGAGTCATTAGGACCATGATGTAGTGTGGGAGGTGGCTTCATCTACCTGGTATTGCTGGGGCATTCCCCACTAAGCCCTCCTTTATCCTTCCCCAGGGTGTGGTCCTGAGAAGTGACACTGCAGAGTTCTTTTCAGGGCCATCAGAAGGGTGGGTGAGCCCCACCTTACCTTGGCAACATCCCTACTGGCTCCACTCTGGGTGTGCAATACCTCAGTGTCACTCGATAGGTGAGCGGGTGTATGCCAATGTAAGACCACTCCAGAAGGACCAATTGTTCCTTCCTGTACAACATGCCCTCTCCCTGGTCCACCAGGGGCTGTCATGCAGCAGACAGATGTACTCTCCCTCTGTGAGGCAGGGAGCTTTTAGATATGCAGTATGCCAGAACCCCACCTCACAGGGCAGCATCAGACATCCCAGACTTATGGATCCTGGGTCCCCTGGATGCTAAGTATTAGTTGTAACTCTACAGCTGCACTAGTTGGCCAAGTAATATGGTTTTATACAGTATCTTTCATACACACTGTATCCCGAAGTGTAGGGCCTTCACAGACAGGTTAAGGAACGGAGCTAAGCTGAGAGAGAGAGAGAGAGAATAAGAATTAAGCAATGGGAGGTAAACTTACTTGCTCAGAATTGCACAGTAAGCACTGAAAGAATTGGCTGGGAGATTCAAAATGAGTCTGCTGGGTTTCCAGGCTCACAGCTCTGTGCTATAATCACTAAGCTATGTTGCTTCTAAACAAGGCTGTACTGCCTAGGCACTTAAGTTTCCACTTGTTATGAGAAAACTGGCACAGCATTAGGAACAATATTTTGACAAAAGGGGTGGTTATTTTGAGACTTGAAGCAAGCCTCATTGACCTTGCACATTTATGTTTTAACAAATGCAGCAGTACCAAGAGTTTTTAATGTAGCTTCACATTAAGTCATTGACATATAATAACAAGCATTTGTCAATGCCAAATGTTTGCTTGCTAGTATTAGCATTAGAAATGCAGGAGTTAGACAGATGCAGAATAGGAATGGCAGTGAAATACTGAACTTTGCATGAACCCCACCTCCATCCTGTAGAGACGGACAGGATTTGGGGTAAGGTTTTGGGTCGACACCCATGACGATCAAGCCATGTCACCTCACCCTATTCTGCAGACACTGACACGTGTTGAGCTATGCCTTAGGGTGTTTGGCTTTACAGTCACCCCATTCCATAAGGACATATGTTGAAATGGGTGCAGCATAGGATAATGGGGTGAAGTCTTGGGACGAAGAGTCCAAGGTACACCTCGATGCCTGTCAATGGCTGGGGGGGTGGAGTGGGATGGTATGAGCAGTACAGTTGGCAATCCAAAGGCACACCCCATTGCCTGTCCGTCTGTACAGGGTAAGACATTATGGTTAGAAACCGTAATGCCTCAGGCATTTGTTGGTATTCACAGTACACATTTTGAACATGGCCTTTTTGTGACCCCATCTCATGAAAGCATTTGGGACCTCTTGTCATGAACAGTGGCAGTGTGATTTTGTCAATGTGTCCTGAAAACTGACTTCCAACAGTGACAGTGCCATTCTGCACTGCATGTACGAAAACACAGTTCAGGCAGGATGCGAAGAATGAGAGCTGTACCATCCATAGGGAGATATGAAGAGATGGCAATGTTGAAAATGTGTAGTGGGAATATTAAAAATGCTTGCACTTCCGAGCATACATGGAAACTGCTCAATGCATGCAAGTAACACAGTCATTTTATGGAGTTTCATCACCAGATTTTCAACATAGGCATTTAACAACCTGTGGTCATGAACAGTGTCACTGTGATTTTGTTACTGTGTCCTGAACACTGATTTCCCACAGCAACCACGGTATTCTATACCGAAACTGCAAAAACACATTTCAACCAGGATGTGAAAAATGACAGCTGTACTGTTCATAAGGAGGTGTGGGAAAATGGCAATGTTGAAAATCTGGAGTGAAAATACTACAAATGTGCAAAGTTTTAAGCATGCTTGGAAACTACGCAACACACACTCGTAACACAGTCATTTTATGGACTTTCATCACCAAATGTTCAACGTAGGCATTTTAGGACCTCTGCTAATGAACAGTGTCACTGTGATTTTTGTAATGTGTCCTAAACGGTGATTTCCCACAGTGATCGCGCTATTCTGTGCTGGAAGTGCAAAAACATATTTCGGCCAGGATGTGAAAAATGACAGTTGTACAGTTCATAAGGAGGTGCGGAAAAATGGCAATGTTGAAAATATGGCATGAAAATATTGCAAATGTGCAAAGTTACGAGCGTACGTGGAAACTGCACAATGCACGTTCATAACACAGTTAGTTTATAGACTTTTGTCAGCAAATTTTAAACATAGCCATTTTAGGACCTCTGCTAATGAACAGTGTCAGTGTGATTTTCCTAATGTGTCCCGAACATGGATTTTCCACAGTGACCGCGCTTTTCTGTGCCGGAAGTGCAAAAACACATTTGGGCCAGGATGTGAAAAACGACAGCTGTAGAGGTGCAGGCAAATGGCAGTGTTGGCAATCTGGAGTGAAAATATTGCAAATGTGCAAAGATACGAGCGTGCGTAGAAACTGCACAATGCACGCTCGTAACACAGTCATTTTATGAACTTTTCTCACAAAATTTTCAACATAGTCATTTTAGGACCTCTGCTAATGAACAGTGTCACTGTGATTTTCTTAATCTGTCCCAAACATTGATTTCGCACACCAACTGCGCCATTGTGCGCTACATGCACAGAAACACATTTTGGGCAAGATGTACAAAATTAAAGCTATCCTGCTCATAATCAGGTGTGGTAAAATTGCAGTGTTGAAATTCTGGAATACAAATAATAAAAATTCATGCACTTACGAGCGTGCGTATGAACTGCGCAAGGCACACTCATAAAACAATAATTTTTAGGAATTTTTTCACCAAATTTTCAACATAGCCATTTTAAGACCTCTGGTCATAAACAGTGTCACTGTGATTTTCTTAATCTGTCCCAAACATTGATTTCGCACACCGACTGCACCATTGTGCGCTACATGCGTGGAAACATATTTTGGGTGAGATGTGAAAAATGACAGCTGTACTGCTCATATGTAGGTGTGATAAAATGGCAATGCTGAAAATCTAGAGTGCAAATGTTACAAATTCGCGAACTTATGGACGTGCATAGGAACTGCACAACGCACGCTCATAAAACAGTCATTTTTAGGAATTTTTTCACCAAATTTGCAACATAGGCTTTTTGAGAGCCCACCTTATGAACATTAGTACTGTTATTTCGTTAATCAGTCCCCAAAGCTGATTTCATGCAGTGACCGTGAAATCACCCTTCGGGCCCGATTAATGCCATGACAGTGACACAATTTATGAAGAGGGGTCCCAAAAACCCCATCTTGAAAATTTGGCGTCAAAATTCCAAAAAATGCCTAAGATATGCAGCAAAGTTGAAAAAACCCTATTTATTACGTTATACTGCTTACCGGCATTTCCTCAGTTTGCGGTCGGCTTTGAAGAGTGCAGACGTGTTCCCAGTCCACCGAAGATTGCCGCACTGGATTCCGGAGGTAAGTATGGGGTGAAGGGGGTATATGAGGAGGCAGGATGTGCAGTGGGTGGGCGCGGGTTGCAGGAGGGGGGTCTGGCAGACCTCGAGGGACTGTTTTTCCTTTACAGGGAAAAAATAAAATAAAAAGACAATACGGGACAGTTTTCAATTTTACAAGGGCATTTGGCACACTGGGGTGGGCTCACAGTGTGCCAAGGGACTCTTTTTTTGGGGGTAAGCTGTAGCCGATGGGGATTGGGCACCCCAGTCGGCACATAAGAAAAGGAGGGGACATCAAGCCGACGGGGACTGGGCACCCCATTGGCAGGCAACAAAATGGGGGGGGTTACATATTGCCGATTGGAAGTGGGCTCCCCATTGGCTAAATAAATAAACATTGTGGGCACTGAAGCTGGCAGGGATTGGGGCCCCCATCAGCCAACACAGACCATTTGGGGGAGCACATGCTGCCGAGGGGGATTGGGCACCCACTCGGCATGGGAGGCTGCCTAATATTGTTTGTGAATGTGGCGGCAAGTTGCCCGCCATGTTTACAAACAGTATTAGGCTAGCTAACATTCTGCCCTGCAATGACAGGTTGCTCCCTCATTGCAGTACAATGACTGATGCTGCAATGATGAGGCGGCTCCTGATTGCTGGAGTGAAAACGTTAGAACTTGGTGCACTTTTTGGAGACCAGTGTCATCCGCACACTGTGCCTCCATTGGTCCACCAGTGCCAAGCCTCCAAATGCAGTGCCTCCCTTGGCTGTAACACTGCCATGCCTCCACAACCCTCTTCTCTCCTAAGCTGTCACATCATGTTTCTTGCACATGCTTGCAAGCAAACATGAAAAGGATGCAGAGTTCACTGTGTTGATAAAATTGTTAGGGCAGAAAATAGTCATGCTGCAGTGCAAATTATGTGGTAGCACAATCCATTTTTATAATTATATGACAACACACTGAGTAGCAGCTTATTTACCTTTTTATAACCACTAGAATTCCAACAGCAGTGTCAGGACAGAGCATCCAAAAAGCAACATCAAAAAAAAGCAACAGAAGACATCAAGCACAAACGGCTGTGGGAGAATGGCAAAACAGCCACTCATGATCTAAAGAAAACAGGATTAAAATCTCAGTAGCAAAGCATTGCCATGTTTGGAGCCAGTCCCTTGTCTGGAACTGTCTGAGCTGTGCTCAAAGGTGGGGTCACAGTACTGCTAAGCATTCACAAAGGGGCCTAGGTCCCCATGCACATGGCTTGTTGTTTCTGCTCTAGAAGTGATTAGAACTGTCAGAAGGAGTGGCAGAATGCTTCACCTGCATTATCTGTGCAAGCTGGAGATTAAGATTGCCCAGGGACCAGCATACAGAAAACATGGAAGTGGGGGAGCAGGACCAGAGAGGAAGTTCCTATGGATGCCAGAGAATGTATTTGTACTGGTGTTATAAAGTAGAGCCACTGACATGCCAGGAGAATGAATACATAGCTATAGATGGTGAAGACACTGGCTCAGAAGTAGGCATAAAGGTAATGGCTGGGTGGTGAATATCAGCGGCAATAACGCCAGTGCTGTTTTCCTTTATGTATGGCAAAGTACCATATGACTAGAACTGTGCCGTACACAGTCCTTCATGGGTGTTTAAATTTAGGTGTTAGCATGCACAAACCTCATTAGGGCATTCAAACATCTAGCACCACCCTTTTGTATTCAGACAGAGGTGCAGGGAGAACTCCTCCCCTCATGGAACTTAGTCCAAAGTTTTTGTTTAGCCATAACATGTGGTGGTGCACTGAGGAGGCAGTAAATACCCCAATTTGTGCCTCCACACATTGTAACCGAGAACTGGGCTGTTTCTACAGTAGGCACCCATGCTTTCTTCCTGTAATTCAGACATTGGCCATCTGAGGTGGTGAGAGGAGATTCTGTGCCAGTCACTGACAATAGTGCTGCCTGCTGTCCAGGGCAGGCTTGTTTAGTTGTTTATTTATTTTTTTGTTGACCAGGCAGGCACACTAGACAAATAAATGCCTATTTTTAGGTACAATCTGGGAGATTACAAGATGCACAGGTAAACAATTTTAATAGTGAAGAGACAACATATGGGTAAAGTAACAGTAAAGTAAAGATCACAGCATTAAATGAGTATATTCATATGACTCAGATGTATATAATCATGGTCCTGAGCAGGCCAGGCCAAAAACCAGAGCCCACCAATCATAGGAGGAGAGGATACCCAAACTAAGTGCAATTACAAGCTGAATAAGAGTTCATGGGATCACACAGGAACCCTTTAAAAAGGTAGTGTAAGGTGGCACTGCAAGCAAGCAGTGGGAGGAAGTTCCATAGCCAGGGTGGTGATGGTAATGAGTTTTGTTGGTGAGTCAGTGATTGACAGTGAATTGGTGCTGAATAGGCTGGGAGGGGTTAACAATGGTATAATGAGAATTGGGGCAGGAGAGGGTTACCACTGGACTGCCAGGGATAGTTTACTTCACTTACTCCAGGATCATGCAGGAGAGGGGATACAACTGGACTGATAGGGAAGATTGTCTTTATTTTGTCTTGGCTCAGGCAGAAAGGGGAGGGCATCACCAGCACCTATGCTGCCAGGGGGGTGCAAAGAGTTGTGCACCACTATGTACTGTATGTTGATATGAGTGGGTATTTGGAAACATTAAACAGGGCTGCCTTTTTGGTCTTTTAACACTTGTAAATGTCTCTGCATCCTGTATGCAAGGGGACTCCCTGATTTGCATGGGCACAGTGGTGTATTTAGCAAACTTACATTATGCACTGTATGCATTAATGCAACATACACAATCCCCATTCCCCACAAGAAGCAGGACTACAAAATCCAAGGATCATTCAGCTGCTGCTCCACTAATATTGTACTGTATGTCATCATATGCTTCAAGTGCAAAAACACAAATCATATTTAGGGTGAGACAGGGCAGACACTCAGGGAAAGAATGACTCTGCACTTAGCGTCTGACACCAAGTCACAGACACATCAGTGGGTGAGTGTTTCTCCAGCTCACGACATTCAGTAATGTGAAGGATATGAAAGCGGCATTTCTTAAGGACAACTCAAACTCTCAGACAGACAGAAGGGTCTGGGAGATTACATTTATGGAACGTTTTAAAGTAACTCTGAACTCAAGAGAGACAAATTCTTCATACCACATTATTTAACTTATCACAAGTTATTTCCTCTGCTATTAAACAAACAGCAACACAAACCTGCTCCATAACAAAAGCCAATATGTTAATACGGTACTTTCTTAACATCGCTGGTTCAGCCTCTATTTTTATGTTACTCAGCACCACATTGCTTGTTTATATCTATGCAGTTTATTGGCTAAATATATCCATCCTGTGTTTATACATGATCCCCTATAAAAGGCATTTCAGCTTACTAAGGAAAACATATCTGATTAAGAGACACTAAGCCCCAAAAGCTTATATCTTTTGCTTTTTGTTAGCCTAATAAAGGTATCATATTTCCCTAACAATAAGACCTTTCTTTTTGTTTCATTAGTGGTTTTGTGTGGGTTAACAGGGCACATGCCAGTCTTCATATGGGGCTGCCAGTACTATACCATTCTGACTTGTGTTCATTATTCTGCCTCTTGGTAGCATGTGCTTTATGCAGTTTATATGTGTCCTTGTAAACTACAGCAGTATGTGTCTCACAAGCTGCTGCTTCTTGCTCTTGCCTTGAAAACTGCTGACTCGGCACTCACCAGCCCTGTTTGCATGGCACAAACTGAGTTTGTGGCAAACAAAACGTTCCGATATGCTGCCCATAATGCATGAAAGACACTATACAATAGCATATTCTACTGCATTATTTTGTGAAGGAGAGAAAATTATTCCTTCACTCCAAATTTCAATGAAAAACTCAACTGGTAGGTTGAACCACAGTCCAAGGCTATACAGCATACTAGTTCTGTAGTCAACTCAACAGACTGCAGAGGTGTAATGAATTGCTTTTGTCTGGGTTTGGTGGGGGTGTTAGTGTTGCATACAGTTATATATGATGAGGGTTTCTGATTTTGCATGAAGTCACACTTCTAGAGTACAGGTCAAGCTTTGTACATTCAGCTTATTAAATGTTGTCAGTTACTGTGTAGTTTAAAATTGAAGAGCAGTATACCGTGTGAAACTGCTGCTCATTTGCTTGTTATTTCCCACCTTGGTAATAACACACAAACTGAGTATAAAGGGACAAAAACACAGCTCCCTCAATGCCATGTACAGTATTTCAAATGCAGGAAACATGAATGGTGTTCTTCTGTTTATATGGATAAACACCTATAGTACAGACAGCCTTTTTTGAATGACACTATACAACAGACATACTGTAGATGTATTTGTTTGATGGTTTGTTTTTTGGAAAAATGTTGTCACGTTGTATACTGTTTATCTGTTTTCTGCTCAACAGAGTGAGGAGGATAAATCAGAAGTACTGTAATATAGAAAATCCCTGTAGACTATCTCACCATGAAATATTTACTGTTTACTGAATAGTCTATCAAGATTGTCTTTGAAAGCTCATCTGACACTGCTGACTCAAAAGGCACAGATTAATTTGCATGTTGAAATGAGTGTCAAACTACTAGGCTATAACAATTCCAGAAAGAACAAGGCAGAATAAATGTTTTTTTCAAGCTCTCAGTCCACAGATGTGGTGCCAACAGTGAAGAGTTTTTTTTGAGCAGTAATTTATGATTGAAAGGTAGTCAAGGCTGATTATGTCTGCTCCTGACCCATTTCGTAAGCAGCAGGGATGAATATAGTAGTTAAGCTGTATAAACATGTACTAATTTAAAGGGGTTTGTTACTCACTCTACTTTTTTAAACTCATAGAATGTACCCATTGTTCCCATTGTTCCCAAAGGGAAAGCCATAAAAGTAATAACCTTCCCCTCCCAAGGCTATCATCCCAATTAAACAGCCTACTTTGTATTAATAAGGAAACATAAAATTATTACAACAAAGCTTTTGTGGCCATCCTTTGCTTGTGACCCCCAAGTTACCTGCAGAGGGTGTTGCAACCCTTCCTTACATGGTCAATAACCATCTTGTAATAGCATGGGGAAAGTGGTCTGCAGAGCCATTGACAGAGATTGGCTATCCCCACATGATGCAGGTGCATCATTAGCAATACCCACTTGTGTAGAACTGGCACAGTAATAGAAGTTCCACAGGGTGTTGGTAAAGATTCAGGTCTGACCCAAAGTGCCAGTGTGGAGTGAAGATCAGCAAGGGACTTGATGAAAGGAGATGTGCACATGGGAGTTTACTGGCACTGAGGAGAGTCTATCAAGGTCATAAACCACCTAACAAGAAGGCGAGTGGCAGTTATGACCTTGTTAGACCCCAAAATACTGATATACTGGAGTACAGAATTCGTGATCATTGTTTCTTTTTAATATGATACTGCATATTGAAAGTAAGAATATGGCTGTACTTCACTTTTTACCTGACATTCTAAACTTTTTTCTGCAGTGAAGGAGTAGATGATAGACTGTTGGCTTTAATAAATTTGTTAATTGAATAGTGTTGAGGTGTATGTTTGTGTGCCACAGGAAGTTGATTCACTTTAGTATGAAAAGGTGTAAGATAGCTGAGAAGCTGAACTGTGTGGGCCAGATTCACAAAGGTCGGTCGCAAGCTATGACAATTGCAGCTTGCACCAACCATCCCTGTGTCCCAGACCCTGCACCCAATTCAGCACCGGACCGGGTGTAGGGGTCTGCACCCTGCGACTTGTGGCATTGGTCAAACAGATGGTGCAGCAACCACAAATGCTGCAAGTCATGGGACAAGCTGGAGGAAGATGCACCCAGGAATCCCTGCCATGTGTTCCCCCCTACCCACCGATCCAACTCCCCCCCATGCCCACAATCCCCACAATAGACAGCATAATGCCCAGTGTAGGCTATCACCCACTCCCATCCCGATTTTTCCAGATGTGAAGTGCTGTCATTCATGGAGCATGTATATTAACTGTACACGCTCCATAGACTACTCAGTTGGTGGCTGGCCATGGTGGTGAGAGGTGGGACGTGCCAGTCACCAGCATGGTATTGGGTGGACTCGCACTGTCAGGTGGGGGGGTCACTGGATCACCAGGGTTATAAGGGGCATGATGAGTGTGTATTGTACCAGTGGGGATGGGATGTGGGTGCGAGGTGCAGGAATTAGGCATCGGGGCTGGGGAGGGGGTGTTCAGTTAGCCCATAGGGCATCACACCTGGCAATATCGGGATGGGGGTGGGCGATAGCCCACACTGGGCATTGTGCTGTGTATTGTGGGGTCTTTGGGCATGTGGGGGGGAAGTGCTGTACACTAGGATAATGCAGCTGTGGGGGGCATGGTGGCCCCACAATTGTGCAGCACTGGCTGTACATTGGCAACCTCCGGTGGATGGCAAAGACCACTTACGCCAGCTCATAGCAGGTGTAAATGTTCCTTGACGGATGTCCACCAGGGTTTTTTTTTTGAATCCCGATTTGTGGAACTTGATGCCACCCTTCCTGAATAGGATGCAATTGCTGCCATGAACCCCCTTATGCCATGTCGCAAGGGGGTTTATAGTGCATTGATGCGCTTGGCACATGCAGCATGTTGCAGGCTGCCTTTGTGAATCCCAACATGATGCAACTCAGGACGCAAGTGCTACTTGCACCATATTTTTGGAAGCAAGTTGCCTTGCATCCTGAGTTGCCTTTTGTGAATCTGGCTCTGTGTGGTTGAAATATGTTTCACAGCTCTGCAGTTTTTATTTATAATGCAGTTTCTTTCAATGTGTGTGAGTACCCTTTCATTATGTTTTGCTTTGAAATATGCTAAATGTAGACTGGGATAAAGTTGTTGCTCTCTCCTGTATTTCAGAGTGTGTTTTCAATAGTTTCCTGCACTTGTTACAAAGTGTTTGGTTGGAGAACTAAGAGCAGGTTTAAGTGTACTATAGAAAGGGTTCCACTTTGTCTAAGATCTGCATTTTTATGCAATGCTGTTTTATTTTATCTTTGGTCTTGACTTGTCTTTGTTGGGGGGTATATTTCAACTGTCTGTAAAATATGATTTTTGCCTTCTAAAATACTGTTTTACCAATCTAGGATAGCTTAGCTCATATATACACGATTTGCTTCTTTCATGGTTTTGACTGTTACCTATGTCTTTTTTTGGTATTTAAGGTTTGTTTTGAGATATCAGGGCATACAACAAGAGAACATAGACAACACATCACTTTAGAGACAAATAAATAACACACGGAGTATAGGAATTAAACAAATATCTGGCATAATTAAATACATAAAAAGATGCGATAATTCAGCATCACAATAGCAGTCCGTAGCTGGGGGCTAGGCCAAACATTTGACCATATAGGATGTCTGTGAGTCACAGAACATCAGCAGGCCAGCAAAACTTGTCAAATAAAGTAAAGACTGTGGTACAAGAGGATCAGTATCAAGCATATACTGTGTCCATCCCTGCCATATTGTACAGGACCATTCCAGGCAGTCATGGATGGTGGCTATCAATTGCTCCATTTGGTAAGTTTCTAATACTGCAGACCACCAAGTGGCTATTGTCAGCACTGATGGTCACATCCACAGCCGGGTAATGGTTGTTTTTAGCTGCTAGAATCTTTCTCTCTCTCTTTCTTTCTCTCTCTCTCTCATTATATATATATATTTTTTTTTTCCAAAAACTTTACTAATGCATCAGTTAGGGTTGAAGATAAAGTGACAAAAGTAGAGAAATATGTTGTTAGGGTTTCCAACCCTAGCACCCCACCCCCACCCTGCGCATACCAACAGGTGCTGGGGTGTGGCTTGGGGTCATCAGCCATAACAATCACCTCATTACATGAGTAAATAAACTGAGATGGGTACAGTACTTGAGAATGGGGTGAGCATTATGGCTGACAACCCCAAGGCACACACACTCCCAATGCCTGTTGGTGTGTGCAGGGTGAGGGTTGGGTGTTGGGGTTGGAAACTCTAATGTTATATTTCTCTACTTCTGTCACTTTATTCTCAGTCCTAACTGCTGCATTAACATATTTTTTGCAAAGAATTTCCTTACTTTTTGAGATAGTGTAATCGTAGCCTTATTTGCCTGTGGGAGCACAGAGTGCTTCGGCCCTGTGCTCCATCCCTTCATAGATGCATACATGTATTTTGCTATGGAAGGGCCCTGTACATCCATTTATAGAACAACAGTGACCAAATTCCCATTTTATTACCCTGCCTCATCTACCCAGTACAAAAAATGTTCAAATCCCCACCAAAAATTCTGCACAACTGCAACACCATTGAATGCCACAGGTGTGAAAACAAATTTTGGCCAGAATTTGCAAAATGAGAGCTGTGGCATACATGAGGTGGGGTAATAAGATGTCTATTTCAAAAATTCGGTTTCAGAATATTAAAAATTTCCAAAATTACGAGCAAGCATAGCTAAATTGCAATGAATGATCATATAGTAACTTTGCCATTTTAACTTATTTTGACCCAAAATTTTCAACATAGCCTTTTTATGACCCCACCTCATGAACAAGGGCAGGAAAAATTTTCAAATCCTGCCAAAAAGGTGACTTCACCAAGCAACTGCGAAATCACCTTTCAAGCAGGAGGTGCAATGACAGTCATATTGTTCATGACGTGGGGTCCCCAAAAGGCTATGTTAAAAATGTGGTGTCAAAATGTCCAAAGATGACTGAGTTATGAATATACATTGAAACCCCCCTGAAATACATTAAACCACATTTTCCTTAGTTTCTCATATTGCAGTCACCAGTTCCAGCAGCAAGACGTGTCTTTGATCAGAGAGTGGATCTCATACCTGGGATCTGTTCAGGTGAGTGAAGGTGTGCTGGAGTGTGTGGGGTGGTGGGTGCTGAGTGGGTGGTGGTAGTTGGGGATGATCGGTGAGGGACCATTTTAAGCTTAAAAAATATATCTAGGACAGTTTTCTTTATTTGAGGTAATGGGATACAATCAGCGGGTATGGGGGGGTACCACTAGCCACCAGAGAATATCATAATACAAGGGGGACAGTGATCGGCAGTTTGGGAGTGCCACTAAACACCATGGATATAAGTCTTTCTGAGGGGGGATAATGATTGGCAGGTGGGGGGTGCCACTAGGCACCAGGGACAGTAAAACAGGTCACAGAGGATGGAGATCAGAGGCTGCGGGTGCCACTAGACACCTGGAAAATATGTTACACCACCAGGGATGGCAAGGAGAATCATAGACAAAGATTATCCCTTCAAGAAAAAGGATCCTTTTTCATGACTCGTGATACGAAAAAGGATTTCTTTTTTATATTACACGGTCACAAAAAAAGATTCATAATATTACAAAAATAGCTTATCTCTAACACTGAAGTGCAGATTACAGCTAAAGGGGTCCTGATCAGCCAGCTAGGTGTGGTGGTCTCTCTCCAGGATGTTATTTTTTTGTGCCTTTGAAATTAGTTTTTTTTTTTTTTTTAAGAAATAGTGGAAACAAGATGGTGGCAAATGAAAAAGGAATATTCCAATATAAAACATGATTCCTTTTTCATTTCATTCAGCAATCCTGAAGTGCTTACTAAGCATACTCAGAAACATTTTTTTTCAAAATTTAAAAATTAAATAACTTTGGAGTAGATTATTATTTTTTCACCAGACTAGCAAAAGGCACATCTGTGGGCTAGTCCCTTTTTGCCCTGAAAATTTTAGACCAAGATTCCAAACCATCTAGGCTGTAGGCAAGTTCAAATAAAAACCCAGCCAAGTCAATGTGCAGAAAATGCATTTTTCATCTCTCTGGAACTCACAAACCACACATCCGATCAGAATGCAACTTGCCTCATCCAGAGATCTAGCATAGGCAACAGTGCATGCAAATTTTCATGCAAATCCGTTGAACAGTTGCAAAGTTATTAAAGTGCAGAATCTAGGATTTAACATTGAACTGCCTACTTAACCCTAACTATAGGGATGTGCCCCTGCTAATATTTGTATCAATTGCAAAGAACTTCATTGATGCATCAGTTAGGATTAAAGCAACAAAAGTAGGCAAATGTGGCATTAGGGTTTCCAACCTAACACCCCACCACCCAACCTACCACCCCACCCACCTCCAAACACCAGCAGGCATCATGGGTGCCTTGGGGTCATTGACCCTAACTCTCACCCCATTCCATGTGTAAGGAAGCTGAGATGGTACAGCATAGGAGAATGGAGTGAGCATAAGGACGATGACTCCTAGGCACACCCCAGTACCTGTGGAGTGTGGAGGGTGGGGTTGAGGTGGTAGGGTTGGGTGGGGTGGTGGGGTGAGGGTTATGGTTGGAAACCCTATGCCACATTTGTCTGCTTTTGTTGCTTTAACTCTAACTGATGCATTAATGAAGTTTTTTGCAATTTATTTCCTTACTTTTTGAGATAGTATAATTATATCCTTATTTTATGGTGGGAGCACAGCGTCCTTCAGATGCCATGCTCTCATCCCTCCATTGAGATAGTACTGTAAATTTTCAATATAGCCTTCTAATGACCTCACTGCATGTACCCAGTACAGAACATTTTCAAATCTCCACCAAAATGTAATTCTGCGCAGCCACAACATCATTCTGCACCACAAGAGTGGAAACACATTTTGGTCAGGATATGAAAAATGACAGCTGTCACATACACGAGGTGGGGTGAGGCTATGCTGGAAATATGGGGCGAAAATATAGAAAAATTGCAAAGTTACGAGTGTGCATAGCAAGATAACAATGAATGCTTATAACACAGCCATTTTTTGAGAGTTTAACCCCAAGTTTTCAACATAGCTTTTTAATGACCCCATATCACGAACAATATGACTGTCATTATGCAAATCCCACCAGCAAGGTGATTTCATCAACCAACCATGAAATCACCTGGCAAAATCACATTTTTGATGAAAGTTGCCTAATGACAGTAATATTGTTCATGAGGTGGGGTCCCCAAGAGGTCTTGTTGAAAATTTGGGGCCATAATCTCAAAAAATTGTTGAGTTATGGCAAAAAGTTGAATCCCCCCATTGAAATACATAAAAACACATTTACCTTAGTTTCTCATATTAAAATCACCAGTTGCAGCAGCAAGATGTGTCTTTGATTGGTGGAATGGGTCTCAAACCTGGGACCTCCTAAGGTGAGTGAGGGTTGGAGGAGACTTCAGGGGTGGGGAGGAGGATCCACAATGGGAGTTGGGTGGATGCAGAGAGCGTGATTGGTGAGGGGCGTCTTTTTTCCCACAGGTAAAAAAAACAAAACAATGAGGGATGGTTTTCCTTTTTGCAGCCTGTGACACAGGGGGAGGCTCAGGAAGGGTGGGGGCATGCCACTAATGACCACGGATGGGGGAAAAATATTTGGAGGGTGGGTGGCTACCACAGGCCACCAGGGATAAATAATGGGGCATAGTGGCAGAAAGCCACAAAATAAAAAAAAAATGAAAAGAACAACCACCAACAGGGAAAACAATATTCGGAGGGTGGGGGGATACCACTAGCCACCAATGATAAATAATGGCACATAGTGGCAGAAAGCCACAAAATAAAAATAAATAAATAAAAAGAGTGACCACCAAAGGGGAAAAATATTCAGAGTGTTTGGGGGTACCACTAGCCACTAGGGATAAATAACATCACTTAGTGGCAGAAAGCCTCAAAATAATAAATAAATAAAAAGAACTACTACCAATGGGGAAAATATTCAGCGGGTGGGAGGGGTACCACTAGCTACCAGGGATAAATAATGGTGCATAGTGACAGAAAGCCACAAAAGAAAAAAAAAAAGAAAAATACCCCTAAAATAAAGGGGAACAAATATATGTAAAAATCTATCGGGATGAGGATTGAGGGTGGGGGGGCATGCCACTAGACACTGGGGCTTTTTACCAGAGAATGACTGCATGGGCAAATTTATTTGGGACCAGATGGTCCCACAACAAGTTTTTTTAACTATCCCAGTGTCAGATTTTCTTAAAACAATGAATGGAAGTGGGAGGCTGGAAAAACAAAACTCTGCAAAAATATACCACCCTCCCTACAACACCATCTGACCTGGTCCTGAAAACAGAATGCCTCTCTGTGAAAACAAAAGTGTTTTTGCACGGGACATCTATTTTTTCTATAGGAAATAATGGGAAATGAAAAATGTAATAACCTTTGTACAGATTAATAGTTTATTAACCAAACCTTCAAAAGGCACGTCTGTGAGGCAAAGACTTTCAACCATGAAAATTTCAGACCACTACCAAAAGCTATTTCTGAGAAATGTCTGTTGAAAGAAAATGCAAAAAAAATGTAAATTTTGCATTTTTCACCACTTTGTATCTCAAAAAACACAAGAGGGTAAGTTCCCCACTCCACCAGCATGGCGGCTGTGTTTGCTGTGGAGGAGCAACAGAGCAGGACGTGCGTTAAGTCTTTGTTACTTTTTGAAAAGGAGGAAGTCCTGGTGGTGGCTGGAGACTGAGAGCAAGAGGGCCCTTTGGAAAGGTTCAAAGCCTGAAGCATGTAGCCTGTAATCCGCTGCCCGAAGCTTGGAGTCCGATGCTAGAAGTCTGGGAAAATTTGTGAAGTTAGGGAAGCCTAGGAATCTTGGAGCACTGCAGAGCTTGTGGAGTCTTGTGATTTATATTTGCTTTTCTCCCTCTGTAAGTGTGGTACTAGTTCTGCTGAGCTGGTAATCGAAGTGCGAAGGATTGCGCTCCCTATATGATCTGTGGCTGATTCTGTACTGTTTAGTGTGCTGAGAGAAGTGGATTAAAAAAGCAGGAAGAGGTGGCTGGTATAGCAGTGCCCAAGGTAGACTGGAATGGCCGTAGGGTAGTGTCTGAGTTAGTCCATGGAGAAGGGAAAGAGTGAAAAAAGAAATTACGAGCTCAGACTGGCTCTGTTGCCACCCCACAAAAGAGACTGATTTTGTGAGTTAACAGGGGGAGAGAGTTTGGAGTATTTTAAGAAGACTGTTTGACTCTGGAAGACTGTGGGAGATCCCCTCAGTCCTTTTATATTATATTTTGTAATCATTTTAACAATTTAATGATGTATGTCAATTTTAATGGTTTGCTGATTTATGCAGTAATACATAAAGATGAGAGGCTGAAGAGCGGCTGGTCGAAAATCTTTTCCTTCTGCTTTTGTAGTTTGATTTTGTTTCCTAGGGTGGTAAATGAGGAATTTGTTTTCTTCTACCACCGTAACTGTCACTGGTGATACTAGTGATATTAAGTAGTGATATTAATATAACTTGTTATTTTTTTATTTTATATATTAGGGCCTGGATATTCAGACTGCGCCAGGCTGTGGCACAAGCCTGGGTGCAGCGCAATTTGGCTGCGCAGGGGTGTTGACTGGGCGATATTCAATGGAGCTGTGCCATGGCACAGCATTGCTGAATATCGCACCCTGGCCACCCGCAGTGTGCATGGCGCAGTGGCACTGTGCCAGCGCAAGTGGCCAGAGTGGAGCAGGGGGATGCGCTAACGCAAGTTCCATTGCCCTATGTGCAACAACTGCGATATTCAAAAGTGCACATGCAAATGGGGCCATAATGTATGCAAGGTGCAAATGGGGCCATTTGCATGTCATTATGGCCCCATTTGCATGCAGGTGCACCGATCCCTGGCGACTTGCGCCTGGTGCCCTGCCAGGCAGCAGCCGTCGGGGACCGACACCCCCTGCACAGCACGGCACTGTGCCCCACTGCCCAATTGTGGGCATATGTTGATGTCAAGGAACGTCCTATATCCCTGGTGGTCCAGTGTACTGCTTGCAACCCAATCGCGGGCTGAAGTTAAAATGAATGATGTCCAATCTCCCTGGTGGTCCAGTGGACCACTCGCAGCCTGATCGCGGGCTTCAGTATAAAGAAAGCACGTCCAATCTCCCTGGTGGTCCAGTGGACTGCTCACAGCCCAATCATGGGCTTCAGTATAAAGAAAGCACGTCCAATCTCCCTGGTGGTCCAGTGGACCGCTCGCAGCCTGATCACAGGCTTAAGTATAAAGAAAGCATGTCAATCTCCTGGTGATCAGTGGTAACCCCCACCCACCCACTGAGTCCCTGCCCGTTCCCCAGTCAGCGGTGGGCAGCAGCACCCACCCACCTGCCACCCGCCGCCCGCCGACTGACACTGTAGACAGTGCTGTACACCCATTGGTCCACAGCGTGAGCCAATGGGCGTGCATCCCTACTATACTACACATTCCAGATGTGAATGCCCATTCACATATCTGGAATAGTGTCATATGGTAAGGACTGCACACTATTGGCTCATGCTGTGGACCAACGGGCGACAGCCCTACCTACAGTGTCAGTCGGCGGGCGGCAGGGTGGCAGGTGGGTGGGTGCTGCTGCCCACCACTGACTGGGGAGCGGCGGTGGGTCTCAGTGGGTGGGTGGGGGCACCGCTGAACCACCAGGAGATTGGACGCGTTTTCTTTATACTTAAGCCTGCGATCGGGCTGCGAGCAGTCCATTGGACCACCAGGGAGGTTGGACTTCATTTATTTTAACTGAAGCCCACGATCGGGCTGCGAGCAGTCCACTGGACCACCAGGGATATAGGACCTCTTTTATTTTAACTGCAGCCCGTGATCAGGCTGCAAGTGGTCCACTGGACAACCTGGGATTTTGGAGGATCATTTTTCTACGTATGCCCACGATCAGGCATGGGGGGCACCACCAGGTGCAGCCGGAGCTTGGGTGGCCACCCACAAGTAGCAGCTACCGTGTTGTGCTTTGCAATACAGCAGCTCACCTGTGGGTGGCCAGCCATTGTTCCTTTTTTTTGGCTCACCTGTGTGCAGCGCAAGTAGGGGTTGCGCATGCATGGGCTCAGCACATCCTGGGCTGAAAATAGGGATGTGCAGAGTATGCATGGGCATGCCCCCCCCACCTGCACCACATACATTACTGATGTGCTCTGGTGCATCGGGATTTGTGCCAGGCATAATCCCCATTTGAATATCGTGCCGGGGCGCATCAGTGGGTTGCGCCATGTGCAACCCTTTTGAATATCCGGGCCTGCATTTATTTTATCTATTTTTCTGTTTTTGGGCTTTTGCACCACTCGCATTTAGTAGCACAGAATAGGTGGACTAAGTCAAGTGAACTGTGCTGATAAAAGCTCTTGCGTGGAGATGAAGTAATCAGACCTACCTAGAGTTAGCTCTGGGTGAGATATGTGTAACTATCTCTCTGCTGCTTTTGTCTCTCTGTTTCTTGGGATCTCTTACTAAGTTGATTTGGTACCCTGGAAATGTATTTATTAATAGCTTACTATTGGGACACTTTTACTGGGATTTGTTTGGCTGTGTTTTGTATTTTAGTTTTTAGAAAATTTGGTTTTGTATGTTAATTATATACTTTTGTGTTTAAAGTTCTACAGTGGAAGCAATTAGGATTATCTGATTTAGCCTTAGATGTCTCTTTGGCTTCTGACTCACCATATATCTTGTGGCATGTGTGGACTAATAATGCTGAAGTAAGTGCAAAATATTTTATGAACTGCTGTTATAGGGTGGTGAAGTGTTGTGTACTATTTAGCTATTGATTGTTTCATCATACTATAAGGTAATTTAGTAAAGAGGTATATTTTTTCACTTATTGACCTAAAGATTATATAAATTGGCAGTTAAGATTATACTTTCTAGGACCCTCATTGTTTGCTATTTTTGTTTTAGTGTGGCAAGTTATCCCTCTCATCTTGAAGCCTTTACAGAAATTAAAACAGAGAAAGTGGGAATAAGGAGACAATCAATTAAACCACCTTTTTTGTGGGAAGAACAAAGGAGAAAACACCTAAGCAGAAGGAAAAGGTGAAATATGAAAGAAAGTGAGTGTCTTTAGGAAATATCTGTTTCATAGACTGTATAAAAACAAGGAAGCAGGCTCCACTCCCTGACGTGCTCCTCAAACAACCATAGTATTGCAGATGAGAATTGAGGGCACCGTCCACTGATGTAAATATACAAACACTGCGTTTATTGCCAATTAAAATCAAGCAAAATAGAAAACAGCAACAAGATACCACATAGGTGATACAAACTCCACAACACCCAACTGGTTTTGTGCATGCGCGCTTCCTCAGGGACAATCCCACACCTCATGTGCATTGCTTATATATTGAATCATTTAAAGAAACAGTAATCAATACAATATAATAAAAACAATAAACAAAAATAACTAAATGGAGGTATGTAAACATTACTCTGATGTGAATATAGGGTAATTATTACCATCAAATTATTTTTTTAATATATTAAATGGTATTTCATATTTTTAATTTTTTTATTTATTTGCCTTTAATGATAGTTTGAAGACAATTCTGTATAGAGATATATACATGAAAGATTGTTATAAGGCTGTGTAGTAATGCTGCTCTATATATATTTTATAATTCCTCTGCTGAATTGGTTTTTACCTTATTGCTAGGGTTCAGTATAGCACAAAATTGCAGAATAGTAGAAATGAAGTCTTTTAGCTCTTGTTTACGTCTTCTTTTTTGCTGTCTTCATAAATATGTCTATATTTGGAGTATATAAGTTATAATTGTGTTGTGACATATCTCCATTTTTTCCAATTGCCATGAATTATGGCTACTCTGACGTGCTATATATAAAATATAATGTACATCATTGTATAAAAAGTATATTATGGGGTAAATAACGCAATTTTTTTTAAATAAAAATATGAAATACCATTTAATATATTAAAAAAGAAATAATTTGATGGTAATAATGACCCTATATTCACATCAGAGTAATGTTTCCATACCTCTATTTAGTTATTTTTGTTTATTGTTTTTATTATATTGTATTGATTACTGTTTCTTTAAATGATTCAGTATATGAGCAATGCACTTGAGGTGTGGGATTGTCCCTGAGGAAGCGCGCATGTGCGAAACCAGTAGGACGTTGTGGAGTTTGTAGCAACCACGTGGTATCTTGTTGCTGTTTTCTATTTTGCTTGATTTTAATTGGCAATAAATGCAGTGTTTGTATATTTACATCGGTGGACGGTGCCCTCATTTCTCATAGATTGTATAAATAGTTCTTTGGCTTTTTTTTTCTTTCCATTAAGTTGTGTGATTGGGCAATTTTGACCCAGGTATAGTTGAGAGAATGCAACCTAAAAAATTAAGAACATACTGTTGTAGGGTTGAGAAAGCAAAGGGTAAAAATGGTAAAGATAATAAAAATGATAAAATTAGTTTGGACAGATCTTCTGATGAGAAAATAGCATGGTTTCTACAACCTAAGTGTAATTACAATCAAATGGAACTAAGGGGAAATAAGAAAATTATTCAAGCATTTGACCCAAGAACAACAACTTCTCCAGTAAGATCAAATTAGATGACTTTCCAAAGTAAACATCAACTACTAGAAGAGATAAGAAGGTTGGAGGATAATCCTCAATGTCTAAGTAGAGAAAACAATTATAGTAATCTAATAGATATTACTGGACCAGAGTTGCAATGGGACCAGGGTTGCTTGTTTCTGATTTTAAACCTTCTGATAAACAAATAGAGGAAAGCCACCATGGAAGTAATATACTGTCCCCTTACACTAACTTGAGTAATACGTTTAGGGTGGGTGAAGCCTATAGCCTGGATATAATGAGTGAGAAAAGCTTAACATGTGATGGGAAACCATTGGGTGTAGGGCTTAATGAAAATGAAATAAGTATGAATTTAATGCAAGAAAATTACCAAAAAGTTTGAATAGAGGCCCCTAAGCTTGCAAAAAAGATTGACCTCTCAATCAATCAATATCAAGGTAAAAAGGAATCATTTTTGCAGCATGTTGAGTCCTTTTTGACACCCTACATAACACCAAAAATCAACAAAGAACAAATGGCTAATAATTTAGATTACTCTGAACCACAAAGTCCATGTGATTTAAGGTGGAAAAGGATGGATATTGTAAGTAAGAAACATAAATGATTAGGAAATGCAGAGTCTATAATAGATAAATTAGAGGAAGTTAAAAAAGAGATTGTTTTTGGTAATGCCCAATTGTTGGAATTAAACACACTCTTTCATTCATTTATTGAATTCTATGTAGGGAAACCTCCTCAATTATATAAGGAGAAAAAGTCAGATGATGTAGTTGTGAATAATGTAGGAAGGAAAGGGGAGAAAATTATCCAAAAAAAGGATGAGTTAATAAAGAGAAAAAACATGGCATGCTCACCAAAAGAAATGGTGTAGTAAGTAATGGTTTACTAAAACACAGAGAAGCCTTCAAGGAGAATGATGATATAAAGAAACTAAACAGGAAAACAATCCAAATGATAACAGAAGAAATTGATAATAGAGAGAGAGAGAGAGAGAGAGAGAGAGAGAGAAGAAATAGATAAGATGCTGATTGGTGAATTGGAACAAAGGCAAAGAGAATTAGCCCAATATATAGAGGACATGAGTACTAAGGATGCCAAACAGGTAGAAGGCTGTACTTTGAACTATAAAGGTAAAAAGGAGATCAGAAAGGGAAACATAATAATGGATAGGGCAAGAAATAAGTCAGAAAGGTTAACAAAGCAACTGATTGGAAAAAAGGGGATTTATAAAAGGGCTGATAAAACAGAGAAAAAAGTTTTTAATGACAACCAGAGTTCACTTAAATTGAATGACCTAGAGAATGAGAGGTTAATTTTAGCAGGAGAAATGCTACCTACAATTTTTATAAATGGAGTACTAAAACAAAAGAATGAGAATGCATATACAGTAAAACTGATGACGTACAATCTAATAAAAGGGATCTTTTGAAAAAAATTAATTGGCATGATATTAGATCAGTTTATAGGTATCAAGTTAGACCTTATAAAGGATGGTTATGTATTGTCCTAAAGAATGCAGATAAACGTCGAGATATTCTGAAAGAGAAAGCGAAGTTTTGTGAATTGAAAATTCTCCTTGATACAACAATCATAAAGGCCATAAATTGCCCTAATGATCTAAAAGGAAGGCAGGTTGTAAGGGTGGATATTAATAAGAAAGATAAAGTCATGGTAAAGCAACCTAGAATCACATCATTCTTGAAAACAATTGAGACAACCCATACATTAATAGGGGAGGATAAGTATAGTCCAATGAGAAGAGGTAGAAAGCAACTAGGAGTATGCATTAATTCCTCAGTGATTCTGGAATCTGAAGAAAGTCTGAATAGTGAATATGAAGACGTAAGCTCCCCACACAGGTCTAGAGAGATACCGTCTAATAGTACAATAAGAGTGAGTGACACTGAGGATGAGATAGTAACACTGGGCTCATCAATCTGACAGGATAATGAGAACAAAGTATAAACTTAATATCCTGGAATGTAGCGGGTTTTAAAGAAAAGAAGGAGGATAAAGCCTGTTTGGAGTGGTTTACTAATTTCCCAATATTGCTCTTTCAAGAAACGTGGATGGGTAAACTGGGTGAGCTATGGGTTAATGGCTATAAAAGCTGGATTTCCCCAGCATATAAAACCTCTAAATATGGCAGAGCTAGAGGGGGATTGATTATGTGAATCAGTCTGTTAATTGAATTAAAGAATCCTGAAGTTAGTATGTATAATGCATTTTTTATGTACGTTGTTATTATAACCCAGGGGAAATGTTTTGCAATAGTTAACATATATATTCCTCCAGTAATTAAAATAAGTGAACTGACTGGTATCCTTAATTGTTTAGGACAGAATACTGAATCTTTGAAATCTAGATACCCTGGGATATCTATATTTATGCTTGGTGATTTTAATGTACATGTGGGTAGTGGTATTGAGAATGTAGCACTGAATTGGGGAATTGATAATATCTTAAATATACCTTTGCATCAATCAAAGGATGGGGTATTAAACCCAAAAGGTAAATTACTATTACAGTTTCTGGATAAATTTAACTTAAGGATCTTACATGGTAGGACTAAAGGTTATTGGGAGGGGAGATTTCCTTCCCTACAATCAAAGGGGGGAGTGTCCTAGATTTAGGTATTGTAGAAGCATTAGATTATTCTAGAGTTAAGCACTTTAAGATTTTTAAATTATGGGATAGTGATCACGTTCCTCTATTATGTTCTATTGCATTGAATATTGAGTTAAAAATAAAAAAAACTTAAAGGATGAAAAAGAGGCTGATGTCAATATGTGTATTAAGTATGGGAGAAAAGTTATATGGAATAAATATATAAAAGATTGTATTGATCTGATAATACAAAAGCAAAATATGATAGAATATCCAGTAGATATAATGAGTAAGGTTGGAGTAATTGAGCAAATTCAATATTTTGAACATTATATGCAACAAATAATTTTGGCAGTGAGTTCTAAAAAAAGAGGTATGACAAAGGCTAATATTGGTACCACCCAGCCTTGGTTTGATTATGAATGTAGAAATCTAAGGAAAGAGATTAAAACAGTGGGTAAAATTAGGGTCTGAAATACTTCTCCGGTTATATTGAAGGCCTTTAAGAATTTAAAAATAGAATACAAAACTATGATACATAAAAAGAAAAGGATTTATAACCTCTTATTATGGGGTAATTACAGGACTCCATCCTTAAGAAAGATAGTCAAACATTTTGGACACTGGTAGCCTTTGGAAGTTGCAAGGCTAATATTCAATGCAAGCTGCTAGGATTGATATCAGAAGAACAGTGGGTGTGTCATTTTAGTAAGATCTATGGAAATGACGATACTAGTGGTATGGAGGAGGATAAAGAGGAAAGTGATCTAGTCTCACTTTTATTCTCTCTTGGGGAAGTAAGAGAGGTGATACAAGTTCAAAAAAGGAATAAAGCCCCAGGAATTAATAGTGTACCTGCTGAAGTTTATTTACATAATGTTGACCACTGGGCAGAGGTTTTGTTATGTCTATTTATAGCAATTGCCCAATCCCTTATGTTACCATTAAATTGGAACAATGGGGGTAATTGTTCCACTAATTAAAAAAGGCTCTAAACATGACCCTATGTGTTATAGGCCAATAACTTTATTGCCTATTTCCCAAAAGATTTTTACCAGTTTGTTATTAAAGAGAATATTAGTTTGGGTGGAAGAACAATAATTAATTTCAAAATATCAATGTGGTTTTAAGAAAAATTGTAACACGTTGGATTTGTTTTTTATGTTGAATTATTTGTTGGAATTATATGTTCATAGGAAAAAATGTGTACTTTATGTATGCTTTGTTGACATAAGAGCCGCTTTTGACTCGGTGGATTGAAATAAATTGTGGGAGATTCTGACAATGTTAAATATAAACAAGCATTTGTTAAAAATGTTACAAAGGCTACATTATAATACCACTGCCCTAGTACATTATTCTAGAGATGGTGCACTCTCAAGAGAGATAAAATGGAAAAGGGGGTTAAGCAAGGTTGTCTACTAGCCCCAATATTGTTTCATTTATATATTGAAACAGTAATTAGAGATATGGCTAAGACTTACACATTTGCCCTGTCAAGAAATAAGGAAAAAATCCAGTTATTATTATATGCAGATGATGCTTTGGTCATCTCACAAATGCATTTAGGCCTAAAGAGGGCAATGAAAAGTTTGATGGAGTCATTTGTCAAACTGAAATTAGAGATGAATGTTGAGAAAACTAAAATAATATCATTTGGGGAAAAAAATTATGTGAAACACTCATGGGAAATTAATAATAAAAGAATAGAAGAAGTGAAATCATTCAGGTATCTGGGAATTATATTTGAGAATAACTTGAAGTGGGATGCTCATACATGTGAGATAAAAAAAAAAAACAAATCATATAGCTCAATGAGTGCTATATATGCCTTCGCCAACAGGTTTGCTAACAATTCCTTCATGGCTCTAAGGAGAACATTTGAAGCTAAAACCATCAGCCAGACGGTATACAACTGAGAAGTATGGGGCCCGTTGTCAGGAGACACAAAATCAGAATCTATCCAGAATGCATTCTTAAGAAACATGCTGGAGCACCTATGGGATTGCCTGACAGCCTTTATGAGATTGGAAGCAGGTATCCCTGCTCTAAATGTTAAAATTAATATTAGAGCCATAAAATATTGGGAGAAGATAATGAAAATGTCTATGGATAGGCTTCCTAAATTATGCTGGGTTGACTTTTTGAAGAGATTAATGGGAGAGATTGATATGAATGGGTGGTTCCAAAGTCTGAATAACTTAATAAAGAATTTTGGTGTGGAAGATATATGGTCTAATAGAGCCATGATTAATGCAAATCTGTTTACGTAGCCTGTTATTCAAAGATTCTCTGATGTCGCGTTCCAAACTGACCTTGCCAGAATACATGAGCTAGATAGATATGGATGTTATTATGATATAAAAGTAAATGGGAAAATGAAAACATATCTGGTATATTGTGAAAATAAAAAACGTAGGAATAACTTGTGTAATATGAGGTTGGAAAATCTGGGTATTGTAAATTCACAATATAATAAATGGTGGGGTTAGTTTGGGAATGGGAAAAATGCAATTGTAACAAGGATAATGTAGAAAGTTTACAACATAAGTTATTAGAATGTGATGAAATTAAAACAGAAAGAGATAAATGGATAACCCCAGTGATTTTAGTAGATAAGCTGGAAAACAAGGATATGTGTATGAAGCACCTGCTTAGTCTTGAAAATATTAGGACAATGTATGGTATGGCAAATTTTGCCAATAAAATAAAAAAGTGAACCCTGAGTATAATTCATTTTACAATCCTCTTATTTATGCTGTTTTATAATATTGTACTACAATATTTTACATACTCTGTCTTATGATTAATACTTTATGTATGTTCGGTGATGGATGTGATAAGATGTACTGTTTTTATACATCTTTTGTATTAATAAACTTTGAACACAAAAGGGATTCACACAAAATCTGGCACATCAAGAGACCTGCTCCTGGTGGCAAAACATGACAAATTTCATGCAAGTCTCTTATACAGTTGCAAAATGATTAAAGTGCACAATTTGAGGTTTAACATTAAACTGCCTTGTCATTCCTAACTCTACTGGTGCTACTTCCCCAGTATAATATATGTAATAGATAACCCACAGTAGGGTGTGTGGTTGCGCTCTGATGTACACACGCTTTGGTGTGTATTGTGATGCATGAGGCCACAGACCAAATGAGTTCAACCACTCAAGGCATACATATATCAGACCACGACTGCACACACTACATTGGGTTATCTGTGTTATAAAATGGCTAAAATGGTTTTGGAGGGGGGTGAAAGTGCAGGTGTGTGGTCATGCTCTGATATACACATGGTCTTTTGGTGTGGTTCAGCCAACCAGCAGAGAGTATTTTCCTACCATTTTACATATATATATATATATATATATATATATATATATTTATGGCAAAAAAGCTCTATTAATGCATCAATTAGGGTTCATAGCACAGTGACAAAAGCATGGAAATGTGGTGTTAGGGTTACTACCCCAACCCCACCCTCCACACACCAACAGGCATTGGGGTGTGCACTGGGGTCGTTGACCTAACTCACCCCATTCCATGTGTAAATAAGCTGAGGTGGTATAGTATAGGAGAATTGGGTGAGAGTTGAGCATGACAACTCCAGTGCACACCCTGATGCCTGTTGGTGTGTGGCAGGTGGGGGTGGGAGTGGGATAGTAGGAGTGGTAACCCTAACACCACATTTGCATGCTTTTGTCACTGTGCTGTGAACCCTAACTGTTGCATTAACAGAGTTTTTGCCATGAATTTCCCTTCTTTTTGAGAAAGTGTAATGTAAATGGTAAGTGGTTTATGTTAGTGGGAGCACAGATTCTCCGGGCCGTGTGCTCCCACTTAGACATAGCTACAGAGCCATACAGCAGCCCTACAGGCAAGCAACCCTTGTAACACCAATGTGCTAATATTTCAACAACCGTAGCAGCTAGGAAAAAATTGCAGTGCTGTTGTAATCATGACAGTGAGTACTCCACGCAAGATAGATCAACCAAATCTCTATCTCACATTGTTTACATGATATGGGCACCAAAATACACTGAAAAGGCACCTTTGGAATCCTTGTGACACTAATTTGCCAGTATCTCCGTAATTGTAGCAAGTAGGAAAAAAATGTCACTGCTGGTGTAATCTATGATTTACAAACTTTCTTATGCAGGTTAGTTCACCTAGGGATGATCTAAGCTGTGGGTAGCGAAAACTCTGTATCTCACTTTGTTTTCAAGATAAGAGTGCCGAAAGGTGTCATGGGTGCCACCATGTTATCCTATGGGAAATTTCTCAATTTTGGAACACTGTAACTTTGGGCCAGTTGAATGTTTTGGCACCAAACCACTAAAAGGCACATTTGTTGGACCAGGGCTTGCCACCCTACAAATTTCAGCCCCAAAGCCCCAACCATTTTGTTGCAGGGGAATGGCAAAGATTTGCATTTTTGGGGCAAAGTTCTTTCGTAAATTGCAAAAGGTTTGCAAAAAACAGCACAAAACTTTCACATTTGCGAAAGTGTCACGGCAGTTTTTCCTGTGATTTGTGAAAGTACTGGGGCTCTGAGTTTTAACATGGCATTTCTGGGGGGTTTACCCCAAAATAAAGACAGTGCTGGCATCCTTGGAACCTGATTAGGTAAACCCAACAGTCAGTGTTTACCTAGGGGGTCCCTATTTAAATGCCAGGCATTTTTCTCTGTCACTAACTGAAAATAAGATAGTGGTAGCATGAAAGTAAAAGGGCCATTTTCAAAAGGAAAATTGTGCTTGCGACACTTTCGTGAGACACATATATTTTTCCCCATTGACTATAATGGGAAGTTTGTTTTTTAAATAACTTTTGAACGGTTTAATATTTTTACACCAAATCTTCAAAAGGCACATCGGTGACCCAGACTGCACCTACTGTGAAGATTTCAGATCAAACAGATAAATTTTGCAGGCTCTGGGCATGAGCAAAGAAATGAGCAAAAAGTCCTTTTTTTGTGTTTTTTGGCATTCAGCAGCTCCACAACCGTACATCTGATCGTAACGCAACTTGCTAGATCTAGTGCTCTATTGTACCACACTGCACATGCAAAACTTCAGGCAAATCTGTCATGCAGTGGCAAAGTTATTAAGGTGCAAAATTTGAGGTTTAACATTAAAGTGCTTGTTCAACTCTAACATATATATATATATATATATATATATATATATATATATATATATTATATATATGTGTGTGTGTGTGTGTGTGTGTGTGTATATATATATATATATATATATATATATATATATATATATAGTGGTAGTTGTTGAAAAGCTTCCTAACTTGAGGTACCACTGAGGTAATTTGCATTGACTGTAATGTGATCCTGCCTCATTCTGCCTCAGTATACCTAGGTATACCTCAGTACTGCAAAACATTTCTATGACTACCACTATATGTGTGTGTGTGTGTGTGTGTGTGTGTGTGTGTGTATCTACATATATATAAACAGTGCTCGAGCACTTAGATGAGCTCCAACCAGGGGAATAGAAAGAAGAATCATTGTAGGAGATCTTAGATCCTGAGACAGAGATAAATTTATAAATTGCATGGCCAAGTCTTTCCAGAATGATTGCAATACTGGGCACACCTAAAATACATGGGAGTGGCTAGCTAGAGATTGACCACAGTGACGCTAACAGAATCCATACTCCAGGGGAAGGACCAAGACCGCCAGAGTCTGGAAGTACTTGTATGCAAACTTCTGCCATGTAGAGGGTGAAGTGATCTTCATGGCTGGGAGGGCTTGGCAGAGCCAAGTGTTGAGGGACACCTCAGTACCCAATTCAGAGTTCCATTTCACCAGTATTGAGATGATTGAGTCTCTGAGTAAGCCTGTCAGTGCCTGATGTAATCTCCAGATCAAGTGTTCCCAATTTGTGCCTTGAATAGTCACAGTCAGTAAAGTCAAGAGTAAGGGTGCAGGGTCTAGCAATTTGGTCCTCTCGGGTATTTTATGTAAGAGGTAAGTACATACCTACAGGTGTCAGAAATGTTCCCTCCCTGTGAAGCCATACATGGTTTGGAAAGACTCGAAAGGAAGGACTTTTTGCAGAACCAGGTGTCTCTAGTGAGAAAAAGCTTCATCTAATTGGGAAAGAAGAAAGTCCTTGTCTGAGACCAAGATCCTACACAAATAGAAAATTAAAGAAGGTTGTGGCAAATTCCGCAATTTAAACTACACTGAGAAAGTGTTAGCATTGAAAGTAGTTAAATCAGATAAATGTACTATAAGGTGTGGAGGGAAAAACAAAGAACGGCCTATATCATGATGGTAGTTAAGCACAAATTCGAATTGTTTCTGAGGGGGATTAAGTTGAGGATGGAGCCAGACATAGATAATGTTAAAATGGCTAGCTCTAGTATAAGTAAGCAGATCTGTACCCTGTTGGGTCGATAACTGTAAAATGAAAAAAACTTATTCTGGGATGATACCCATCCCATACGAATCAAGAGATTAACATGTTCCAAGAATTAAAATTACATGAAGAAGAAAGGAGGGGTAGGGTTTGTAAAAAGTAAAGAATTTGGGGGAGAACATTCATACGTACTTCTTCCAACTTTGAGAAAAATTACAGAGGAAGAAGATTCCAGCAGCATACATCTTCCATTGTATCTTGAGTGAACGGCTCCTAATCAAGTAATTCCAAATTTCCCAAGTCTTTCAGGACCTGGCTACCCAGATATTTAAATTTAGTACCCCTCCATTTCAAGGGATATGCTTGCTGACGAGTAGGAGAAGGAGACAAATGAACAAAGAGAATTATATTTTATGAATGTCCATAGAAGACCCAGATAGGGGGAACTGAACTGGTCCAGCGGGGACCAGACAGCTGGTATAGACATTTCAATATTAAGCAAAGAAAACTGAATGCCATCAGCATAGAAGGCAGCTTATTTTCTGTACCACCCAACGGGATGCCTTTGACCTGAGGATGCTGATGGAAAGCCACTGTCAGTGGCTTAATATAGAGAGCAAACAACAGAGGTGATAAAGGGCATCCCAACTAGTGCCATGGTAAAGTCATATAAGAGCAAAATATGAACTATTGATCCTAACATATGCGCAAGGGTCAGAATAAATATTGTGGAGCCAAGGGAAGAAAGCATCTGGGAAGCCAAAGGCTGACAAGGTACCCCAGAGAGATATCCATGACATCCTGCCAAAGGCCTTTTCGTTGTTAAGACTAAGAAAAGCTGCAGAGATGTATTGACTGTTAACCATTTTGTCAGCTGGAAAGAATACCAGAATGTTGTACTGTGAGGGCAAGTTAGATGCAAAAGGTCATGCAGTGCATGTGCATGTTTCATTTTAACAAGGTTTACTTACAGCAACATTGTTTTAGCTATACTGAAGGGATGGGGACTTAACAGGTGTGTTAAGATTGGTTCTTCAATGGTGTGATGCCTTAATTGATTAATATGGTAACAATGTAGTAATACAGTATATGGGTTCCCTTTTTCCCAGCAGGAAAAAACATATTCATGTGCATAATGCCATTATGTTCCTCAAGTGTAAAATGTAGCATTTTTACAACAGGGCATGATGCCAGCATAGTAAAGCAAGGGCAAGTATATTTGATACCACACATATGAGGTGTACCTAGGAAACAGAGGAGAATGGTGGGCGAAAGCATAGTACACTTGGGATGAATAACTCACTGAGTAAGGGGAGCAAATAGATGGAGTAGGGTTGTTTCTGAGATTGATGAGTCTGTAGGTAACGGAAGCTGCCATGGTAGAGGTTTTGAAAAAGGCAGATTTGACAAGAGCTGTATAGGCCAAGTTAATAGTTTTACTTACTACTGAAAATCACAGGACTTCTGCTCAGATTCCAAAATGTACAGCATGACTCAAAGAAAACCATCTGAGATTCCTTTTGCATCTCTTGGGGAATTTCCTTGCTATAGGGAGGGTTAAAGCATTCCTCTGAACAACCTACTTGTTATTTGCTTCTTGCCAGACTCGCTGCTTAATCTTCCCAATCCTGCACATTTCAAAAGTTCTCTGCAGTCATTTCCATCTTTACAATCCTGTTATAACTGCACATAGCCCTGCTTATAGCTTTTGTCTTATTTGGTGATTTGCTTCACTGTTTTGTTACTGTCATTGAACTGTATCTCACTGTATGTTGCTTAATGTTTTTACTCTACCCTAATTGTGTTATAATGACCTTGATGTGGAACCTTTGTAAATTAGCACTTGTGTTCGAAGGTACTTTCTGAATAACTGAATAACTAAATAGATATATAAATATTTTAGAACATATTTATTTTGTTTGTACATTTTATCCAGCGGTGCACCTGCAGACATGTGCTGGATGACCCTTCCTGGACATTACCAAAGGTGTGTAACTTACTGCTTAGCTAGAGAAATGCAGCCAGGAAGAGGGGATATAGATGTTTAGAAAATGGCAAGAATTAATTCTGAAACCTGATTGGCCGAGACAGGCTCCAAGCTGGGCATTTATTTTTCAATAGATGCCCAGCTTAAAATAAGAGCCAGTCCAAGTGCCACTTCACCAGGTACCCCTGTGTACTGGTGCCCAGCCTGCTTTCTCATTGGCTGAAAGCACCCAGTGAAATTTCAAATCCCCGCCATCTTTTTCTCCCACTTAGTGAGAGCTACTGCCCCCCCCCACACACACACACACACACACTCTCCTTACTTCAGTCCAATAAAAAAAGATAGCTCACACTCTGGATGCTTTGCAGTCAGGAAGAGTGAAAAAACATCAAATTTACACAGTTGTCTTCTTATACAACGGCACCACTCTCCTGACCGAGCTCTTCCAGTACTGCACTGAATGAAAAGCAAGCCGTTAGTCCATTCGCTTCATGATAGCAAGCGTGTACAAGAAAACAGCTGAAATACTACAGAGTCCCCACAGTTAGTCAACCTGCTGCCTCAAATGTAAAATAAATTAAAAAATTACATCGGGGCTGTCCCTCAGTATCACAGATGCAGCTATCCATCAGTTTCATGCAAGTTCAGTCACGTGCTTAAGACAGGCATCCTCCAATGGCTACTAGATAAAACAAAAACAACAGTCTTGCACAAAAGGAGACACACGATATCCAGACACTGCTGGAGTGAATGTTTTCCACACACTTGTTGTTTAGGTGTGTGTGTGTATGTGTGTGTATGTATGGATGCATGTATGGGTGTATGAGTGTATGGGGAGGTGTCAATAGATTACAATAGCTCTCTGGGGAGAACCAAGAGGAGCTGGAACAGCCTTTATAGAAATGGACTATTTTTTCAAGAAAAAACAATTCTACTGCTTCTATTCATTTTTAAACTTATTTCCTTTGTTATTTTATTGAAATTACTAACATGCCCATTTTCTAAGTGCAATAATACTCTCCAGGGTGGGCATTATTGGGAAATAAAAGACCTTCCAGGGGCTATAAGGCCCTCCGCCTGTGGCATCTGGCCTCATTACACCCCTGGGCGGTCCGGTATTTCCCAGTAATGCCCACCATGTTGGGTATTATTGCTTACATGCTCTGTGAGATGCTGTAAGCTCTATACAATACAAGAGCTGAGTTTAATGTATTTTGGCAGATTCTGAAAGTTCAATACTCTGTTAAAGGTAAGTGGGAGAAACATTTATAACTGATAGTGTCTTTATTATTTAACCTGAAACAACTGGAATGCATTTTCTAACCTTTGGTTATGAAGGATTTGAGCATGTGAAACAAAGTCAATGTTTAAAGAGCCTCTGATGTTTCAGGGAAAAGGTTGAAAAACCATAATTTCTAGACTCATTTCAGCTTTTATCTAACAAAAGTACTGCATTTAGCATTCCCTTTTTCTTTTTCCATCTGCGCAGTAACATGAAAACATGATCACAGTCCTCCAGACTTGATCTGCTCTGGCTGCTTGCATGCATTTGACATCACTAGCCCCTGCTTCTGACATTACAGTCTGTTACCATTGAAATGATTGTAATGTCATAATCTAAAGATTGTGATGCCAGACTTGATAAGCAGCCAGTGCAGATGAAGTCAGGGGCTGGCAGTATAGCCTAGAGGTTAGAGCAGTGAGCTGTGAATAAGCCTGGTACAACCAGCAGACCTGGGTTTGATTCCTACGACCTCAACTTGCATACTGTGTCTCCGTGAGCAAGTCACTTACCTCCTCAGTGCTCCTGGGTTGCCCCTGGAAACAGGCATTGTGCCTAGTGGGCCTTACCCAGTTACCAAAGAAAAAAATATCTGATGGACAGTGATCCTATTTTTATGGTAATGTGCCGAGTTATTAGGAAAAAGTGGAAGTTAATTTAGTAACTGTGAAATGTAAATGAAACTTAAGTGAAACTGTATGCAAAAAGTATGATTTCCCAAATCCACCCCTGTCATATCAGGAGACCTGTAAGTTAATCTTGGGGATCTAGACTAAGTAAAATTCATTGGACAACATGTACCACTTCAATGTGTACAAGAACTTGCAGATGATTCCCTTTCTCCTATTTTTATATTTAGAATTCATACAACTGAGCTGCTCAAAATCGTCAGATCCTTTGCCTTTTTTTGCCCCCAAACCCTTTATCATATATCAGGTATTGTGCATGGGGGGGGATCTGTAGAGCGGTAGCAATCACATTGTGTCATGACACAGATGTATTGGGTCACCAGCATTATGATGGATGACAGTGTTTCACTTGTCAGTGTCACCGTTTTACTTACAGTTTTACTTACAGTAGGATCCAGATTATTTGAGGTGAAATTTGACTTGCTTGTTACTTGGTAAAGTTTTGCTTGATATCCAAGCAGGTTTTATTGCGTGTCAGTGAAAGACCATCTCTTAATGTGAACTTGTGCATCCATGCACATTAAAATTAACATTGTCTGTTGAATAAGAAATGCATTATTGGCAAACAGAAACAAAACTGATGATTCAATCTCAACAGCAGATGACCTCAGTAATATCTGGCCTTTCAAAATGACATATCCCCAGTCGTAAATCCTAGTAGATGTCAATATGCTAGCCTCCTATGATAAATCATGATTTCGGTAATGCCATCTTGTATTTGCATGTGATGGAATTCTTTAGCAATATTTAGTTAAAATTGCTGCCTATACATTTGTCAGAAAACATTAGCTTAATGTCATGTTTAAAAGAAAGGACCATTCATCAAATGCAAGCTTGCATACAGTACTGTATTCTTAAATGTGTATTGGTAATATGGCATTTTAATTTTTCATACACTTAACTGCAACCTTGAAAGAGCTGTTTTTATGCATTTCAACTGTGCTTTCTTAATGTCATATGTTGTAATATCATATGTGGTATCATTATGAAAACGACTCGCTGGTGTGTGATTTTTTTTTTCCTGTTTCATGCTATCCACAGTTGTCCTGGGAACAGGCACACTGTCATTAAGGGCTGTGCTTTTCACAGCTGCAGCCAGGGAAATGAGCTCATTCATGCCTCTGTGTAGCATTCATTTGTGGTGTGTTAAAAGAAAAGGGTAGAAACAGTAAAATGGTTGTTTGATCACAGATTTATGCAGCACGAACCATAACTCAATTTTTTTAAACACATTATATCTACAGCATGCATTTCAAACTATGTTATTTTGTTCTTGTATTTACTGTATTTGTTTTTTTAAAAGGTTGTTAAGGGCAGTATGAATTCAGATTAGGTTTTAGAGAACTAGCGGTCAATTTAATTAAGAGGGGACAGGATGCTGTTTTGAGGCACTCTAACAGTATGTGAAACACTCTAACAGTATGTGAAACACTTTACTCTGAAAGCAGGGCTTAGTATGCCTTAATTAGTTTGAAAATTATTAAAGCAGTAATGCTATAGTAACCAGTAACTTTAAAGCTGCATTATGAGTTAACATATTAAATAGTACAGATGTTTATCTCTTTTAAATTTGATGACTGGGATAGGCACACTAACCCAGAGCTCATTTCCAGGTGTGCTCAAGGGGAAGGGATACAGCATAGAGTGAAATAGCAATAACAAATAAAGTGCGAACAATATGTGCATGTACATGAACAATGAAAACAAGATGGTAGTATCAAATCACTGAACAAGACAAAAACAATGTCATAAAGTTTACAAAGTACATCGGATATGGGGACAGACATGATGAGAGCTAGGGAAGCATACCACCAACAAGTGGCAAGATGATAGTAACAGAATCACAGTCACATAAAATTCAAATTACAGAGTACACTGAACTTTACGTTATGCAGTAGGGCAAGAGGAAAACTGGGTAAACAGTGGGGCTATATAGTGCATGAGCTCTTGTCACAGTATGTTTAGAAAAGAGGTAGAAGGCTAGCTGCAGGTGCATAGTTTGAGAAATCTGCCAGTAAGAGGAGTTTGAGAGAGTGCAGAAGGATGAGAGACAGATGGGTATAGGGAAGTTGTTCTAGAGTGCTGGAAGGCAGACTGGTATGTTACAGACATACTGTTAGGGATATGAAAGGAAGGATCATCGGATGCGTGGAAGGAGTAGGAGGAGGGGATGACAGGGTTAAGGGGAGAGGAGAGGTGAGTGGGAACAGTGGCAAGCCAGTATTTGGCCAGGAAGGAGGACGAGTGCATGAGATGCGAGACATCTAGGGAAGGGGAAAGACAGATAAGCATAGAGAGAGCAGTGGTGGGTGACGGATGGAGCAGTAAGGGCAATGTGACTGAGGGAATAAAACAGGGAGCAACCTGGCAAAATTGTATACTTTGGATCAGCACTGTAGACTAAATCATGTGGTCAAATACTAGCAAGAATGTTTTAAGGATGATCTGTTGGCAGACTGAGAGAGAGGAAGGCAAGCTTTCTTTCAGTACAGCACACCAACCATAACCATTTCATTTCTGCTTAATTTTATTTCCAAAGCAACACACAGTACATTTGTCTTTTTTTAAAGCTCCTGTTCCCAACATTGTAGATGTCAATACATCTGGGAGGTGTAGTGTTGTTAGTCATCAGAAACTTATACTAGCATTACTCTCACATATCCACATTATGAAAATAGAATGCACACCTGAGGAGTTACCTCAGGGAAGGAGATTATTAGAAACTGATGGGGACTGTCATCTTCATTGTAGATCAACTCTAATCATAAGTCTAAGGATAAATACAGATTTAAAATAGTTTAATCAATAAAAATACTGCAGTGAAGCATCTAACAATTTCAGAAATGTATTGCTACTGAAATATAGTGGGTCATGTCAAGTTTTATTATGCATTTTATAGTTCTAGCATTATACCACAGACATTTCAAAATCAAAATATGGCATTATACTGGTCAGTGGCATGGAGGGCTAGGGAACTGAGCATCTCACTTCCTCTTATGTCAGTGATCCAGGTTTGAAAATGGGCATAGGTTTCTCAGGGGTTGGCCAGCGATGGGAGAATTGATCATCCCTAAGACTGTTCTCCTCCCTTGGGCAGGGGGGTATATGTGTCCTGCTTGGATGTTGCCACCTAGAGGAATCTAGGTGGCAGTGCAGCAGGTCACCAGTGTAAAGGGCTCCCCCTAGCAGACACCAAGAGGGTCTCCACAGAGGTAGAGCTCACACAAAGCATCATTGCACATGATTGGGAGCCCTCAGGGAAAAAAATGTGGAAAACCCTGCTACTACAGTAAGATGACGCCTCCCCCTCCGCCGCAGGACCCACAACAGTGACTGGCACCTCTGACTGATCCTGTGGTAGATAACTGCCATAGACAAGGTAAGACCCAGAGAAGCCGGGGATGGGGTGGGGGCAGGTCGGCAACTGAAGGCAACTAAATACTGTTTTAAATAAGATACGTGTTGTAAAAAGCTTTTAATGATCACTGGCTCAGGAGTATCTCAATGCTGCAAAAAATAAAGATCAGCAGCCATTTGTTTCTACAAGAATAAAGTATTAAATATTTTCATGTTGCAGCAAAAATATAGCAAGATATGATTAAAAAGTGAAAAGGATCTAGCCACTTCATAAATTGATTCAACCCCGTTTGTTGCACTGATGCTTTAAATAACATTTCAACTCCATAAGAAATATGCCCCCTGTTGCTACAGCAAGAATTATGTTCTATGCTATATTTGCACTGTACATAGCTACAGAATTACAGGTTTACTGGGATATGCTCAGTGGGGAAGTTGAGATTAAAATCGTGTACCCACAGTAGCCAGGTTTTCTGAGAAACATTTGTTATACTGTGTCTTTTGACTATGTTTATATGTACTGGCATAAATTGCTTGCATACAGTGTTGGTGTTTGTAGATTGCCCTAGATTTTTTTTTGGGGGGGGGGCATGTTGGGTAACTTGAATAAAGGGGCTGTGCACTGGGGTAACCAGGATTCTTCTTTGTAGTGATTTCCTCAGGGACTCCATGACTTTGTGCTTTGCACAGATCACTATGTGAAGCAGTACTAGCATTTCCAGGTCAGATATCATCAGCAAATGCATTGCAGTGCTGAATGTGGCAGGTGTCTCTGGGAGACAGAAAGAAAATGTTTTTATAAGAAGTATGTGCAGACTAATTTGGGAGAATATACTTGGCAACACTGAAGGAACATGTGCAGAAGTACCTAAGGAGCATTTGTAGGTGAAGAGGTATAGTAGCCCTTTTTCTGTATTTTACAGGTTTTTAATTTTACTTAAAACTGTGTTTTGCTTCACTGTACTTTCCTTGGTTTAGCATGGGGGAGAGGAAGGGGAGATTCATGATGCTGTCTAATTGTATATTTTGGACTGCTCTTGATTGACAGCAGTTATATAATTAATGCTTTAACAAAACAATACACAGTTTACAGACACTTTCATACTCCATACTACATGGATAATAATACACATGTGTATTAGTCCCCATGTAATAATACACATGTGCATTATTAACCATGAATTATTGAGTTGGTCTTGCGCACAATATTGCCCTTATCTTAGTCATTAGTCAGTTTTCCATTCAACAAAGATTTATGGTTGCAATCAAAATCAGTAAATATATTACTACAGGTATGCTAAATAAACGTATTACAATATATCATTATGTTGTAGTTAAGCCTCTGCACTCACTCAATGTCATGGATGGTTGCTTGGGTAATGTGCTGTGGCCCTATGTTTTGTACAGTAAAGGGGACTTGTATGCTAATATACTAGATTTTGAAGTTGGGGGCAGGTAGTAGAACAGACCTTTGTGGTGAAAAGATCTGAATTAAAAAAAAAAAACAGTATAGAGAGATTTGTGGGTGTAAATAGGTTATATGAGATGCATGGTGGGTCTGTAGTGACAGAAAAAAACCTGCTATATGTGTAGCTGCCATGAGCAGGGTGTCACTTACTTGAGAATTATTTAATTGAAGGTACTTTTAACTGTAACTACAATTGTTGGATTTATTTCCACCAGTGCAGTTTCCAAAGCAGTAATTATAAAAATAAGGTATGGGAACACATGTAAAAAATGTTTTAACAAACTTTCAGGCGATAATGACTCTTAGGGTTTATGTCCATCACACAGCTTGACTGTGTAAAAAATAAAAACTCACAATATACCCCTCCCAACCTGGCCCACTGCAGTTACTGTGCCACAATACACTCTACCCATTCATCATTTTCCATGTACAGTATTTATCTTTTGCAGCTGTAGAACTTGAATAAGTGAAGAAAACTGATAATTTTACAGGTTATAATTGTTTTTTTTTTCTGATTCTGCAGTGGGCCAGGTTGTTTGTTTGCAGCAGCCTAACAGTTATCTGGCACTTGGCACTGGCAGCCAACAGCAGTCCACTTTCTGTTTTGTGCTAAAATCATATTTTTTGTGTTTATTTGTTTTATTAACAATGTTTGATCCAGAAATGTGCCCTAAGCTGTGACATCTGTTTTCCAGGCATGTCTTTGGTGTGTCCTAGATGTCAGTGGTGCTGGGAAATAGGTTTATAATACAGTTATGGAGATAAAACAGGACAGATATGCTAAAAGTAAAAATTTACATAAAAATTAGGAGTCACAAGAAATAAACTTTATACAGGACAAATCTATGCAGGTAGTTTGGACATTTAGCACACTCAGAGGTAATGTACTAAACAGGCAGTTTGAAGGCATTTAGCACATAATGAAGTAGTATTCCAAAGAGGTAGTTTGCAGGAAGTGACTAGAATCCATAGTACAGAAAATGTTACTTACAGTGCCTGCATTTAATATGGCGATGGGTTTCAATGGGTGGAACTCAAAAACCATGTGCCATCTCCATTGACTGTAATTATAAATCAATGCTATTTACTGGACGTTGCCCACCTGCTAATTTGTCCGTTTCTGCTTAGCCTAGACAGAGAAAGTTAAGCATCTCTAGTCACCTACTGTATTTGAAATAATTTTGGAGCCACCAGTTTCACCACATTCATCCTCCTCTAACCATTTTCTCACCAAGTAGAGAGTAAAAACACCACTGCCCACAAAGATCATGCCAGCTCAGTCCCCCAAAAGTATCTCTTAGTAGGTTGGGTCCTTTGATTTTCCAAGTCCACTAGATGTAAGAAGAGAGCCTAAGATGCCACTCTGTCTAAACAGTGCCGAATGGTATCATCTTGATGAATTAGAGTTTTGTATACAGTATTAGGTACCAAGTAGGAACTGACTGAATATTTTTTCTAACTGGTTGTCTGATTGCTTTTCAGTCAAGTAGTGTATACTACGCTCTTAGTTTTAGTCCACAGCCACCTCAAAGCATTAAACACTGAACTCCAATAATATGATCATTCTGTATAGTGGGCAGAATGGTAGATCATGAATGCACCCACTTTAAGAGGCTTTGACTGTAACATGCTAAGATAAAGGAAATATCCAGATTGTTTGATTTTTTTTTTGTGCATCTCTCCAAACCTCACACATACTCTAAAGCCTCACTTCCAGTGCAAGGCACCGTGAGTAAGCAAATCCTTGTGTCAGGCCAGCTGACAAGGCTTTGCCTGGACAGATATATTTCAAACAAGCTATTACATCTAATCCAGTATAAACAAAGAATGACAAACTAAAGATAATGTGTTGTAGTTTGTCATTCTCATCCTATACTGTATCATACTGTATGTGCACGTATGTTTAAAATGTGATATCTGTTCTTGGCAAAGTATTATCAGAGTTTAAAGGTAAAGAGAATTTGAAGTTTCTCTGTGACTTCTTCAAGATGTTCAAATTCACGTAGTTCTTTAGTGAGGAAGTGAGGACATTATTAAAATGGCTTTTTTGTATTTCTGAATATGGTTGCATTTATAATTCTCTTCTCAGCAGTTTGCCTGCTGTGCAAAAGGTGAAAGTGAGTGGGTGAGCTTCTTAGCTATTTGTCAGAGATTAAATCTTTCCCCTGTTGTTCTCTCTGAGTTGTTTTTGAAAGATGATCAAAAACCTGTAATTCCTTAATTCTGCAGTGGGTGGAAATCACTTAATGTTGTGTTTCTGAATGCTTCTTGGTTAGAGGGTGGGGGCTGGAATTTTGTGTGTGACTTTGTCACTGCTGTTTGCAAAGCCATTCACAAATTCTGCTACAGGTTGGATAATTGCATAGTCAGGCACAAGGGTGTGCAGAGTCATCAGTTACAATAGGTAGTAGTACTGCAGCTTGAAGTTCCTTGGCAGTGACGACAATTTTCAATACACAGATCCTATAGTAGTAGTAGTGTGCACTAAACACCACATCAGTCATTGTCCCATACATACATTTTAAAAACATCATAACAGTGTGATGTTCCTGCGTATAGTGTAAGCCTATCATAAATGCTAACAAATGGCTGCTAAAGATAAGAAAAATCTATCTTTCCATAATGACTACATCAAGCAGCCCAAGAAAAAAGCTGATGAGAAGCAATAGATGGGGAGATAGGAGGTGGTATCTCCTGTGTAGGGAGTGGTCAAAAGGATGTCAGTACAAGTGTTGATTTATTAAATCTGAATTGGTGAGTGATGCAGTTCTCTTCCCTCCACTGTGTTCACTGAACCTGCCTTGCAGAGACTTCCCCTATAGTCTGTTCTCAGTCCCCATATGGAAATTAAATCTTCCTGGAAACCAGCTGCTTGTTCTAAGATGCCACTGATGTGGAAATTTACATTCTAGTACCACCACCTGTTCCCTTGTTCAGTAGACTGAAGTTAAGAAGAAGGAGAAGAAACAGGTGTTAAATAACACCATGTTGTTATGTTTCTTTCATGACAGTTGTTGGGAGATCATAATATCACTAGCATACAGTAAACTGCCATCAATGTATTTAGCTTAGGGTAGAAGGGAGTTACCCCCTTATTGTATCCTTATCATTCATCTGTTACTAACAAAACCAGTACCAGACTAACTGGTGTATCATGATATCCCTGATTTCCTATACCACAAGTTCACTTCACGATCATGTTACTTAAACCAGATATTCTTCAGGTGCTAGGGTACCTATTTAGGGCACCTATTTAAACTACAAGGGGGAGGGGTCATAACATCATTAACATCAGTTATAATCAAAGTTGTTATATCTGGGTGGGAATGTATAATCAAAAAGGAAACTCCAGCACAGCCAATCAGAAAAAAATATAAACTTATTTAAGGAAGTATCCAATTCCAATAATGGCAACATCCAAACAGACAAAACAGTCTGGAAAAATAGGCCCACTCACTAATATATACTCACTGTCTCATTTACTAGAAAACAAACATCAGGTCCAAATACATGCCATCACAACCAATTTTTTACTGACAAATTGCTTCTTCAGGGAACACTAGTTTGTATCTAAAAATATATACTGTACAGTACATACATATACAGTATTGTAATAAATAGTAAAAGCAGTTTAACTCAAATTAAATCTTTTGGAAGTAAATTAAGAAGAAAAACTCACTTAAATGTGATGACAGGCCTGTACCTGATGCAATTAATATAACTAGCAAACCTATTATAAATGTACATGAAATTAAAAACTTTGTATTCTTATTTATACTTGTTAGATATATATTAAAAATTCAAAATACTAAATCCCAAAAGTTGTAACTAGCAGTACCTTGTATAAGAATATTCAGTTAGTTCCTTCTTAATTTGTAATATATATCTGACTAGTATAAATAAAAATACAAAGACGTTTCATTTATGTACATTTATAATACTTTAACTATTTACTAAACTTCATACTAAGGAGATCAGGAACAGAAAAGGCATGAGACCATATGCACTCCTATATGCTGTATTATAAATAGTACTTTAAATAAGCTCCATTAAGCTGGCCCACCGGCGCAGTGGTTGTATTTCCGCTTGTGACACCAGCGACCCAGGTTTGGGAATGATCCCAGGAGCTGGAGGGCCGGCCGGAGAGGGGAGGACTTGAGCATCCCAAGGACTGCTTGTTCTCTCCAGGGGGAGGGGGGGAACCAGAGCTCAGCTCTTGTCTGGCCCTGGGTGGAGACCCAAGGTACAGCAAGCCCGATGCTCAACAGAGGGGCAATGTGCCAGATGTCGGCGTTTCAGCGCCTTGACATCCGGGACGTGGCACACCAAGAGAACATTGGGATAATAACCTTGCAGCCTCCCAGTAGTCAGAGCACCAGGCCCTGACCTTCAATGCCCCTACCTGCCCAGAGACAGCGTTCTGACAAAATACAAGAGATGCACCAGGATGTAATGGCTCCCACCCCATACCTGCCTGGGTGGGTACAACCACAACTCCATGGGGGATGGACTGCACCAGTCACCAGGTAGGTGAGCAAGGGCTGGTAAGGCCGTAGGTGTCTCCTGAAGAAGGGAGAGCTGCAAGGAGGGGGAGAATAAAGAGACAGTAAAAAAATAAATAAATAAATAAGTGCCATTTAGGACGTACTCATCAAGTTTTGCTTTTAATTCCATCTTATTAGTACTTGATATAATGTTTGTCAGAAGTCTGTTCCACAGGTTTATAACCCTTTGAGTGTAATAAACATTCTAGAATTGGTTATGAATTTGTGTCTTGCAAATTGAAGTGGGGGTCCGTTTGTACCCTAGTCATCATTTTTGAAATTGACTTGGAATGTGTTTATTAGGCAAGGGTCCTTAAAAATATCCATTATCTCCCCTTAGTTTTCTAGTTTCTAGGGACATAAGGTTCAGATTTTTAAATTGGTCTCATAGTGTTCATACTTCTGAGTGTAGATCATTTTAGTGGGTCTATGTTGGATGCTTTTGATCATAACAACATCCTTTTTTTTGAAGGGGCACCATAGTTTGCTTCCATAATCTAGCACTGGTCTCATGTATGCCCTGTATAATGGCATGATTATGCCTGCTTTCCTAATGATGAAGTTCTTTTTAATGGTCCAAAAGTACCCAGTTTTCCCTTACCAGTAAAGATATATGGTGGTCCTTGAATTTCAATTTGTTTTATCTATTAAGACTACTTGGTCTTTTTTTTTTTTGTATCAACATTTTTAATACAATGTTTGACCAGATGTACATATGAGGGTATACTGTTTTCCAAAATATATAACACAGCATTTTTCTGTGTTAAAGTGCATTCCCCATTTATATGCCCATTGTGATATGCTATCTAAATCTGATTGTAATGAACTTATTTGTGAGATATAGATACAAGTCCTCCTATTTTGGTATCATCTACATATTTGGTTGCCCAATTATGAACATTTTTTTTAATGTCAGACACACAAATTTGGAAAAGTAGGGGACCAAATACTGAACCCTGTGGAGCTCTACTCATGACTAAACCTGGATCTGATAAATGGCCTTATAGTACATACTGACTTTTTGCATTCTGTTTCTCAACCAGCACATTATCCAGTTGATGATATACTTGTTTAATCCAACTGCATTTAATTTTTTGATTATTGTCCAGTGCAGAACAGTGTAAAATGCCTTTGTGAAATTAAGGTACTGTAAATACAGTCTACTGGTGTTAACTTATGCAAGTTCTTTGATACCTTTTCATAAAAGTTTATAAGATTTGTAATAAATGATCTGCCAGTGATAAGACCATGCTGATCTACATCAGTTTTGCAGGAGGTTTATAAATGTTCCACTACTTAGTCCTTTAAAATAAATTCATACAATTTGTCTGGAACAGAATATAAGCTTATAAATCTATAGTAACAGACATCAGATTGTTACCTTGTTATGTATAAGAATAGCATTTGCTGTCTTCCAATCATAAGGTACCACATCTGTCTTAACTGAAGCTTGAATTTTTTTTTTAATTTATGTTTATTAGTTTGTAATGGGCATACAAAACTACAACCATTAACCTCACATTTGTCAATATCCACATAAACAGAATTACTATTGCATTATAGGAGCTTCTAACTTACAATACATAGAAGCCATACATTCTGAAACAACAGAAGTGGGGGTATCCCTAAAACAGAACTCAAAACATGTAATACAAGAAATTGTTAACCATTCTCAATGGCTGTAGGTAATTACATAGGGAGAACATGCAGGTAGTGGGTATAACACACAATCCAATGACTGCTATTGAAACCTGGATAAACTGAGGTAGAAAAACAAAGAATATTAAACCACAACAAAAACTCTCTGCCTGCCCTGACTGAGTTTTAACATGGGAAAAAATGTACAGTAGAACTCTGGCAGCACAGATCAGCATCTGTATATCAGAAGCTGACATCACTGTGGTCAGATAAATGAAAGAGAACCTGCCAAACTGGCCTGAAAGCAGCCCTAGCTCTGCTCTAAAGTGCACAGGACTGGAAAAACAGGTGGGGATCCCAAAATGGCATATGACCAGTAACAGCCAAACTGCTAAGATATGAAAGTGAAAGTGACATATATAAGCCTTATGATCCCCCTTGTTTAAAACCAGGCCCACCACACCACTCCAGAGTACATAACATGCCATACTGCCTGGGGTAGAAAACACTCGAACAAATAATTACCAATGTGGGTTTGTTATGTAAAGTCCAGCTCTAGATCTTATCAGATTCTTGTATGTCTGGAGTTTTAGCCAAAGAACACACACACAAGCAGTAAGTAATAATGAAAACTTCACTAAAAAAATACCACCAACAGCTTAATCTGGTTCAAGGTCAGTTGGCATTCATCTGTATCCCCTTCCCCCGGGTCGTGCCTGAAAATAGGCAGGATTTGTCTAGTGCACTTACCCGGTCAACAAAAGCTAAATAAAATAAATAAATAAATAAAATATTACAATACTCACGCCAAACATGTGACAGAGAAAATCACAAGGGAGTCAGTTTCTCACCAGTCCTCAAGGAAGCAATAAATCTCAATGAGGAACAGGTTTACAGAAGGTTATACAGTAGTGATAACATAGTTACAGATATGATAAACATACAGCATTGGATAAGGAACATAAACAAGGCATCTCCTTTGGGCAATTACTTAGAAAACAGAATTACTAACGAGTAAGAACTTAGAACAAAGAAAATAGTCTGTCATCAATAAATCACAGCAAAGAGAATGCTGAGTAACCAGAAATACATGTGGCATGATACCTAGGTATAAGACATATGATATGATTATATAAGAATGTATAACAATTACCGATGATCCGCAAAGGCCCTCTTATCAGTGATATGAATCAGAATACATGTGTATAAAATACATAAAAGAAAACATAACCTAGGAAAGTGCATTGTAGTGAGATATAATGTATCATGCATGAGAAGTGTAAAACATAAATCATAACAGTAAAACAACATACAAAATGATGTAAACATAATATACAGTAGCATATATTAGCAGCAAAGCACATTCCTAATACCCATGCTTATATGATGGGTACCTACATCTACATATTAGTGCAAATAGCAGTAACAAGTATAAGTGATCAGGAATACACTGTAATGTGTATTTGGGATAATAGGGTTGTGTAACCCAGACATAACAGATTCAGACAAAAGTTCAGTGGAGCATAAGAAGAAAAGGCAGACGACCAATCACCCTATGACTCAGACTGCACACCATCCCAGTTCATTGACCTGTTCGCACATTCGGCCTTAGTTTTTTGGATCAAATGGCTCGCGTCTTGGAGAACAGTAAACTGCCAGGTTTTACCCCCATAAGTGATGCTTAGCCTGGCAGGGAGCAAAAAAGATGTACAATCCCCAAAGCCCCTAGATATTGGTGAGTGGCATTAAACTCTTCCTCCTGGCTCGGGTCTGAAATGAAAAGTACAGGTATAACTTCAAATCCAGTCCATCAATATTCAGTGGGTAAACTGCTCGTGCAGCAGTGATTAATATGTCTCTGATCTCAGAGACTGCTGTCCAAGACAGAATAGTACAAGGTGAAGATGATGATCTGACTCTGGGATTAACCCAGTATGATTTTTTAAGGTCGTACCAAACCCCTCCAGTACCATCAGGTTTTGTGGGAGCCAAGCCTTGATTTAGTCCAGTAAATGTATCCCCTTGGTACACTCTAGGACTCCAACTATGTAGACGTTGCTTGACCTTACTTCATTCTCAAGGGCCGCCAAGCAGCCCTGAAGTTGCCCATTTTCTTTAGTAAGGGTAGTGACTGCCATTAATGCAGCTATGGTCCACTTGACAGACTCAGCAACAGGCCAGTAAGCTGCTGAATGGCAGAATCATGCAATTCTAACTTCTGCAATGTTTTTTCCCGCATGGACTCCAGCATCATCTGCCACAGCAGCTCTGAGGTTCCAGGAGGGTTGGTGGATCCCCCGAATTCTGAGGATCAGCCGCCTTTCTGGTCATAGGCTATGTCCCCTGTGAGGAGCTTGGCTGTTCTGTTCATGGGTGACCCATGGCACATCCAGGATCAAAATGTGCAGTAGAGCATCAGGCAGCTAGATGTGCTATGCAAAATAACAAAAGTCTACTCTTTAAAGTAATGTTCTTGTAATGAAGCAATCAGAGGTAAGAAAGCTCTGGTGAATAATTCCTGCCTTGAAGAGAGCTCTCTAGTGCCCCTGAAACAGAATTTTTAAAGGATATTCTATACTTTTTTTTATTATTTTAAGTGTATGTATGGATATTTCCTCTGGACCTGTTGAGCTTTGATTTTTTTAGACGTATTTTATTAATAATTTCTTCCTCAGTAATAGTTGGTAAATTAGAATTAGTAATATCAAGGGGGTGACCTATATTTATCTAATTATTGTTGGATTTTGTAAACACAGAGTAAAAGTATTGATTGAAATTATTAGTTATTTTGTTGAGGTCAATAATTTGTTTGTCTGCAATAAACAGTGGGCTAAGTTTTGTATCTGAATATTTTAATGAGTTTACATAACTGTAGAAGTGTTTTAAATTATTTCTATAGTTAGCTGCCATTTTCAATCTCTTGTTTGGTGTGTTTTATTCCTTTTTACATATTCTAAGTGCCTCATTATATTTTATCCATGTGGAAGGGTGTTTTATTTTATTATAGTCTTTGTATAGCCTATGTTTCTCTTTATTCGTTCATTGCTTTGTTCATCCATTTTGGTTTAATACCCCTTCCATTACATTTCTTTTTTCTTTATGAATTTATCACATAGTGATTTAATGTTTTTTTTTTTTTTATAATTTCTCACATTTTATTAATGGAACAGTGTTGTAAGATGTTATTCCAGTCAATTAAGCTAATTCTCTCAATATTCCATTTACATACTCTGTATTATACAGATAGCTCTCCTGACAGCCATTGGTCTGCTTGGCCTGTGAGTCTATGTTGAAAAAGATAGTTATTGTGGTCACTGTCACCAAGGGGACCTTTAACATCACAATTTTGAATTTTACTACTATGTGTAGTTCCTATGATATCACATGTGTTATTCTCTCTAGGAGGTTGCTGAATGTGCTGATAAAGATTTAATATTATGCATGTGTTTAAAAATGTTCTACTAGCAATTGAATTAGCTCTGAGAGATACCCAATTAACATCCCCATAGCTTATGTTTCCCAGGAAGACCACATCACCAAAGCCAGATGCGTTTTTAATTTCTTTATTTTGTACCATCCTTTATCTGTGCCATAGCATTTGGTGGTGTGTGACAGAGACCAATACTTTTGCTTTTGGATGAATGCATTAATAGTTTTGGCCATAATGTTTCTGTATTGGATGACTCTTGTTTTATTTTGTCAGAGATATTGTAAATGGATAACTTATTGGAGGCATATATGGCAGTTCTTCCCTCTTTCCTGTGTTCACGATTGAGTCTAAACAATTGACACACATTTATGTGCTTTCCCCATCTATCACTGTATTTCCAACAAGTTTCAATAATAAAAACCAGGTCCAAGTCTCATGTAGTTTTTATAATACTAATTAGTTTGCTGAGTTTATAATTATTTAAACTCCTAGTGTTACTCAATAAGCATTTGATCATATCTTTTTTGCTTGGATGGTTTATCATTTCGCGCCTGTTTATACTTTTTTTGGGACCCTCCCCCTGTTTTCTTAGTTTCAATGGCAATTTGTAATATATGTAAATATTTGTATATCTGTCTCATTCATAAATGATTGTATTTGTGCTTATTCAGTATCATGTTTTTGTGTACAATTTGTAACCTTTTATTGTTATGACCACTCAGGTCCATCTTGTAAATGAGCTATGCTCAATGATGTTCGCCTGAATAAATAAAGATTTTGATTGATTGATTGATTGAATTTGTAATGCCTGAGTTAAAAAGGTCCCCAAGAGTTTTTACACTTTCTCTATTCAAATGCAGGCCATCTGTAAGGTTAAGATGTTTTTTTCCTATAAATCTGCCCCATGAGTCAATAAACTGGATGCTTTCCCATTTGTACTAGTTCTGCAGACATGCATTGTTTTGCTATTTTTTTTTTTCAGGGTACCCTTTGTATAATGGCAGTATACTTGAAATAATCAGCATGGCCCCATTGTTTTTTTTTACTTTACCCAGTCCAAGAATTTCTTCACAGACATCTTTTTTGTGGCCCCGTCCAATATTATTGATACCAAAATGGACTGTTACTATCAGATTTAGCCCCTTCTTGTATAATTAAGTGGGTAACTGGTTTCTAATACCCTTAATTTTTGCCCCTGGGAGGAAGGACACCACCCTGTTTAGATTGTCCTTTTTGCAGATGGTTGTGTTGCATTTTCTTAATATAGAGTCCCCTATTATTAGCATTTCTTGCTGATTATTTTGTTCAGTGAGGGCTGTGGCAGTATTATCTTGTGCGCTTTGCTCTAGCAATTCTTTGTCACTTAGGATGGAAAATTGATTTGTTAAAGCAATAGTATTACTATTTATGTTTACCCTCTTTCCCTTTTTAATATATTTGTGATATATAGTAAGTGCATCATGTACAGGTCTGTTATAATATTTATTCAGTTGTTCATCCTTAATTTACTGCCAAAAATTTTAATTTGAGTTAAAATGCTTCTACTATGTATTACAGTAGCATATTTGTATATATGTATATATTTTTAGACACAAACCAGTGTTTCCTGAAGAGGGTGCAATTTTGTTTATGAAACACTGGTAGTGATGGCATATATTTGCATGTGGTGATTGTGTTTTCCAATAAATGAGACAGTGCTTATGTATTGGTGAGTGGACCTATTTTTCCAATCCACTTTGTCTGCTGGGAGTGTGTAATTAGAAACACAGAAACATAGACTTTGATGGCAGATAAGGACTGCTTGGCCTACCCAGTCTGCCCGTTTCCCTTCCTATTGGCCATGCTGCAGATCCTAATAAACCAGCAGCGTACTTCCTCCTACCCACCACCAGAATTGCCTTATGTCTGTTCCATTCATTCCTGAATTCCCCCACTGTTTTTGACCCCATGACCTCCTCAGGAAGGCCGTTCCATGCATCCACCACCCTCTACATGAAAAAATACTTTCTCATGTAGCCCCTAAGCTGTCCTCCCTCTATCTTCAGATTGTGCCCCCTTATTCTTGCACATCTCTTTTTCTGAAATATGCTACCCTCTTCAACTTAGCTTACCATTATTGACCAGAGTCAAAACCAGTGCCAGTTTTATCAGTGTATTATGACACCTCCAAATTTCCAATCCCATCAAATCTTTTCACATCCTTATTACTTAGGTCTACTCAATTTGATAATATCATTTGATAATCCCTAGGCTATCTGATTAATAACAATGTGAGGACAACTGTGGGGGATCATGAGATTGTTAACGTTATAAGTCCTTGATTCATTGATGCAATTTGTTCAGTGGCAAAGGGAGTGAGCCCCATAGCTTTTCATTCAGAAGGTACTGTTACCTATGTATAGGTCACTGGTGAGGCCACACCTGGAGTACTGTACCCATCTCTGGAGCCCCCACCCAAAACAGGCCAGGAACAAGCTTGAGATGGTACAATACAGGGTGACTAAGATGATTCAGGGCTAATAGGGCAGAGAAACCTTCAAGTTCTTTAAAGGAATAGATGAGGTGAACTGTGAAGAGCTATTTATCAGGAACAGAGAAGCTGCAGCACGGTGTTATGAGTGGAGATTAAGGGGAGGTGGATTTTAAAAGGATGTATGGATGTATTATTTCACTGAAAGAGTGGTTGGAACATGGAATGGTCTGCTGGACGAGGTAGTGTGTACAAAAACCATAAACAGCCTCAAACGGGGGTGGGATAGAGCCAAGTGTATAGTAGCTACTCAAAGGCACAAGTGAGGTAGAAACATGAGAACAATATGGAGAACAAGGTATGTGAAGACCCGACAGGGACAAGAGGTCCTAGAGTATGACAGTATAGCATGGGAAGACTAGATGGAACATCTATCTTTTTTTGTCATAATCATCTATTATTCTATTGAAATCTATCAGTTTTTGAGATATTAGTATATATTAATATCTCTGATACCCTATCTCTGAAGTCCACTTTACAGCATGTTTCCTAGATCTGTGCTGTATACAATCATAATGTTCTTCAGTTATAGCACTTGTTTGCCTTTGTTCCTCATATCAGTATTTAGCAATTTAAAAGCCTAAACCACTATATTTGCATTTTCCTTTTTTAATGTTTCTCACCTGTCTAACCTCATTTAGATTCAGTGCCTGTTTTCTACAGTAAGACGGTCCAAGCAAGGTGAGGACAGTAACTTAGCAACACACAATAAAAATTTATTTCAGTGTCATTACACTGGTCCTGCTTTCAGCAGCATGCATTCTCCCACAATCAACATTTAGTCCCACAAGTTCAGTTCATGACTGTTACCTGGGCTTTCCTTTTATTATCATAGCATCTTAGCCACCATACTACCTGTTTAATAATTGGGCATTAATGAACTCGATAACCCTTTACTGCCATGTCACCTGGGTCTTTTTGTATCACCATAGCATTCTTTAACCAACGGACTACCATTCTAATAACTGGACATCCATGACCATATCACTTTATAGATGTGTTACTTGGGCTTGTCCTGTACCATCACAGCATTTGTGAACCACTAGGCTGACAATTTTGACCATCATCATTCACTATTGTCACTGTTGATAAGGAACGAAAAAGGCATGTGCCCATGCGTGCTCCTGTGTGGTTAGGTAATAGTTCAGTCTCCAGCCATCTAGCATTAATTTATCAATACCTCTTTTGAAGGCCTCTCTGTTCTTACTGAGAACCAGATTGTCAGGTAAACCATTCCATATGTTTACCACTCTTTCTTTAAAGAAGAACTTCCTTTTGTTTGTTCTAAAACTGTTACCTTGGATTTATAGTGCATGTCCCTGAGTATTTGAGCTGTGGTTTTTAAATCTGATTCCCAATTCCTCTATGTCGTAATTCAGCAAAACATCCCCTTGAACTCTCCTGTCCTCCATGGAATACTGACCTAATTTGTCATTTCTTTCTTTATATGTAAGGTTTTTAAAATTAGAAACTATTCTTGTCATGCCACGCTGTACTCTTTCTATCCTTGCAATGTCACCTTTTTTGTATGGGTTCCATAGCTGACTACAGTGATCTAGCTGTGATCTAACATAAGATCTGTACAGGGGTAATATTACCTTAGCCCTCCTACTTTTTATGTTTCTATGTATTGAACCTGCCATTCTATTTGCTTTAGAGATGGCATTAGTACATTGCATGCCAAAGTCCAGACTACTGTCTATAAAGCACACCTAAATCTCTATCACTAGTTGAGTGTTTAAGTAAAGTATTGTTGATTGTGTACTGTACTTATTTATTGTTTTTCCCTAGGTGCAGGACACAGCACTTGTCAGTGTTGAAAGTCATTGCCCCACTCATATGTCCAGTAGGTTATTGGGTTTAAGTTGTGTTGAATAGAGTTAATATTGTCCTGTGTTTCGCATGGTCCACCTAACTTAGTATCTTCTGCGTATTTAATCAATTTGTTTTGGAGATGTCCCTGAGGTTGACTATGAATAACTGGAACAGCACAGGACCCAAAACAGAGCCCTGTGGAACTCCACTGGTCACTATACCCTCTTCAGACAGAAAACCATTAATGGACACCCTTTGCATCCTACCAGACAGCCAGTTGCATATCCAGTTTATTAAATACGGGTCTATGTTTAATTACCTTAGTTTATGGGGTATGGCCCGTGTGGGATGGTGTCAAATGCGTTGGAAAATTCTAACAATATGACATCTGCTGGTATACCCTTGTCTAAGAGTTTCCTAAATGTATCATAAAAATAGACTAAGTTAGTGAGACATGAGCAACCTGCTGTGAACCTATGTTGTGTAATGTCCCCCATGCTGGTAGATTTAATATGTTCATTTATTTTATCTTTAATAATGGATTCAAGTATTTTGCCTGGAATGGATGTCAGGCTAATGGGCCTAAAATTTCTAATGTTGTTTTTAGGGCCCTTTTTATGTATTGGGGTTATCTTAGCAGTTTTCCGATCTTCAGGTACTTCACTCATTCTCAGAAGCTTATTTAACAATATCTTTAAGGGAATACAAATGGTATTCTTTGTTAATATAAACATTTGGGGAGTGATATTATCCAGGCCATGGGCCCCATGTTTCTTTAGTGGTTCAATTTTCTTTATTAAATCATCTCTGATACACACTGAAGCCTTTTCATTATTGATTTGTGTTGTCCCAGGATTACTGGGTTCAGCATAAATTGAACAGAAATATTTGTTGAAAATATTTGCCATACTTTTGAGTTCAGATGTGATTTCATTATTCTCGTTAATTGAAGTTAATCCTGTGTTATTCTTCTTAAGTGAGTTGATATAACCATAACATTGTTTACTGCTGCTCTTATTTGCTGTCTGAGCCAGCTTCAACTCCATTCTTTTTTTGGACTTATTTATAGCATTTTTACACAATTTCTGTCTATTTTTAAAGTGGTTCCAGTTATATGTTGTTTTGTTATATTTGTATAGCGCATATGAACCATTATTTTGTTTCATCAGTTTAATAATTTTCTTATTTAACCATTTTGGCTTAATTCCCTTCTTGTTATATTTTTTATACACTTTATATGTTTGTTACATATGTTCAATATTGTTTCTTTTATGATTTGCCAACATTCCTCTCCGTTTTTATTACTAAGCAAACTATGCCAGTCTATACTACCAATGTCATGGTTCATCAGCTCTTTATTAGCTATGTTGTATAGAAAAATCTCAGTGAGTCCCTTCAGTCTTTCAGGGGAGTGTTGTATGTTAAACATCACACTACTGTGGTCACTGTCTCCCAGAGGAGGGGTTACTATACAGTTTGTGATGTTTATACTTTCTGATGTTAGGACTAGGTCCAAGATGTTATTTTCATGCGTTGGTCATTTTACATGTTGAGTCAGATTTTGTTCATTACAAACTTGAATAAACAACTTACTATCCCTGCTTCTGGCAGTATTAGATGACCAATTTATGTCATTTAGATTAAAGTCACCAGACAAAATCAGTGGGCCTAGGTCTGCGGCTGCGTTTATCTCTTCTAGAAGCATAGTGTGAACATCCTCACTCGTATTTGGGGGTCTGTACCAAAGTCCAGTTCTACAAGTTGTTTTGGAGTTTGGATTAAAATGTACCCATAATGTTTCGGTTTCTACACCATGCTTCTTTATCATAGTTGTTATATCTGTCGCTTTGATTTATTTATTTATATAGATTCCAATACCACCACCCTTTCTATTGTTTCTATCAAGCCTAAACAAGTTATAGCCTTGCAGATCACTGCCCCAGTTATCAGTACTTTTCCACCATGTCTCTGTGACCAATATTATATCTATGCTGCAGTTCATATCTAATAGGGCTTGAAGGTCACACATTTTATTTTTCATACTTCTGACATTACACAGTAAGCATTTCAGTTCACCTTTAGTGTTATGTTTTACAGTATTCTTTATTCTGTTACTGTCAATGTTTAGAACTTCTGCCTTTCTGGTTGTTGGGAGTGCCATAACTCCCTGCATGTCTAGTTTAAAGGAAGAACCTCCATATGTATTTTAATCAGTCTTGCTAATATATAAGTCCCTTTTTCATTCAAATGTAGGCAATCCTTTTTAAAAAGATGAAATTTGTTTCATGATGAAAAATGTGTCCATGAATCAATAAATCTAATGTTTTCTTTTGCCATCCAGTTTTTAAGACGCGTGTAAATTCTAAGTATGCTATAATTTTTTTCTTGTCTTGCACTTAGTATGGGCAATATATCTGAAATGATTATGTCCACACCTAGCTGCTTTAGTTCTTTAGTGGTATTTATGGTCTCATGACAGATATCTTTTTTGTGACTATATCCTAAGTCATTTGACCCCACATGTAGAGTAATTATTGGGTTTGGTTCACTGGATTTAACTACATCAGGTGCCCTTAAGGCTATGTCTTTAGCTTTTGCACCTTGGTAAAATAACACCATTTGATGTTGTTTTTTTTCTGTCACATACTACTGTGTCACACATCCTGATTATCGGGTCCCCCATGACTATCTATGAGCTCACTGCTCAGTAACTCCAGGAAAGTCTGACTGACTCTTATTCTGATGCCCTCTGATTACCACCTTACTATTCCAAAACATACTGTGTCATGTCCTCTTTAGCCATGCACCGTGAACAGGTAGATCTTGTCTCATCATGGTCAGTGCACTTAGCAAAACAGTAGGAACATCTGTTTTCTTATTGTTTGGTTAACTGATCAATGTGTCAGCTGTGACAACAGTGGCAGCATGCTGAGAAGTGGTAGGACTGCTGTCAGGATGGTAACTGTGCCCAACAAGAACTTTTTTTACACCTTCTTGTGAACTCCATTACTCTTTCTTACAGCCTGCTCCATCCAACTACAAAATCACACTGGTAACAACATTCTTGTGCTGCTGTGGTACAGTGCTGTGCCTGTCTATGCTGTTTGACTTCTAGTCTGCCTACTCTATGTCATCAACATTGTGTGATTGCACATATCTTTTTGGTACTTACAACATAAATCAATCTAGAGCTACTGTATGTGGAAAGGAGTCTGTACATCACAGGGGCCTCCTCAAACTAAATAAGGGGAAAACTGGTTATACTCACTCACCCATTATACCAACATACTAGATGCCAGCAGAGTAGGCCTGTTTGTTTGTCAAGTCTGCTCGTGCTTCAGCACCCTGATTGGGTACCATAGCCCTCTATCTGTCTCCATTATTTCTATTTCATTTAACACTTAATATTGTGAATTTAATAAAAAAAAACAAAATGTATATTTTCTATATATCACAGACAGATTTACTTATCACCCATCTTGACAAATTGATGAGTTAGCTACAAAAAGCAGTGGGCATATTGTTAAAGGTTATCAAGAGTCAGAATTTTTAACAAAGTACTTAGATACAATGGAGTGTGAGTCTGACCAGTTTTGTTCAGCTTTTGGTACTTTACCACCAAATTCAATAATTTCCTAATGCATTTAGTTTATTTGTGATACACATGACTGATGCAAACAGAGCTAGGATTACAGATAATTCCAAATAAGCAGGGATCATCCTGAAAACTTGGTGAGGCAAGTCAGTTTTTATATAGTGCCCTATCCTAAGGGCTAAGAGTGCATAACATGTAATCTTAAAACAACATTGTCATAAAACTCAGAAATGTTAAAATATATAAAGGTAATAGCCAGTGGAATGATTAATCATCAGAGCCATAAGATGATTCAAAAAGGTGGCTTTTCAGGCTCCATTTAAATGCCTCCACCAAGGAGGAACACCTATGATGGTATGGCAAGGAGTTCAAAATTGCAGGTGTCACCACCACTGAGAATGCCCTGCCACTGGATTATACAAAACAGGATCTTAGGAAGGCTTGAAATAACTCTATAGTGGAGTAGAGAGAGAGAGGTTGGGAACATACCAGGCCAGGAGATCTTTCAGGTTGGCAGGACCTGAACCATCAAGGGCTTTGTATGCAACAAAGCATCTTAAAGGTTGTGTGCCACCTAATTGGAAGCCAGGACAGCACATGTGTAATATGATCACTATAAGACACACCAGCCACCAACCCAGATGCAGATGATGTACCTAACCCTCAGATAGCCCTAGGTATAGAAAATTAAAGTAGTCCAGTCTCAGAGTCACAGAGTCATGTACTAGAGTCATCAGGTCCTCTTATGCTAGGTAGAGTTTAATTTGAGGGACATTCCGGAGTTGGAAAAATCCATTGCAGACCCTTGCCAGCACCTGATGTTCTAGTGCCAGCCATGAATCCACAGTGACTCCAGATTTCTGACCCTATCCACAGCTATCAGAAATGTGTCATTCACAGATGGAATTTTGACAGCATCATATATTCTAGCTGATCCTTGAGGACCCCATTCCACCAGCAACAATTCTGTCTTTCAGGATTGAGATTCAGCCAGCTGGAGGCCACCCAGTCAGATATTTCTGTAAGACCAGCCCTCTGGCACTGTGACCAACCCTCACCTGTCTGATGTGAAGGACACGAACAGTTGGCTATCATCTGCTTACCTATGAAAACTACCCCCATACTGTCTGATAATCTGCCCCAGCAGCAGCATATGTATCATGAACAACATATGGGACAGAATCACACCCTGGGGAACACCACAGCGGACTGCTGCTTGCCACAGTGAGAAAGTTCCCATCACAGTCTGCTGCGTTCTGCTGAACAGGAAAGACTCAAACCATTTTAAAGTTGTTCCAGCTAGTTCCCCATATTTCCTAAGGCATTCTTTCAAAACCTTATGGTCCACAGTGTCAATTGCTGATGAGAGATCCAGGAGAATGACATTTGAGCATTCCCCCATCTTTTGCTAAGTGAAGGTCATCAGACACCTTGATGAGCATGGTCTCTACTATGGCAAGGTCTGGAACTCAATTGGAGCAGCTCATGGATGTCAAAACCCTCAAGGCAGGCCACCAGCTGTGCCACCACTGCCTGCTCAATAACCTTCCCTGGAAAGGGAAGATTTAGAACCAACCTGTAGTTTTCCAACACATCTGGGTCTAAAGAGGGTTTCTGTAGGTGCAGTCTTGCCACAGATTTTTTTCAGAGCCTGTGGGAAACAGTCCTCCATTTGAGAACCATGGACATTAGGCAAACAATGGATCTAGGGCCACCCGGCAGTTAACCAAGTCCAACAACCAAGCAGGCCCTAAATCAGACATACAGTAAGTGGGCCAAAGCATTGCCATCACCTCCTTCATAATAGCTGGCTGGAACTCACTCCAGACCCAAGGAGTGCTCTCACCCTTCTCTCAAAGATCACCACTGGCCCATGACAGGCCACCTGTGAAGATTCCTGCTTGAATGGCAGACACTATGTTCAAAAAGAAAGATCCAAACACCTCACATTTTTCTTGAGGCAAAACTCCTCTGGACTGTACACAGTCAGGATTTACAACCTGTCCATAGTGCAGAAGAGTTGAGTGGGTCTATTTCCTTCTGAAGTAATAATTTGTGACAGAAACATTGCTTTTCTGAGGGTTTTTGCCCTCTAATAACCCTTACAATGGGACCTCAGAGCCTTTATGTCATCCACCGAGCCAGACATCTTCCAGGAATGCTCCAGCTTCTGGCTGCTTGCCTTCAACCATTTTTAGCTTGACCAGAGTTTCTCTATCCCCAATACAGTTGTCCTCCAGGCAACTTAGGAATCCACCAGAGCATGGACAATGGGATAATGCATAATCCTAACAATTCTGATAGGAAATGATAGAAAGAATACTTAGAATGGCAGAAAAAGGGGAGGTATTGCTGATGGGTGATCTGAATATGCCAGATGTTAACTGGAATGCAGTTGCAGCAGCCACTACAAAGAGTGGGGTTATTCTAGATGCCCTACAAGGGGCATGCCTTAGACAACTAGCATTGGAGCCCACTCGAGAGGGAGCAATCTTAGACCTGGTTCTCTCAAATGGAGATGGAGAGAATCACAGATGTAGAAGTGGGTAGCCATCTGGGAACTAGCGACCATCGAACAGTATGGTTCACAATAAACACAGCAATAGAGTAAAGCCATACAAAGGCAAAAGTACTGGACTTTAGGAGGGCTGACTTTGCCAAAATGGGTGAGTGCCTAAGGAATGCACTCACAAATGGGCAGGAAGGAGGGGTGGAAGAACAATGGGGAATAATAAAAACTGCCATCACAGAGGTAACAAGCCTTTGTGTGAAGCAAATTAACAAAATGAAACGATGTAAAAACCACTATGGTTCTCAAAGAAAGTGGCATGAAGGTTCAAGAAAAAGAAAGCATTCAGGAAGTACAAGGAATCACAGAAGGAGCAGGACAGGGAACTGTATCAGTTAAAGCAAAGGAAGCTGGGAAGGCAGTCAGAACAGCAAAGGCCCAAACCGAGGAAAAGATAGCCAACTCAGTTAAGAAGGGGGATAAAACCTTTTATAGGTACATCAGGGAGTGAAGGAAGACCAAGGGAGGGCTAGTGAGGCTTAATAAAGAGGAGGGAGGGTGGGCAGAGGGTGACTGTGAAAAGGCAGAGATATTAAACAAATATTTTGCTCAGTATTTACAAAGTGGGGAAGTACCTAAAACAAACAGTAGAAACACTCTGGATACAGAAGTTGATACCAGCCCATTTACAGAAGAAAGGGTTCTGAAAGAACTCTTAAAACTGAAGGTGGACAAAGCAATGGGGCCTGATAGGATTCATCCAGAATTCTAAAAGAACTAAGGGTAGAACTAGTGACACCACTGACTACCCTCTTTAACAAATCATGGGAGGATGGGGTGGTACCCGAGGACTGGAGGAGGGCAGATGTGATTCCCCTTCACAAAAGTGGGAGCAAGGTAGAAGCAGAAAACTACAGACCTGTTAGTTTAACCTCAGTGATAGGGAAAATGATGGAATCACTTCTGAAGGAAAGAATTGTTGAGTATCTAGAGGCCAGAGGGGCTCAGGACCCAAGGCAGCATGGATTCACAGCGGGAAGGTCATGCCAGACAAATCTGATAGATTTCTTTGACTGGGTGACCAAAGTAGTAGATCAGGGAGGGGCTGTGGACATGGCCTACCTAGACTTTAGCAAGGCATTTGACACAGTCCCACACAAAAGATTAATATACAAGTTAGACAGCCTGGGAGTGGGTCCCAAGATGACAGCCTGGGTAAAGAATTGGCTGGAGAATAGGACACAGAGAGTAATAGTAAATGGAGTCCACTCTGAATAAAGGGGGGTTACTAGTGGGGTACCGCAGGGTTCAGTATTGGGACCGGTCCTTTTCAATGTCTTTATAAGCGACATTGCAGAGGGACTGGAAGGAAAAGTATGTCTCTTTGCAGATGACACAAAGATCTGCAAACAGAGTTGATGCACAAGGTGGGGTGGAAAGGATGAGAAGGGACTTGGCAAGGTTAGAGGAATGGTCAAATGTATGGCAGCTTAGATTCAATGCTAAGAAGTGCAAGGTAATGCACCTGGGAAACAAAAACCCAGGGGAAGAGTACACAATGGGGGGTGAGATACTAACAACAACAAAAATGGAAAGGGACCTGGGGGTAGTCATATCAGATGACCTAAAGGTGGGCAAGCAATGTGAGAAGGCAGCAAGGAGGCCTGGAGGGATACCAGGATGCATAGGGAGAAGCATCATCGGTAGAAAACAGGAAGTTATTATCCCTCTGTACAGACAGTTGGTGAGACCCCATCTGGAGTACTGCGTGCAGTTCTGGAGACCCAGTCTCCGCAAGGACATAGACAGGATGGAGGCTGTCCAGAGGAGGGCAACTAAAATGGTGCAGGGTCTGCACCGGAAGACATATGAAGAAAGACTTAAGGAGCTGAATATGTATAGCCTCGAGGAAAGGAGGGAGAGGGGGGACATGATAGAAACTTTCAAGTATCTCAAGGGAATCAACAAAGTCCAAGATGGTAGCATCTTTCAAAAAAAGAGGTGTGCAAGAACAAGAGCATAATTTGAAGATAGAAGGGGAGGTTCAGAGGTAATTTAAGAAGTATTTTCTACAGAGAGGGTTGTGGGTGTATGGAGCGGCCTTCGGAGGTTGTGGAGTCAAAAACAGTGGTGGAATTCAAGCATGCATGGGACAGTCATAAGGCAATTCTAGGGGGTGGGGGTAGGAAGAAGTAGGCTGCTGGTTAACTAGGATCTGCAGCTTATCCAATATGTAGGGAAATGGGCAGATTGGGGGGCCAAGCGATCCTTATCTGCCGTCAAAATCTATGTTTCTATGTTTCTGGTATTTACAGTACCTAGAAAATATCAGATTGCCATGTACAATATGTTAGGTGGACGATCCCAGCTGCAAATTGTGTATCTATTCAGGTTTTTGTTCATACGTATATCATATGAACATATGAAGAAGCCAGCAGAAGAAGGACATTTGGTCTATCAAATCTGCTTGTATTGCAGGGTCCACAGCTTGAGCTAATGTCCCTGCCTTCCCTCCCTACTCCTTCCATTCTCCCTACTGATGATCCTTACCTTACCCCATGTCTATCCCAACCTCTTTTAAAGCTGTCCACTGTCTTCAATGAGATGACCTCTTCCAGCAGCGCATTCCAAGTGTCCACCACCCTCTCTGTGAAGAAGTGCTTCCTGACCTCCCTCCTAAACCTCCCACCCTCTAGCTTAATACTGTCCCCCCCCCGTGTTATGGCTGGCACTCAGCTTAAAGAGATTCTCCTTATCAACCTTATTTATCCCTTTCAAGTACTTGAAAGTTCCAGTCATGTCCCCCCCTCACTCTCCTGTCTTCCAGGGAGTATATGTTCAGTGACATTCTTAACCTCTCCTCCTAAACCTTACCCTCCTGACCCACTATCATCTTTGTAGACCTCCTCTGGACCTTCTCCAGCAGGTTAATGTGCTTTTTGAGGTGTGGACACCAGTACACTCCATACCCTAGATGCGGCCTTACCAGTGACCTGTACAAGGACATTATAACCTCTTCTCTCCTCTCTCAGAAAAACTTGATTACATTTAGATGTTTGGCGCAGCATGACTGCCTGATCAAAATTTTGCTGAGAAACCTTAAATGTTCCTAATACACATAAACATATGCATTGTTGTATATCTTTCAAATTTCAGATACACTTCTTCAGCTGCGCACTGCAGTAACACTTCTGCTCTGTATTTATTTGTTACAGACAGAATTACAGAAAGTTCTCCCTGCTGGTTTCATAACAGAAGGATAAATAAAATGCATTACCTTCCTGTGGTAGACAAATAACATTTGATTTTCTTCTGATAAGTTGCAGTGAAATAATTATTTCATGCATTAAGATTTAAACACTTATTTGACTCTCAGTCTACCATGTGAGCTGGATATGTTCTGTTGCAGTGCTATTCAGAACAAAAACTTTCACTTGTCACTGATAAACACAGTCGGTATAAATCAACACTCCACTTACATTAGAAGAGAACCAGAAGGGAAATAGCTTTTTTCTTACAAGTGACAGCTAATAGCTCAAACACAAAACGAGAAGCTCTGTTTCAAGAGATAATCGGGAACCTCAGCAAGCATAAATTCCCCATGTTCTCCTACTTAGAAGAACTTTGGATTAGACTGATTAAGCATCCTAACTTATTGCACCAGTGTGTATCGGACACAAACAAGATAAAAAGGAATTAATGAATGCCTTAATATCATGTCAGCAGCTGTGGAAAATCAATGACTTGAGATATTTGTTTATTTCTGTATGTATTTATTTATTGGTAAATGGGTAAAGGGGACTGAGTTTGGGCCCCCTTTTAAGCAACAACCCAGAAATCAAAGCTGAGCATGACACATCTACAGTATTTGACAAGTATATGACAGCAGACCAATCTGTGAGATCTAGACATATGAGAACATTTAACTGAGATAAGTTTTAGGACTGTGGACCATACAATAACATGTGCTTTTATGCGTTCACAACAATTTTCATTATATTTTAAAGCAGTTACAGAATGCAATGGCTGTAAGGTGATTTACAACATTGTTTTTTAAACAGCACTTACTTTGCACAATGTACTCATTATGTTCATTAGTTCAATTATAGCTGGAGTACTTCTTTTGGGAGTGCATGAGCAGCTAGTTATATAAAAACATACGGGGGGTTATTTTTATTTATATACTTATACGCTAATGAGCATAACTGCCCATTTTCATTAGCAAAAAAGATCGAACAGACAATACAGAATTACAACACTACATAAAATACCTCATTGAATATCATTGAATACAGATGTGTCATGCTTTGTATGAATATATGCCATCTTAAAGTTGTCTTACATTTAAAACAAGAAAAATTATTGCTATCGATGTACTACTGCAAATTCTTGAATGTGGCAGTGTTGTCCTTCATGTCATAGGTGAAACAGAGATGATTAGATTACCAGTAATATTGATTAATATACAGTACATAGTTTTGAAGTATTATTCCACCAAAACACGTACCATTGCAATGTACGGTATATACACAAATTAATTTATTTCATCTCCATCCTTATGACAAATCCTCATATAATTGGTTCCTTCTAATATTTAATATTAGTTAACAAGGCACACTGAAAGGTTGACCAGAACATTTTTTTTTTTCATCAACACTGTGTGCTCCTTCTGTCTTTGGTACCAGCACCATCCCCCATCCCTGACACCGACCCATCTATTTACTTACTGGTTGCTCATCACTTATACAGAACCATGTTTGGTGGGTGGCCTGCCATGTAGGCTTGTGCTCTGCCTGAGGGGTTTGGAGTGAGCTGGGGGCAATTTCTTCTTGCCTGTTTTCTTCCCAGAACATCAGTGTGCAATGAGGTTGTTTGCACACATATGTGTGCAGTGGCGCATGTACGTGCTACATCCCCTGTGACCCAACCACATCTGGCTGTTCCCCCATTCGCTGCCACTAAGCCTCTGCCAGGTGTCAGAAAAGTTGCAGGACACAGGATTCCCCCTCCCTGAGGGAGGACAGCTGTCCTTGGGATGCTCAATGAGCAATCATTCCTAACTCCTGTTTCTGGCCAGCTGCTGAGTGACCTTGGTCCATTTCTGAACCTCAGTCACTAGTGTGGCAAACGGTAAGATGACCAGCACCTTAGCCCATCACACCACTAGGCTGGCTTGAGTGAAACATTTTAAATTAGTGAAGAGCTCATACTCTTTGTGCCTACAAAGCCCTGCAAGTCCAGATTTGATCTTGCAGTATTTCTCATTGAGTACCTTTATTATATAATAGGAATTTGCCATCTCAGAGAAACCTTATGAACTTAGATACTTGTAAATCAGTAAGGGGACTTTATTACTGTTGAAACATAGAAACATAGAAGTTGCCAGCAGATAAGGACTGCAACCCTCATCCAGTCTACCCATTTCTTTTTCTACTTTATGAATGTGCCATCAGCCTTTGCTCTGTCAATGGCCTATCTATTCATACGCATCTGTATTGCTCCCTTATGCCTGTCCCATGCCTGTTTGAAGCCCTGCACTGTATTCCTATCCACCACTTCCTGCAGTAGGCTGTTCCATGCACCCACCACCCTTTCTGTGAAAAAGAACTTCCTCACATTACACCTTAATCGACCTCCCTCTAATCTCATGCTGTGTCCTCTTGTCCTGCTATTTTTCTTATATTGAAACATGTTAGACTCTTTCACCTTGTTAATGCCCTTAAGGTGTTTGAATGTTTCGATCATATCACCTCTCTCCCTCCTTTGCTCGAGGGTATACATATTGAGCTCCATTAAGCTGCCCTCATATGTTTTCTGATGCAGTCCCTGCACCATTTTGGTTGCCCTTCTGTGGACTGCCTCAATTTGATTAATGTCCTTGTGAAGGTGTGGTCTCCAGTACTGCAGGCAGTACTTCAGATGGGGCCTAACCAATGTCTTGTAAAGAGGGATTATTACCTCCCCCTTACGACTTGTGATACACCTACTAATACACCCCAACATCTCCCTAGCCTTACCTACTGCTTTAGTGGTCTGCTTGGATGATTTGAGGTCGTCTGTGATGATGATGATGCCAAAGTCTTTTTCTTATTTATTTATTTATTATTTAGTTAAACATCAGTTTAGAAACCTTTGAGCCAGAGGCTCATTTACAAAGGTACCTCGTCACAAAGAGGACATCAGAACAGTAGTACAAGGGACACAGTACTTACAAACAAAAAAGTTACAGTTCAATTACAATTTTGTTACAATAGAATACAATCTCCAACGAAGCAAAAGATAACAAAAGGTGCAAAACTTATGGTCAGGGGAGAGCTGGTGGGAGTAGAAGGGAGGGAGATAGGGGAGGAGGAATTAGTAGGGAAAGGAAGGGGGGGGAGCTGGTCAGTGAGAATTGTCAAACAGAGTATATATATATATATTTATTATTATTTTTTTTTTTTTTACACTAGGCTAGCGGCAGTTGCATTTGCGAGAGCTAAGCAGGAAGTTTCTGAGCCTGGGCTTAAAGCAAGCTAAGGTTAGTGAGTTTGAGACACTGGCAGGGAGGGAGTTATACCAGTGGGGCACAGTAGGGGAATGCCCTCTGACCTTGGGAGGTCTGGCTCTAGAATAACTAAGGTAGCTCTTGGACGGCTGCACGTGATCAGGAGTCAGTGCAGTACGGTGAATGGAGTTGGATAGGCCTATGGGGATAGGCCACGCAGGGCTTAAAGGTGAGCTGGCATGTCTGATACATGAGTCGCCTTCCCAGGTTGGAGTAGGGTAGCCAGGTGTACAGCTCACATGTGTGTGGAGGTCTGGGAGCACCAGTGATAAGTCTGCAGGCCTTATTAACTGTGAGGCAAACCTTGTTTAGGGCAGTCTGATCTGCTGAGCCATGGACCGGAAGGCCATAGTCAATGAGAGACATGACAGAGGAGGTGACAGCAGGCGGAGGGCATCAGGAGGAGGCATTTCTTGTGCCAGTAAGAATGCCTAAGCCGTGAGTTAGCGACAGAATTTAGGGCAGATATATGTCCACGGAATGAAAGTGCAGGATCAAAGGTTATACCAAGATATTTATAGGACTGCACCTGGTCAATGACGAGATTGGGTGTGGAGTGGACAGCTGGAAAACTTGCTGTACTTATTTTTGGGGGTGGGAGAAGAGCATCGTTTTTGTTTTCTTAAGGTTGATAACAAGTGGTGCTCAGTGAACCAGGTAGCTGCAGAGTCAGACTAGTTGGAGGGAGTTCTGTAGCAGCATGGGGTCATTGTGGGAGGCAGCGAGAACAGCATCATCAGCATAGAGAAGCATCTTACCCCTTACAACTGCTGGGTGGGAGTTAAGAAAGAGTGAGAATAGTAGGGGTCCAAGAATTGGAGCCCTCACGGCACCCCAGAAACGAATGGCATGTTTCAGAGAGTACCGCTGATTTCTCACACATTGGGAGCGAGGCGGAGAGATAGCTGGTGCACCAGGAACAGGTCCTGAGGCAAAGCCTATTAGGTCGAGGGTGGAGAGCAAAGAGGATGCGAAACGGTATCGAATGCTTTAGACAGGTCAATGAATATAGCACCAGCCAGGGCACCAGAGTCCAAGGAGGCATGGAGAGTTGGAAAATTCCAGGAGTGCTGTATTGGTACTATGACCTGCTCTGAACCCGTGTTGTTCAGGGCAGAGAACATTGTACTTACAGGGTAGTCAGAGACTTGGGATGCCACCAATTTCTCTACACGCCTTAGAGAGGGAGAGGATTGAGATGGGTCAGTAGTTACCCGGAAGAGTCCTGTCACCACCTTTATGGACAAGGTAACTGTGGCAATCTTCCAGGCAGAGGGGAATTGTCCGAGACAGAGTGATTTGTTGAAAATGCACGTAATTGGTGAGAGGACCTGATCCAGGACCTGACGTAAAAGGCAGGGATCAAGTGAGTCATTACCGATGGTGTTACCTTCCTCTTTTTGCAGATCTTGGTGTCATCTTCAAACAGACAAACCTTACCCTCCAGTCCATCTGCAATGTCACTGATGAAAATATTGAAGAGGACTTTTTCTTCCCTTGTGACTGCTAGCAACTCCCCTCCCAGCCTATATGTGGCTTCAGGGTTCTCTTCCCTGTGTGCATGATCTTGCACTTCTTTGTGTTAAACCCAAGTTGCCACTCTTCTGACCATTTTGCCAGTTTATCCAGATCTCTTCTCATTTTGCCAACCCCATCTGGATCATCTACTCTGTTGCAGATCTTGGTGTCATCTGCAAACAGACAAACCTTACCCTCCAGTCCATCTGCAATGTCACTGATGAAAATATTGAAGAGGACTAGCCCCAGGACTGATCCCTGAGGTACCCCACTTATGACTTGCATCTCTTCTGACTGTATACCATTTACCACCACTCTCTGTTTTCTGCCTGTCAACCAGTTTGCCACCCAGTTGACCAACTTCTGATCCACCCCAAGCCTACCCAGTTTGTTAATCAATCTTCTATGAGGAACAATATCGAAAGCTGTGCTGAAGTCAAGGTAGGCAATATCAACTGCTCCCCCTTGGTCCACCACTCTGGTTACCCAGTCAAAGAAATCTATAAGATTAGTTTGACTGGGCCTTCCTGTTGTACAGTAAACCCATGCTGTCTTGGTTCCTGTGCTCCTTTGGATTCCAGGTGTTGTACTATCCTTTCCTTAAGGAGTACCTCCATAATCTTGCCCACTACTGAGGTAAGACTGATTGGTCTGTAGTTCCCTGCCTCCTCCCTGCTACCACTCTTGTGGAGCGGGATCACATGAGCCCTTCTCCAGTATTCTGGGGTCTCTCCTGTGCTCAGAGACTCACTAAATAGTTTTGATAATGGCTCTGCTAGTTCCACTTTTAGCTCCTTTAGTACCCTGGGATGTATGCCATCAGGTCCCACTTGTTATAAGCATACTGTATATAATACTGTAAATGGTTTGTGCTTTTCCTACATTTTGTCTGTGACCTCTAGCCATTTGTTATTGTCAATAAGAAGTACTCATTGTTTTAATCCATTTCCTCCAGTGGGTCATCGGGAGAAATTCAAGACTACAACTCTAACATTCCACATTACTTTATATGTGTTCGCATTATTGAGCTGTACAATTCTGAGTCAGATAATTGGCGTTCTAACACAATGGAGCTAACAAGTAGCAAAGTTTTGCAGATGATGAACTGTAATAGCTTGGTAGTATTGAGCAAAGCCTTTTTATGCAATTGCCCTGCCTGTCAGAGCATAATGCCAAGGACTCAAGTTCAGGGGTAGCAGCACTTCAAATTAAATTTTACTAGAGGTAACTGAATTTCAGTGACAAATAGCATTTTGCTACTTGTATAATGTCAGATTTGAAAAATGCCCAATGTTTAATTAGCTTTATCTGTGAGCTGAATGTTGGAGCTGTAGAGGGACTTTCTCTGGCACAGTTAGTGTGTGTGTGTGTGTGTGTGTGTGTGTGTGTGTGTGTGTGTGTGTGTGTGTGTGCGTGCGTGTTTTAAACAGCAATATATTATACTACTTATTATTTATTGTTTTACATTATGTAATATGTAATTCTGAATCTCATCTAAAGTATTATTTAGTACAGAGCAAAGGTTTGGAAGGGGATTGCAGCTGATCTCCATCTAGAGTCCGCTCACGTCTCTCCTCATTTAGTTATTTATGCTACCCATTGTAGCTACTTATAGATCATTTCATTTTAATTCACATTTTGTAGAGTTTAATCTAAACTGATCATTAATACAGAGACAAAGGTTGGAAGGGGATTGCAGCTAGTCCCTAGCTAGGGTCAACCCACATTTGTCCTGATTCATTTATTTAAGTTACCCATTGTAGATAGTTACAGATAATTTATCTTTAATTCACATTATTAGAGTTTAATCTAAATTGCTAATTAGTACAGAGTAAATGGTTGGAAGAGGATTGCAGCTGATTCCTATCTAGGGTCAGCTAATAACTGTACTGATCATCATTGAAATAAGAGGAGGAAAGTGAAACAAAGGAACTTGGGGATTGCTGTAGGTATTCCTAATTGGGTTATCTACAAAGATATTTATCTAGCAGTCAGGTGAAGTTGGGGCTGAGAGTATATGGGGAAAAAGGAACACGTACAAGTATCAGGATTGTGGGAGGGGGTGGCAGGCTATAATAATTGTGGAGCAGCAGTCATTCTGAGGACAATGTTGAGTACAGGTGGATGTCCAGTGTGTAGGATCCTTGATGAGCTAAGGCCAGAAGTAAGACCGGGGATGGGAGATGGGATTGATGGAGTGGAGAGATAGAGAAGCAGGGCAGTAGAGAGAAAGGCACAAGGAAGCTACACAGGGAAATGATGATTTCTGGCAGGAAAAGTGTGCTTGTAGGATCACCCAGTATAGAAACATAGAAACATAGAATTTGACAGCAGATAAGGACCGCTTGGCCCACCCAGTCTGCCCATTTCCCTACCTACTGGATAAGCTGCAGATCCTAGTTAACCAGCAGCCTACTTCTTCCTACCCCCAACCCTAGAATGGCCTTATGACTGTCCCATGCATGATTGAATTCCACCACTGATTTTGACTCCACAACCTCCTCCGGAAGGCCGTTCCGAGCATCCACAACCCTCTCTGTGAAAAAATACTTCCTTAAATTACCTCTGAGCCACCCCCCATCTATCTTCAAATTGTGCCCTCTTGTTCTTGCACACCTCTTTTTTTGAAAGATGCTACCCTCTTGGACTTTGTTGATTCCCTTGAGGTACTTGAATGTTTCTATCATGTCCCCCCTCTCCCTCCTTTCCTCGAGGCTATACATAATAAGCTCCTTTCATCTATCTTCATATGTCTTCCGGTGCAGACCCTGCACCATTTTAGTTGCCCTCCTCTGGACAGCTTCCATCCTGTCTATGTCTTTGCGGAGATTGGGTCTCCAGAACTGCACATAGTACTCCAGATGGGGTCTCACCAGCTGTCTGTACAGAGGGATAATAACTTCCTGTTTTCTACTGGTGATGCCTCTCCCTATGCATCCCAGTATCCCCCCAGCCCTCCTTGCTGCCCTCTCACATTGCTTGCCCACCTTTATGTCATCTGATATGACTACTCCCATGTCCCTTTCCATTTTTGTTGTTGTTAGTATCTCACCCCCCATTGTGTACTCTTCCCCTGGGTTTTTGTTTCCCAGGTGCACTACCTTGCACTTCTTAGCATTGAATCTAAGCAGCCATACATTTGACCATTCCTCTAACCTTGCCAAGTCCCTTCTCATCCTTTCCACCCCACCCTGTGCATCAACTCTGTTGCAGATCTTTGTGTCATCTGCAAAGAGACATACTTTTCCTTCCAGTCCTCTGCATCTAAGCATTATAAGACATTGAGAGGACTGGTCCTAACTTGAACCTGCAGTACCCACTAGTAACCCTCCTTTCTTCTGAGTGGACTCCATTTACTATTACTCTCTGTGTCCTATTCTCCAGCCAATTCTTTCCCAGGCTGTCATCTTGGGACCCACTCCCAGGCTGACTAACTTGTGTATTAATCTTTTATGTGGGACTGTGTCAAATGCCTTGCTAAAGTCTAGGTAGGCCATGTCCAGAGCCCTCCCTGATCTACTACTTTGGTCACCCAGTCAAAGAAATCTATCAGATTTGTCTGGCATGACCTTCCACTGTGAATCCATGCTGCCTAGGGTCCTGTGCCCCTCTGGCCTCTAGATACTCGACAATTCTTTCCTTCAGAAGTGATTCCATCATTTTCCTATCACTGAGGTTAAACTAACAGGTCTGTAGTTTCCTGCTTCTGCCTTGCTCCCACTTTTGTGAAGGGAATCACATCTGCCCTCCTCCAGTCCTCGGGTACCACCCCATCCTCCCATGATTTGTTAAAAGGGTAGTCAGTGGTGTCACTAGTTCTACCTTAGTTCTTTTAAATTCTGGGATGAATCATCAGGCCCCATTGCTTTGTCCACCTTCAGTTTTAAGAGTTCTTTCAGAACCCTTTCTTCTGTAAATAGGCTGGTATCAACTTCTGTATCCAGAGTGTTTCTACTGTTTGTTTTAGGTACCTCCCCTCTTCATTTGTAAATACTGAGCAAAAATATTTGTTTAGTATCTCTGCCTTTCACAGTCTCCTCTGCCCACCCTACCTCCTTCCCTTTATTAAGCCTCACTATCCCCCTTGATCTTCCTTCACTCCTGATGTACCTATAAAGGTTTATCCTCTTCTTAACTGAGTTGGCTATCTTTTCCTCGTTTGGGCCTTTGCTGTTCTGACTGCCTTCCCAGCCTCCTTTTGCTTTAACTGATACAGTTCTCTGTCCTGCTCCTTCTGCGATTCCTTGTACTTCCTGAATACTTTCTTTTCTCTTGAACCTTCACTGCCACTTCCTTTGAGAACCATAGTGGTTTCTTACATCATTTTGTTTTGTTTATTTGCTTCACAAAGGCTCGTTACCTCTGTGATGGCAGTTTTATTATTCCCCATTGTTCTTCCACCCCTCCTTCCTGCCCATTTGCTAACACATTCCTTAGGCACTCACCCATTTTGGCAAAGTCAGCCCTCCTAAAGTCCAGTACTTTTACCTTTGAATGGCTTGACTCTATTGCTGTGTTTATTGTGAACCATACTGTTCGATGGTCGCTAGTTCCCAGATGGCTACCCACTTCTACATCTGTGATCCTCTCTCCATCTCCATTTGAGAGAATCAGGTCTAATATTGCTCCCTCTCGAGTGGGCTCCAATACTAGTTGTCTAAGGCATGCCCCCTGTAGGGCATCTAGAATAACTACACTCTTCAAAGTGGCTGCTGCAACTGCACTCCAGTTAACATCTGGCATATAAGATCACCCATCAGCAATATCTCTCCCTTTTTCTGCCATTCTAAGTATATACTTCTATCATTTCTTGTCCATTTCCTCCCCTGAGAAGAGTCTGCCTCTAACCCTGTGCGGATTGTGGTGCCATTGCCTGTCTCCAATTTACCCACAGTGCTTCTTCTCCTCTCTGTTTACCCTTTGTTCTGTTGCTTTATTCCTTCCCTTATGTAAAGAGCTACTCCTCCTCCTCCTCTTTATTCTCCTGTCCTCCTGTAGATAGTGTATCCTGGTATGTTTATGTCCCAGTCATGGTTTTGCGTGTACCATGTTTCTGTGACTGCCATGATATCCAGATGTTCCTCCTCCATCAAGGCCACTAATTCAGGAAGCTTGTTACCCAGACTACAGGCATTGGTACTCATTGCTCTCCATTTTTTGATGGCTTTACCTTCTGTTGCAGCATCTCCCACTGACCTTTCTACCTCGGTCTTTTTCTCATTTAGTACCCTATTTTGAAGGGAGATGCTGGGATTTTCCTGCTGCTTATCAGTGCCTCCCCCTTTGACTAGTTTAAAAGCTTGCCAATGAAGCATTTAAACTGATCAGGGACACCTGTTCCTGTAAGGGCCAGGGAGCCAATGAATGATGAATGTCAAGTCATAGTGGAAAGAATAGGACTGCAAGGATGGCATCAGAGTGGGAACTTTGATGAGGGGAAGGAGGCAACAGGATGTGGGGTTGAGGACTGAGTTAAAATTATGAGGCTGTGGTTGGTTGAAAGACAGGAGGAGGGGGAGACTATGCAAGGTACACAAGATGGGTTGGGAATATGAATCTGAAAATTTGGAGAAGAAAGTGTGAGAGGGAGGTAGAGACTAGATTAGATGGAAGTGAGAGGAAAATGGAGGCAAGCATATTTAACCAGAAAGGGAAAGGCATACAAGGGAATGGAGACTTACTTGGAGGGATAAGTAGAGGCCATGGTGGGACACTATCCAAAGAAGAGGGGCAGCAATTAGGTGGAGGAACAGCTAATAGAGCAGTCAAGGAGGGAAGAAAGGGAGCTATAACTTGAGTGGAGGAGGGTAGTAATCCTTGGGGACTCTATAATTAAGGGAATTCATTGGGAATCAAAGGGGTACCAGAATGCAAGAAGGAAGGTGATCTGTGTGCCTGGGATGACAGCAGGGAAGGTGTGCCCAAATATAGGGGAAATGGTAAGGGGGGTTTTGGGGAACCAAATATAGTTATACACCTAGGTACCGATGATCTATCTGGTGAGGAGGTAGAAGCAGTAAAAGGTAAATTAAGGGCATTAGGGAGCACCTGCAGGGAGATAGCAAGATTGTTGACATTCTCAGAAGTATTACCAGTGCCAGGGGCCAGTATGGTCTGGACAATAAGGATAGAGGATTTCAGTGTCTGGCTGAAAGAATGGTGTAGGGAGGAAGAGTGTGTATGTATTGAGTGGGGGGGGCACCTGGTCAGATAAATCACTTTATGCACCAGACAGATCACACCTCAGCAGGGAGGGCTTGAGGGTACTCAGGCATAAACTGGTGGGGAGGGATATATGACACATAAACTAAATTTAAACCTCTGAGGGGGTAGGTGTGCTGTCAGGCACAAAGACTCCAGAAGGAGGAGGACAACCAGAGACCTACCTCCATGATAGCAGAAGAGGTCAGGAAGGTGGAGTGAGAGTGAAGCATTCAGAAATGGGAGTGAGAGGTGAACACACAGAGAAGAGTATGGGGAAGACAAGTAGCAAGGGAAAGGAAGGGAGCTCAGATTCCAGGAGGAAAGTGGCATCCTTGAATGTGAGAAGTCTCAGTAATAAAATGGATGACCTGCAGCTGCTATTAGCAGAAGAAACGGTGAACATCATGATGGTAACTGAGACTTGAGCCAAATCTTACCATGACTGAGACCTCTTGATCCCTGGGTATAATCTATACAGGGGAGGCAGGGTGATGGGGAAAGGGGACATGGTGGCAGTTTACATCAGAGAAGGTACAGTATATTATGTACAAGAGAGGAGTCAGATGATGGGAGGGCAGAAGTAGTGTGGGTTCATTTACTGTCCACAGAGGAAGGAATGTGAGGTTGGGGTGGTTTGTAGACCTCCCAGCTAAGATGAGGAAAGGGACAGGAATTTAAACTTGCAATTGTGATATCACATGATGAGCTACCGGAGAAAAGATGTCTCTGAGACTGCTCCCGGGTTTCGGCAAATAAAACATAATATTTAGCGTTTTAAGACCCCACTTTTGATTCGGTGAGGAGCTTTGATTGCTAACAAGGTACTGAACTTTGGTGAGTGACTCAAGTTAAGTTAAAAAGGAGTATATTTAACAGAAGTAGAAGCGGGCCTTTAAGGCAGAATGGCTGAGATGGAAAGCGGAAGCCCCAAGCCTTTGGCAGCAAGAGCGCCGGCGGTCAAGCACTCAAAACCCCATTCCCCAGCTCCAGAAGAATACAAAAAGCCAAGAGTAGAAGATCGAGGGGGCATTCAGCCTCAGAAGATATTACTGAGATTAAGCAGCTTTTACAAGGGCTAGTGACTGATTTTGCTATACTGAAGCCGGCTTTACGTGCTTTAACACAAAGGGTGGGGGATGTGGAGGCCAGATTTGCTTCGCAGGAAAGGAAAACGGGAGCCACGGACCAGGAGGTAATTGGTCTTAAAAGGCAAGTCAAAAAACTAGAGGATTGCTGTGAGGATCAAGAATCACGTAGTCAGAGAAACAACTTAATTATGGCGGGCCTCCCTGAGAAATCGGAAGGCTTGGACTGTGTTGCTTTCATGCAAAATCTCCTCCTGAAAATGTTTGGTCTGACGCTGTTTGGTGAATCTTACAATACTGAGAGGGCTCATCGCTTGTTGAGAGAAACCCCCCCACCCGGAGCTTGTCCCCGGGTTCTCATTATAAGATTTTTTTAATTTTAAGGAGAAAAAGCATGTGCTGAATAAAGCCAAAGCAAATAAAAATTTGCAGTGGAATGGGGCTTCTATTTGGCTCTTTCAAGACTTATTACCCTCAGTGAGAGAGAAGCAGAAGGATTATATGAAGATAAAGAAGAAGCTTTACTTGGCGGGTCTGAAATTCAGAATACAGTACCCAGCTACTCTGATAGTGAAGTTGCCAAAAGGAGACAAAAGATATGCTATGGCATGAGATGCCATGGAAAGCCTCAGGGTGGAGCCACCAGATCTGTTCAAGTCCGTGACCTGAAGGAATGAGGGACTTGCAAGATTGCAGGCAGTATAGCAGCAAGTGCGATCAGTAATGTTTGGAAAGTGTTGTGATAGTTGGTAATGTTATTGTCCAATTTCGATTAAATTCCAGATTTGGGAAAAGAGATCTGCTTTTCTTTGACTGAGACTACTTTAGTTAAAGGTTCCACGGGACTATGAAATGAAGCCCTTTTGCCAACCTCGATGTCTGTCTTTTTTGCTTTTCTTTTTTTCTCCAGGACATAGCTGGCCTGAGAATATCAACAGTCCTGGACCATTAGGATGTTTTCTTTCTGCTAACTGTTAAATGTTCCTCTCTTTTCCTTTGCTTATACCAGATAACTACAGTTCAGTAGTATGAAGAGGATCGGTCATTAAATAGTCTGAAATATAAGCGTAGGGCGGGTTGATGGGGTTCATGATTGCAATGGGTCAAAAAGTTAGGAGAAGGGGGGTTCTGCTCCATATATGTTAAAGAACAAATATGCTAGGGAGAATGGGTCATTCTCTCCCAGGAGGCTAGGGGCTGCTCCTAAAAAGTGGGGGAAAAAAAGGAGTAAATACTGGCTACAGGGGATTACTGAATATTCTTTTTTTTTTTTAAGGATCTCCTTTGGAGTAGCCCTCTGATATTCTCCCTTACAATCAGTTATAGCTGGATAGGATATAAGAGGAAATGGACAGAGCGAGGAATCCTATAAATTTGATATTAAGATGTGGTTATAGTGGTGGTGCCCACGTATGGGGGAAAGGAGGCAGCTGCCATGATGCTGGACCACTATAATTTATTTTTTTCTTCTCCTTTCATTCATTTAAACCTATAGGGGGTAGTAAGTAATCTAAGAATTTATTGTGGGGGTTGGGGAATAGGGTGGGGGTCTTCTGTTCTTAATTGGTGATATGCTGAGACTCGGGAGGGGGATCGGAGACACCTTGGGGCTGACTCATACACGTCTTATGATGATTAAGGAGGGTGATCAGAGGATCAGGGGGTGTAGGAGGGGGATTTATTGGGGGGAAGGGGAGAGAGAGAGAATCCATGATATATGAAATAAGGAAGATAGAATGTATGACAGTGAATATAAGGGGTAGTGGTACAGAATATGGTACTAATTAAATTTCTTTCATGGAATGTAAAAGGCCTCAGAGGGAAGAAGAAAAGACTGGTTATACTGCAATACATAAATCAGTTGGGGGGGGTTCATTTTGCTGCACTCCAAGAAACTCATTTACGGTATGAGGAATTATATCTACTCAAGAAAGGGTGGGTAGGCAAAGTAATAGGAGTTGGGAATGCAAAAGCATCAGGGGGTGTGGCGGTATTAATAAGGAAAGCCTGCTCATATGTAATTGATCGAATTAAGTCACAAGAGAATGGCAGGGGGATATATGTGTCAGGTTCAATTCTGGGAAGCTCATTTATGTGTGTCTCAATTTATGGCCCCACTCAGGCTAAATCAGAATTTTTTGCTGCATTGGAAGTTGATATTGCTATGCTCCAATCTAGCCCACTCATTATGGCAGGTGATTGGAACTTCTGTTTTGATAATGAGGTGGATAGGAACCCTCTTTCTGATAGATTACCCAGTGTGCCACAGATAGCTTTAAATAGATTCCTGGAAGTTACAGCACTAGTAGATCCATATAGAATGTATAAGAAAGGGGATACTGAGATGACTTTTTATTCCGGGGTCCATAAGACACATACTAGGATTGATTTTTTTTTTTGGTCAATAGGGAAGCATTAAGGGGTATTAAAGTGTTGAATACCTTTAATAGACTACTATCTGACCATACCCCGATCCAGATGCTATGGGAGATAGACAATACTCCACCTAAACCATATCGATGGCGGTTGGATGAAGGGATATTAGCGGTTGATAATATGGTGACTAAATTAGAAGATACACTGAAGGAGATTATTCACACTCAAATTCCGACACTGGTGGATAAGAAACTTGCTTGGCCTACTTGCAAGGTACTATATGCAGGAATAGTGCAGGAATATACCTCCAGGAGGAATAAATTGAATAGACCACGGGAAGAATTTCTAACTGGGGCCATTAGGTCATTATTACCTTTAGAGGGTTCCTCCAATGAGGTGAATGATGGGCTAAGGGACTTAAGAGACAAATTTAGAAGTATAATGAATCTCAGGATTGATCGCTGGTTTGAAAGATTAAATGCTAGATACTTGATACAGGGGGATGTGCCGGGTCGCTTATTGGCTTCTAGAATTAGGGAGTGGGAGGCGGAAAGAATGATTATGGCAATGAATTTTAGAGGATAAATTATTACGAATCCTCAGTGAATGGCTGATGCCTTTGCGGATTATTATGCTGGGATCTATCAAGAGGGGGGTACCAGTTCAGAGGAAGAAATCAGAGGGTTCCTTGACAAAATACCTCTGCCCAAACTGGACATAGAGCATGCCCAGGCATTAGATGCCCCAATCTCAGATCTAGAGATTATGGAGGCAATTAAAGAATTGCCAAATGGTAAGACACCAGGGTCGGATGGCCTGTCGGCCAAATTTTACAAAGTTCATTTGTTGACAATAATGCCTCTTTTGAAAGAATTATTCTTGAATATTATGAAAGATGGGGTTACCCACCCTCCTTTATACCAGGCCTACATTACTTTGATTCCAAAACTGGGTAAACCTAGGGACTTACCTGGTAATTATAGACCCATTGCTTTGATAAACCAGGATATTAAAGTACTTACAAAGATCTTGGCTAACAGGGTTCTAAAAGTCGCTCCTCTATTAATTAGTCAGGACCAAGTTGGGTTCATGCCAAGACGAGGGGCACATGATGCATTAAGGAAGTTGCACCATATTCTCCATAGGGCTTCCAATTCTAAGACTGCTATGGCACTGATTGCACTTGATGCCGAGAAGGCATTCGATCGGATTTCCCATAATTTTCTATTTTTTACAATGGAGAAAATGGGTTTCCTGAAGGATTTTCTTAGGTGCCTTAAAAATCTGTATAAAGCTCCTACAGCTAGGGTCCTGTGTAACGGTTATCTTTCTAAAGAGTTTCTGCTGAGAAATGGGACAAGACAGGGTTGCCCCTTGTCACCAATTCTGTTTAATATTTATTTGGAACCTTTATTAAGGGCACTTAATATGGAGCCCATGGTACAGGGAACTGAGGTTCAAGGGATGGAGCTTAAAGTCTTGTTTTTTGGCGATGACATTTTGTTGCATTTATGTAATCCGGCCAATAGTTTCCAAAAAGCCCTGGAAGCTATTGGAAAATTTTCAGAGCTATCCAACTTTAAATTAAATATAAGTAAAACTCAAGTTCTCCCACTTACCGCGTATACCTATAGAGCAGATTTCATGCACCTGCAGCTTAACTGGGCCCCGAAAAAAAATTTAATATTTGAGAATTTGGATCATGGCTAAAACAGAAGATGGGGTGGAGGAAAATGTGGGTAATTTATTGGCCACAATTAAAAATGACATTTTAAGGTGGAATAAACTCCCACTGAACTTCACTGCTAGATTGGGATTGATTAAAATGAATCTCCTACCTAGATTGCTATAACCGATTTATCTACTACCCTATAACATTCCGAAGGGAAGGTTTATTAATATCCAATGAGTAATTTCAGAATTTTTGTGGAATTCCAAGCCTCCAAGGAGGAAACATGTTGCTTTACGCTTTTCTCATCTTAAGGGAAGTATTAAGCTTCTGGACCTATTTTTATATTATGTAGCAGGACAACTTGGCCTGATGGGGCAGTGGTCCAGGAGTTGGGGAGAAGGGGGATATATCCCAACTTGGCTCTAAATTGAGCAGTGCACTTTAAAGGACCTAAAACTCTCCCCTGCTCCATTATTGTTTATAGATCCGGGTGCTTTACCTGATAAGGGAAAGCAGTCACCAATTTTTGAATCAGTGAAGGCGTGGTGGGATTTATTAAGTCCGTCACAGAGGAAGGTGCAAAGGGGAGCTAGGGATCAACCTATATTAGGAAATCCTAACTTTAGGCTGGGGGTACTATTAATTTACCAACCATGGGCATCACAACTATCCGACTTGAACTTGACAGATTTTATATTAGAAGATAAGGTGAATTTACCAGTGCAGGCTAGGAAATGGGACTTTTATAAAAAGATCCAAATTACAAATCTGGTGCAGAAATGTATATGAGATAACAAAGAAATGGGACAAAGTTAATTTACTTGGGACCATCTGAAGGAGATTGATTACCTACAACACCCCCTTTCAAAAGTTTACAAGGTGCTGTTAGATTTTGTGAGCTGAGAATCTAAGGCTCAGATAGTGCATTGGGAAAAACTCTAACCCCCCTGAGGCCTGACTGGAAAGAGATATGGAAAAATCTTAAACTTATGCCTGTAACAGAGTATAAGACTATGCAATTTTTTATTTGTTCAAACATTTACTACACTGCTGTTAAACTATATTCTGGAAAACTCAGACAGACAGGACTGTGTTTTAGATGTGGAATGAAATGGGGGGACCTGTTACATGTGATGTGGAGCTGTCCCAAAATGTATTCATTATGGGTTCAAATTGGTCAAAAAATGGATCCATTATTAAATTACTTGGAGTATATTAAACCAGAGATTTGTCTTTTAGGGGACATGCAAACAGTTGTGAGGGGCTCAGCTAAGCATCATGTGTCTGTGATGTCTGCTCTGGTTAAGGCATTTGTCCTAATACACTGGAAAAATGATCGTATTTATAATTATGATCAATGGGTCAGTGATCTGCTACTTGTCCTGGATAGACTTAAAAGACAAATGATAATAGAGGAGAAAAAGAAAGTATATGATAAAAGATGGAGGGTGTTAGAGGCAGTGTACTCAATCCAACTGAAGAGTGCCCAGGCCCAGATCTGTCTGTCTGAAGGGGATTAGCCGGTAATGTTCTCTTAAGAGAATGGGAGAAGGAATTATGATTTCATGGAGATACATAATTTTGTTTAGGGTAGGTTTTTTGTAACCCAGTGAGGTATAATACTCTCTTGGGATTGTCTTTAGCTGACTTAGAAGGTCTTTTATATTTATAAGGCTAGGATAGGTTCTCTCTCTCTCCCCAGGACACAGTTATTAAAGTTCAGTCCTGAGAAGATATAATTACTTCAAAGTTGAGAGAACAATTTAGAGAACAGTCTGATTTAGAACTTTAAAGGACTAGAATTAAGTATCACCTCATTTAAAATGGACTTAAATCTTTTGCTAGAATACATTATAACTGTGTATGTAAATAGTTGTGGGGATGTATATAGTATCCATATCCCGTTTGGGGATATGGGCCTGGGTATTTATCCTGGGGTATATGTATGCATGTCTTATTACTGTAAAACATAAAACTCTAATAAAGACATTTAAAAAAAAAAAGCTTGCAATTGTTGAAAGCTGAAGGGAATGGTGAGCTGGTAAAAGTAGAAGACTTCAACCTGCCCAAGATAGACAAGAGCGTACAGACTTCAACATGTGTTAGAAGTCAGGTGATTCTTGAAATGTTGCAGAATGGGTTCCTGACTCAGGGAGTCTTAGACCCCAACAGGAACGGTGCAATCCTTGATCTAGTGCTCACAAATGGGAAGCATGTAACATAGAAACATAGACTTTGACAGCAGATAAGGACCGCTTGGCCCACGTAGTCTTCCCATTTCCCTACCTACAGGATAAGCTGCAGATCCTAGTTAACTAACAGTCTGTTTCTTCTTATCCCCCACAATAATTGCCTTATGTCTGTCCCATGTATTCTTGAATTCTCCCACAGTTTTAGACCCCACAACCTCCTCAGGAAGGTTGTTCCATGCGTCCACCACCCTCTCTGTGGAAAATACTCCCTCACATTGCCCCTGAACTGACCCCCCATCTTTAAATTGTGCCCCCTTGTTCTTGCACATCTCTTTTTCTGAAAGATGCTACCCTCTTGGACTTTGTTGATTCCACTGAGGTACTTAAAAGTTTCTGTTATGTCCCCGCTCTCCCACCTTTCCTCAAGGGTATACATATTAAGCTCCTTTAGTCTCTCCTCGTATGGCTATGTATAAGGCATAAAGGTCAAGGAGCTCTGGGTAGGAGCGATCATAACACAGTGTGGATCCAGCTAGATATAGGTAGGGAGAATCTAGCCACTAAGACTAGAGTACTGGACATTAGAATGGCAGACTTTAGGAAGATGGGCAAATTGTTAAGGTTGCTCCTGATGGACATCAGGTCAGATATGGTGGTAGACCAAAAGTGGTCCTTCATTAAGGAGGGGAAATTAATGCAACAGAGAAGTGCATGAGGCACAGGCAGAAAAACTCAAGGGTCAGAAAAACCAAGCTGGTTTAGTATTAAGGTTGCCCTGACCCACATAAATGCTGACAAATGGCATACTCTGATTCAGGCCATTGTGTGCACTTTTTACCACATATTTTCAATCTTGAATTTTTCACCTCGTTGGCCTCCCTGGCTAAACCCCATCTGGACCTTACAGGAGTGAAAAATATGCAGGAGGGGAGTACTTTTCAGAAGAGCAGGTGTACCAGGACAAGAGGGCATGCAATGAAGCTGGAAGAAGGGAAATTTAGGAGGAATGTGAGGGCATACAGTACTTCTTCACTAAAAGAGTGAAGATCTCCTGGAACAATCTTCCAGTGGTGACAGGATAGGCAAGGAAAAACTGGGCAGACTGAGTGGGCCAAAGCGGTCCTTATCTGCCATCAAATTCTATGTTGCTATGTGATGGGACCGAAAACAGCAGAGGGATTCAAGCATGCATTGGATAGGTACAAAGGAATCTTGAGGGGAAAGCAATGGGGGTGGGAGTAGTTAGTGATCAGGTAGGGCCTGCAGTGACAGAGTAGGTTGAGACAAACTGGGCAGGTTGGGTAGTCCAAGTGGCCCTTATCTGTTGACAAATCTATGTTTCTATGGACTGATCACCCCAGCCCTCTCATCTGACTGATCTGGGACTTACCTGATTTTTCAGTGCATCCTCTGTCACAAGACTGTAACTGGAAGGGCCCAATCATCAATGTGTAGGGTGAGACAGAGTGGGCAGTCCCCCAGCATTGGTCATAGGAGCTTTTCCTCCATTTTCTCCCTGAGGCCCACACATGTGCAGTGATATGATGTGCATGTGCTGCCTCCTCAAAGATACTCTTGGCATCAAGGTGTGGCGACCTCTTCCTTTGCATCTGCTGTCCCACAGCACTGCTAAATAGCAATCTGCAGGAAGCAGTAGCACTTCAGTGATTCCCAGGACAGTACAGTTAAAAATAGGGTGGCCAACCACAGGGCTACATCAAATGCAAAAGAAATTACTGCATTCATAAAAGGAGGAAGCAGTGATGGTGCAGGTAGAGATTGCTGTTCAGGATTTATTATGCCCACCACAGCTCGCAGCAACAGTAAACATCCAAATAATGCAGTGCACAACACAATATTCAATCAGTCAGTAGGAAGCCCAGTCCCTCAGTGCTTTGTGACAGCACCCACAAATGCTGGCAAGCTCTTCATTCTCTTTGGAGGACCATCATTAGAATTGATATAGAAGGCATTATGAGGGCCTTCTTGGCAGCAGTGGACACTTGCTGTGAAAGGGCAGTGTAGGGCTATGATTTCTTCCCCTTTGGTCCTCTCTTGGGGGCTGGTGCTCCCTGAACCTTGGACAGAGGTCCCACCATCTGTGGCACCTCCCTCCCAACCTATCATGGTGGAGACCTCTTCTACACATCTGCAGGAGGGAGCACCCATTAAGGAGCCTCAACAGGTTTGTTTGGGTATCTGTCAGGGGTGGTCACACAGCATATCAGGGCAATCTGCACCCCCTGAGAAATGGCCTACGCTGGTGTTTGAGGGGGACTTGTACTCGGATGAGGAGTCTTTGATGGTTTCTCCAGTCACAGTCAACCTTGACTCATCCAAGTGTTGATCCTTACAGAGTGAGCTGACCGATCTCCTTTTCTACCCTCCTGCAACACATGTCCAAGCCCTTGAACATGTCTTTTGAGCTGGTCCATAAGAGGGAATCAACCCTGCATGGACATCCTGGAATGGGATGACTCTGTACAAGTGGCATTCCCAGTGGCTGAGTCTATTTTTGGAGTCCAGTGCTGAGTCTTTGGCAGCACCCTGCATCCTACCCAATAACTTTTATATGTTTGGTCCACAAATACGTGTCTCTTGTCGGGAGCATCTATGGGTTCTCTGAGCACCTTTAGGCTGAGGGGCTTATGTTTGACTTGGCCTTTCAGAACATGACAAGGAATCCAGGAAGCAGGACTTCATGACAAAGCCTGTCTATGCGGCAAGCACCTTGGGTCTTTGGCAGTCAAGCTACAATGAAACCAGCCATGATGAGACCCAATTCTGCATAATTTTGCAGCAGGGTTGCTACAGGAAACAAAGCAGTTTCAATAGCAGTTAATCCCTTTGTCTTGCAGGAAACTGTGACACTGTGCTTAATCCTGGTGGGCTACACTGTATGCCATGCTGATGTCTCAATGTGGTCACACTCTTTTTTGAATTTATCACAGAATTTTTCTCTATGCTCCTGGCCTCTCATCAAACTTTAGGCCTTTAGAGATATGGGCTGCATGATTGCTAAGCACAAGCTACAAATAGCCTTGGACTTGGGTGATGTGCACGCATGCTGTAGCTGCAGCCATGTCAGTGCACTGTAGATCCTTTCTGCATCTCTCTACACTTACCCTGGAGACCCAGCTTAAGTCAGTAGATGTCCCATTTTTGGGCTACTGACCACTTTGGCCCTGGAATAGAAAGACCATCTCACTCATATTGAGAAGTACGGTGTCACCTTGGGCTTTGGGTATTCATCCCAGTAGGCTACTGATCCCTCAAAGGTGAATAAAAAGAGCTCCTTTAATGGCTTTGGATACCAGCCACAGCAGAAGAGGCAGTTTCAGAAGATCTTCTTAAAGCCAAGCCAGACAGAGCACAAAAAAGGAAGTCAGTGGTGCATCTTGTAACCAGTCAGCTGGATCACCCAATCAAGGTTACTTACTGACGGGTTGTGGAATGTCATTCCCCCACCAGCTCGGTCCCAGTCACTGTTCCTAGTCAAGGGTAAGGCCCTCCACTTCTGAACTAGACCGCACCATCACTTTGGGGCCAAGGCATCGTTCTGCTCCCTGGACCTCCACAACGTCTTCTTTTCCATTCCAATCTATCCATCTCATTGCTGGTGCCCTTGGTTAAATGCAGAGAGGGGACCCTCTACTGCTCAGCCTCTCTTTAGCACCCAAGGTCTCCTTGTCAACCCCACCAAGTCTGAACTTGTTCTAACACAGGGGATAAAGTTCATCTGAGCAGAGCTGAAATCACTAGATCTTCTATCCTTTTGCAATCATTTCTGGTTGGACAATCATGCCTGGCCTAGGAATTCCTCCAGGTGTTAGGGTACATTGTGGTTTTGACCACCGTGTTTCATTGGGCCCATTGGCACATGAACCCTCTCCAGTGGGAGCTGGGTGGCCAGTGGTCTCTGCACCATGGTCACTAGGACCAGTCAGTCCTAGTGTTACAGCTGACACAGGACACCACTGAGTAGTGGTTGTATCCCCAGGACCTTGATGTAGGAATTCTATTAATCTGCCAAGAGGCAACTTTCATCCTGATGATGGATGCATCTCTGATGGGATAGAAAGCTTATCTATCTGACAGGAGAGCCCATGGGTTCTGGTCACCCAGAAAGGCCTGGTGTCACATCAATCTGTGCAGCTGGCAATGATGGAATTCAGTTCACTGATTTGGGTTAATGCAAGTCCAGACCAAAAATGTGACCACATGCTTTATCTCAACAGGTAGGGTGGGATGCACTCCTTTCCTTTTTGTTGGGAGTCACTCCACGCTTGGTCACTGGTACGCAGCCTGCAGGTGGATCTCTTGGCAGTCAGTGTCATGGGAGAGGACAACCCCTTGATTGACATTCTCAGCTATATAGGGATACATTGCATGAGTGATATGTGCAACAGATTGTGGTGACACAGCTATTTGCATGGTGGGACACACCTCTGGTGGACCTGTTTGTCTCTTGCAAGAACAGAAAACCAGCGCTGTTCTGTGCAGGCAGGAACACTTACGGAGGTTGTGTTCTGTCAGCCTTGGCCTTCTGTATGCCTTTTCTCCCTTCCCTTTGATCCACAGAGGGCTTGCATAAGGTGCATCAGGACAAGGCAAACCTGATTCTGATAGAGCCATACTGGCCCAGGAAGTTCTGCAACCAGGATCTCCTCAGCGTTGGCAGCAAGTCCCTGAGGCAGCTTCCACTCTTCCCAAACCTTCTGATAAAACATGATGGAATGGTCCTGCACCCAAACCTTCAGTCCCTGTGCCTCTTGACTGTATTTATAAGTGGATATAGTTCCAGGCCTTGAGTCTTTCAGAAGACGTTCTCCATGTCAGGGAGGCACGTTGCCCAGAGTCAGTTCACAAAACGTATGGATTTGAATGGGAAGGTTCTCACTCTTGTGTCAGGGTAAGGGAATTGGTCCCCTTGCATACTCAATGGCTATAATCTGCAACTACCTTTGGTCCCTGTCTCAATCAGGACTATGAGTCATGGCCCTTAAGGTTCACCTGGCAACCATCTCTGTACACTGGGCATGGGCCGATCTGCCAACTATGGCACAACAAAAGGTGGTCTGACAATTTTTCAAAGGCCTGGACCATTTGCTCCATCCATGCATGAACAAGCTCCTTCCTAGGACTTACTACTGGTGCTTGTGATGATGATGGGTAAACTATTCAAGCTAATGCAAAAGCATCACTGTGAGAGGTAAGCTTTTGAACATCTTCCTTCTTGGTCACTATCCCCGTAGCCACAAGTCTGTTTGAATTCCCAGCACTCTTGGTGAAGTCTAAATACATGATTTTCTACAAGAACAAGGTCGTTCTTTGCTCTCACATGATGTTTCTGTCAGTGGTGGCCTCAAATTTCACCTTAATGAGGTGATAAATCTCCTGGTCTAATTTAAAAACTGTGCTGAATACATAGGCTGCATACCCTGAAGCCCCAAAGGGCAATCTTCCATAGTAAGGTGTATATGGCAGGGATTCATGGCAAGGTTGCCATCCCTTATGCTAAGCCGCCTTTGGCAGACCAACAGCTACTCAAATGATTATAGATAGATTACATCCTGCACTGATCTGTGCTGTAGATTTGCTGATAGGAGCTGTCCAAGTGGTTGAAGGATCATTCCACCAGGCATACGGCTGCCTCGGTGGCTGCAGCCAGGTATATCCCAGTCAAAGAGATCTGTAGGGCCCTACCTGGTTGAAAGGTAACACTTTAGTCTCCCACTACAGCATTGAGGTGCTCAGTCATTGTGATGCTGCATTTGGAACCTCAGGCCTCCATTTTCAGTGTGCCATGAAGTTGGGGTGCATGCCTTTCCCCTCCTTCTGGAGAACTGCTAGAAGTCTGATAGAGTGTGGATAGTGAACTGAATCCCAGTTGGTAGAAATATAGGTTACTCACCTGTAACAGCAGTTCTACTGCAGGTAGTCAGTCCACATCCACACAACCTACCCTGGTATTTGACTCATGAATACCTGATTCCAGCAGGCTGACGTCAGACAGCATGGAGCCAGAGGATGACACCATGGGTGGCGGGAAAAGCTTATCTTTAAGATGTCCAGTGAACTGAGCTACTCTCAGCAACTGCCAGAGTATAGATTTGAATTAAATACCCACAGTAGAACTACGGTTACAGGTGAGTATCCTTTATTTGGGTTGTATCACTATTTTTTAACCAAGATTTATCATGTCCCTTGATTTGTCTCCCTTTCCTGACAGCACCCTTCAGCCCTGTCACTGAACTTCTTATACACTTCCATTTATCTACCATTTACCCAGGACCACAACACTGCTGAGTGGCCTATCATGTTAGTCATGCGTGGGCCTACAGGGGATACTGGTATTGCCCTTGGCAGGCCATGTCTTTTTCCTCATAGTCCAGTTTTCTTCATCAAGGTACCTGTGTCCATGACATGCCTACATGTGTATGATGGAGCACATGCATCATGACATGCATACATGCTTATAATTGCACACATGCATCATGACATGCATGCATGTGTACGATGGCACACATGTTTTACAACATGCATGCACATGTGCAACGGTACACATGCATCACAATACAGATGCATGCTTATAATGACACACATACATCATGACATGCATACATGCATGTGTACGATGGTGTACGTGTATTACAACATGCATCATGACATGCATGCATGCTTATAAAGGCACACATACATCACGACATGCATGTTGTGTAGGATGGTACACATGCATCATGACATGTATGCATGATGCACATGCATGCTATTGCATTAAGTGGCTGTACCCTCCCCTCCATTTTGTCCTACTGGGATGCCAACAGACTTGTGCCAAGAGACAGACAAACAGTGGAATGCTGTACCTCCTTCTCAGGAGAGAAGAGCTGTCCTAGAAATGCTTAATCATACCTTCATGGGTGCCTCCAGTGATCTGAACCCGAGTCATTAGTGTAGTAGGCGGTAATGCTACCACTGCCCTATCATGAGCCATGTTATATAACTTACAGTATTTAAAACTTTTAAATGCCTGCCTTATTCATTGTTACATTAGTCATGATTTTGCTGGGTGTTGCATTTCCAAATGTAGTGCTGCATCATTAAAGATCCTGTGTCTCTCACAGTACAATGAGTTTTGGTAGTGTCATAGACAGCCTTAGGTAGCCAGATGCTTCAGTAACATTTTAGAATGCAGATTCCCTGTACTGTTCTCCACATTGGCACACTCAGCAGATACCCATGGAATTAATTTTAGGTCTGTAAAGTAGCTTTGCATACACTTTTGTGCCTTTTTTTTTATAGCAGTAAGCGTCACATTTAATTAAGAGAATTTAAAGACTATTTCCCCCACTTCTGATAATGTGATATTGTTGCCCTAAGTTCTTTATCTGCTTGAACCTAAACACAGTGAAAGCCATCTTCCTTATGATTACTATATTATCAGTGAGTGCATTCCTCCTTTCAGCCTCCCAGTCGCAGGGTCTTTTGGAGCAGAGTCTGTTGTACTAGACATAGCAACTGCCTGACCTTTTCCTGCTGTCAAATCAGAATGATTTTTGATCCCTTAAATTGGGCTCAGTTTTTTTTCTAATTTAATGATCCAGTTTCAGCAAAAGGTTGCACTCAAAATAGGCTTGTTCTAGCCTAGCTTTTCAAAGTAGAAATTGCTGTGATGTATTTAGAGGGGTGCCCATTTTGCCGCCATACACAGGAGACTGTTGCTCTAATGGCATTAAGTGTGTGAGGCATGACTGTGATCTACCACCTCCTCAGATTACTACAATGTGATCTGGCCAAGCACACAAAAGCAGGTCAGGAACTAACAATGTCTCTTTAACCCTCCAACAAGAGCCAGCCTGACTCCGAGCTTGTTTTGTATAGTGATTATTGCTACTGTACAGGCAAGCTTGATAGCAGAAAACAAAGTGAGATGCAATTTTGGTTTCCAGTTTATAGTAGGATACTTATAAATGTGAAGTTTAGTGTAGGGTTACCACCTGTCCTGATTTTCACAGGACAGTCCTGATTTGGGCAACTGTGTCCTGCAAAAAAACATGAAAAATACTATGTGTCCTGACTTTATGGTAGAAAAAATATTTTCTAACTTTCCACTAAATGTTGCATAAAACTATAATACCTTAACTAAAATACCTTAGAATGATAAGAAACAATATAAGACACAAAGAAACTGCAATACTTAGCCTTAATTCTGATTATATAGAGAAAACAAATCTGTTGCATTGGTTGAGACCACCTACTGTCCTGCAAAAAATCATGTTTCAGTAAGAAATGTTCCACTTTGGGCTACTTAAAAGGTGGTAACCCTAGTTCAGTGTGACACGAATGACCTATGTGCAGTACACGACAGACTGCAATTTTAGTCCATACAGGTTTTCCCCTGCTAGTAACCGAAAGTTGCAACTTACCTGCTTTGGCTAATGAGGTAAGGGCCACTACCCGAACAGCTAGCTGTCCACTCCTCTGGATAGGAAATAGTGTCCCAAGACTAAGTTTGTGAAAGGAGGAATAGTTACATAACAGTTTGAAAAATATTTAACATTCCAATCATTATAAGAATTGATAATCAGCAGTTAAAACTATCTTTCTCTGCATACACTATAGCTAACTGTGTGTATCAAGTATTTTATATGAATCTGCAATATAGTAAATAATTTGATTATATTTTACCAGGAAATCAGCCAAATTAAAAAAAAAATCAGTGATGCCTGACATATAAAGCACCACAATAATACACTTAAGATGTAAAAATTGACATAGTCAGACACCAGTTCACCAGATACAGTTGCAATTAGATAGCAAAGCCAACAATTCAATTAACCGATAAAATTAAGAGAACTCCATATCTGGATCAAAATGCAATGTTTGCTCATGTAAAATATTAGATCTAGAGTAATCAATTGATCACTCACCAAAAGGAATTATTTTTTAAAATGTCCTCAAGTAAAGGATAAGTCCATCTTGAAAGTTTTAAATAACTTGAGCTCTACCAGATGGGATGCCAACATTTGAAAAAATGAGCAACTTTGTACATATTCATAAACAACAGAGCAGTCATCACACAGAATAAAAACAAAAGGAACCTTTTTAGCTACTTTCATGTTTGAGATGGGAGGAGTCTGAGTCAGTGAGGAAAAAACAACTCAGTCTTGTTGTTGTTATTGTTCACAATAACGAGAAGTGAATTTGTGAGGATTTAGTGGCTTTGTGCATTGCCCATAAATGTTTTCTTTGCCAATTCCCTTATATAAGATAATAGGGAAATGGTCATTTTGAAGGCGCTTTACTCATTAAAGACAAGGGTATTTTGTGTTGATAATAATAGTGTTCTGAGAATGGACTGTAAAGCATAGCCTTATTCCAAATACTGTTGTAGTTTTACCCAGAAGATGGACTCCATGACATTTCCTCTATATCTTTTGGTTTTGAGATATTTGTTTTGCTCACCATACAATGATATTTAAAGATGCAGTATCTCATTGTCAAGGGGTCCAGAGGGTTGTAACAGAAACATGTGTAATAACACGAAGATTTTTAAAATGCATACTACTTTGTTTAAATAGAGAGCAGCGATCTGTTGCTTATGAAGTTTCACAGGCTAATGCAGCTTAAGCAAGTTCAGTTACATACAAACTGTAGCCAGAGCCAATACGGCTGCAGTACGCTTGTTCGGGTGCCAGGGAAGGAGCCTTCAGACAGATGGTGGTGGCAACAAAACTGCACATGCATGACACTCACACATGTGCAGTTCACTGAATGGCAAAATGCCATTCTGAAGATGGCAGCACTGGTAGAACTATGCATACGAGATGCTTGTGCATGTACAGTTCCTTTGCAATGCAGAAGTGCCCGACGGCACAACAAATAGTGCGGTCCTGCCAAATGCATTGCAATTGGCATTGCAAACTGTTTCCACTGTTTTGGAGTGTTGGAAGGCTACATTTCCAACACTCCAAAATGGAAGGTATCACGATCAGTCATTTTTGGAGCCACTGCTGGCAAAACAGCTGCAAACTATGCCCATGCAGCTGTAAAAAGTGCATGAAACAGTGCAGTGTATAGTAGAAAGGGAGCCCAATTCTTAGCCGTGATTGCCAGTGCTAAAGGGTTGCAAAGACTTTTAAGTGCTGACTTGATCATTGTGACTACATTGAGCCATGGACACTGGAGGTTGCACACTTTTCCCTTGCACCTGCAATGGTCATTGTGGGTTCTCAGGAAAGTAGGTGGGGCTTGCCATGCAAATAGACTGCAAGTGGTTATGTGTCAGAGTTGTGCAAAGTTGGGGAAAGGCAATGGAGCTCATACTGGGTGGCGAACGTGTGTGGGTTCGTTGGACACCAAGGAAGTGTTGACATCATGATCAGGATGAGGGTCCATGGACACTAAGGAAGTGTGGACATTGAGGCCAGGGGATTCATGAACACCAGGGAAGTGATGACCTCAGGGACATGAGCGGGTGTGCTGGATATGAGTTGTTTGCTCAGGGGAGGTAGAAGGGGCAATTGGATGTCAGGAACTGCTTAGAAAAAGGAGGCTGTGGGCAGTGGGATCACTGGATGGCCATATGCCTGGCTTCACCAATGCAGTGCAGCTACAGTGAAGCCTGCCAGGATGCAGTGCATAAGAAGATTTCCGCAAAGTTTCTACAAGAAAAAGTACAGTTCTATATTTTGATAGCAGTGAATCCCTTTTGTCATGCAAGAGTCTGAGACTCTGTGTGGCATCCTGGTGGATCCACTGTATGCACATTACAGTGTTGCGCTATGCTGCATTCATTGGTGGATGTTGGGGTGTTAGCATGGCAAGGCTGTTAATGGCAGCAAACATTGGGCAGGTGGTTTGCATTGCACTACAATTGTGTGGTAGGCTCCTTTCAGTGCTGAATGTGACTGCTGCTGAATAAAGCAGTTTCCAGTGGCACTGTACATTTGTGGGCATAAGCCACCTATTTTTGTTGCCCCTGTTTGCAACTTAAACCTTTTAACATTAACTATTTAATAGAAGACATGTGATTCTACATTGAGTCATTGGTAAACTTCCTCCTTTCCTATTATTGGAATTTTTGGCAATAAAGCAGTTTATGTAGCCCAGTACCTCTGACATTTTCACTGTATGTAGCCCTTTGTAAGCACTGTGGTATCCTGCTGCTGCTGCCGTAGTAAGTCTTTATCTCACACAGAGCACAACTTGGGGTGTAGCAGCAGCCATTTTGTCAGGCTTCCTGGCTGTGCCTCACAAAATCACGTCTATCTTTGTATCACATTTATAGTAGGGAGAGTGATGTTTACTGCTCGGCATGGCTGAAGCATTGGGGATTATGGTATTTAAATGTGCTACAAACAAGGCAAAGGATCTGGGCTACAAAAATGTATTATGGCTACTGTTTTCAATAATAGAGTGAGGGGAATGTAGGAATGCAATTTTATAAAACCAGGTGTTTCCTTTAAGGAATGGAGCACAGTCAGATACAATGGGTACAGATTGGGTATACTGCAGTCTAAATAGTGGATTAGCCAGACAGAACATACTGTACAGTATCATAAGTCAGAACACGGGCTGAGTTTAACATTCTATATGTAGTTCAGTAGGATATAGTGCTAGACAATATGTGTGTGTGCCTTGTGACTCAGTATTCTATGGTTTTAGTTTACATATAGTATGAAGGAGTTGGGAATCAGACATCTCAATCTCCTACCTTTAGTATCTGCTACTAGTAGACCAAGAGCTACTTAAGCAATATACCAGGACAGGGTGTTGTGGCCTCGTGACCAAAACACACCAGGCATGGGTAAATCCCAGCATCAGCAACACCCTGGAGTGATGTATTGTGATTTTACAATGTCCCTCTGTGTTTTTGTTGTAAGACAAAATAAGGGAAAATACATTTTTTTGTCAATTTTAATGATTTTTTTTCAATTAATTCTTATGCTACAAAATATAGTTCCTTGTTGCTAGGTAGAATTTTGAGGACCCCCCCCCCAAAAAAAAAAACATGTGTCAACAGGAATGTTACTTTTCAGGTTTTTTTTTACATTTAGATATATGGCAGAGAGAAGCACTGGGAGACCGACATGTGAAGGAGGAAGAGAGAGCGGGAGAGAGAGAGAGAGAGAGGCAGTACCCATTTAGTAGTATGCTTTGGCTGGTAAATGGGGACACTGAGCTGCATTTTGTTTAATGGAACTGGGAGCGTGGGGAGGTGGGAGTGAGAGGTGGAGGTCTAACTGATCATTGATACATTCTTGGCAAGATCCATGAAATTTAAAGAAAAGAAATGTCTTTTCCTTTGTAGGTGAAACTGTGGGGAGGCAGGAGCAAAAGGCAGAGCTCTGACACACAACTGTAGAGTGGCATTTCAAAAAGGCAAAGGGGAAAGCATGTGTAGTTACTGTGGTTATGGTACTTTTTTCGGTTGGGAGGTAGTGTCGTGGACTGACACTGTCAGTCAGTGTTTTCTTTTCCATTCTTTCTTTTTTTTTGTGAATGGGGAGATTGTAGTGATCAAGCAGTTATTTAAAAATGGTAGAGTCAGACAGCGTGAGTGACAGAGACTGGGAAGGAGCGGAGGGAGTGGGAGTGCAGCAGAGACTGAGTGAAAGCAAGGTGGGTAAGGTCTGGGCACTAATGGGGAAGGGGTAAATGTTGTTGAACTGTTCTTTTCTTGATGAAATGTTTCAGAAACCACATTCTTCCTTAATTGTTGAGTTTTTCTGGTATTTCCTGACTTTCACAGTGGTAGTTGGTTGTTTACCAGCATCCGACAAAGTGGATTTCGGGTTTCTGTTTGAGGAGGGGGTCAAAGTTATTTCTGGGCAGATGTGGCTGACTGTAACTTTTTCCCTTTGGTAATGCCAGGATTTACAAAAGGTAAATTGTGCCAGCTGGACAGCCAATCAGATTTGAGGATTTTTTGAGCCATTGTATAATCTGGGTTTGGACACTTCTGTTTCCCCATTTACATTCTCTTCATTCAAAAAAAAGATTACCCTAAATTGAAAAAATGCAGCCTAGGATGTTCTAAATCTTCGACTTTGGAGGATCTGTTCTGTAAGTTCCAAACTCATATAGAAATATAGACAATGACAGCTGAAAAAGACCATTGATTCATTCAGTCTGCTCATAAAACCTAACAAACACAGGATTTATTGTCCATACAGGGTTCTAACCCCTATTATACAATGGGCTCGGTTGTTCCTCAGGTCTGATTGGCTACTGAGGGTCTTTACCCATGGGTAAATCCTGCAATAACCCACGCATAAAGATCCAGTAGCCCTTTAACAAGAAAAGCAAAGAGAAATCCATCCTTGTAGGGGAAAACATAAACAAACCACTGCCATATTCTTTCACTGATAAGCACCACAACAGTCAAAGTAGGAAAACCTTCCTAAGTTTATTTATTTATTTTTATTTTATTTATTTATTGGAAACTCGTAATTACAAACCTTTGAGCTAAGAGCTCGTTTACAAAGGATCCTCGTCAACACTTAAGGAGATACATTTTGTTGCAACAGCATAATTACAGCAGACAAATTGACACTGGAGTTGTACTACTAACATAGAGTTTACATAGGAAGGGGTAGCAAATACATTTTTGGTTTACACAAGTCAAGGCATGATGGAAGCAGCTGGTAGCATCGTCAATTTCCCAGTTGAGGTACACAATGTGCAGCCATCTGAGACAAGTCAAGTGCAAAGAGACAAGTTGGGGTTTGTCAAGTGCAAGTGCAGGTAGGTGGGGGAATGGGGGAAGGAGAAGTCAGGAAAATGGGCTAGAGGTAGTGTGGGTGTACTGGACAGATGGCAGGTGGAGGGAGGAGTGGGGGCAGAGGAAGTGGACAGGGGACCGGGCAGGAGGTAGTGTGGTGAACTGGACAGAGGGCAGGTGGAGGGAGGTAGTGAGGGATAATGGACAAAGGACAAGTGGGGGGGTTGTAGGGAGAGGGGGAAGGGGAGTGGTGGGGAGGGGAGTAGGTGCAACCTGGCCAGAGCAAGTGGGCAGTTGAGTGGTGGGCTGGATGCTAGGATTATGTTTGACACAGGCAAGTGTAAATAAAATTACTCTGGCCACCCCCAAAGAAGTGAAAAAAAAGAAAATTTTGAAAACAGTACCTCCTCTATCACCTACGACAACAACAGCAGTACAAGAGCCCTAAATGTAATCAATTGCGACTATCATGTTTTTCTCCTAACCGAAACTGTGACAGCTGGTCGTTCACACCTCGCACCATCGCCATTCAGGCAAACATAAATTTTAACAGTTGGAGCAATGGAGAATTAGAGAAAGTGTTCCTTACTGAAAAACAAGGGCCCATGCTTGCAGAAATCATGGCCAGAAACCCAAGCTGTGTTACTGAGCATTTGGCTATGTATATGCACATCCCCTGGCCTATACATATGCAATTGTGCATGCCCAGTATCATAGCTCGGCTTTTCATCTGTACTTTCTACAACTTTCAGCCCTCGTTTTTAATTAAACAGCACTTTCTGTACATCACCATTCCAGAAAGTCTCAAAACACATCTTCAAATAAATGGTCATGGTGACAGCCATAAACAAGCCTCCTAGAATTCCAGTGCTACAGGAGAATCACAAGGTGAAGCTCGAACACTCCTACACATGTGGTGATGTAGCACATTCCATAAAGGTACTCATCTCCTAAAAGCCCAGTAGTTAAAGTTTTGAATCAAGTTCAGGGGGCATATAACCAGATGGTTGGGGCATGGGGTGGGGATGGGGGGCAGGCAGCAGAGCCCCCCTAGCAACAAATAACTATTTTTATCTGGTGGAGCAATAAAATAAAACAAATAATTTAAAATAAAAAAAAAACTCATTTTCCTTTTCTGTCCTCCCCACCATAAGTGGAACATTTTATAATCACAATAAACCGCCCCAGGGTATGGGTTGTACTGGGATTTACCCACTTCTGATGTGGATTTGGTCTCCTGATCTATGGCCTCGTGACTGAACAACACCAGGTGTGGGTAAATCCCAGCATAACCCATACCCTGTCATGGTATATAGCTTAACTATCCACTACATGCTCCCCACCCTACCACTGTCACCAATGAGCAACAGTTATGCCCTTCACTCTGCCCTAGCTTTTATTTGAAAATATTGGCAGTTTTGTCCTTTCAAAGGTAACAACATAGACAATTAGTGGTAAAGCTGACAGGAAAATTTAGAGTGCTGTACTGTGTTCTACTGAATATTCCTTAACATTGTCTCCAGCACTAAAACCACTTTAACTTTACTAACTCAGTATACAGTAACAATCTGTCATTGAACATGGGAGATTACTGAATAGTTGGTAAATGCAAAGTAAAGTGGTGCCAATGAAGGTATCGTGTCTGAAATTAGGTTAATATATTACTGACACATGCAGATGAATATCTGTTACAGTATTTAAAACACACAAGGCATTATTACTTCTTTTATTAAGTGACTCATTAATAAGCTAGACATAGTGCAAAATCCTGTGGCGAAATAATTATTTAGTGTGAAGCTGCCTAATTTATTCCACCGGAAAAACAGTGCCATGTTAGTTAAAATATTAGTTCTCGCGTTACTTCTCCTTGATTAACCTGACACTTGCAGCACATGCACGCTTGGGTACACACTCTGAGCTGGATTTGACTTTGAATTTGTGTTTGAAGGGAGAGCTATGTGTTTGTTTATGACATGGTTCTGCAGACAGACTTGACTGCCATTTTAAAAGCAATGAGAAAGCAGATGTTTTTATCTTATCATTCTTTGCAGGGCAGGAGTAGTAAGGTCAGCTCCAATATATCTGTTAAAACAGAATTCAGTGCACACCCCTCACCAATGGCACATTTTACAAATAGAATATTCCTTCTGTCTGAATTGGCCATAACAGTGGGGGGAGGGGGGGTCTCTTGATGTTCACATTAAGGCCCTGCTGTAAAGTTGCCAGCTACCAAACGTCAAGGTAGACCACCTATCAGCTGGGTCCCTATTTTAAAATGTAACTGTATGAATTGGCTTCCTTTATTAAAAGGTAGACTGCCTAAATTGTATTCCTTTAATTAAGGTCTAATCCCCAACCAATGGGTAGGTAATTAATGAGAAAGTCATACATCTCCCTAGCATTAACTGCCTGAATTGACTTTTTTTATATAAGGTACACTGCCTAAACTGTGTTCCTTTAATTAAGGTGCAGTTCCCAACCAATGGGTAGGTCACTGGTGGGGAGCTAGCTAACAATGGGCAGGTCACTGGTGAGGTGCTTGCTGATGAGAGAGCCATACATCTCCCTAGCATTAACTGTCTGAATTGACTTCTTTTATGTAAGGTACACTGCCTAAATTGTGTTCCTTTAATTAAGGTGCAGTCCCCAACCAATGGGTAGGTCACTGGTGGGGCACTAGCTAACAATGGGCAGGTCACTGGTGAGGTGCTTGCTGATGAGAGAGCCATACATCTCCCTAGCATTAACTGCCTGAATTGACTTCTTTTATATAAAGTACACTGCCTAAATTGTGTTCCTTTAATTAAGGTGCAGTCCCCAACCAATGGGTAGTTTACTCGTGGGGCACTAGCTAACAATGGGCAGGTCACTGGTGAGGCATTAACTAATGAGAGCCATACATCTCCCAAGCATTCAACAAAAACAAAAATTAGCAGGTCAACCCTTGCCCATTCACAAACTTTAAATGGCTTTTTCATTAGGGGTGCTATAGCTTTATGATACACATCAGTTAAAGGGGCACTGTCAGCTTAACCCCTCCGTTTTTGTTAATATCTGTGCAGTGTGCCTTTTGGCACACACCTATGTCATTTGTACTGCAGAATAACTCCATAGATGTAGAAATTAAGCAAAGATACCTGTTTCATAAATATTTATCAAAATTCATCTTTCCCTCAGGCCATCCATAAATCCACCAACAGCGTGAGCATAACCCTATTGAGGATGCACGCCAGGACAGAGCACAGTCATGAAGTGGCATTTTACACCAAGCCTGGTTTAGTAACATATTGCCCATATAAAATTCTAAATCGTGAACTGCTTCAGGTAATTTAGAATTAAAACCGAGCCCTGTGTGGCTTGCAATTTACTTCTTAAAACCGGCGCTGAAATCCCATACATGTGCAAGGGAGGCACACTCTTGCACATGCGCGGGATCTCCACACATGTTTATTCCACGCACGTGAGGGATTTCGGCACCAGTTTTAAAAAGTACATTGCAAGCCATGCAGGTCTCGTTTTTAACTCTAAATTATCAGGAACAGTTTGGGATTTAGGATTTTATATTGATAGCATGTTACTAAACCAGGCTTGGTGTAAAATGTCACTTCGACTGAGTTCGGTCCTCGCACACATCCTCAATAGGGTTATGCTTTCTGTGTCAGTGGATTTATGATGGCCCAAGGGAAAGACAAATTTTGATAAATATTTACAAAATGGGTATCTTTGCTTAATTTCTACATCTATGTGGTTATTCTGCAGTGCAAATGACATAGGTGTGTGTCAAAAGGCACACTGCACAGATATTAACAAAAACGAAGGGGTAAAGCTGACAGTACCCTTTGAACACACAGAATTCAGTGCACACCCTCCTTCCCATAGCAAATCTTACAAATATAGTATTCTTTCTGCCTGAATTGGCCACTTATTTATTTTATCTCCAGTAGAAGTGGGGGGTCTTTTGATATTCACATCAGGGCCCTGCTGTGAAGTTGCCCAGCTACCAGATAGCTTAGTTTAGTTGAGAACTACAGTAACCTTGGGTCTGCAGCATTTCATTACTTTTCTCTCAAATCATGGAATAATATCCCAGCTGAGATTTGGGATTGTGCCACTGCAGAGAGTTTCAAAAATTGTGCCATAAACACCTACTGGGTATCTCCAAATGTAAATATCCCCCAAGAGGTGAACCGGTTATTGGGGCCCCAACCCATTCTTGACTCTGCTGCCACTAAGGCGTTCGTGTATAACTATCTTGCCAACAGATTATAACACTGCTTATACTGTTTTTTGCTATGTGTCTCTCTACCTATCATATCTAGCACTTGCCTGTTGGAGTTGATACACACTGTACACCACACTTGCTTACCTTGTCTGTAATTGTATGTATCCCGTCTCTTGTTTACCTTTACCTGAGATGATGTTGTACATTTCTGTATACTGTAAACTATCTGGTATTGCATCACCTTTGTTGTAACTCTCCCGTGTTGTACCTGAAAACAGGCAGTTTCTGTCTAGTGTACCTACTTGGTTAAAAAAAACTAACTAACTAAATAAATAAATGAATACATTTTCCATGAGATGTCAAAGGGAACCACCCCTCTCTTCTGGGTCCCTATTCTAAAATGTAACTGTCTGAATTGCTTTACGAACATACATATGAAATTGCCAGCAGATAAAGGCCTTATGGTCTATCAAGTCTGCTCGATTGTGCAGCTAGCAGCCCTTATACTGCAACTGCCCCTTCCTCACCCCCCCCGTGACCTTATCCTGTCCCATCCCCTTTTGAAGTAGCCCACTGCTCTACAGGATACCACTTCCTCTGGCAATGCATTCTACATAGACACCACCCTCTCTTTAAAAAAGTGTCTCCTTATTTCCCTCCTGAACCTTCCCCTTCCAATCTCAGATCATGCATTCAAGTGTCCCTCCCCCTCCTTAATTTGAAAAGCCCCTCCGTGCCCATCTTATTTATTCCCTTCATGTACTTGAAGGATTCAATCATGTCCCCCCATCCCTCCTCTCTTCAAGGGAGTAAATGTTCAACTCTCTCAATCTGTTCTTGTATAATAAGTCCCCTAACCCCTGGATCATTTTTGTTGCCCTGCACTGCACCCCCTTCATTAATCTGATGTCCTTGTTCAGGTACGGTCACCAGAACTGCATGCAGTACTCCAAGTGTGGTCTAACCAGTGACCTGTATAGCGGCAGGATCACCTCCCCCCTCCTGGAGGATATGCCTCTGGCAATACAACCCAGAATCCTGTTGGCCTTTGCAGCTGCCTTTCTACACTGTGCTGAGTTGTTAATTACTCCCATTATGATCACCCCCAAATCCTTCTCCTCTTCCATCTTGGCTAGTTGAATGCACCCTAGCCGGTAGCTCCTCCTTGGGTTTTTTGCACCGAAATGTAGCACCCTGCATTTCTTGGCATTGAACCCCAGCTGCCAAGTGTCCGACCAGGCCTCCAATTTTGCCAGATCATCTTGCAACCCCTGCCACCCTTCTAAGTCATCCACTGTTGCTCCCATCTTGGTATCATCTGCAAACATACTGATCTTGCTCTTGATGCCTATTGAGATGTTTGCTTTGAAGATCCTGAACAATGCCAGCTCCAGTATGGAGCCATGTAGCACCCCGCTTCTCAACACTCTGGGAGATGAGAGCTACCCTCCCACCACCATCCTCTGCTGTCTCCCTTACAGCCAGTTCACCACCCATCCCACCATCTTCGCCCCCACCCTAGTGCCTTCCAGCTAACTTCCTAGCCTCCGATGCAACACCAAATCAAATGCCTTACTGAAGTCCAGGTACAGGACATCCACTGCATGGACCTTTCTAATTGCCTGGTTATCCAGTCATAGTACTCCACTAGGTTGGTCTGACAAGATCTGCCTGAAACAAACCCATGCTCTCTGCTGTCCTGCAGCCCATTAGCCTCTAGGAGGGAAACCAGCCTCCCCTTCAGGATTGTGTTCAGCTTTCCCATGATGGATGTGAGGCTTACTGATCTGTAGTTTCCTGGCTCATCCTTGGGGCTGCTCTTGTGGAGGGATACCATGTGCACCATCCTCCAATCCTGAAGTACACTCCCCAAGTCCACAAAGCAATTGAATAGGTCTGCCAAGGATTCTACCAGGACTTCTGCCAGCTCCTCCAGCACCCTAGGATGTATGCCATCTAGCCCTGGCATCTTTTCCACCCTCAGTGCCCTCAGGCCATCCAGTACTCTGTTCACTGGGATTTCCCCATCCGTTACCTCCCCCATTGCCCACCCCTCACCCCTTGGGTACAGCTCCCTTTCTTGTTAGTAAATATTGAGCAGAAGTACTCAATTCCTTTATATAAGGTGCACTACCTAAACTGGCTTCCTTTAATTAAACTGTGACCCCTGCCCAATGGGTAGGTAACTGGTGAGGAGCTAACTAATCACAGCAGTACATCTCTTTGATTTGCACGCAGTCTTACTTTAGAGACAGTGTGAAAGTAAGTCGTTAGAGGATATTAGTTTTGTGAACCTTCCTTACCTTTCACACTAGTATAGACTAAGACTTTGTGCATTACTGTTTGGGTTTCCTGGATGCCTAATGTGGTTTTCTGATTGGTAGCTACTGTATATGTATGTATTTATTTATTAATTTATTTTACTTTCCGTTTATGCTCCTTCCTGTCTTCAGTGCCCATCTCCATCAGGAGCTCCTAATGCACACCCGTGATCCAATCCCAGGCATTTCTTACCTGTGACTTTTCTCCCTCCATAGAACCATGGCTTACCCCCCTAGGTGGGAATGGTGTAGGAGATGTACCCCTGAATCTTCTGCTTCATCCAGAGGCATCATAGGGATAGTGTGGGCTCAGATATGCCATGGCCCTTCATTGTGAATGCTGGGGCCATTTCCTTAGTTTCTCACTGACGTCTGAGACATAGGCCTGCTAGAGTGCCGTGTGGAGGCAGTCATGACGGTGAGTCCTCCCTCACATGTTGTCTAATACTGCACTTCCACCCATGATCGCCAAGCCTAAGGCACTGTCATGAAGGCAGTGACTCTCCCTCCCAACAGGAAGAGGAGAACATCCTTTGGGATGCTCCATCCTCCTCCGTCAGCTAGCCTTGTGACCACCTGGGCTTGTTTCTGAGCCTGAGACACAGGCACTGAGAGAGGTAGCCCTACCACTACACTGACAGTCCAGCGGTACTAACAAAATACTACCAGTGACATTGTGAAGGGCACAAAAATAATCCATTTATACTTGGTAAAACAGTATGAAATCATGTACTGTGCAGCAGCAGCCCAAAAAAACAAGTTATGATTGCTAGGTTGTGCCTGTTTATCACCAAATGTTTTAAAGTGGCAGTTCAAGGTTGAAATATTTTTATATACTTCATTGTGTATTCATTTTCAACCCCTGATGTTGATCATTGCTATTTATTTTTTACTTGTAAAATAACTTTTTTTACCCCACTATCCCTACCATCACCCATCAGAGATATGCCCTATTCTGATATTTCTGCCATCATTCTGATGGCAGGGGAGTTTTTACTCCATAGTTTTCTACCATAAGCCGTTCCTCCTCCGTATAGCATGGACAGGGCTTCTGTTGGCCTTGCACTCACACAGTGCCCCTGCAATGAAAGCACACTCCCAGACCCTGTGGGGGGGGGGGGTACTATGGCACCAGAACTTGCAGCCATCCATCCCTGGCTGAGGTACAATGCTGCATGGCAGCCACCTCCTCCTAGCCTGCCCCCCAATGTGGTGACCTGGGCTCACTCCCAAGCATGGGTCACATGCACAGCGGCAGAATTTGCTGTCACTGGGCCAAAGCAGCTGCCGCTATTCATTTTTTGCTTCCAAATCTCATCATTGTTGCATGCAGTGTCTCATTTCATTTTATGTTTAGCAAGTTAAAGTCTTAGTTTTCTCGTCTGAAATTAGCCGTGGTTTGCTTAGTGTCCCAAAATGTCAGAGTGTAGAGTCTGTTGCATGCCAGTTAACATTAATCATATGAAGATGGAGGATAGATGAAGATTGTTCAAAAACAGCTGATAATACTGTACTGACAACAATCTAGAAGCTGTCAAATTTAGAGTAGCTCTCTTTTAAAAATTTTAAATGCAAGAAACAAATGCATAAGTAGACTTCAAATGAAGGGGGCATCTTGCTAGAAAACAGGAATGATCAATCTAAAATGGAGTAAAATTATACACAGTACCTGCAGGTACAGTAGAAACATTTTACTGTAACTTCTGCTTTAAGAACAATGGATACATACAGAGGGATATATGTTAAATGCTGAATAAAATAGTTAGCCTTTCTGAGGCTGGAACTTTTACCAAATTATTTTGTTTGTACAATTCAGCCTTTAATATGGCTGAAACATCAATAAATTATTACTGCTGTACTATTACTACCACAAGTTCTTCTTCTACTACTAAACACATCATAGCCAGGTATAAAATACTTTGCTTATACCAGTCCAGAAACAAGTCTAATTAAATCCTGCCAAAATGGGCCAGCCAATGTCTCAGACTCCTTTCTTAAGGAGTGTTGGTTACTCATACCGATTCTTTCTAAATAAACAAAATTAATGAATTATCCAACTGCCCTCTGGTTACCAAGTGGTGGGGGAGATCATATGGGAGAAACACATTGTTCTGTGTGGGGTAAAATCCTGGCATTGACATTAGGTATTGTGCCAACATATGACCTGATGGCTTCATACATCTGGTCCTTTTTCAGCAAGTGCCTGTTGGAACATGGTGAGTGGGACTGGGTACCACCCTACTTCTGACTGGCTGGACAGGTGTTCCTTATTGGGCCATGTCTCAGCAGGTTGAGGGTGGAAGATGGGGGTGAAATTAACAAGTGCAGGTAATGGTGGCACTCAGGCAGATGACAGCTTCGTGCTCTTCCCACCCAAGGTGTGGCACTTGGACCACTGGGTCCCCTGCCTCTGTCTCTGTTAGGCAAAGGTTCAGGTCATCTCTACTTCCTAGCAAGTTAGCCCCAACCAGAGCAGTAAGGCTGGGGCAGTATATAAAGGGACATTAATAGTAATATGGAGGCCAGAGGTGACCACGCCAGTCAACGTGGGATCGTGAAGGTGTAGGTTGGCTGATAGAGAGTCCGGGGCACTAGGTAAGGGAGGAAGCAACAGAAATTAAAAAAAAATTAAAGCAGCAGTTCATGTAGTGATGAAAATTTTGACTTATACTTTTTTATTCCATTTTAGATTGCCCTAACCACCTATATTGTACGATACCCTTTTCCCCTCATTTGGAGCATGTTTTAACACTTACTTTTACATTTGAAATGATGAAAAGAGTGCACCTATTAATATCATAGAATCATGGAAATTTGTCAGCAGAAAAGGACCACACTGGCCCATCCAGTCTGCCCAATTACCCTTCCCATTGTTAGCCCTTATTCTACCATCCTACACCCCACATCCATGACTTCTCCATTCCCCTCCATAGATTCCACTTCTCTTTATTCCATTCGGGTATGTGTCACTCCCTCTCTTATTTAAACCCATGTATTTATCCCATGCACTCTTGAATCACCTAACTGTTGATGCCTCAACCACCCACCCCAGTAGCCCACAACACCACATGGTTTTCATCTTTATTCTCAATTATTTTGTACACCTCCAGGCTGCTCCATGTGAAAGAACAAAAATTTCTCGATCTGTATAGCCCCCCTGAAAAGGACTCTGGAAAATCAGATGCTATGGCAAAAAAGGTTTATGCAACAGATTCCCTTCTTATCAGGCAGGCTGCATATTCAGCACATATAGCACAGTCACAGAAAGCTCTTTTGAGCACAGTTCTGGCACTGGCAGAAAGAGCAGAGAATGGTTTGGCACAGGATCTGACTGCTACAGCAAGAGCAGCCCTGCATGCCACAAAATATAATTTCCACACTGCAGTGGACACTAACAACACTGCTGCCAGAGTTTTGGCTCATGCAGTGCCCTTAAGAAGTTTTTCCTGGCTGAGGACTACCATCCTTTTCCAGGGTACTCAAATCAAGGCCATGGATTTCCCCCTTTGAGCGAGGTTCATTATTTTGTGACAAAACAGAGGTCTACATGAAAAAACTGGATGAAATACAGAGCCACTTTCAAAAGTAACAATGAAAAGTCCTCTACCTCCTAAGGTCGGAGAACACTGTCTGTTGCCTACTAGTGCATTTTAGTCACAAGAAAAAGGATGTTACATAATGGGTGCTCAAAAATAACACGGAATACTGATGAAAACCTGAACGGAGCCACATCAAAAGAAATGTTCCTTTTATTATTTCCTTTGTAAAACAGTACTAAAGCACACTCTAAATGGGGGGGGGGGGGGGGGGTGTTATTCTACAAGACAGAAGATATGGGGTAATTTATAACAGACTACAAAAAATAGGTAAGACTTTTCACCACTAACATGCATTGCTCATTAAAAATAGAATAGTACATGACATGTCTTGCACAACAAGCTCAGAATTCCATCGAGGGCTCCTGATAAAATCGATGACAATGAGAGCGCAGGTCGAGTGGTCTCTGATTTCATCAGGGGCTTGAGATGAAATCCAGAGTTTGTTTTGCATGACTGTTTTTTATAGTATATGATCAACATCTGTTCTCCCACACATTTAAAAATAAAAAAAAAACTGGCGCAGATTTTTGCCTACCTTTTCCGGGTGGGAGAGAAGCATTTTTACATTGACTGCTGTTTTCTTTATGGTCCATTTGTTTTCCTGCTCAGCTATGAATTTAGAGCAATCACTACGAGTGTCACTGCAAGTGACAGCTGCCATTTAATTTGTCAGTTTCACTTGCTCTGGTTTGAACAGCAACAGCCGTAGCATTTTTTTTTTAAATTGTGCGACACGCTGCTGGCTATTACTTGGTGTTGTACCATCAATCTGACATCAGATCAATGGTACAACAGCAGTCTGATGTCAGATTGATGGTACAACAGCATTTCAGCTGTCCCTGAATTCTATGCAGAACAGATGCTGACCGTATACTATATGTCTAATTGTGTTGTAAACACTTCTGTCCTGTTATGACTGTAGAAGGACCTTATTGAGAAGTATCACAGAGGTTCAAAAAAGTAGCTTAATATAGTATCCATAGGGTTCATTGTTTTTTTTTAACTGAAAATACCTCCTGCCTGCAGCCTTGATAAGAAGCAGAGATCTGACTTGTCCGTCATCTCCACCCAAATGTAAATTCATGAGGAAACCAGTAGATGTACACTGTTCACCAAACATGAACTAGGAGTAAGCTTCCTTACTGGCTTGCACAAGAAGATATAGTTTCAGTCTGTGCCCAGAATCTGATCAGTCTGGCTGACTTAGCTGGAAGCAATTTAATAGTAAATTTCACTGCAGAAAGGCGAAAAGGACCCTGGGTCTTGCCGGGTAACAAATTCCATGATTATCTTCCAGATGGATTACAAAATGCAGGCACAGAACAATCTTTCCTAAAAATATAATAGAAATCAAGAAAACAGTGAGTCTGCGTAAAGCAGAATCATATCATCTTCAACAAAAGTATTGTCTTAGTAAACACTAGTATAAATTTTCAGTTTGGATTTGTATGGCTTCTTAATCTCTTCCATTTACCCATTCTTGATGTGACTACCAATGCCAGTTGTTTGGTATAGTCAAAGATGTGGCAGCAGGTTTTTCACAGATGCATTCTCTGCTGGTGATGTTAAGGAATCCAGTGACCTACTGTATGTACTGACTATACAACAATTAGGCTGCTCAAGACCACTCTGTCATGTGTTTAAACTGTTTTGTGAGAGGATCCCCCCAGTGAGAAGTAACCTTTGCCCTGGGGCACTAGGATCTGCCAACTTATAGCTAAATGTATTTTATTTACTGTATATGCTAATAGTAGAGTCTCAGTTATAGGCTTCCAGTGTTGGAATCAATAATGGTTGAGAGAGCATATGAAATGCCAGGGATGGGTTACACAAGTATCACAAAATGTTGTTAGAGGGAAGGCAGTAGGGTGCAGACAGTTGCAACAATGAGAATGAGATCTTGCTGCAACAAAACCTTTGACTGGAAACACCAGTGACACCAGGGAATAAGTTCCTTGTGGCACAGTGAAGAACTTTAGATAGCAGAGGGCTGAACAACTGCTATCTGCATGGCATGCATGCATCTGTAGGAACCTGGAAAAATTAACTGCACATGCGCAGCCTGCAACTTTTATACATGTTAATAACCTAAAAATCTTAAAGGGGAACCGTCGCCACCAAGGGTCCCCACACTCAAGTGCGGGTCTGGTCCCAGTATGCACTCTGTGTGCAAAACGTTTTAGTTTGTTTACTGTTTAGTGAAGTATAGTAGATTGTATCAGACTAATTTTGCCTAGTTGTAGGTTGACATCTTCTGTTACTACAAATCCCAGAATTTCCTGTAGATGACATCACTGTAGTAGAGGGCAGTGAGAAGATTCAATAGACTGCAGTGCTTGTTAGAGGTGATATCAACTGATCATTTGTTTGCTGATCCTGCTTTCCTCCATGGGGTATGTACAGTCACAGGGGACTGTACATAGCCCCAGGAGAAAAGCAGTCCCAGAAGATATCTGATGAGAGATGCTAAAAGTAGGTAAGTAAGTAAATGTTCATTTGTATGGCACCCAATCCCAGAGACTCTGGACACCTTATAAAAAGTCAAATAAGCAGGCTTAAACAGACAGAACATACAGGGTTTATAAGTTATACAATAAATTAATAAATAAAATAATAAATAAATCACAGTACAACCAGCAACAATTCTCCAGTTACACTTTCTTAAAAAGACAGGTTTTCAGACCACTCTTAAATGTGTCCACCGACGGGGCCTCCCTCAGTGATCTGGGAAGTGAATTCCAGAGGACCGGGCTGGCCACCTTGAGTGAACAATCACCCAAGGTTTTCATCTTGGCCCTCAGAACTGCTAGGGGGCCCTCAGTGAAGGAGTGGAGGGAGCATATCGGGATGGCAGATGTAAGGGGATCAGATGAGTAGCCATGGCCTATATAGTTATATAGGGCCTTATAGGTGAGCAAGCCCACCTTGAAGATGATCCTCCACCTGACAGGCAGCCAATGCAGATCTTGCAGGACCCAGGTCACATGACAAGACCTATGCAGGCCTGTCAGCAACCTGGCCATCAGGTTCTGTACTAGCTGCAGTCAGCAGAGGTTCCCTCCACTGATCCAGAAGTACAGAGCATTATAGTAGTCTAGTCTGGATGCAACAAAGGCATGCACTAGTGAGGGCAGGTCTTTGGCGGAATTAGGAGTTTAATCCTGGCAATGATCTTTAAGTGGTAGAAACCACTTTGGACAACTGATGACACCTGAGCATCAAGTGTCAGCCTGTCATCAAGGACAACATTCAGATTTCTCACCCTAGAGAATGTCATCAATATGGTAGATTCCAGAACCAATCCTGTTACCATCCCAGAGGCACCCCATCACACAAGCAACCAAGCTAAATCCCAAGTACCTCCTTCTTGTCAGGGTTCAGCCTCAGCCAGTCAGAGGACATCCAATCCTGGATCTTGGTCAGGCACTTATTCAGCACTTCAATGGCATTATTCATTCCAGGGACAAATGATATATAAAGCTGGATATCATCTGCGTAACAGTGAAAAGTAAAACCTCTAACATGCACTGCAGGCTAATGAACCTTCCACTGCTGCCTACTGCTCTGATGTCAGCTACAGAGGATTTTGGGATTTGTAGTAAAAGGATGTCAGCTTACAACTAAGCAAAATTAGTCTGATATAATCTACTATACTACAGTAAACAGTAAGTAAACCAAAATGTTTTTACCCACAAATTGCACATGGGACCAGCCCCACACTTGTGTGTAGGGTCCTTTGTGCTGACTGTTGCCCTTTAAAAGATTTCATTTTGGAAACACAAAAAGGTGCTCCATTGAAATATGAACTAATGAACCGGAATGATTCAAGTTTCAGACATTGCCAGTTTTCTTTGGACAGAAAGTGCCTTTGAACTGATAATTTTAACATTTTCACACACTTTGTATTTTAAATACCACTGAACCAATGTTTACCAAAGTTGGAAGGTTTGTAGATGTTGCCATGAAAGGGAGGTGTTTCCATTAAGATGGCCAAGTAGCTGTGGGCAAAGTGAAACACTGTGCAATTCACGTAGCATAGTGCATGAATTTAGATAGTGAAATTTGCACAATTGCACAAATTCTGTGATGCAAATTGTCTCATTACTCATGCACTATGCACATTTGGTGAATTTTGCTATGCAAATTGCCATACTCCTTGTCAAAAATTCACCATAAAGTGTAAATTGCATTAATTCACACAGTAAAATTAACTGCATGTGTGGCGAATTGCATCGTGCGGAATTCACAAACGCTACATGTAGTGACCTAATTCACAGCATTTCACAGGTTTAAATTTGCAACTTTCCTACAGCTGATTTATAAGCAGCTGAAAATCATGATTTAATATTAAAAATTCTATTTAACCCTAGCTATGGTGGTACCACAAGCTGTCCAGTCCCTGTGCTTAAGGCACAGCACTGAGGGAAAAAAGCACATTTGTGCAGTCACTGCAATGCAATTCAATTTATTAAAATGAATTGGTAGCAGGTACAAAAATGAGGATTGTTCAGTTTAGTAAAGTAACTAGACATTACAGCAACAAACTTACAGCCTAGTCAAGATCACACCCCAATGTTTTACCCCATCCTAGCACTTCTACTGCGGGTTTATACAGTGTATACCATATAGAAGAAATTATATATGACTATGAATTACAAGAGAATAATTCCATCGTGGGGTTTGGGGGACATGATAAATCATGAGGGTGAATCTTTGGTGGTTAATTGCACACAAAACCCTAAAATGGAATTATGCCATTGTGAGTTCATGTGATATCTTTTTATTTTTTATAATATAAGGCTAATCCTAGGGATGCCATATCTCTAAAGAAGGTAAACAGAGAGAAACTTGCCAAAACCCAATATTTCCTCACTTAGCTCCCACCCACTAGTGAAACCTACTCTAACTTATTACATGTATTTTATCAAAAGAAGCTCTGTTTTGTTTTCAAGTTTAAGAAGAGACTTGCTTTTCTTTATTTGTGGCACTGTTCTGTTTCTAAAAGCACCATCACACTGTGAGTCAGCTGATTAGTTATGACTCACCAGGCAATGGTGCTTTTATGAACAGTACCATGGAATGAATAAAGAAAAGTAAGTCTTTCTATTTCTTTGTGTAGTTGTTTGTCCTCCAAATCATTCTATCTGCCCCATCATCTACCTTCTCTAGGACTAACCTCTACTAACACTTACTCAGGACTAGTGTCCAGTGGATGAGCACTGCGGTTGATGGTGCAGGTCCTGTAAGGGTGCTGGCATCATTCTACCATCTGAGAGGGGGCTTCCTGTCTTTTTTTCCACCCTGAGGGCCACCAGTGTCCAATGACACATGCAAGTGCATGTGGAGGCATGTAAGAATGCTGTTAGCATCTGAAGGTGGGATCTTCCCAAGTGTGTGTGTTCCCTCTCGTCCTGCCATCCAGCATCTAGGTGAGAGGTAGCAGGATGCAGTATCCTCCCCTCCCCTTCCCAAGGTTGGAGAGCTGTCCATGAGACTCTCAATCCTCCCTCAACTGGCCAACCCCAGAGCAACCTGAGTCCATTCCCGACCCCTGGTTGCCATCGTAGCAAGCAGTAGCACTATCACTGCCCTACTGCATTGGCAAGTAATTCCCTGTTTTTAAGTGGGAAACAAAAAAAAGTGATTTTAGTGTGGATTTCTGCAAATGGGGGAGCTATGTGGGGAAATGGTAGGTTTTGGCAGGCACTGTATCTTTCTTCTCTCTTTTTAGGTTTGTGCGCTGCTGAAAAAAAGGTGTGAGTGCCACTTTTCATGGTACCAAAAAGAGATGTGAGTGCCACTGGTCATGATTCATAGTTTTTGAGGTCATAGTTGTGAATCACAATGGAAATTACATCATTATTATGAATTATGGCACTGTAAAACAGCAGTTCATGAATTATTTAGATTAGCTATAAACTACATTGAAATTGTTAGGGTTTTCGTGTATCTCTCCAGATCATGCACGTACTCGGTGACAAACTCTCAAGCCTCATTCCTAGAACAAGACTTCATGGGTATGGGAATCCTTGTGCAAGTGAGGCTGACAAGGCTTCACCAGAACAGACATTGCCTTTTAAACAAGCTTGCACATCGGATCCAGTATCCATACAGTATATTAAATAAGACCATTAAATAGTCTAGTCCACATGTTATAATAAAGTTATTCAGCTGATTTCCCTTACACTGTCATATTTTTGCCAAAAACACAATTAACATAAAATACATTTTAGTTGTACTCTAACATCTGACTAAATTAGAACCCAAGCCTTCAGGGCAAAAAATCAGGAAAGCAAAGAATTCTAACTGTATGCTAATGGAGGCTACCTTTCATACTAACTAGTAGTAGTCTGTACTTTTTTGTATTAATAATTTTTACTGAACCCTTTACAACAATAACAAAGAAAAACATTGGGTTTCTGTTTGTGTTTAACTGTCCACCTATTGTTCAACACTAGAGAAAATATTTCTGCTACAGACTTTAATTAGTGTTGTTGCTGTATGCAGTTGAACACATTATTTATTTTAAGTAGTTTTCATTTACCAGGTAAGTGCACTAGACAAAGCAAATGCCTATTCTCATGCATGGCCTGGAAGGTTACAACGGATAAGCTCAATAATACTGGTATGTAGATACAGCAGCCAGATAGTAGTTATAGGCAATAAATGGTACTCCAATGTACATACAAATAGAAGTACATATCATAATAATAACAGAAGATGGAGAACATGTCAAAACAATAACTGCTGAGTAAATGTGAAGCAGAGCAAATATTTTGCAAAAATACAGGTAATGGCCACAACTGGAAAAACATGCCAGTAACTGAGGTGGATGCAAACACCAAGCAAATATATAAGAGCAAAACAGTTAATACCAAGTAAGTAATAAGACACAATGGTGTGTGTGTTAGACAGTTCTAACATATGGCTCGAGGGCGTAGTAAGGCATGAGGCCACAGACCAAGTGCATTCAGCCCCCTAGCCGTGCATTAGAACTGTCTAATGCACACCCTGGAGTGGCTTATTGCACTTATGAAATGGGCATCTAAATTGTAGATGCATGTAAAAATTAAAATAATTTTGATTGAGTAGTAAAAAAGTGCATTTGTTGTCTTTTCTTTAAATAAAATAGTTTCTCTGCCTATATGAGTTTGCTGTGTGCGTTTTTGTAGTTGAGGACTTTTGTCCTACTGTGGCCTCAGTAGTTGTAATCCTTGTGCTGGTTGTCCTGGCTCCACACACACACACACACACAGACACAGTCAGTTGTACAATTTTATCTTGTTTGCATTATTTCTTTTATTTTATGTTTTGAAGTGCAGGAATGTGGCAAACAATTTGTGAATGAGTGACTAGCATGCAGAGCTGAGTAGGATGCCAGGCCAGAGAGTAGAAACAGAGCACATCAAGTATCAGCGACGATGGTATTTTTTTATTTGTCTTTTGTGGAAACTAATGGTGAGGTGGGGCATTAACAGAGGAAATGTTTTTTTTTTATATTTTGTTTTTAAGGTAAGGCTGAGATGAGGAGTTGAGAGACACCAATGAGCAGGAGAGTGAGCGACTGACCGAGCGGGTGGGCAGGCGGTTGTTAGAGTGCGGCTGACGTCTGTGTGTATGTGTGTGTTTTTTTAAGTAATGAGGTCAACTCATTTTTTTTTTCTTTTCTGAAAATACACATAGAATAATAAAAGGGGAGGGAGGTCAGGGTGAGAGCTACCAAACAGGCAGTAGACTGCTGAGGAGCATAATGAGTGAGTAGGCGGGCAAGATATGTGGCAGGTCCAAGCAAGCCAGTGGGCGAGCGAGTGGGCAGGCAGGTGGGTACAAGAATTTAAAAATGGGTACTGCATCCTGTTTGCCAGGACTAGTTGTAGCCATACGTTAGACACTAAGTTCTAGCACACAGCTACCAACCAATCACATGGCTCAAAATTTTGAGCCCATTTTATAAGATCATGTAACCACATTGCACAGGTACTATAGTTATGATTATCCCTATGAAGTTCCAGAATGGTCTTGTAGGAGCAAATCTGTGGGAGAACAACATTCCATATTCTGTGTGCAAAGCTGGAAAATGCAATATCACCCTCTGCCTGGTACACCCTTTAGGCACTGCCAGTAAAATGTGATCACTGGATCTCAGTGAGTAGCCCATTTAAAGTGGGTTAATAGTTTGGAGATAAACACCCACATAAACAAAGAACATTTGTCAATTACACTTGAAATGTATGTGCACATACACATTAAGGAAGAAAAGACCATTAGTCTGTTTAGTCTGTTTAGTCCCTCCTTCCCACCTGCTACATGCAACCAAGGTCTGCATTGGTCACTGGCTAGATTAAACAATTGCCTTCAGGGTTTTAAAGTAGGGAAGCAAAGAAAACAACTGGTACATTAGCCTAAAAGAGCAACTGTCCTAATCCAGCAAATACTGTATGAGCCTCTGTTACACCAGTCATGGCTGTAACAAGATCCCAACAGAGCTCACAACTATTGGCATTTTCTCCAGTTATCGCTTTTTACACAGGCTCATCACTATGCTTATGTGCTCCATGCCTATAGGGCTGGTGGTAAGCAGAATAGCTCACTTGTAGTGGTGACCAGCGTTATGTTCCTTTGTGTCAATTATGAGTGAAAAAGAGATGAGAACAGTCAAGGCCATCATTTTTCACTTCCCTGTTTTCTTACAATTTGCCATCTGACTACCAGAACCCAAAAGGTAATGGTCTTGTGGAGGCACACACAGGGGCGTCACTGCTTCTGTACAGTGTCAACTGCAAACTCTTTTATCAACCCTGCCTGTTATTATGTTTATTTTTAGCATGTAAAACAGTAACACCAAGCATTAAATTAGTTGTGACTGAGGACCCTGTGACAGCAGTATTTGGATATCTTTAGTAATAATGGAACTTGACACTGGGCACCACTATATCTGAACAGGAGGAAACTGGAATTATCCTGCCACGGCTCAATACTGTATTATCTGCCAATCTTAAAACTGATTTTCAAGCCTCACTAATGTACTGTCAGACACACCCACCCCAAAAATACCTTATCAGCACGTTATCAAAAAATAACACAATTAGTCTCTTTTATGTGTCTTCCACTTTTAACAGTCTCCTATTCTCTGTCAGGATAGTTCGGCTACTTGCAGTCTCTGCTCTAAGTCAGAAAGTTGATAATTCTAGTCTCACAGTTGGACTGATACCCGACACTGACTTTGCAATGTAGTGCATGGGGGAGGATAGAGTACTGTTGGAGATAAAACCCTTTAAATAAGATGTGACACTAAGGTCCCTCCTGCCCTATTCTGGTTGTTGTTTAGGTGAACATTAAGGATTATATGGTACAATTCAAATAGAGTAAGGGATAGCTTTAATGTCCTGAGCAACATTCCCTCCCAATAAAGTAGTTTTTACAGCTGTTCATGACTGCACATGGAATGGTGCTACCATTATATAATGGCTGCCTGATTTGCATGCATTCAGTCACACGCTGCTAGTATATAACTCACTGGATTTAAACTGCTTTGAGATGCTATAGATGTATGGAAGGCATCATATCAATAGCAATGTCATTATATCCCATATTTGCAAAGTGCTGGTCTGTCAGATTAACTGAAAAAAGAACAGGCATAAAGGATGTGGGTGTGGGTGTTTTGTAGATTTTTATTTGGATTCCTGTAAAAAAAAGAACACAAAGCTGTGGGTGTACAGCACAGTACATCTAATTTTCATGCAATTAGTTTCAGATGTGTCACTTGCAACTCCAGATTTATTGTTCCTAGCTTCTGCAGTGATTCAGCAATGTAATGCACAGGTCATCTTCTAAACACTGTGTGTGCAGGCTCTACAAAACATGAAAAGCAATGAAGAAGACTGTCACTATCATGTCATGTGCAGTTTTGTACCATAACTACAACCCAGAGATTGTCTTTTGCCATTCGCAGACCACTATTGGTTTAGCAGTGTAGCTTTATGCTTCATGTGCAGAAACAGCTCAGATCTGGGTTATATAGTGGAACAAAACCTACAGCAGTATTTGTAGATATGCCTCTGCCTCCCCAAGGCTGAAACACCATTATCAGCTCTATGTGGACCTTAACTGGCCATCCCCCTCTTCCCTTCGGCTCCTTGCTCTTGGCTGCCTGATGGACTGTATCATTAGAACTGGCATCCCTGTCTCTCTAGCCTCCCTATTACTCCCTCAGCTGTCCTCCCACACCCTTCGGTCAGCTGATAGGTAGCTACTGCATTTTCCTAGGTGTAAAACTCTCAAGGGAAGTGCAGCTTTCTCCACTGCTGCACCAAATCTTTGGAACTCACTACGGCTGGAAGTCTGTCAGGCAACCAGCCATGCCCAGTTCAAAACCAATTGTCTCTCCTTCCTTATTAGTCATGCCACCTGCTCATGCTTTAACCCTCGATTGCTATAACCCTCACTTCACTCTCAACCCTTAAACTCCATTGTCTCCCCTACATAATTTCCCCTATAGTTACCTTATTTGCAATTTGTGTCTGCTGTTCCTTTATGGCACTTTATTTATTTCCAGTTTAGATGTTACTACCTGAATTGTATTGTTACTGCTTGAACTTTGCCCTAGTCTTGCCTGTATATGCACATAGTTGTTCTCATGATATTTACCCTGTACATATTGTAACCTTGTTTTCATTGTTTACTCTGATTCCCTATAATGTCCATGTATTTACTTGTAATCCTTGTAACCTCCTGGGTTGAGCCTAAAAATAGTAATTTTTTGGCTATGGCACCCACCTGGTTAATAAAAACTAAATAAATAAAATATATTCTGCCTCCATTCTAAGAAGTGTTTAAATAGAGTCTCAGTTGCTAGACAGCCTCTTCTAATTCCAACTCTTTCTGTAGAAAAGTTAGGCACTTGTACAGCTCCATGATCATCTGAATTGACATGTTGTTTGTAATTACTACCCTCACCCCTGGAGGCAGCGGTGCCTGCAGTTATGTTCAGAAGCAGTCTGGCCTGGTCCATACCACAATGGCTGGAATGCTAGACTGTGCTGTGGCCTTTGACTGCAGAACCTTCACAACCCAGCATTTCAGTGGCTCATTTGCTGGTGCTGTGTTAAATGCTTAAAGTTTAGGGGTCCCATACATAGTCACACTAACTGGTGGAGTGTGTTCGCTGTGACCACTTAGTACCAGTACAACTTTGTGATACACAGCAGAGGCTACAGCCCCTTCCTGCATAGTCACAAAACAGTTTGCCTCTGTGTGGGGGAAGAGATCGGAATAGATGTAGATGTTAGGGCTAGGACTGGCAAATGCAGGAAAGGACATTAAATATTTTGTTTTGAAATGTTTTCGTACATAGGGTTGCTGTACTACAAGAGGCACTACCATGTCACAGTTACATGCAGTTGCCACTCTTTTTGTCTGTACTCTCAGAGGTAGTCCATGGCAACACTAGCAGTATCTGCCTTGATACTGTGTATTACAGCTGATTCCTCTGGCTCCATTTTACCAGGGGTTAAGTTGTGCAGCAGCCCATAAGAACTCAGCTCTACCACTTTTTAAAAAATTGTTTGACAGTTCAACCCACCTTTGTCATCTTTCTCTATTGACTACTATAGGGGAGTTCACCCACCTAGAAAGGACTGTTCCACCACTTAGAAACTTAGATGTGACAGTTCCCCCCACCTAAAATTGTGTCCACTTTAACCACTGTATTTTACAAACAGTAATTTCATTCTTGAATTGCCATATGGCAGCAGCTTCACTTACTCTCTGCCTCTTGACTAAGCCTTATTTCTTTTTTTTTGAAATTCAACTTCTTTATTGAATTTTAGTAACAACAAAACATGATGTACAGACAGTAACACATACTGTAGCAAGACAAAAAAGAGGCATATACCCAGTGTGATAACAGGGAGCTAGATGGTGTGTATGCCCACCTTCCCCCCACCCACCCCTGGAGGGTGCCACCTCAAACCACGGGATAACAGAGATAGGATGGCAAGAGGTACTCCGGTACTAAAAAAACAATAAAAGGAGACAGAGTGTACTAAGGCTGTCAGAGGTAACTCTTGTATGGGATTTAGTGTAAATATAAGGTGTATAGCTTGCCCCACTTCTGGCTAAAGGAAGGCATACCATTCCGGGAGCTAGCTATTAACCTTTCAGTCTTGAAACAAAGAGAAATTTCACTTAGCCATTCGGTATATGAGATAACAATTTGATCCAGCCAGTGTTTGAGAACCAGCCTTTTAACTGCTATGGAAATTAAGGCCATATGGAACCAGCGTTCTTTAACTCTAATATCAGAATACAACCCTAGTATGCATATTTCAGCTGTAAATAACTCCTCTAATCCTAGGAGCGGATCCAGATTGGTTTGGATTGTATTCCATAGGGGGGCCACCTTGTCACAGTACCAAAATATATGTAATAAGTTCCCTTCGCCTGCTCCACATCTTGTACAAATAGTTGAAGTCAGCCAACCAAATTTGACCAGCTTAATTGGCGTATAATACAGATTGTTCAAAATGTAAAACTGGATTAACCTATTTCTATCTTGAGTAAGAAATCTATATGTGTCACTCCAGATCTGGTTCCAAGGTAGGGGGGAGTCAGGTAAGAGGGAGACCCAAACCTTGGAACCGGTTAAAGCGATGGGGTATTTAGTATCTAATAGATAAGAATAGTTTCTGGCAATTCCATGGGGTTTGCTTGCACGCTCTTGAATTTGATCTAAGAAAGGTTTGGTTTGGGAAGGTATCATTACAGTCCCAAACAGCTTCCCTAAAAGGTGTCTCAACTGGAAGACCTTAAATATATATTTCTGCGAGATTTTCAATTTAGTTAACAATCCAGTGGAGGAAAGAAGAGATTCCCTGAGAATAGAGAGCCTCCACTGGCCAGTCATGTATTTGTGGAAGCCAGTCTGAAGTTAGCAGGGAGCCACCGATTTTGATGTTGGGATTAAGGGTAAGAGGTTGCGCCACATCTTTTGTGAACGGGATATTAAAAAAGCTCCAGCATTGAGAGAGAATCTTAATGGAAAGCCCTATAACCGAATTTTGTATAACCTCTGGTAGTGTGGAATAGGTGTAATAGAAAATTAGGGGAGGGCAAAGATTGTATTTGTCCAGCAGGTTGAGTTCTAACATCAACCAAATAGGTTGATAGATATTTGATTGGGCGCTAAACCAACGTCTCCTATTTTGGCTAGATGGCTAGCCCAGTAGTAAACAAGAAGAAGGCTAAGACCTCCCCTGTCTTTAGGTAAATTGAGTTTTAGGAAAGCCCGTCTGGGGTGCTTACCCCGCCAAATGAAGTTGGATAAGGCAGTATGAATTTGTTGAAAAGAGGATCTGGGGAGCCAAATGTTAAGAAGATTTAGGGGGTAAAAAATACGGGATAATATGTTCATTTTAATGATACTGATGCAACCCCACAAGGACAGCGGAAGACTGTCCCATCTACAGAGATCTTTCTGGACTCTCACCAGCAGGTCATCTAGATTAAGCTTTTTAGTAATCTCCGGGTCACGAGCTAAATGTATGCCTAAATATTTGAGGAAGACCGGAGACCACCTCATGCCAAATTGAAAGAAATTAACTTGGGATATAAGGGAGTTAAGAAGGAAAATAACTGATTTGGTTAGGTTTAACCTGTAGTTGGATACATGCCCAAACTGATTAATAATTTGTAATGCCTGCGGTAAGGAGGATTCTGGGTTGGTGAGATGCAAGAGAATGTCATCTGCAAAGACTGATAGGGTCAAGACTTTCTGGGAGATAACACAACCTGTAATCTGGGGTGAGGCCTTAATACTGAGTATCAGGGGTTCTAAGTACAAGTTAAATAAGTAAGGGGACAGAGGACAACCCTGTGGGGTACCAGAGTACAGGGGGAAACGAGATGAGAAGACGTCATTACAATAAATTCTGGCAGAGGGTGAGTTGTACACTGCTCTAACCCACTGGATAAAGATATTTGGGAAGCCCATTCTCCCAAGTATGGACCACAAAAAGTCCCAGTTAACCCGATCAAAGGCTTTTTCAGCATCTAAGGCAATCAGTGCCATGGGATTCTGGGAATCTTGTGCAACCTGAAAGATATGGGAGAGGGTACGCAGGTGGTCTGCCGCAGATCTACCTTGGACAAACCCCACTTGTTCGGGACTCAGCAAATGTTGCCAGACCTGTTTAATTAAGCCTTATTTCTTAAAAGTCTGCAGTTCTCTTTTAACAATAGAGAAATTATCTTTTTAAGATGGATTGGCTGTACATACAGTACATAGAGAAGGGGCAAATTTGTCTGATGAAAGCATAAAATAAAATAAGTACTGTAAGCCAAAAAACGGAGGCAGAGTGGGAAGTTGGAAGGGGTCAGCGTAGCCAGGAAAACCTATAGTACATGTGGATAACTGAGGTGTTATGTTGCACACAGAAAAGTGTATTTATCTGGTAGTATCAGTTGCAGCACACAGTCAAGACAGCAGCAAAAAATAGTGCAAATGCATTTGTCCACAAATACCCATAGTGTGAGAAATAAAATGGAGGAGCTAGAACTACTGATTATATTGCAGTAATCAGACATTTGAATATCTGAAAACTAGTAGAATCTGAAAGACATGTGGGAAATAGCTGCATGAATGCAAATTATACAGCATGGATAGAATAGGACTAATAAGGGGGAGTGGTATATTGGGATATTCAATAAAATACTACCAGCAGCTTAATCTGGCTCAAAGTTAGTTGGCATTCATCTGTATTCCCCTTCCCAGGGTCGTGCCCGAAAATAGGCAGAATTTGTCTAGTGCACTTACCCGGTCAACAAAAAACAAACAAATAAACATTGCGAAACATTTTCAAGAAGTTGAACCGCAGGATCTGCACATGAGTGCACACAGAAACATAGAAACATGGGGGGTTTCCAAAGCCAGAGGACTGATGCACGGTGGTGGCGTCAAACAGGGGAGATGCAGTTTGCACCTTGCACCATACTTTGTGGCATTTCTGATTCAGAAACGCAGTCTGTGTCTGAATTGGGACCCACTGTGGCCAGCTGGCAGTGCACCCCCCTTGCGTCTATAAGTGGGGTGCACCATGCTGCAAGTAAGGATTAAGCCACGAGAAAGCATGGGTCTACTGTGGTATTAATCCATGGTTGAGGGGGTTGGACTACGAGGCTGAAGGCCGAGTGGGTCCAACCAACCAACCAACCATGAATTAATTCCACTGTACACCCATCCTTTCGAGTGGCTTAATCCACTTGTAACATGGCAATGAGTGTATGACTAATAATCTTTGAATAAATGAGTACAATCACACTGATTTACTTTCCGAATACTATAAATTGTGCTATTAAACACGATGTACATATACTTGAAAACAATTGGAACACACCTATTGTAAATATTGTGGCTACTATTTCACTTTTGTTAAAATAACTTTCATTACAAGCTTTAAGCTTTCTAACATCAAAACATATTTTACAACTTTTCAAAAACTTGCAATTCACTTTCTATTCTAGGTGCTTTGATTTTCCTCTCTATGTATTAGAAGATATGGGCTGCACTGCATGATGGGAGTGTGCTATGGTACATTTTAGTTTTCTTTCTCCAGTTCTTTTGCAGACCAATAGGTGGCTGTCACACAATCCTAGTAGCACAAGCACCTTTTCTCCAAATGTACTGAACTAAGCCAATCTGAAAAACACTTTATTGAACAACTACTATTTTGCGGAATATTATTTTCACTTTTTTTCCCCTCTAAACTACCTAACTCAGCAGGACATAGAACAACATAACGTTAACTGCTTTCATCTTTCAAATACTTGTTTTGACTACTATTGTTAGTCTGTTTCTTTGATTTCTTTTTGTTTCTCTCAATTTATTTTTCTTTTCACCCACAGAAGTATCCTCTCTCTTTAATTTTGCTTTGTTTATCTCAGTGTCTGTTATTTTTGCTTTCGGTTATAGAAGCTGCATGCTTATCTTTACCACTGTGTATTCACCAAGAAAAGGCCAAGCCAGATAATGTTATTCAGTCATCCACAATACATTGCACCCACAGTTGCTTAGAAAGCAGTAGATCAGAAGGGATGGTAACAGTATGTAACTGTTCACTTCTACAGAAATATTGCTACAGCATAATTAACAGTACATGTGGAGTTTAAATGTACAATCTTTAGTAACTCATGAACTTCTGTTGTAGTTACAATATAGAACAGTCTTGAAAAAGTCAAAAATCCTGTTCCAGGAAAATTCTTAGTAAATACAACTTGGGACAACTACACATTGCAAGCTATTTGCATATTTCTTTCACTTGTATACTGTTTCTTACCTGTAGTGGATTGCCACGGTATTACAATACAAACCATGATCTACTATGGTATTAGACCATGGTTTCTACTGTACCACATGGTGTGTTTGCACCTATCTGAGTGCTTCATTTCATTTTTCTTTTTTATGCCATGTTACAAAGGGGCTTACACCACGTCGGGGCTGCAACATCCCCTTTTCTGGGATGCCAGAAGTCCCGCCATGGCCGCAGCAAGGGGCCGGAGTTAGACCACTGAAAAGGTGATCTAAGATACATGTACCACTGTGGCCACCATGAAGACGTGTCTGTTGGGGGCCCTGATGGGCATGTAGGGGGCTGGCATGAGCAGGAGGTGGCATGGATGCCTTTGGGGAAGGGATAGGTGAACATCCAATGGCAGTAGCACCCTTTGGGGTGCCAGTTTCTGCACATGACTGTGACAAACAGGGAATGGCATTTGGGGGGTATGGAGACTCAGAGTGCCATGGCCCCAAGTGGGCTCAGCCCTAGAGGCTGCTGTCTGGGCTGTGTCCATGTGGGGCTATGGCACTGTCTATTTCTGTACCCCCAAATGCCATTCCATGTCCATCACAGTTCTGTGCACAAACTGGCAGTCCTGCTGGGTGCTACTGCCATCAGATTCTCACCCACCCATTCCCCAAAGACATCCATGCCACCCCCAGCCAGTGCTGACCCTGGACTTCACCTGCCTGCCCTGTGCGTATGGCCCCCACCTCCAACCATCCCAACACCTCCGTAGTTGTGGCAAGGGGGGGCCCAGAACCCTGTGGCATTACCCACAGGTGCATCACTGTCTTTGTCGTCCACCCGCAGATGCAGTACATCTCGTAGTTCTGGAGCAGGGACCCTGTTCTACCTGAATACAGCACAGGGTCCCTGACACAGCCGGGATGTGGCAAAGCTCCTAGATTGCTGCAACTTGTGGCGATCTAGTGGATCTTTGAAAATCCAGCCCATAGAATTTGACAGCAGATAAAGACTGCTTGGCCCATCCAGTCTACCCATTTCTCCCTTCCTACACTATTACCACAGACTGTGTTCAATTGACAGCTCCTTCTCCCTCCCTACTTCCTTTCCACTATGATTCCCTTGTACTTATCCCATGCATTCTTGAACCCCATCACTGTTTTAGCTCCCTTCAACTCCACTGGAAGGTTGTTTCAGATATCTAGCTCTCTTTCTGTGAAGAATACTTCCTCACATCTCTCTTGAATCTACCCACTCCAGCTTCATTCCATTCCCGTTTGTTCTTGAGCACTTTTTGTTCTGAAAAATACTCCCCTTCTGTACCTTATTTACCCTGTGAGGTATTTAAAGGTCTCTATCATATCCCCCCTCTCCCTCCTCTGTTCCAGGTTGTACATATCAAGGTCCTTTAATCTCTCCTCATAGGGCTTCTGATGCAGACCTTGCACCATTGTAATTGCCCTCCTCTGGACCAGCTTTACTCTGTGTGCTTCCAGAGATATGGTCTCTAGAGCTGAACACAGTATTCTAGATGGGTTCTTACCAGCAATCTACACAGATGCAACACCACCTCCCTCTTTCTGCTGGTGATTTCCCTCCGTATACACCCCAGAATCTTACTAGCCCTTCCTACTGTCTTATCACACTGCTTTGCTATCTTTAGGTCATCCAATATAATTGCCCCCAGGTCTGTCTCCTGCTTGTTGTTCATCAGTATTACTCCACCCATTTGTACTCTGCCCTTGGTTTTCTGTGCCCTAAGTGCATTATTTTGCACTTTACTACACTGAAACCAAATTGCCATACCCTTGAACACTCCTCTAGTTTTCTCAGGTCGCTGCTCATCCTTTACACACACGCACACACACCTGGGATGTCTACCCTATTGCAGATTTTGGCGTCATCCACAAAGATGCAGACCTTCCCTCCCAGCTCCTCTGCATTGTCACTTGTAAAGACAGTAATGAGGACTGGTCCCAGCACAGATCCCTGAACACCCTGCTGGTCACCCTTCCTTCCTCAGAGTGAACTCCATTTACCACCACCCTCTGTCATCAATCCCCTTACCAATTTCTTATCCAGTTTACCACCTTTGGACACACACTCCTAAATTACCAAGCTTGCTTGCTAGTCTGCTATGTGGAATGGTGTTTAAAGCCTCCAGGTTGGCCATGTCCACTTGTCCACCCTGATCTAAACCTTTTGTCACCCAGTCAAAGAAATTGATCCAATTAATTTGACATGACCTCCCCCTTGTGAAACTATGCTGCCTCAGGTCTTGTATCTCATTGGATTTAAGACATTCCACACTCCTTTCCTTTAGCAGTGATTCCATTAACTTTTCCACTACCAATGCCAGGCTGACTGGTTTATAATTTTCAGCCTCCTCACTGCTACCTCTTTTGTGAAGTGGGACTACATCTGTCCTCCTCCAGACCTCTGGAACCACTCCTGTTTCCAGTGAGCCATTACATAGAACTGTCAGAGGTGCAGCCAGTATTCCCCTGAGCTCCTTCAGTACCCTTGGATGTACCCCATCTGGCCCCATTGCTTTGTCCACCTTCAGATTAGCAAGTCCGTTCAGGACTCTTGCCTCCAAAACAGGACTAGTAACCACTTCCCTCACTCCAAAACTTCTGTTACTTTTTTGTCATCCATCCACTTCTACTTCCTCTGTGAACACTAAACAAAAGTATTTTTTCAGGATGGCTGCCTTTTCCTGGTCCCCCTCTGCATAGCCCTTCCCTTTTTAACCTTACAGTCCCACCCCTGGTCTTCCTCTTTTCTCCTATGTACCTAAAAAATAGCTTGTCACCTTTTATTGCCTATGGGGCTATTCTCTATTCAGTTTGCACTTTTGCACTCCTTACTAGGTTTCCTGTTTCCCTCTGTTTCCCCTGATACACTTCCCTATCCTATCCCTCTGCACCCCTTATAACCTTCTGAATGCCAGTAGCACTCAGCACAATTTAAGGATTCTATATGCTAATAATATTATCATTTATCCAAACCCAACATGTCCACTAAACTAAATCAGTCATTGCAAAGCCTTTAACAAAATGTAGACCTGAATGAGTATAAGTGGTTTCCTGCTATAAAGTACCAAAACAAATGTTATGCTTTTAGTCAAAATGCACCCTCATCTCTACAAATATTGTACTATCACCTCCTTCAGATCCCCTACTGGGTAACATACATTATTTTAAATACTTTAAGAGATGGTTGGACCCAAAGCGGACCACTACAGAGCTCATGTCAGGGGCAGTCAGAGGTGTGCACCAAACACTTGGTTTACCATACCACAGCCAGAGCTTTCTAAACCTAAGTACCAGAATGCTTTCTTTGCAAAACTCTGCTTTCCCCGGTTTGTGGCAGCGAAGTCTATAGACTGTCATTTTCCATATTGCTGTACAAGGTCACAGGAGTGCTCACTAACATTTGTAGGTTTGCTCTGAGTTACAGTGGGGTTACTCGCCATTGCCTTTTATACTGCAGCCAAGATCTGCTCTCCTCAGACAAAAGGCATAAGCTCCATTTGACCTTCTTAATACACAAATGTATATATGGGTTTTACTCTGCCTACCATGGCAATTTCTTGTCAAAACCTGTCCAGATCTACCATCTAAGAACACATTCTAGAAACCCTCTCCATGTACCTAAAGCAGGCAAAACATTCAGCAAGTAGGTCTTCACTACTGCTGTCCTGGCTACTTGGAATTATCATCTCTATTGTATCAAAAAGACTGACTGCATCCTATCCTTCAAATAAATCATGTTCATCCACCTTCTCAGCCTCCACAAGCATCAGGCGTCTTAAACAAGGGCTGCTAAGCAACATTAGCTGACTTTATAGCTTTCAAGCTTTGTCTAGAATTCTCTGTCACTCTATCCCTCTAAACCCCATTTAATTACTGTAATATCTTACCTGGCTCATAAAATGGTTCTGAAAAATTGTACTTATGTATTTAATAAGGTAATTGTATTGTTTATGTAGTAGTTCTGTAATTGACTATCTTGTAACTACTTTGGTTTTCTAACAGTCCCCCAGGACCCTCTTGAAAAGTAGGCATTTTATTTTATTTATTTATTTATTTTTGTTCCTCCAGGACCCCTGCAGCCACATTCATTGGGGCCCTCACATGCTTGCTGTTCCTCTGCCCATTGGATCTAACCCCCACTGCCACATTTGTCTCGACTTCCCCCAAAGCTCTACCAACATTCCCCATTGGTGGTCTAGCTTATTCCTGCTGAGGGATCCTGGTGGGGGGGTGGTGGTAAGGGGAGGAAATGCTTGTTACACCAGGGAAGTTGGTCAGGGGGCAAGGCACAGTGCACTGGGCCATCAGCAGCATGAGGAAGGCCTACTGAAGGCCATCATCTGGCACTGCAGGGCAGCTATTTTCCACATTTCTGGGGTACCCACCAACCTCCTGCAATGTGTGCAGCCATGGTGGCATCCTGGGGGTGGGGGCATTTGGCAGCATGTGGTCACCCATGCCACCTGGAAAACATCCATGAACCACCACCTAGCGCCACTACAAGAGCGGCATACTACAACCCTCCCCCCAGGAAGGGAAGCATCCAAAGGATGCTTGCAACTCCTTCCCTGCTGGCCTTTGCTCATGGTATCTGAGCTAGGGGTGTGAACCCAGATCACCACTGTGCCACAGCAATGCCCCATTGCTTGGTGCCACGGAGCTGGCAGAAGTAAGCACTTTAGCTGAATGTGTCTATCCTGGTGTTCAAAATTTTCAATAAATAAATACATTCTTTCAGGACAAATGGGGCACAGATGTTTAGAGAGGGCAAAGTGACCCAGTTCATTTAAGATATTGTATGTTGAAAGAATACTGCCAGCCCTTTTTGCATCATATTATTTCTAGATGAAACCACACATTTTATGAAACCTTACCTTGTCTAAAATGTATTTATGTTGCTACTTGTTTTATGTGCTTCCTTTCTTAGTGTAACAGAAATGCATGTTGATGATGTAATTATACCCAACCTTATTTTGCTCTAAATCCTTGATCTACTTTTATTGCATACGTCCTGAACATTAGGACCCCCCCAACAATGCAACCACTCAAGATGTAACTGTCTCCTCTCCTTCCACTGCATCAAAAGTGGCTAGACTTTGTGTACTGTGTTGGGGTGTTCCCAAATCCAGGAAAGATGCAGTGGAGTTGATCAAGGGCTGTAAGCAAAAATGTTTTTGTGTGGTAACACCAGTATGGTGAGCAGTCTGTTTTTCCCTTTTATAAAGAAAAAGGGTCTCAGACTACCAGCTACATCATCAGTCTCTACAGAATGTGACCAATCATAATATGGCTTTAGACTACACGCACTTTGAGGCCTAAAGGGATTGACAGTGTCCCTTTAATGGCGGTACCTTAAAAGTTGATTCACCACCATGTAGGCAACCAGTGCAGTTCACAGACCACTGATGTGATAAGGTCTGATATGCTAGAGGATGTCGCAAGTCTAGCTGTCACATCATTCTGCCCCAGCTACAGGTGATGGTCCTGACTTACTGGTAAGCCCACATATAGCATACTAAATAATTAAGGGACGGTGTGATTAGCATTTTGACTAGAGTGGTGAGATCATCGTTTGTCAAGATGTGTTTTACCTTTGCCATGTTTCTAGATACTGTTTTCACAGAGCATGGCAAAGTGGAACAATACCACATGCCAGGCTCCTTCTACACCTCTTGCAAGGGTTTATTACCACTGCCAGGATCCTCTACTACACAGATGAACTACATGGACAGTTCCCTGTTTTATTACCTCTGTAAACCTTGAAAACTAGGATATGATGTCTGAAAGCAAAGAGCACAGGACACAGTGTTGTCCAAGTTATTTGTTTATGTTTGGTAACAAAGGGGCATTGAAACATAAAAACATGTACCTTAAAAGATTGATGAACAAGGGTGTAACTGAAGGGAAAAATGGAAATTGTGATAAAGCTGAAGTAAAAATAGTTTTTTGAGTATCAGACTATGCTAATACTTGTCTATATTCGGGTTCACTGTTTAGCACATAAATTATGTGCCAGATCAGTTACTGGTGATACTTCTGATGTGTGCACAATTCTCTCTTCATTTTTCATGTTTTTATCCTGTTACTCAAAACAAAACAAAATCTTTGAAATCCATTACCTGATGTATATAGCTCAGTGCCAAATCTCTTAGTGTAGTCGTACACAAATGCCCTCAGAGATTCCTGCTGCTGCAGTGTCGCCTGTAGTGAAGGCCCATCAATGCATGTTCCTGGTTCAAGAAGCAGTGCAGAGCTTAAACAATCTGAACTTGGATGACTCCATTTTTCACAAGAAAGACTCCCTGCTGCTGCTATGTTTCTAGGTGCTGTCAAGGTCTAGAAAATTGCTACATCTGCCTTTTTCAGATTGCACATGGGAGCCGACACAGTCTGTATTGATCGTTAGCAGACTTATTTCATATAAAAGCTTAACTACCCAGTAGACTTGCAGCAGCTCAATGTACAGATCCACAAAATACTTCATTAACTTCTTTTTTCAATAGCAATAAGCTAAGCATTTCACTCAAAAATGATATTGGCATTCCAGTTCTGTAGAGAATTGTGCTGGCTCATATGCTGATCTTTCCAAAAGCAAATAGCAGTGTAATCCCAAATATGAAGGCCACCCAGCATTTTGATGTAGTATCACTTAAAGTCATCGTTCATATCTTTAAAGAGGTGATTCTGCATTTTAGGAGCAGAAGTAATTTCTTTAGTTATTTCATAATAATATCAATTTCATGATATAGTACCTTTTTCATTTTATGGCTTTATATTCATGATGTGAACTGACTGCATTTCCATTTTGTAAGGTATCTGTAGGAAGCTGGAACAGGCTAAGCCTAATGCATTTGCCTGTCACCTCTTTGAGTCTTGGGCTCAAATTTTGGTTCAGGTCATAGGAGAAATGAATTTAAGCATTACTCCAGTTTCTAGTGAATTATAATTTATATTAGAACACCATCAAACACAACTGGCTTTCAGACAGAACTAGGATTAATTTAAAATTGTCTCTTCAGTTCTGGGTCTAAAGAACCTTAAGACATTACTTTACTATAAAAAAAAATCTGCCACTGTGCCTATGTGTGCTATACACAGCTAGCAGGAAAATTATGAACATCATTGTGCAGTACTTTCGATTCTTAACCATGGTGACGTTCCATGAAGAAAATAAAATTGCACAGCACATAAAGCACTGATAGACCATTAACTCCACTGACTCCTCTACATGTCCAGGTTCTGTACTTTTTCATCAGGGGGCCCCTGCTAGAAACTTACAAAAGCCGTGTTTGCATGGCCGCAGTGCTAACTATTTTCTGCCTCTCCTTTTGCACTGCACAGATGCTCCAGGGCTAGGGTTTACACTACCAGGCTCTTGTTGCACTGCCGATCATGCCATGGAGGAGGCTGGACATTCAGGAAGCCAGAATTCATCTTCAGGGAGATGGGCTTCACAGGGGATCAAGTGCATTAGAGAGTTTACAAAGCAGCTTAATGCACTTGATACGATTGAGGTACCCACACACCTGCATTGGATCAAAAAATGGATTGGAGCACTCTTAACATGATCCGGTAAGTGTTTACACTGCAATCTTTGCAGTGCATCAACTGGTGCGCTTGAGTTGATGCGCTGCAAAGACGGCAGTGTAAACAGGGCTTAAGTGCCTTCTAAAATTGCTTATAGATCAAGAATGATTGGTACCTGGAATAAGCATCTGAATTATTCTAGTTCACACAGGAGTGTTGCTCAAAAGAAAAGAAACCTGTGTTTACCAATATATGTTTTTTTTTTATTTTAATACAACATTTACCAGAAATAATCACCTGAATATATAAGCCTCTATTATAAGAGTGCCTTGGCATTATGTAGCCAACAGTATTTGGACTTTACCAACTAATATATAACAAGTACATTACAGAGGTAATTAACTGTTACATTCCTAAGCAAAACAGGATTTACTATTTCCTTTTAGCTACTGAAATTAAATTTGCCAGCTGTTGAATATCTGAGCTACAGGAGTTGCTGCTTGTTAGACACATCAACAAACTCATTACAGCTCAAATAGTTGATGCAATTCTTTAACCATATAATTAAATGTTTAGGCTTGTGGTAGTTAAAAAAAACTGTCATTCACAATTAAGTTTTCCTCATTAAGCAAAAAAGTGTCTGTCCGGTCTGTTTTTAATTTTCCAAGAGCATGTACCTTAATTAAACATGCCTGGGTAACCAGGAGGCGCTGTAGCAGAAAGGTAACAAGCACAATGCTTTCCTCACTAGTCTGCAGGATTTATATTGCTCATTTGCACGTCTTTACTTTATTTGGAGTCCTGCTCTCATTTCATTTTTTGAAATTTAAGTTTATTGAATTTTCGAATCAAAAGGAAAAAACAACCACTATACATTAAGGAATACACCTTAGGATTGTCACGGAAAAGAAAGAGGATACATACAACCAGGTTAACAAAACACCATAAATAAATATAGACAATCTTCGTAATCTAAGCCAAGACAGTACCAGAACAGAGAAGGAAAAAAAAAAAATACCCCAAACCCCCATCCCCCCACCTTCCCACCTCCCCCTAATCCCCCACCCCTTAGCCCCGGAAAGTTACCCTAACGGAAGAGAGGCCAGATCTAGAAAAAAAGGGGGACTATCTGCAAACTGGAAACTAAACACACTGGATGGTTTAAGATGGCATAAAAGACTAAGGATGAGGCCAACCGGGAACATGCCTATTCTAAATAGAGTGCACTCAACTTGCCCCATTTCCGGTTGAAAGACGCTGGGCTATGCCTATAACTAGCAATAAATTTCTCGGTATTGAGACTAAGAGACATCTCCCTAAGCCAGTCTTGATAAGTAATAATAACCTGGTCTAACCAATGCCTGAGAACCAGTTTCTTAACTGCCATTGAGATAAGTGCCATGTGGTATCTCGCTCCTTCACCGAGATGCCAGAATAGTCACCCAAAATACATACACCAGAGTGAATAGCTCTTTCAGACCTAGAGCGGATCAAGACTATCTCTGAGAGCATCCCATAAGGGGCCACCTTGGCACATACCCAAAAAATATGCAACAAGTTCCCTTCGGCATCACCACATCTCGAGCAGAGACTAGACTCCTGCTTACCAAACCTGGCCAACTTGACTGGGGTATAATAGAGATTATTTAAAATATAATACTGGGTCAGTCTGTGGTTATCTTGGGATAAGTAATGATACACATCCCTCCAAATTGAACCCCAAACTAGGATAGAGCACGAACCAGAAAGAGACCAGATTTTGGAACCCTCTAAGGGAGCGGGGAAAAGGTCAGCCAGCAATTTATTGTAAATAATAGAGATGATTCTACGCGAGCCGGCCACCTCCTGAATCTTAACAAGAAAAGGCCTTATTTTGGATGGGGAGCTGGTGGGCCCCAAGGTTTGGAGGATCAGGTGTCTCAGTTGAAAAACTTTAAAAATAAATCTTTGAGGAATGTGAAGGGACTTTAAGATACCTTCCAAATTGAGGAGATTACCTGCTCGTACAGAGACTCCACAGACAGATTTTGTAGTTATGGAGCCAGTCCTCAACTACGCATCTACCCCAATTTTGAGGTTAGGATTTGAAACCAAAGGTTGGGCTAAGTCTTTGGACGGGAGGAAATTAAAGAAATTCCAGCATTGAGAAATGACTCTAATGGACAGGCCAATGGGAGTCACGAATGGCGGGAAGCTTGGAGAACGTAAGCTGCAGAAATACGTAGAAGGGCTCAGACCTGCTAGAACTAATAAATTAACTTCAAGCTGTTGCCATATAGGTAGAAAAGTGGAAGGTTGGGTGTTGGACAACTTCCCTAACCTAGCCAGATGACTAGCCCAATAATACAGCAAGAGATTGGGTAGACGGAGGCCCCCCTTGTCTCTAGGTGCTGTAAGCTTGAGGAAGGCTCTTCGAGGTTGTTTCCCCTTCCAAACAAAGTTAGATAGTGCCGTGTTAACCTGAGCAAAGAACTGCCTGGGTAGCCAAATATTAAGATGAGTCAGGGGGTATAATAGCAGGGGCAGAATATTCATTTTGATAATATTAATACTCCCCCAAGTGGAGATAGGCAACTGTTGCCAACAATCGAGGTCACACCTAATTCTCATGACCGCATTATCTAAATTGAGTTCCTTAGCCAAACCCTCTCCCCTGGTTACATGCACACCTAGGTATTTAAAGGAAACCGGAGCCCACTTCATACCAAACTGCTCAAAATCGAATTTAAAGGTGAGAGAGTTTACCGGGAATATGACCGATTTGGAGACATTCAACCTATAGTTAGATACCTGAAAAAGCGGTCAAAGAATTGAAGAACATGTGTTAAAGATTATGCAGGATTGGTAAGGTTTAACAGTAATAATGAAAGTGCAAAGAACCCCGACATGTTAGGGAGTTATGCAAGGTTACAGCCCCTGATTTGCGATGAGCCTTAATACTCACAAGCAACGGTTCCAAGTACAGGTTGAATAGTAGGGGACAGTGGGCAATTCTGCGGGTGCCAGCATAGGGGAAAACTGAAGAAAATACCTTGTGCTACAATAAACTTTAGCGAGGGGATTTGTAAATAGCCATAATCATTTGAATAAAGGGTCAGGAAGCCCATTCTCTTCAGAGTAGCCCATAGAAAGTCCCAGTTCACTCGATTGAAGGCTTTTTCTGCGTCGAGAGTGACAAGGACCATAGGATCTGGCAAGGTACGGGATACCTGAAGGACATGGGCAAGAGTTCTCAGATGATCGGCAGATGATCACCCCTGAATGAAGCCCACCTGCTCTGGGCTCAGCAAAAGCTGCCAGACCATTTTGATTCTGGACGATAAAATTTTGGAAAGGATTTTAATATCATAATTGAGGAGCGAAATTGGACGATAACTGGCAGGGTCCGTTAGGGGCTTGTCAGGTTTAGGAATTAGAATAATTATTGCTTCTAAGAGAGAGGGGTCAGTCACTACCGCAGAAAACAAGTATTCGTAAAGCTTAAGCAACCGAGGGGATAGATCTTTGCAGAACACCTTGTAGAAGGTGGAGGGGTAGCCGTCCGGGCCAGGGGCCTTTCCTAAAGGCAGGTCTTTGATTGCCTCTTCTACCTCGCCCAGTGTGATAGAAGCAGAAAGCAATTCGCGATGATGAGGCAGAAGGGATGGGAGCTTAATATTGTCCAAGAACCACTCCACCGGCTGAACCTGCGACGCTGTGGAACTGATACTGTAAATGTCTTTAAAAAAGGCTTCAAAGATATGGGCAATCTCCCTAGGTAACGACTTAGAGGTGCCGTTCTGAGCTATAAGTGCCGGAATTAGACGGGAGCTCTCTATTTCTTTCAGCCTCATAGCTAACATCCGGCCCGACTTCTCCCCCTGGTCGATATACCTAATCCTGGACTTAAAAAGAGCATATTCCACTTTATCGCGGGTTAAGTCATTGTATTCATTCCTGAGTTTGATGAGAGCCGACAAGTTAGCTGGGGAATTGAAGGACAGAAGTTGATCCTCGGCTAGACAGCGACCTGATTTTAGACTCCCTAACCCTTTTCCTAGTAGCCGCGATCTTGATAAGCCCCCCTGTAAGGAAGCATTTAAAGGAGCACCACAATACATCCGAACGATGTACGGATCCTTGATTCAGGTCGAAATACATAAGGATCAAATCCCTGATTTGGGAGACAAGGTGTTCCTCCTTCAGAATTTGTGTATTAAGTTTCCACAACGTGTCTCGTTGACCCTGGATACCCGGGGAAATCTTGATCCAAACCAGGGAGTGATCTGAGATAACTATCGGCTCGATACCTACTAGAGAAATGCAACTCATTAGTGAGGAACTGACAAGGATGAAATCAATTCTCGACCACGTTTGGTGGACCTGGGAATAGAAGGAATAAAGCCGATTGTCGGGATTAAGAAGACGCCAGGGGGTCACAGAGACCCAACAGGCTAATAAAGTCAGAAAGGGCAAGTTGAGCAGGGGACGCTGGTCTAATTGGTCTATAAGTTTTGTCGAATTCGTTGGATGGAGCTACATTCCAGTCACCCCCTAAGATAAAAAGGGAAGGTAGGTATCTGCTCAGGATGTCTGCCAGGGACATAAGGAAGGACGGGACGCCACCCACCGGAGCGTATATCGCCCCTAACACCATACTACTATTGTCTAACTGACCCTTGACCAAAACATATCTGCCCTCCCGATCAGTAACACACACCTCAGCAACAAATCTGACATAGTGCTTAATCAGGATTGCCACCCCTCTACTAGCTTGCGAGCCTGAGGCAGTAAAAACCTGAGAAAATCCCAGCCCTACGCAGATGCTTGTCCTCAGAGGCGACCAGGTGTGTTTCCTGTATAAAAACAATATCTACGTTAAGTAGGGAGCAATTCAGAAAAAAACTGGCGTCTCTTGAGAGGGTCATTGATGCCTCTAATATTCCAGCTGGCAATTTTAACAAAGCTCATTGCCATGATAGCTTACCTAGTAGAAGGCCAGGCACCAGGGCATCACCAGCATTACAGATAATAACCGTGAAAATACCACAAGAATGGCCCAACCATAACAATACACCCCACGAATGATAAAACTCTCCGAGGCCCCCCCCCCATAACCATTGGAAAGACAATCCCCAAATATAACATTGTCAACAACACACATAAATGAATCAGAACCCAGGGGTCCCCTATGCCAGGGAAACAAAACCCAGGATACACTGAACTGGAAAAAGTAGCCAAACCCCCCCCACCCCAATTGAAAAACCCAACAGCAACTCAACAATACCCCCAGAACTATATACAATCCGTCCCCTCTGTAACAGATATGCCAGTACACCACAGTTAAATGGCCATTGAAGGGAACGGTTCCCAGGGCTGACAGACCAACGGCTCCCTGCAAAAAAACCCTGACTAATGACCCCGCTAAGAAATAGCAACATGGAACAAAATACTAAAGCGAAGCCGGGTACCGCCGCCCCAAAATCGGTTGTGGGACTGCATCTCAACGCTCACCCACCCCACCGCCCCCCCCAGCCAGAAACAAAACAGAGAAAAAAGGAAGGGGTAGAAAAACACCAACCCCGACATACTGAAACCCCAACCCCCCAAAACGAGGCTGGGAAAAGCCAAAGTACACAGCCACCGAACATCCATCAAAGCCAAAATGACTTGGTAGCGAAAGGCAATACTCACCCCAAGGAGAGGACAAACCGGCCTACACTTGTCCCAAGACTCCAAAACAGGTGGAGCAAAACGGGAGCAAGTAAATCACTGGGGAGCTTGGGCTCTAAATCGACCAGGCAGCCACCGCAGAACCCGGATAAGAGGAGGGGGAGGGAAGAGCAGGTAGGACCCATCCGGTGCAACAGTAAAACTGGCCGAGTAGCACAGCAATCGAAGCCGAGGTTCCCACCCCCCTCCCTTGCACACCCAGGTGGAGGCCCCATCACCCGAAGGCCCATGCCTCCATCCCAACCCGAAGCCGCCCCGACCCAGACGAAAGGCCGACACCCCCAAGAGAAGCCAGAAGCGGACCCATCAACACTACAAAGCAAGGCCAAACAGCCCAGGTAGGCACAGAAAAATCTTAACACTAAAGTTCAGCATAAACAGTCAGCCTGATTTAAAGAGGTCAGGCATCCTCCTGAGTAAGTTCACTTTTGGCTTGCTCTGGATACTCAAAGGTGGCCCAGGCACTGTCGAGGTAAACTTGAAGCCTTGCCGGATAGTTCATACGGAATTTGTGGCCAGCAGCAATCAACTTGGAGACCAGCGGGTGATACTCTCTTCTCCTCAATCTAGTTTCAAAAGGTAGATCCTGGGTTATTCTCAGCGTACGATTCTCCCACAAAACTGCCTGCAGGCTCTTCACTTTCAATAGGATGTGCTGCCTTTCCAGGTAACTAAGCATCTTAATTAAAATGGGTCTAGGCGAAGAACCAGGTGGAGGCTTAGGCTTAAGAGATCTATGGGCACGCTCAATGTGGTAGGAGGAGTAAATGGGAGAAGGGCTCACAATCTTAGTAAGCAGTTTTTGCGCGAAAGACAGGATGTCAGGACCCTCTTCTCCCTCCGGTAACCCCAACACCAATATGTTGTTCCTCCTGCTACGACCTTCGAGATCCTCCGTTTTCAACTTCAACTTTGCTACTTGTTGTTTGAGAGTGATTAAATCGGGATCACATTTGGTCTTCCAGGCCTCCAAAGAGCTGATCCGAGCCTCCGAATCACCCACCCGAATCGTAAGGGAGGCAAGGTCCCCACGCATCGATTTGAGCTCTTCGAGATTTCCTGCAGAGTTTCACGGAAGGGATCAGTTCCTGCAGAAACCGGTCTTTGGTGGCCGGGCGGATGAGACACCTGAGAGCGGTTGCGCTTGACCCGGATTGGTTCTCGATTTTTAGCCGCTTTCTGGGGTATTGGTGGCGTATGCTTAGCCCCAGTGCTTTCATCTCGGCCTCCATCGTACTTTAGCACCTTAGTGAAAAACTTGCTGAAATAGTAACCAAAGCATAAAATAAAGTGACGGTGATCTGTGAGGGGTTAGAGTATTAGGTAACTCGCCTGAAGTAGTTAGCCGAAAGCGTTAAATAACAGGATTCTCTGGCTGAGAGGGGAGAGCCAAGGAACTAAGCAGCCATTAAGAGCTCCGCCCCACGTGACTCTTGAGCTCTCATTTCATGAAAAAGGATCTGCTGAATGTCCATCGATCTTTGTCTGGAATGGAATAAGAAACAGGCCATTTTAATCACTACCTTCAAATAGCACATTCAGTGTGGTAAGTAAAACCTAATTGTGAAAGATGTCCTGCATGCTGTTAAAAGTAACATTTTCCATTGTGCTTTGGGTGTTTGAAATGAGTGCTGGTACTCTTGTCTTCAACCACCAAAGCAGAATACCTGTCTTATTCTTCTGTGAGGAAATCTGTTATGAATGCTCAAATTAAGTTTCAATATTGTTGGCCCCTTTTCTAAAACAGTCATCTGCATGCACAACTCTGGAATTGTGTGCACTCCTGTATGCACAGGACATTCTTGATCTTTTCAAAAGATATGGGTCTTTGCTGTAGAAACATAGAAACATAGAATTTGATGGCAGATAAGGACCACTTTCATTTTCATTTTCATTTAATTTATTTTTTGGTAACCGGGTAAAGGTATTGGACCAAAGGTCCCTTTTCAGATCTGACCCAAACAAAAAAATCATACAAAAATACTCAAATACAATCAACAGCAATACAGAACCAAAAAACACAAATTACAAATTTCAATTACAAACAGATTTATGTAATAAATAACTTTTTAACCTTTGTTTAAAAGTTAAAATAGAGGGAGCAATCCTAACATCAAGTGGGAGTGAATTCCAATACAATGGTGCTGCTATTGAAAAAGCTCTGGAGCTTAATCTAAGCAGAGACCTGGGGACAAAATATAGGGGGCCGTCAGCCAACCTCAGGCTGGGAAGCAATTCTCTCATTACAACAAGATCAGAAAGAGGAAAAAGGGAGCCAAAGTAAAAACATCTACACATCAGACAGCCAACAAAATATTCTATTCTGCAACTAGGGGAAAACCAACCCAACCGAGAATAAAGATTACACTGATGTGTCCTATTGGGAGCTCCTAAAATAAATCTGCAAATATTATTATAGGCCACAGTTAGTGCTTGCATTTCTTTTGTACCTACGTTATAATATAAACAAGAACTGTAACCAAAATATGGAAGAAGAGAACCAATAGCAATTGCTAATCTAGTTGCTCGTGAGAAGAATGACTTGAATTTGTATAATACCCCCTATTCTTTGATTTATTTTCTTAACCATTGACTGAATCGGAGGTGAAAAGGTCAAACTGGGATCCAATAGTGTGCCCAAAAACTTAAATTGAGACACTTGTTCAAGCAGACCACCCCGGAAATCAGATATCCTCAGTTCCGGGGTGTCCACCGACATAAATTGCATGCCAAATAACATAACTTTTGTTTTAGCTGAGTTCAAAACCATAGTATTTAAATTAAGCCAAGAACAGATGGCACCAAAGTCCTTTTCTAGGGAACAAGAAAGTTCAGACATAGACTTTGACTGAGCACAAATTACAAGATCATCTGCATAAAGCAGTGATTCACTAAACTTACAAACTCCAGGAAGATGATTAATAAAAATAGAAAACAACAGGGATCCCAAAATGGACCCCTGAGGCACACCACAACTAATTTGCCCACCTAGTCTGACCATTTTTCCCTACCTACCTACTGGAATACTATGGACCCTGCCTGATCTCTGGCTTTACACTCCTTTTTCTAACCACTGAGGTGCCGTTATGCCAATGTCATGCATGCTTGAATCCTGTTACAGTTTTTGCCACCACCACCTCAGCTGTGATCAGGGGTGGACTAGCTCAGTCACAGGCCAGGGTGCTACACAAGGAGGACAGACCACCTTCACCTGAACTGTCAGACACCTTCCTACATGAAACATAATTATTAAAGCGCAGGATGCGGCCAGACAACACTTTATTTGGGAAGAGCTACAGCAAAGACACAAAAAGGGAAAGTGACTCACATTTTTGATGGCTTTTATAACTGGGAGAGGTGGAGAGGTAGCAGAGATAGCATACAAACCAACAAGTCACTGTAAAATGGATTGCATGTCTTTTTGAACCATTGTGAAGACTGATTCATCTGAACAGCGGGATTCCATCGCAATGTGCAATGCAATTTATTTAATACATTGCAGACTATTTAATACATTGCTTCCCTCTATGCCTGGTACAAGCTTCTCTTGAAGCTGCCCATTGTCTTCAATGAGACATCTTACTTCCAGCAGTGACACTCCAAGTTACCACCACCCTCTCCTTGAAATTGAAGAAGTGCTTACTGGCCTCCTTCTTAAAACCAGCCTCCCCAACCGGCTGTGACCCTTCTTGTTATGGTTGCCACTCAGCTTAAAGAGATCATCCTTATCAGGACTAGAAATTAATTTTAAAAAGTGGTGTTCGACATGGAATACCATTACCAAAGATTAGGTATTCTGTCTTGAAAACTGGTATACAAACCCAATTTTTGGCATACCATGCCATCACTGTTGTAAAAGCATGTAATTTTAAATCTGTTTGCAGTATTGCTGAATAAAAGAAAAATTTAAAAAGGATAAGGCTTTGAGTGCCTGTCTTGGAAGAGTGGGGGAAACAAATCACACTTGCAATGATCACTACACACAACACTGTTACCTCGCCCCAGTAGTGTTGTGCATGATTGTTAGAGTGGGTGCCAGAACATCACACATGCCTGTGTTCTACTCCTCCAAACAACCCCAATCCCCAAATCAGAAACACATAGAGGCTTTTCGGCCTCAAAAACAATATATTTTGTTACCAACATTTAATGACATCAACTCCAATGTCTTTGGCTATAAGGTAGAGTCCAGAGCAGCGCCGCAACATTTGACCAGCTTGGTGTGGCTCCACACTCCACACCGTGGAGTTGTACCATGGAGTCGCATCATTCAGTTCAAATGATGTGGTGCTGCTCTCATCTCCTTTACCTTATAGCCGAAGATGTCGGAGTTGCTGTTATTAAATGTTGGCAACAAAATATATAGTTTTTGAGGCTGAAAAGCCTCTTGAAGTTTACACGCACCTGAGGGGTTAGATGCTACATAGCATCTACACTCGAGGGTGTGTGTAAACTTCTCATTACTCACCCCTGGAGTCAAAATTAGCACCAGTCAATGAGCCAAATGCTGGTAGATCCTTTAACTAGCCCTGCAGGCTTGTACAGGACAAGGTTGCATTTCAGTAAGGGAAGGGAACACTGTTTAACTAAGAGTAGCACACTAAGCAGAAGTTTGTTTCTAGATGCAACCTGGGAGCACAAGAAAGTTAAGTGACTTGCTCAGGATCACACAGTATGCATCTAGGCAGCTCAGAGCCTTAACCCACTGTGCTATGCTGCCCCAATAAGCACATCAGCTGAGCCAGTGGAAAAATCTGTGGGGCTAGTGGATTTTCCCAGTAGGTAGGCCTGCTGGCTAGTGGCTGCAAAACTTAATTTTAACCCCTGACACACCAACCCATGCTTTATTCTATATATAAACATATCTCTAAGTGCATTCTATGCTTACTGATGTAATGTTTTGCATGATTAGTTAAGTACCGGAAGGAAAAGGCTTGACCTTGATGTGGTAATAAAATTACATCCATGTTAGACATCTCTTCTCATTTTAACCAAAGTTTCAAAATGTAATAAAACTAACCAACAACAGGAGAATATAAATGTGTGCATTACGAGCAGGATAAAATGCAGAACTCAGAAGACCTGTGCTATTATACTGTTACTCTCATTGCCGCAGAGCTTCTTGGACAGTGGGCCTGATAACATAAGATTGCAACTAAGACAAGCATACATCCTAAAAATTTAATAATTCTGATTTCTAATTGCGTGGACACTCAACCCCATTTCTATGTCTGCATATCAAGAGTTATGCTACTATATTGCTAATGGAGGAGAGAACACAGGGAATGGCATGAATGGATGCAGAATGCATCACATATTTGCTTGAATCACATAATCAGTATCCATGAATCTGGGCACTTCCTCACTCTGTTTAGATATATAGCTCTCCTCCCCCATGACCCATCAGTATCCATGAATCTGGGCACTTCCTCCCTCTGTCTCTCTTTAGATACATCTCCTTCCCTGCCACAGACCCACCAGATCCTTCCTCTCAGTACTGTTTTAATAACCTCCACATCCTTTTGTCATTTCTTTTCTTACCTCTGTACTTCCTGTATCCCTTTGCCTTGCTCCCCCCCTTTATCCTGATCACCAAAAGTGGCCCCTCTCCTCCCATCACTGTTTTCTGACCAACATGTCCAGTGATCACCTGCTGGACCCAGCTACTAAAGGATGTGTGCTGGTGCTCAAAAGAGAAGATAGGTCAACATACCTGATTTTCTTGGCACTGGCTCACACACATAAAGGTCTTGCTGCCTGACCAGAAGTCATATGCTCATAATGCCCCACCTGCATATTGGATCCTAATGTAGGAATCAATCAGTAATGTGAACCATTGAAAAGGAAAGCCCATTCAGCTGATACTCCTTTACAATGGTGTCGCATTTAGAATGTGTACGTAATGAACTCAATTTGCAGTTAACAGTACAATTACATATGTGTTAAAGAAATTGTACACTCATGTGGCATCTAAAATAAAATGAATCAGTGGGCATAAATATAGACCCTGCTGGGGGGGAAGGGATTTGGAGTAATAAACTATGGGTGAGCTTGGTACATACAGAAAACCTGGGTTTTATTCCAACAACCTTCACTAGCATACTGTGTGACTGACATGTTGACTTGGGCTCCTGTTCCAAAACCTCTGTGCCAGTCGATCATCCTTCAGATAATGTCCGAGTCCCTGCACCCCCCCCCCACACCACCAAAGCAGGGTCTCTATTTATGAACGCTGATGCATTTTCTTTTGTATTTTGATATAATGTGACCATTTTTTGTTTCTATAAGGTGTGAGTTGGGATGTGGGAAAGCTAAAACAAAACTGCTATATCCTTTAGCAAAAAGATAGTTTATTTACCTAGGGTAGCCCAGCTGACATGTAACACCTTGATTCCTGCCCATTTTTGTAGCTGGGTGGACTGACATGCTAGGTTCTGGAAAATTTCAGTGACTTGTTGCTCATGCCAGCACACACAGAGTATAATTACATTTAATCCAAGTCCCAGCGTTGGTGCTGTAACATAAAGCTGCCCATACACACTGCCTTTGCAAAGACCTTGATCTATTCACCTGACACTTTATTTATTTTTTATTTAGTTTTTGTTGACCGGGTAAGTACACTAGCCATCATGTGACTATTTTCAGGCACGACCCGGGAGGTACAGTTACAGAACACAGTGATACATAAAAATTACACAAAAGCAAGATACATTGGGAAAGGACAAAGTCATACAGTGTAGTCAAAGCATAACAATTGAGAATCATCATACATGTATTCATTGTTGCTAACTAGGGGGTGAGGTGGTAGTGGACAGGTGGATGGGTAAAGCGGGAGAGAGAGAGAAAAGGGGGGAGTAGAGCAAACAGTGAGAAAAAGGGTAGGGCATGAGGGAAGGTTAAAGCAGAAGGGAGGCGGCGAGTGTGGCATTAGCGGAAGAAGGTTACCACCTGCAGCCGGGTTGGTGGAACTGGGAGTCAGCAGGAGAGAAGGAGAGGTCGGGGAGCAGGGGAGAGTTACAATGGGTGCAAAAGATAGGGGAAGGTAATGTGCAGGAGAGGGACGGTGGTAGGGACCGTGTGCAAGGGTATAGAGGGATTTCAACTAGGGGGAACCACAGAACAGAAGAATTAACAGTAGATTCCACAGGCAGCCTACCAATATATTGTGATGATCTAGGAAACACAACTCAGCAAAATACGGTGCACAAATGAAGAGCAAGGCAAAGAAGTTTGAACAATAAACACCAGTGTGTTTTTTTACTTATTGCCACAAAAAAAGCAGTTTCCAGGTATTCAGTAACCCTAGCCCCTCAACTCCTCTACGAGTCTTCAAACTTCTTTGCCTTGCTCTTCATTTGCGCACTGTATTTTGCTGAGTTTTGTTGCTTATGTGGAGATTAGCCATCTCCTATACAGAGCAGCATCAGCTGTATTTGCAGGCATGCGGTAGTAGTGTTTGTAGATGATCTAGGAAACCCTGCCTGCCTGGTCCCACAGCTCGAACGACATCCCCTTACCGACTCCCAGGCCCCAGCCCCATTGGCTCTTGAGTCCTGACTCCTGCCTGCCAGCAGTGATCTTTCCTCCTGCCCCCAGGCCTCAATGCATAGATTGCTCATCTCCAAGTTGGACTACTGGACTGATTCCCAACAAGCCACCATCCCCTCCCTGATCATGGAGGTTGAACACCAGGAGGAAGATACAGTAGAGGGCGAGGTCTGGGGCATAATGCATACTATATTAAAATTCATTTACATTCACTTTCATGGAGTCCAGTAGGACTGGGCCACAGCCCGAGCTGGTGGCATTTGTTTCTTCCATTTCATATGATTACCCACTCCAGGCTGGCCCGTTCCATAGCACCCCAGCTAGTACCATTTTGACTCCTGGCTGACCTGTGTAGTCCTGTCATATCACCACCATGATCAGACAATCATCATCAGAACTGGAAAAGCCTTTAAGGCAAGGTCATCAGAGGAATAAAATAAACACACATTTCAAAATAAATTCATTTAGTTTACCTACATCAGGGCAGGCATGCACAGACTCGGCACACTCCAGTCCTCCTTAAATAATGGCCTTGTTTTAAGAATGCCAGCAGTTCAGTGTACCATTGGACACACTCCCCTGACCCATCCACCCGCATACTCGATGAAAAATTATTTAATATTTGCCAACATCGATGGACGGTTGACTTGTGCATCCCAAGACCCCACCAATAATAACTAGCATCAAGTAATGATCACAGAAGGAAACCGCGGCCAACACACATTCTCTCACTCCAGGTGCAGACTGTGGTGTAGTGATAATGAGCACAGACACTTGACCCGGACCTCCTCTCTCCATCTCCACTTGAAAAATGGCTCTTGGCACCAATCGAAACAACACCTTTTCCCTCTCCCCACTTCGCAGCCAGAGCAGAGCACATTCGGATCCGGGCATGAGGGGACAGTGAGCAGCATACGCATCTAGCACCCACCACCCATGCAGCTAATGTTATTGGCTGCTTTGTGGCTGGGGCTGGGAATAGAAGCAAGTGAATAGTTAATTGGATCAGTGCTGCATTGGTGGGAGAAGCAGGGCCTTTGATCTATTTTTGGACTTCCGTTCCAGCCCTGATGTCTGTGACAGACCCCCGGCCCCTAGAAAAAAAATGAACTTGAGTCTGGCAATCATGGCAATGCAACGGCAACTGGTGTTAAATATAGAAAGAAAAAGGGAAAAAAAAAAAAAGCAAGGCAGCACACACAGGCCACATGCTGGAAGGCCAGGGACAGGCCAGGATGCAAATAGCATCCCAAGTACCCCTGCCAGTCCACCCCTGGCTGTGAGGCTGTTCCAGGGGTACCATGTCAAAATGTGTCTACCTGAACAGAGTGACTAAAACCATGCTGCAGATAGTGCTCAACCATGTACAGCGACAGGGGTATTACAGCATTCAGGAATTACCGCTACCCCTGTCACTGTATGCTCATATGGGGGAGTGCTTAACTAGCTGCCGATGTGATGCCAGGTTGAGCCACTCCCAAGGTGAAGCGGCTAAGGCATTAGCACCTGGTGTGTAGGAGTACTGGGGACCAGAGTTTGGGTCCCTGTCTCCTGCTACTAGAGCTGTTGTTGTTTGTTTTTTTTAGGACATTCCCCCCTTCCGAGTTTCTCCCCATCCCGAGGTCCACCCCCTCCAGAGTTGATTATAATAAGTCTAAGAGGTGTGGGAGTGAAGCACCCCCACATTGGGGGGGTGTGGGTTGCATAACCCCATGCAAAAATAGATTCTGTATTGTATTTCATTAGTTGCTATGTCACGGATTTGGTAACAGTCAGTGTTTTTACTGATGTTATTTGGGAGGACATCATTTTGCTTGTGGCATTGTATGCCACTGTTTTTGTTTGTGGGGTTTTGACCCCCTGCTATTCCAGGCATCCACCATCTTTCTGTGAAGAAGTACTTCCTCACATTTCCCCTGAGTCTACTCCCCTCCTTGTCTTTGAGCATCATTTTTTTTTTTGAAAAGTGCTTCCTTCTTGAACCTTATTTATATCCATGAGGTATTTGAAAGTCTCTATCATATTGTCCCTCTCTCTGCTGTCCTCCAGGGTGTACATACTGAGGTCCTTTAGTCTCACCTCACTGGGCTTTTTATGCAGGTCCTGCTTCATTTTTGTTGCCCTCCTGTGGACCATCTCTACTCTGTCTGTGTCCTTCCAGAAATGTGGTCTCCAGAGCTGGATACAGTACTCTTGGTGAGGTCTCACAAAGGATTTATGCAGCGGTATCACCACTTCCCTCTTTCTGCTGGTGTACCCCTGCCTATGCACCCTAGCATCCCACTAGCTCTCTCCACTGCCTCGTCACACTGTCTGGACAACTTTAAGTTATCAGATATGATTACCCCCAGGTCTCTTTCCTGTTTGGTGGTTGTCAGTACCACCCCCCATCTTGTAATCTGCCCCAGGTTTCTGTGCCCCAAGTGCATGATTTTGTAATTCTTCATATTGAAACTTATTTGCATTACTCTTGTCCACTCGTCAAGCTTTCTTAAATCTCTATTAATTTCTTCCCCCCACCTCAAGTGCCTACCCTATTGCAGAGCTTTGTTGTCATCTGCAAAATGGCATACCTTCCCTTCTAGCCTCTCTGCAATGTCACTAGTAAAGACATTAAAGACCTTATCAGTCCTAGAAATCTTACTGTTAGACAATAAATGGGCCAAATGCCTTCAGGTATGTTTACAGCATGACAATAGCAGGTTTATTCTTTTTATAAGACTACAATAAAAACAATTAAACTGCCAGCTTGGGTTTAACATTTACCTTATTGACTGACAAAAGGTAGATGTTAAGCTACAGTTAGAGTGTTCCCCCTAAATAAAGACTAGGACCACAGTGTCCCTCCTCACCCTAAAGCAAAGGATATCTTCCTCAAACTTGTAGACAAAATCTGCCATAACTGTTATTTATGAAATAGGTATAGAAAATGATGCATTGTGATGGTTCAGGAGGAGTGCATGGGTAGACAACTAACCATTGCAAATATTAAGTGCTGCCAACTAGGCCACAGTACCAAAAATGTCCTTGAGTGCTATACACTAATGGACAGGTTATTTGCTCACTGAGGTGCGTACCCTGCCTGCATACCTATGCAGCCCCGGACAGGTTTAGGGTGTGCTGATTGTACAACCACATGCACCTGCAGGGCACCTGTCCACAACCATGCCCTTTTGGTGTGCAGGGTTGCACAGGTGGTCAGGGTGGAGCCATGAACCCAGGCAGGCATCCAATCAGATGCCTGTAATGGGTCACTCAGTGGATCCCTTGCACCCATGCAGCAGGCACACAGATCAGGAGCAAGCCATATAAAGCAGCAACTTATGGACACCGATGGGGTACTTGCCCAAACTGCTGCCCCAACCCTCCCCTACAGCCTAGTGGGCTGGGATAGCACGGAGGTCTGTAGCCCAGTACCACTGCCCCAAGCTGATGAAAAATGTGGGTGCGTGTACCAGGTTATGCCTGGCCTTGGCTGGCAAAACTGGCACCCCCTTGTGCCTGCCTCTATGCAGCTTAGTGAATGCCATGTAGTGGAAGCATACCTCCAGGGTTAGCCGAGAGGCTTGGGAGGTCTGTGCATAAGTGCCTTACGTACTCTTGATGAATGCCGCCAGGGGTTCGCAGAAACCTTGCTGCACAGCATTCACACTTGTGGTTGCCTTTGCACCTCAGATACACGGTGCATAGGCAACAGTTTTGTTAGTGCATAGGTCCCCTTGAGCGAGCATCTTGAATCTTCATCATTAAAAATAGCCACCATTTTTCCAGTCACAAATATTGACAGAATCAACAGAAACAGGCCAACAGTATCCATAAAGGTTCAATTTGATCACAGTTTGTGCAGTTTCTGACCAGTGTGCATGCATGCTCAGCTTGTACATAACCATCACTTGCACAGTCTGGGGCAGGGCAGCGCCAACACAGACAGATGTTGCAAGAACATGAGAGCTACATGGTGTAGGCAGGCACAGTATATAGTCTCTGACCTTCTGCCTTATTACACCCCTGGGTGTTCTGTGACTGATCAAACTACTTCTCAAGCCCTGTCATGTCTTATTGATACACTGTTCATTATGGTTCCAAGCCTAGCTATTATAACAAGTATAACTGGTGGACTACCTGGAAAGTAATGGGTTCCAGGATAGTAAATAGCATGGGTTCATGGCAGGGAAGTCTTATTAGACCAGCATGATAGTATTCTTAAACTGGGTGACTAAGGCAGCTGACTAGGACAAGCAGTGGATTTACTCCACTTTGACTTCAGCAAGGCATGTGACTGCCTGCCACACAGAAAGTTGCTAAAGAAGTTAGAGGATCTAGTTGCAGCAAAGGACTTAGTTAGATGGGTGGGTAGTTTGTTGTGTGTGTGTGTGTGGGGGGGGGGAGACAGCAGAGGGTGTTGGTAAATGGTGTCTAATTGGGGAGAGGGAGGTCACAAGTGGGGGAAGCAGGGGTCAGTGCTGGGTCAAGTCCATTTCATTATGTTCACCAGCAACATTGGAGAAGGAATAAAGGGCAAGAGATGTCTCTTCACAGTTGACCCTAAGCTCTGTGGCAGGGTGTACCGTGAGAAGGGGGGAGTTAAATTTCAGTAGCAGAAAGTGCAAGTTGATGTGCGCAGGGAAACAGAACCCTGGGATGTAATATTGGATGGAAGGTGTTAAGCTGGGCATCACCTCTGAAGAAAGGAACCTGGTAATCATCATAAGCAGCTTCTTAAAACAATAATTCTAGCCAGCGTAACAATGCCTTTAAAAAGGCATTCAACAAGGCATCTAGGATATTGGGGTGCATTTGGGAGGAGTTTTAGTTACATGAGGAAGAGTGCAATACATCTGTGTGGATCGCTGGTGAAGCCCCATCTAGAGTACTGTGCCCAGTTCTGAAGTCCCCATCTAAGAAAAGACAAAGACAACAGGAGATGGTGAATGGTTCAGGGTCAGCAGGGCAGATCCTAGGTGGATCAGCTTAGGGCATTGAACATTTACTCGTTGGAGGCCAGAAGGTAGTGGAGAGATATGACAGAAACCTTCACGTTCCTGAAAGGAATGAACAGGGTAAACTGTGAGAAACTGTTCAGCAGGAAGAGTGAGTCAAAACATGGGGACATGAGTGGAAGCTGGTGGTGGGAGATTAAGGATAAACGTGAGAAAGTTTTACTTTACAAAATAAGTGGTTGGGCTGTAGAACAGTCATCTGGCAGAGATGGTGAGGGCAAAGACCATTAATGGTTTCAAGTAAGGTTAGGATAGAACTAGGACTCAATAGTTACTCTGAGTGGTAGTGGCAAGACAGGGGGTGGGTGGGAGGAAGGTGCAAAAACCCCATCTAGATAGCAGATCTCTGGGTAGGCTAGGGTATTACAGGGCAGACTCAGTGGACTGGTTGTCTTTTTTCTGCTGCCATTGTCTATGTTTTTGTGTACCCTGGAAATGCTGTAGGTGTGTGCATCCAAGGCTGGAATTCACCAGTTTAAAGAGCCCACCTTTCTTTCTCCAATGACTAATTGCTGGAAGCAGGACAGGGGAGTTATATGAAAGCATTTGAATACTCATGTCTGTGTGTTCAGGGATATGTTTTGGTGTTTGTGTTTTGCTTGTATTTGTGGTGGCTCACCTAGCCTTCAGAAAGCTTTGCCCCGCCCACCAGTTATGCCTAAGAACCTCTTATATCTGAATATTACAGGGGAGAAGAAGATCATTAGCCCATAGAGTTCCTATCTCCCCCAGATCAGTGGGAATGCCCTGTCACCCTGTTTACTTAAAAACAATGTCTGTTCTCAGTTTAAAGTCCATTGCAGTATTTGCTGATACCTCATGATCTGTTCCAAGTGTTCTCTACTCATTGTGTGAAGTAGTTCTTCCTGGAGATCCCTTTTGAATCTTGCTCCTTTCATTGATGCTGGCTGTCCCCTTGTCCTTACATTCTTGCTCATCTTGAAGATCTGCACCTGGTCTGATGGCATTATTCCTTTTATGTACTCTGAATACTCTGTTATCGCCTCCCCTGAGTCTTCTCTTTTTCCATAGATAACAGTCCCATTTCTGACCATTGGTCCTCACAGTCCATATTTTCCCAAGTCATCTGCTATCCTCTTTCCCTCTCCTCAGTACTTTTTCCATCATGCCAATAGCCTTCCTCAGATACAGGGATGAAAACTGTACTAGAGATAGGGCCTGGCCAAGGATCTATAAAAGGGAATTTTAATATTTCATGACCTATGTATGATGTTTCCTTCCTTCCTCACTGACTCTAATTTCTTCAGACCCTACCAGTCAGGTTTCAGAAAGGGACACTCCACTGCATCCTCCCTGATGAGGCTTACCGACTCCATCCTGACTGGTCTGGACAGTAGGCTGATCACCTCAGCCGTCTTCGTCGACCTTGCAAAAGCCTTTGACACCGTCTCCCAGCCCATATTGCTTTCTTGTCTCGCTGAATCAGACCTCTCTGTTGCTGCCACCAACTGGTTCAGATCTTACCTCTCTGGCAGAACCCAGTCTGTTAGAGTCACAAATGCTATCTCATCCCCCCTTCCCTTAACTACTGGTGTCCCCCAGGGGTCGGTTCTGGGACCCATACTGTTCTCTATATTCCTAAATGACTTACCACTCATCTGCTCTACTACCTCAATCCACATGTATGTAGATGACACTGTACTCTTCTCCTCAGGCTCCAACCCTGAAGTGGTACAAACTAACCTCCAAGCAGACTTTAACAAAGTACAGCAGTAGTTCAGCTCTCACCAGCTCTCCCAAAATGTAAAAAAAACTGTCACAATGACTTTTGGCACACAACAACACATGTCCAGACTCCCATCCCTTCCCTATTTCCGCACCCTGGATGGTCAAAAACTCGAAGATGTCTCCTCATTCCACTACTTGAGGGTATGGCTCAACTGTCATCTTTCCTTCTCAGACCACATTGATGCTATTTCAAAAAAACTACGCCCCATGCTCAGTGCACTTTATAGGAACCGCAGTAGCCTCCCTCCCCCCTGTCTGACGTGAAATAGTCCAGAAGATGATACTTCCCTCCTTTGATTACTGTGCCACTGTTTACAGTGCAGCTCCTAAGTCCACCCTATCTAAGCTGGACACACTTTTTAATGCCTTCTGCCGCTTTGCTCTCAATGTCTCACCCCTTACCCACCACTGCGACCTTTACCGTTCCCTGGCACTACCGTCCCTCTGAAACTGCCGCATTTCACACTGCTAAATATGTATCTAATCTATGGCTTGTCACCATCCCTTCCTACCTCTCCTCCATGCTCTCAGCTGCCCCCTCCCCCACCCATTATCTTAGGTCCTGCAACTACTGCCAACTATCAATCCCTAGGCAGAAGACTACTGTCGGGCAAGCCGCCCTCTCACACCGGTTACCCAAGCTATGGAATGATCTCCCACCTCAAATTTGGCATTCCTGCTCTGTCCACTCTCTTTCTACCACCCTAGCTAACTTCTTCACCACTAATTGCTCCTGTACCTGACTCGGCCATGTGCCAATTGCTCCCCTTCCCCACTGCCCTACCAGCAGCCTTAGCTTTGCTATAAATGCTGACATATAGCCCCAACCTATGCACTTTTGTCCTGTGCCTTTTTGTCCTGCACCATCATGTGTTCTATGTCTCCTGTTGCTTATACCTGCATATTACTGTGTGCTAAATTTTCCCTTGTATTACTGCTATATATCAAGTAATTGTTATATGCTCCATACAATATCCAATGTACTCCATGTGTTGTTGCTTGTCGTTTAATGCAATTGTATCCATATGCTGCTACTTGCCTCTGTTATTTGCTCAGTTGATAATCTGTGTGTTATCCAACCCCCTTGTACCCCCTCCCCCTAGGTCGCACTGGGAGATGAGCATCTTGTTGCTCAGTGTGCCTTTCCTGGTGAAACTATTTAAATAAATAAATACATTTCCCAGTGCAAGTCATGATTTGTCTTTGCTGTTTGCAGTGCCAGCTACTGCCTTACACTGCTGCTCCCATTTAATATTACTGCTGTTCCCATGTAATGGTACTGTTGATCAATACACTCAAGTCATTTTCCTGCTTGATTTCACTAATCTCGGTATGATTCCCATAGGCTGGGGATTTATATTTTTTCTTCTTAGATGCATATCTGTGATTTTCTCAACATTGATGTTCATCTGCCATTTTCCATCCAGTTCCCATACCTGTCCAGGTACTTCCCTATTTTTTTATCTCCAGCTGTCAGTAATAAAAAAATAAATAAATGAAAAAAAAAAACATGTACACAATGTGGCTGGACTTTTGAAAGTTATTTGTTGCTTAAGTGTACGTGCATAAAGGTAATGCAGAATGCAGAGCGAAACAACCAGTGCTTTGTTTCGCATTTCCTATTACTTTTATGCACATGCCGCTAAGCAGTAAGTAACTTTTTAAAGTCCAGCCACTTTGTGTGCATCATTTTTTGTTTGTTTTGGTTGTGGTTTAAATGGTTGAACCTTCAGGGAATGTGGTGTGCGCTCCCTTTTGCTATAGGGCTGTGAGTACCTACACTTCACATCTTGGTGTGATCAGCAAACCTGCTGGTCTTACTGGTGGTATCCAACCCTAGGTTACTTGTAAAACTGAGTAGTGTAGATCCCAGAACACCCCTGTGGAGCCCAACTGCTCACTTGTTTCCATGTCGATTGGTTACCATGTATTATGTCACTTTGTCTTCAGCCCTACAACAAGATTTGGGCCCATTTCATCATTCGTTCAGTTATACTTAGGTTTTAGTTTATGAACCATCTATGTGTGTAGTGACGTATTAAATGCTTTACTGAAGGCTATATACACAACATGCACAGGACGTCCCACATCGAGTTCCTTGGTGACATTGTCAAAGAATGCTGTGAGGTTTGTTTAGCATGATTTTTCCTTGCAGAGTCTGTACTGTGCCACTGAGTCCAAGTTATTCCTTGAACTTATTTGACACTTGTATTTGTTCTACCCATCTCCACCAGCTTCCCTAGTATTGATGTCAAGCTGATTGGCCTATAATTCTGTGGTTCTGCCCAGGAGCCTTTTTTTTAATATTGGTACCACATTGGCTACTCTCCAGTCACCAGGCACATATGTAGTTCTGACAGACTCATAAACAGTAATTGCCAGTAGAATGGTTAGTTTCTTTACTAGATCCTTTGAGATTTTTGGATGCATGCCATCAGACCATATTCCATTATGTACATTTACCAGGCTTAGCATTTTCTCAACTTCTTCAGGTGTTACATATCTACCTTATAGTGTCTTTTTACTCCTCTTTGAATAACAATCCATTGTCCAGCATTACTCTATCACTTTCCTTTATGGGCATTTAGACATAGTATGCATTGAAGCATTCTGCTCTATGCCCATCATTTGTAATTACTTTTCCCTTTTTGTGATCCTTTAGCTAAGCAACATAACTCTGCAGTTTTGTCTTCTTGGTCACATATCTCAGGGCTTTATTATTGGATTCAGTGTCAAATTATGTATGTTCCTATAGCGTTTGTTTTCCACCCCCCATTCTGCAGTTCTTTCACTAAGATTTTTTTTTTGTAGTTCTGTTTGTTTTCAGTGGCTTCCTGTATTTCACTTTTCCTATATGCTGCCTTTTTCTTCCAGATAGCTTCAAATACTCCCTTTACCATGGTCTAAAACAAATGTTGTTGCAGGAACAATCTACTTGTAATTGTTTGAACTAATTTTGTCTATGTCAATTTATGTATCTTGTTTTTACTGACTCAGTGTAGTATATGGTAACTTACCCTAGTAACAGTGTAGAATGGTTTAGTCCACATCCCCCTGCAGTTTTGGGCTAATGGTATGTCTTGGGTGAAAACTGGGTTTTAGAAAGTGCACAAGCAGATTGTAGTAGTGGTTCTGCTGAGGCCTGCTGATCTATCTAATGTACGTTTGTTGAATAAACCTCAGAGCTGTTAGAAGTTACTTATGGTGTCCAGTCATTCCTAAAACCAGCAATCCAGTAAGAAGCAACTAAAGTGAAATATTATATGGTTTCAGAAGTGAACTTGCAGTGCTGCAGTTGCAAGAAAGAAGAAAAGTTTGTGCTGCCAAGAAAAGAAACAAAGACAGTATTTGTGAGTACCTAAAGCTTACTGAAAGACTGTATGACAAAGTATTTTTGGCAGCATGGAGCAATTTAAGCCACCTCCACCACTACTGTTGACCGGAAATCTTGCAGAAAACTGGAGAAGGTGGGCACAGAGATTAAGTCTGTACTTCACAGCCACGGGATTAGATGATAAGTCAGAGGAAATGAAAATTGCAGTCCTGCTATACATGATTGGGGATGAGGCCCTCGAGGTGTCTCACCCTGACATAGTCCGATCGCACCTTACACTGACCATGTCCCCTGGCCCACAGCACCCACCCCCTATCTACCCCCCCACTGCCTATCCTGACTCTCCATGGTTGGAACTCATCCTTGCCCTCCCAAACCTTTGAACCCTGCCCATTCCTTGCTCTGCCATGGCCTCCTCCCCATCCCAGAGTGCACCATGGAAGTTGACTTGCTGCCACCCCTGGACCAGAGCCTTGGTCCTCCTTCTATTACTATCTGGCAACATACATCCCAACCCAGGCCCAGCCCCCTCCCATCCACCTACTTGGCCCACTGGCCTCCAAAAAGCCTCCATGAACATATGCAGCCTGCTGAAAAAATTTGATGCCCTCCAGTGCTGGGCCATGGCACATCAACCAGACATCATAGCCCTGGTTGAAACCTGGCTGTCCAAATCCACCTCTGACTCATTTGTCTCCCTCCCTGGCTATACCTTATACTGGGAGGACTGAGTAGGCAAATGAGGGGGAGGTTGTGCAATCTACACTAGGGACACAATTACTGGACAAGCTCTCCCTACCCCTGCCCTTGTAAATGGGGCCCAGGACCTTACCCTCAAACTTACCCCTGACTCCTCTAGGGGTTCTCTCTATCTCACCACTGCCTACATTCCCCCAAAGAACCAGAACCCAGCACTGGTATCATTAACTGACTATCTGGCCACCCTTCACCATAAGGTGGAGCAAATCCTAGTTAGTGACCTTAACATAAACTGGCTCAGCACCTCCTCTTCCTCGATCTGAGACTCATTTGCTGTCTAAGACCTGATGCAACTCGTCACCCAGCTCACTAGAATAAACCCAAAAAGAGGAACCAGCACCCTACTGGATGTAATCATCACCAACCGACCCCAAAAAATCCAAAACATCCAGGTCCTACTGGATTCCCTAAGTGACCACTCCCCTATCCTATTTCTTTGGGCAGTCCCCAATCCCAAACCCAAAGCACAGACCACCCTCCACAGGTGCCTCCACCCTGGTGGGCTGAAAAACCTTAAACAGTTTCTCACCCAGATAAACTGGTCCCCCATTCGTCGTGCACCCGACATTGACACTGCCCTCACCTTCTTCTCCCAAACCTTCAACAAGGCCTGTGATCTCTTTGCACCCTTCACAAAAATCCGATCCAAAAAACAGAATGCACCCTGGGTTAGCCATGCACTTCTACAATTGCTTAGAAATCAGGATAACCTCTGGCACCTTGCCACTGAAACGGGCCAGCTGTCTGATAGACAAGCATACTATGCAGCCTGGAATAAGTGCTCTTGGGTGGTCCGAAAAGCCAAGGCCAACCATTACCAGGCCACCCTCACCTCCTCCTGGGGATTGGCCCGGAATTTCTGGGATAATATTAAGCAGTTAAATGGAAAGTCATGCTCCCCTCCCCCATCCCAGCTCACTAGTGATGGTACTACCTCCACTGATCCTGCCTTCATAGCTAACTGCCTCAACACCACTTTCACTGACCTTAGCTCAGTCCTCTCCAGTAATTTCTTTGACCCTCCCCCAAACCAACCTCCCCCTGTCCACCACCACCCCAGCTTCCACCTACGCAAGGTATCTGCCCAGGAAGCCAGACCCATCCTAATCAAAGCATTAAATGGCAACAGTCCCGGCAGCAACTCACTGGACCCCAGTATCCTCAGGCTGGTGCTAGATGAAGTTCTTGCCCCGCTCACCAGCCTACTAAACCGATCGCTCTGTCTGGGACAATTTCCCACTGCTTGGAAAACAGCCATAATCATGCCCATTCATAAAAGAGGTAACAGGTCCTCGGCCAACAACTACCGACCAATCTCCATCCTCCCCCCCCAAAGCCCTGGAAAAAGTGGTGGCCATTCAAATCACTGAATATCTGACTAACCATAACATCTTATGCCCAGAGCAGCATGGCTTCCGTGCTGGTCACAGTACCAGCACTGCGCTAATTGAATTCTCCAATTTCCTACACTCCTCCCTGGACACCAGCTCCCTAGCTGGTGCAGTGTTCATCAACCTATCAAAGGCTTTCGACACTCTCTCCCACCCTCTCCTGCTGAACGCCCTCTGCCACACTGGTCTCTCGGCTGGCCCCCTAGCATGGTGCTCGAGCTATCTAGACGCTCGCTCACAGTGTGTTAAAATCAATGGGACACTCTCCGATACCCATCCCATATACTCAGGGGTTCCCCAAGGCTCCATCCTGGGCCCCCTTCTCTTCTCACTCTATCTGAACACCCTGCCCAGTGCTTGCTCTGGCAAAATTTTTCTGTATGCAGACGATGCTGTCATTTTTGCCACCCACCGCAATCCCATCTCCCTTCAGGAATCCCTACAACAGTTCTTCAATGATGCTGATGCCTGGTTTAAGAAGCACAGACTCATCATTAATCTTAAAAAAACCAAAGCTATGCTTTTTGCCCACCCCCAAAACAAAGCTAGCAACCACCCACTCCATATCCTACCTAGTACCAAACAACCTCTGGAACAAGTCTGCTCCTACAAATACCTTGGGATTACTTTTGACTCAGCCCTCACATTCCACGACCACATTGATGCCCTTGCATCCACCACCAACATACGGCTTGGCATCCTCTTCCGCCATAGAAACTGCCTTCCCCCAAATGCTCTCCGGCTCGCTGTTACGTCCTCAGTACTGTCCCTTGTAGACTATGGCCTACCAGTCTATGGTGCTGCCGACATGACTGCCCTCAAAAAAATTCACATAACCCTAAATAAGGCTTGCAGACTGATTACTGGTGCCCCCAGGCTCACACACACCTGTCAACTGTATGATGATGCTAAACTCCTTACCCTTGATGAACGGCTTCGTTATCAAACCTGCCTCCTCACAAAGAAAACCCTACTCAGGCTCTCCCCTCCAGAGGTGACTGCATCCATCCACCGGATCCCACCTACTATTGCAACACGGTCCTCCAACAAGACCGCTCTACTGGTCCCCAGATCAAGAACCACTCATGGTCAGAGGTCCTTCTGCTACAGAGCCCCATCCTGGTTTAACTCTCTCCCTGCCCCCATCACCAATGCCACCACTATCTCCAAATTCAAAACCACCCTTTGAAGCCAATTCTTCAACACTCGTAGCTGCTCCTGTCTCTGAATGAGGCCTGAACTCGACTTCTCCACTCGTGACAACACCTGCCGGGTGGCTCTCCACCTAGCCCACACCTCCACCTCTTCCCAGCACACCATACCTATGTATAACCTGGCCAGTGCCTGCTGTTTTATGGTAATGCCAGTAGATTGTTCAATATATGAAACCAACTTGTGAAAGACCTATTTCAATTACTTGTACCCTGTAACTCAAATGTATTTTGTTTGACCTCAGTGTGATGTGGCACCTCTGATGACCGCCTATTTGAGAAAACCTGTGCTATGTAACCTAAAGTGCTATGTATGTCCTCAATGTGATGAGGTACCTTTGGAAACGAGCCCCTGGCTCAAAGGTTGTAAACTGATTTTCACAAATAAATAAATAAAAAAGGAGCTGAGGTTATGGAAGCATTTAAGAATTATTGTTCAAGGCAGGATGGTAATACAGGCCTAAAACCAGACCGCCAGCTACCAACACATGAGACACATGCACAAAAATCAAACACGTGTGGGAGGTATGGCAAGGGACATGTGCCAAAGGCTTGTCCAGCGTATGGACAAGAATGTCATAAATGTGGTGGCCTAAACCACTATGCAAAAATGTGCAGGTCCAAAAAGTCCAACAAACCTCATAAGAAAATTACGAAAGGGATAGAAGCATTATTTGTGGGTGCTGTAAAAAGAAAACAAGAAATGGTGCGGACACAAGTACCAGATGAAGGGTGGTACACTACCTTGAAGATAATGGGACAGCCAGTTAAGTTCAAGTTGGACACTGGGGCTGAAGCCAATATACTGACTAAAGAAGTGATTGCGCAGTTTCCATGCAAGGTACAAATCAAGCCGACCAGTACTATCCTAATGGCATATGGAGGAGCACAAATTAATCCTGAAGGGAAAGTGATGCTAAAGCGTAAGACACAAGACAGAGAGGCCAATCTGCAGTTTTATGTCACTAATACATCAGGAGCTTCCATACTGGGTCAACAGGCATGTGTCATCCTGGATCTGATTCATAAAGTAAAGGTGCTTAAAACCAAGCCACCAAGCACAAAAGAGAAACTTCTTGCACAACATAAAACAGTGTTTGAAGGCCTAGGAGAATTCCCAGGAGTTTACCACATACATACTGACCCAAATGTTACTCCTGTGATACATGGGTGCAGGAAAGTCCCATATGCAATCATGGACAGACTAAAACAGACACTGGAACAACTGGAGCAAATTGGGGTGATTAGCAAGGTAAGAAAACCTACAACATGGGTAAATAGTCTTGTAATTACCAAAAAGAAAAATAGTGAGATCAGGGTGTGTTTGGACCCTAGAGACTTAAATAAAGCTATCAGAAGACATCACTTCTCCATCCCCACATTGGAGGATATTCAGAGTAAACTTGCAGGTAAAAAGGTTTTTACAATTCTAGATGAAAAAGATGGGTACTGGCAGATCAAATTAGATGACGAATCTGCAGACCTATGTACATTCAACAGTCCATGGGGAAGGTACAAATTTCACAGACTTCATTTTGGTATACGGTCTGCAAGTGAAGTATTCCAGCAGAGAAATGCTGAACATTTTGGGGACATACCAGGTGTTTTTGTAATAGCTGATGACATGCTTATAGCCGCAGCTACCAAGGAAGAGCATGACAATATTCTGAGAAAAGTAATGGACAGAGTAGTGGAACTCAATGTTAAGTTCAATAGTGACAAAATGCAGTATTTGGTGAGTGAGGTGAAATACATGGGGCACATCATAACCGAAAATGGGCTACGGCCTGATGAAGCCAAAGTAGAAGCAATAACCGAGATGCCCCCTCCAAAAGATAAAAAAGCATTAGAGAGACTGATAGGAATGACTCGATACTTGGCGCAGTACATTCCAAATGAAGCAAGCCTCACTGCACCACTAAGGTAATTACTCAAAAAAGATGTCATGTGGCAGTGGCAGCCAGCACAGGAAGAAGCCTTACAAAAGCTGAAAGAGACTATTTCTTGTACACCTGTATTAAAATTCTTTGATCCAAAAGAGGACATTGAAATCCAAGCAGATGCATCTAAGGACGGACTACATGCTTGTCTACTACAAAGAAACAGACCAATAGCTTATGCAGCTAGGTCATTGTCCGGTGCTGAAAGAAACTATGCACAGATAGAAAGAGTTGCTAGCGATTGTGTTCTCTCTACAGAAATTTCATCAGTATGTTTATGGAAGGTCAGTGAAAGTACAATCAGATCATAAGCCACTACTATATTGAACAAACCAATTGGAAAGGCTCCAGCAAGATTGCAGCGGATGCTGTTACAGATACAGAAATATGACATACAGGTAATATATACTCCAGGAAAAGATATTCTGATTGCAGACACTCTGTCCAGGGCAGTACCAAGAAAACCAACAGAGGGAGACATTGATCTAAGTAGTGAAAAGGTCATATACTCAATCCAAACAGAGACACTGCCTGACAGCATGTTAGAGGGGCTAAAACAGGCCACACAGAGGTACAGTGAGTTACAGTTGCTTAAAGAAATGCACCTCAAAGGATGGCCTAACAGGAAAAAACAAGTCAGTATCAAACTTCAGCACTATTGGCCCATGAGACACAATATATACATAGAAAATGATCTCATAATGGTGGGTAAAAGAATCATCATACCCAAAGAGCTGAGAACAGATATGCTACAAAGACTTCATGCAGCACATCAAGGAATGCAAAAGTCGAAGGCACAAGCCAGAGCTGTGATGTATTGGCCAGGCATGAATCGAGAAGTAGAAATGATGGTTGAAGCATGTGGACCTTGCCAGGAACTCTTACCCAGCAACCATAAAGAGCCAATGTGTCCACATGAAATACCTGACATGCCATGGTTAAAGCTTGGTGCAGAAATTTTTGACTTTAGGGGACACTCCTATTTAATAGTAGTGGACTATTTTTCAAAATACCCTGAGGTTCTCAGAATGCCTGACAAGACGGCAGCTACAGTTATTGCAAAATTGAAAGCTGTATTTGTAAGACATGGAATTCCAAAAGAACTGGTAGCGGATCATGTACCATTTGCAAGTCATGAAATGAAGCAATTTGCAAAGTTGTGGGAGTTCAGAATGACTCATTCCAGCCCAGGAACCCACAATCTAACGGTTTAGCTGAAAGAATGATCCAGACAGTAAAAATAATCTTTCTGAAGTCTATGCAAGATCAGACCTTGCATTGCTCAGTCTTAGAAATACACCAGTCACAGGACTGGACTGTACACCTTCTCAATTGTTAATGGGCAGAATGTTGAGAACAACATTACCTGCAAGTGCAAGGACACTGCGACCTGAAATATCAAAGGATGCACATAAATGTCTGAAAAGACTACAGAAAAGACAGAAACAGTATTACGACAGGAATGCAGCTCCACTTACTCCATTCAGAGAAGGGGAAAGGGTATGCATAGAGACTTCTAGTGGGTGGCAACCTGATACAGTGGAAAGAATCTGTGATGAGCCAAGATCCTTTAGTGTGATTATACCTGCAGGACAGCTATACCGCAGGAACAGGAGACACCTGAGGAGAGACTGAACAGTTGCTTTGGAGGCTGAAGAGCAACAGGCAGATGAGTCAATTGAATCTGTATTGTCACAAACAGTGGAATCCAGGGACAACAGCCAGGAACAGGACACTTGTCAAGAGTACGAGCAACCTGAGATGGAACCTGTTGTTTTCAATGACACTTTCTCAGAAAGTCCTGAGGCTGTACCCAGTGTGCAGTCTACTCGAATGACCAGAAGAGGGTGTCTGCTTAAAGTTCCTGAGAGGTTCAGAGATTTTATTATGACTTAAGTCAGTGGTAAAGACTTATTTCAACAGAGCTCAGTACCAGTGACTTTAGACCCTAAATCATCACAAAGTAAGACTCAACCATTATGTTAATAGTGCTTGGTAATTATTTGTCATTGATATGCAAACTGAAATCAAGGTAATTGCTTTCTTTTACTAGAAGGGGAGATGTAGTATATGGTAACTTACCCTAGTAACAGTGTAGAATGGTTTAGTCCACATCCCCCCTGCAGTTTTGGGCTAATGGTATGTCTTGGGTGAAAACTGGGTTTTAGAAAGTGCACAAGCAGATTGTAGTAGTGGTTCTGCTGAGGCCTGCTGATCTATCTAATGTATGTTTGTTGAATAAACCTCAGAGCTGTTAGAAGTTACTTATGGTGACCAGTCATTCCTAAAACCAGCAATCCAGTAAGAAGCAACTAAAGTGAAATATTATACTCAGGACAGTCTGTAAATGAGACTTGTTTCTCATAGAACCTATCCTGTAATTTATGCAACTTTTAATACAAAAATACATTCATCATCCACAATGATCTTCTTTTACTGGGGTACTTTAGTCCGAGAGGAACAGTTTTGTTTTACACATTATTTTTCAGTAGGGCTCTGTGATTTCTAAATGTTGATGCCCGTGAGCTTAAGTTCTAGGTAAACATGCTGTGAGCTAACTACCTCACCTCTTGTCATTGCCCTTGGTATTTATCTGTTCCTTCCAATAGCTGAAAAAACACAGACAAGCTCACACTGGGATAGAAGCACTCTCAAAAGAACCACATACTGAAACAATAAAAATCAAGCAGTCACCAACGTACTGAAGAGAAGATAAGAAGCCACTCTCAGTTGCATTCTGGTGTGAAATAATGCACAATTTATCTGCTAGTGGCAAGCAAAAGCCTTCCAGTAGTGCATGTGATGGTGTTATGGACACTGTTGCCTAGTGTTTCTTTCACCTTGTTTACATGGTCACATTTGCAGTGGAGCAACCTGATTGTTTTATATTGCTCTGGCACAAAGGCTCCCATTTAGACACACACTATATCCTAAGTAGCTCATTATGGCACTTCAGGATCTCCTGCAAAACTGGGTATGCTGATTGGTGCAAGTGCAGAACGAGCAACTTAAGCAGTCATGAGAACAGGATGCACAGTTGTTCCAATATAACTTATTGTCAAATTTAAAAGAACACGTAAGTATTTACCCTTAGGCTTGCTCCATGTCTGCTAACTGCATTTATACAAGTAGAAGACATGGAGCAAGCCACAGGGTAAATACTAATATATCCTTTTTTAAATTTGACAGAAAGCTGACAATGCCCCTTTAATTGTGCATTCTGCCTCCTGGGATCCTCCTCTGCTGCTTGCTATGCAGACTGATGGCCCATCTCCAGCACAACTTGCATCATCAATGAGAGGGGCCATCTAGACAAAAAAAAATTATCATCCCCAGCTGTTGCAGCAAGTTGAAAGCACTGCAGAAGTTGCAGCACATTGGCTGGTAAATATGCCTTTTGAGTTCTAAGTCTGATCAGGTAATCCTTGTTGCTAAGGTGCAGTCTTCATGTTCATAAACCAGGAAATTTGTTTCTTACCCACATACATGGAAGAAGTCCATTACAATATGGCAGCACTGGTAGCAGTACTTTGTGTAAGGAATCCACCATTTTGCCACTCCATTTCTAAAGTGAAAACATGTATCTGAAAAACGATTATCCACTAGAGATGTGCAGAATGTGGAGTTTTGCTGGTTGAGCTAAAAAAAAGCTTTTTCAGGAGCACTTTGTGAATAGTTTGCTCTGTTCTTTTCTTACAGGGTATCCTCTATTCGAGCTGAGATCTTGACATGGGTCTGGACCAGACCTGCAGGGTGGGGTCTGAGTGGAGCAGTGGCACTCCCATTGTCTGGGCAGAGTTTCAACCAGTGGGGGTGGCTGAGGTCTCCAAGGTGATTTCAATGCTGCGGCCCACTTATTGTGAACTGGACCCCAGCCCAACGTGTCTCCTAGTGGGATGCATAGAGGTCATTGTTCCAGTGTTCACTGTGATAGTCAGGTGCTCACCTTCAGAGGGGGTCTTTCCTGATGCCTTGAAAGAGGTGCTGGTAAAGCCCCTTCTGAAAAAAACATCTCATGACCCTGAAGTCCTAGTGAATTATAGACCAATCTCCAGCCTCCCTAGATCTCCAACCTCCCATTTCTAGGGAAGGTTGTTAAGAAGATAGTGGCTATGCAGCTTGAGGAACACCTGGAGACCTGTGACGTCTACTAGTCATTCCAGTCCAGTTTTAGGGCGAGGCATAGCATGGAGATGGTACTAGTCCCAGTGCATAATGATCTCTACATGGCAAGAGACCTCGGAGAACAGTCAATTCTCATTCCCCTCCATCTATCATCTGCATTTGATACTGTGGATCATATGGTATTGCTGGATCCCCTTAAAGAGTATTGTGGACTTGCTGGTGTTGTCATCAACTGGTTTGAGTCCTTTCTCTTGGGTAGAAGGCAGTTAATGAGGAATTTCTCCTCCTCACCTTTGCCTCTGACCTATGGAGTTCTTCAGGGCTCGATCCTGTCACCGATGCTGTTGTCGGAGTATATGCTGCCTTTGGGGAGAATCATCAGACAGTACAGTCTGAGCTTCCACTGCTATGCAGATGTTACCCAGCTGTACATGTCTTTTGCACCATAGACAAATGGTACTGTTGAAGTGCTTAATAAATGCCTGGATGAGATCCAGGACTGGATGAACTCTAACTGGCTGAGATTTACCCCGACAAGACGGAGGTTCTAGTAATTGAGCCTGGCTTTGGGCATGATGCGGGCACCTCCGAGACAACAACAGGTTTGGTCCTGGGGTTGATACAGTTGACAGCATCCTATGGGGTGAGAAATCTGAGTGTGGTCTTCAACGACAAGCTGACATTTGAGACTCAGGTGTCGGCAGTCATGACAAATAGTTTTTTACCATCTGAGGAGCATCACCCAGATTAAACCCCTAATTCTGCCCAAGGATCTGCCATCACTGGTGTACACATTTGTGACATCAGGACTCAACTACTGTAATGCTCTATACCTCAGGGTCAGTGGAGGGAACCTCTGCAGGTTGCAACTGGTGCAGAATGTAGCAACCAGGCTGCTGACAGGACTGTCAAGGTTCTGTCATGTGAAAGTGGTCCTGTGGGGTCTGCACTGGCTACTAGTCAGGTGGCAGGTTCTCTTCAAGGTGGGCTTGCTCAGTTATAAGGCCCTATATGGAAGGTGCCCAGGCCACCTGTCAGACCTCCTTACTCCTGCCATCCTGGTCCGCTCCCTCTGTTCTTCCACTCAGGGTCTCCTGGCAGCTCTGAGGACTTGGCTGAAAACCTCTAGTGATCATTCATTCAGGGTGGCTTGCCCAGTCCTCTGGAACTAGCTTCCAAGATCTTTGAGAGAGGCCCCTACAGTGGAGGTGTTTAGGAGGGGCCAAAAAGTCTCACCTTTTTAAACTCACCTATCCTGCTGATATGTCTTAAAACAGTCCTATGTAATTTCATGAGTGTTCTGCTGGCTGTTTATAATTTTGATTTTATTATTTTGTGTATCTTGCTATTGTCTACTACTGTGCAGTGCCCAGAGCCCCTGGGATTGGGCACCTAATCAAATAAATTTTACTCACTTACTGCTTACTTGAGATCCGATAGAATCATAATTCCACTTCAGAAAAACGTAACAGATTTTTGTAGTAAATTCCACATAAGTTTGCCAACTGAATTGCATTTTTTTTATATAAACCATAGATTTTTAATGTGGACTCTGGCTTTACTTGTTAAATTGCAGAAACATGATGGTGCAGTGAGTTGGGGTGCTGGACACCACACCTCACAGCATGCTGGTGACCTGGGTTCAGTGACAGACATAGGTTGCTGGGAGTCAGACAGGGTGGGAGAGGATTAGGCAGCCAGCTGACTGCTGTCCTCTCTTGTAGTGGAAGCACTGACTGCACTGCTCCTACACTACCATGTAGTGTTAGGGCAGTGGCAGATGCCACAGTGCATGTGTGCCTCCACATACGTGCATGCCCCATGTCATATGTTGTACCGGGGGAAGGCACTCCCCCTCCTGGCCCCACCACAGTGGGAAGAATTCATGGTGGAACAAGCAGGGAAGTCCTGGCTGAGGAGGTTGTGGGTCAAGGGTTATGGAGCAGGGGTTAAGAATAGTCACCCGTACCCAAAGACAGTAAAACGCTTAATTGAAAAGAAAATTGTGGAAACATGTTCTGCAGAACAAAACATGGAAACTTTGTAATTGTACTACGTTCTGTGATATTTCACATAACTTGAAATGGTCTATTCTATCTCATGCAGAATTCTGGGTGATGTGGAATTCTACATCTCTGCATAGCACATATTTATGCGTCATTGTTTACAATTGAGAACTAAATCTTAGTGTGATTACATTAAAATAGTGAAGTGTTCTTATATTCTGATGTAATCTTTGCTGTAACATAATTCTAAGAATTTACGTTCAGGGTGAATGCCATTCCTTGTTTTTGTTTTACAAAATGGGCCATGGAAATTCTATAACCTCATTGGTTGAAGCATGTCACATGACTATTGATTACTTTTCTGACAACAGGACTGCCCGCCTGAACCTCATATTTTTTTATTTTTTTTTTTTACAAACAAATGCTCATTTAATAAGTGGTATAATGTATTCCAGTATTTGTGGTTATGAGGGAATAATGCACCTCAGTTGGTTGTGCTACTCAGCTATGCCTCATTCCTAAAAGCTGACCAAGGTGTGCATTATTCCATTATAACCATTATATATTATGTGTTATCACATGCCATTGTATATAATGCCTATTAGCCAACCTACTGTAGCTTGTCTGTGTTGCTTCGCCAATTGTACATATTTGTCTAATTGCCTATCTATTATAGCTTGTTTTTGATGCTTAGTTCTGTTCTTCTTGCTATACAAATTTGTTCCTATTGTTACTCATGACCCTCCTGTTACTCACCCACCCAGGATGCATCAGGAAATCAGTGGCTATTCAGCTCAGTATGTCTTTCCTGGTGAAACTTTTGAAATAAATAAATAACCGCACACCCTGTCATGAGTTATCCCTTATATATTTGTCTTTCAGGCTCAGGAGGTTGGCACAGTCTTATTTAACCATTTTATCAGTACAAGGATCATAACTGTTATTTTTTGAAAACGTTCAGGAAGTCTAGTCAACTCTCATATTAAGGACAACATCTGTAAAATAACAGTGACATTTCTGAAACCAGATTTCCATTCCTTATGGAGACTTTTTTTTAATGAGTCCTACATCACATACACATTGTGCTGCAAATAATGTTTCATTCATAGAGCTCTCACAGGTATAGCTTAGGAAAACATGAATAGCATTTTTAGGAGCAGAGCATTTGAAATATACAAAATGCCTAGTTGCCATGGTTACAGAAGATGAAACCAGCATGGCAGACAAGTCCGTGCAAAACATAGACTGCAGTCAAGCATAACCAACACCACAGGAGAGCAAAATAAGAAATACGGTTAGGCTTAATCAATCAGTATTTTGAATACAGTTGTTCCTTCTCTAAGTGATCCCCTTCATTATTTTTCAATATGTTGTTAATTGAGGAAGATTTAGTAAATTGTCTTCTTCTTTAAATGAATTACTGTACTTCCCTAGTGGCTTCATTCACCCTTTACAAAAACATGACTTTTTAGTAGGTACATTACACGGATATCTTTGTATTTTGTGTGAACAAAAAAGCAGTTACAGAAAGGGAAATTGAAAGAATAAAAATGTGTTGTTAATCTACAGTGCTTAAGACATGTTTGGGGGACAAAGCATAAGCAAATGAATGGGATAATCTCAGTGTCTAGAGATTCAAAAGTGAGGTCATTAACTGTATGTTTCTTATACTCACTGTTGAACTAGGAAACTGCTGCTGAGATTACTGTATTTTAAGGTGGTCAGTGCTATATTGGTAAAGGAGCTATAATGTATGGTAGAACGCTGTTAACCTTAGGAAATCATCATTTCCTAAGGTTGTTAACCTATCGATGTCACAAAGATATATTGTTAACCTATTGATGCTACGTCACATCGATAGGTTAACAACAGAGATTGGTCTGCGCATGTGCGCGCTTTTTTTTCAACGTGGAACCGACGCATGAACAGCAGCGGTTAGGGAAGAGACTGAGCGGCTGTAAGCGGTGACTAGTAATCAAAAAGTAAGCAGCCTTTTTCGTGGGACCATACACTATAAAAATAATGTATGGTCCCTCTGATCCATTAACGGTCAATTTTAACCGTCTCGAGGTTGCCATGGCGACAGAAACCGCCGAGCTTCGCTCTCGAGGTTTACACGGTCGCCCTGGCAACTTCTCGACTGTTAACTGACCGGTTAACGATAGAGGACCATACATTATCCTCTATGTTAGAGCATGCATCAAGGGAGTGTTTAGCTACTGTGTGTGTATGTCATGAAAATATATGTACACAGAGGTGCATCTTATAATAATTTAGTAACAATTGTTTAAAATTGTATGTAAAATTTATTATTATGCCAGTTTATATAATAACATTTAATAATTTGCAGTGAAGTAAACAGCTGGTACTTACTGTGCGCTACTTACTGTATATTATTTATGAGACTAAACTATTTTAAATAAGCAACTCAGGCATACTTACTCAGGGTAAAAATTATTGTTCTTTAGGTATTTAAATGGCAGCAGTGTCCTTGACTTGTGTCTAAGCATCAAGAGCATGATAGCAGATCTGTGTTTTTAGGAGAATTTTCTTTTATTGAGAAAGAGTTTAAAAATGATGTTGCAGAATTCATATAATGGAATAAGACTGATACAGAGATGACTAAAAGCTGTCCCTTACTGGGGAAGATGTGGTGAAGGCAGAAACCTCACAAAGTGACCACGTTTCATCAGAATTTAGGTGTAGTGCACACCACAAAACTATGAGAGGCTGTTCCCTGGTGAAGTCAGCAATACACTGTACTTACTGAATGGTGAAAGGCTGAGCAGGTGCAAGAGGCTGCTCACATGCTTACATAGCTACAGGAAGAACAGAGATATAATCATGTGACAGCATGTAGTCCTTCTTTGTTAGGGGAAGGAATAGAATGTGTCTCAGTTGTGCTGTGGAGAAAGTCAGTCAGAAAAAAATAAGGCAAAAATGGATGTAATGCCACTTTTTTCATTGTTGTTTAGAGTACTCCGGGTGTGATTGAAAGCAAGATGGCAGTGAAATGGGTTAAAACAAAAGCCTTTACAGCACATACATTTGTGCTCTTGTATTGTCCTTATTTTCAGTGATCCAAGCTGTTTTTAGAGGTAAGCAGGGTTTCAAAAAATGGCTTTCGCACAAACATTTAAAAAAATACTGACTGTGCCATATCAGTTCTAGTAGCTGATATTAGAGTTAAACTGATTATGAGCTGAGGTTGTAGCTGGGGACTCCAAATGTTGGTGTCAGGACAATGCAGGTGCGTACAGCAGCCAACAGGTTTAGGCCACAACTGTCTGAAAAGATTATGCCTGCTTGAAGTGTTGAATGTTGTTAGCAGAATAGCAGATTCTGCAGACCACAGGATTGCTGCCAGTGTTTCAAGAAATGATGCCTGTCTGACATGTTTATTTATCATTGCTGGCAGAATGGCAGGTACAGCAGCCCACATGGCAGGCCACCAGTGTTTCAAGAAATGATGCCAGTCTGACATGTTTATTGTTATTGGCAGAAACAGAGGTGTAGGCAGGAAAAGCAGGCTGCCAGTGTCTCAGACATTGTCTGTGGGCTGCCAGTGTCTCAGACATTGTCTGTGGGCTGCCAGTGTCTCAGACATTATGTCTGTTTGGCATGTAAAGAGGAGGAGGGAGAAGGCTTTCAGTGACTGAAAGTAGATAGTGAAACTGGCACCAGTAGAGTAGGCTTGCAGCTAATGACTGAAGTTATGCTTTGCTGTTCTTTTCTAAGTGTTTTCCAAGATGGTTGGGCCACTAAACTCACTCAACAATGGCAGTGTCATCCAACTGGTTATCTTTTTTATCCACTTAATGGAACCTCCCCTCTCCATCTTCAGTGTCTGAACTGGGACCAGATAGGGATTCAGTCGGGACTTGGAATGTGGACTCTTCTTCAGTCTGAGGCAGCAGAGGTGTAATGACCTGTGGGATTAGATGAGTATTCATTTTTATGAATATGAATCCATCAATATGCTAGGGTGACAAATTTGAGTGTTTGTCAGCAATGATGGCCTCAAATAAAGTGAGCACTCTTTCAGAAGTGACACTAAATATTGTGTAGCTCTAATAGCACATTGTCACAGAAGACAAAGATTTCCACTCCTGAACCTCTATTGCCCTGTACAAAAGTGCCTCCTCCTCCTCATCTTTCAAGTCCTTTGACTTAGGTATTCCTGCACTATACATTCTGCAAAATTACCCGATGTCCTCCTTTTCCTCATCCTTCTGCATCCCCTTAATATACCCTTTTGTGATAATATTGCTCACAGAGAGTTGGAATTGCTATTAATAAGGCAGCCTTTAAAAGTGGTGATGCTGGTGTCCAAATGTGTCCATTGATATGTAAGAGTCATATTAAAATCATTTTGAAAGGATTACGATCTATGGGGTTTTGATCTCATCCCCATCTTGGTTAGCTGTCTTGTCAGTTGCTGACTGAACCTTTTCTTCAATCAAGTGATTCTTCTCCTGTTGAAATGCACCTGGTCCCTCTCCAGAAGTGCTGGAAGTCCATGTTTGCACTGTGCCGCTAATAAGGTGGCAGTTCTCTACTGTGTGGATGCTAGGATTGAAGCATGCTGGAACAGAGTACTGAGATTAATAATGACTCAGTAGGTAACAGTAAAGCAGGAAGCAATGGCAGGGTAGTGATGGCAAAATCCCCATCTAGACGATAGGTCATGGGGTATGATAGGATAAAACAGAATAGACTCAATGGACCAATTGTCTTTTTCTGCTGATATTGCTTCTGCTTCTATGATTGAACAAATGCATTGTTATTAAATAGTGTCTGCATGTGTTTCATGAATGTAGTGCAAGCAGAATTATCATTTATTTCTCTTTACTTACATAGTGAACCTTCTAGAAGTGCTGTAATGTATGACTCATAAGTGAGAAAAGGGAGTCTTCAATAAATATTTGCCTGAGGCTAATCATTTTTCTTGCATATTAGAATTTTAAAATGTTCTGGTACAATCTGGTTGATGTTTTACTCTGGAGTCATAGATAAACTAAAACGTGTGCTGCCTTACATGTGCAAACTGGCAGCAGTTACGTTCCTTAATGTAACAGCAAATTAGTTATGATGATTTATGGCAAATGTGCAAACATTCTTCAGAGGGGAGCATTATGAAGCAGTCAGGTGTTAATGAGTTCAAAGTGTAACATTTACTTTATCCATCCATAGTCATAGACACATAGAAATTGTTGGCAAATAAGGACCTCGAAGCTTATCCAGTCTGCCGATAAGCCCTAGTTTGTGGTCTCTGACCCTATTTGGTAAGGGCTTTTCATCCTTCCTTCCCACTACTAATGTTGCCTTATGCCTGTCCCAGGCACGTTTAAATCCCTCCACTGTGCTCATTCCCACCACCTCCTGTGGCAGACCATTCCATGTGTCCACCACCCTCGCTGTGAAAAAATACGTTCTCATGTTCCCTCTTAACCTGCCTCCCTCCAATCTCATTTTGTGTCCCCTCGTTCTAGTACTCCTTCTAACTTGGAAGATGTCTCCTCCCTGCATCTTGTTTATGCCCTTGAGGTACTTGAATGTTTCTATCATGTCCCCACACTCCCTCCTCTCCACCATTGAGTACATATTAAGGTCCTTTAATCTCTCCTCATATGTTTTGAGTTGCAAGCCGTTTACAATCTTGGTTGCCCTCCTCTGGATTTCTACCACCCCGTCAATGTCCTTGCAAAGGTACAGCCTTCAGAATTGCACACAGTACCCTAGGTGAGGCCTCACTAGTGTTTTATACAGTGGGATCACTACCTCCCTATTTATGCTAGTGATACCTCTGCCTATGCACCCCAGCATGCCACTGGCCCTCCCTGCACCCTTTGCATACTGTGTTGACACCCTCAGGTCATCTGAAATGATAACCCCCAGGTCCCTTTCTTCCTTGGTGATTGTCAGCTCCACCCCCCATCCCAATCCTGTAGCTCTCTCCAGGGTTCACCTGTCCCAGGTGCATTATTTTGCACTTCTTTGCATTGAACATAAATTGCATAGAGGTCTTGGCAGCAAAGGAATACATTACATTCCTGCAGTATCCTGCATGATATCACTAGCAAAAACTGTGGTAAGACAGCTAGATACAGGTGGGTGGTACTGTTTCTCTCATGTTAAGTAAACAACAGTTTTGATTGGCTAAATGAGTTTTTGATGGAGTAGTATTTGTAATCTATTAAAATAGCTCTGCTTCACTTCATTCCTCCTTAGCAATCAGTGGTGTGCATTACATCCTGTTATTTTTTGAATCTATGTAAGGAATAGTGCATGTCAAAGTAAGTATTATATGATAAAACTACAGGTGTATTCACTATGACTAGGCACGTTACAAGGTATATATAATGTCTCTTTTGAAATAATGATGAGCCCAGATGAATTTGCATTCAGTGGGTGTGCCTTAATCTGTTGTTTTGAACACTGTTGAAGCGGGTCTGAAGAAATTTGATTTCCCTTCAAAAGTTTGATGTCACAATGCAACACAGGGAACACACACTGAGCATGCTTTGTTCTGGAGTCATAGATAAACTATAATGTGTGTGCTGCCTTACATGTTCAAACTAGCTGGCGTTATGTTCCCTAATATATTAGCATATTAGTTATGATGATGATTTAATGCAAATGTGCAAATACTCATCAGAGGGGAGCATTATGAAGCACTCATGTGCTAATGAGTTCAAAGTGTAATGCTCACTGTATCCATACATAATCCTAACATCAAAGAAATACTAATGTAGTTCACATACATTTTCAACAATGATGAACATTTTATTTTTTTGAGTTTAGGATTAATACCTTTAATTCAGGGACTCATTTTCAAAGGTTCCAAGTCAGTCAACAAACAGAACAATTGCATACAGATACAGACAACATTGCTTGTTAATTAAGGTACAAAAAAAGTTACATAAGGTTGCACATACTCTGAAGTTTCACTAATACATAGGAGTCTAACATAACAACTATCAGCACATCATGTGAACAGTTTAAGTTTCTTAAAAGTGCAAGGGGGAATGGTCAAGAAGGGTTCCTGGCTGGGACAGTCATGGGGATTGTGGGAATTGGGGGGAGAGTGGCCATAGGTAGGCGAATGATTTTGCGATCAGAAGTAGCTGGGGTGGAGAGAGGAAGAGGAGGTGAGAAGGAGAATATGACCAATGCATAGTGTTTATAGAGGGGAGTGTAATCTGTTCTGTGGGGGTGCTTGAAGGCGGGGTGATTCATTGGAGAATGTGGAAGGGGAAGGCAGGGGGCAGCAGCGGGTGGATAAAATATATTATATTATATTAAATATTTAAAATATTTACAGACATACATTTTGTTTATACTGTATATGATTCCTATGGTACCTATATGTCTTTTAAGGTTAATAGTTGCATGGTTTACAAGTCCATAGGACATACTGTGGGAGTACTCTTGGCACACATCTTACTATTTTATTCTATTATCCTCTGCTACATGTGAAACAAATCCCATAGCACAGTTACAAAACATTGATATTTCTATAAAGCTGCTGGGAAACCGTGGGTACTGATCATAGAATTCTATAATGGCCACGATCAGTTTGCATACCTGCTGATTGCCCACATCATTAAACTGTGATCATGTAGAGAGAAGGTGGAAATAAGGAAATGTTATCAGCTTTTGTAAAATTGTTGAGTGTAATGTTTTGAAATCCAGTAACCTCATTGGTCTAATCCCACCATATGGCCATAGCATGACTCCCTGAACCTCCTGGGAGGAGTGTTAAAAAGTTAACCAGCATTATGAGTTTAATGCTTCAACCCTTAGAATGGAACTTCTTTCTAGAACTCAAGTTATGATTTGCTGCCCCAGTGGTTAGCCTATGTATCTACTGCATAGAAAAATAAAACCTTGTTTCTATCTTTATGTGTATGTGTTAAATCACAACATAGAGGCACGCGTCTCAGCTCAGCTGGTGTCACAAGTGTTCTTCAGATGTGAGAAGAATATGCATCAAACCATTCATATTGATGAGTGCCTCCATGGCTTGAATTATCATAATATACAGGTAAATTCTCCAGCAAAATGTATCAGTAAAGTGTCCTATTCAAACTAGGCCGTGAGTTTTAAATAAACAGCTCATTTTAGCATGACTGTGTGGCACTGAAGTGGTTGCCATAGTGACAGAATATATAGACACACTTCACAAAATAAGAGTACAGTGCCCCCCAACCGACCAGGATGAAAGCACACTTTGGTAAAATGTTGTGCTTTACTGCATGACATGTTGAAATAATTGTCATTGGAGTACATTGAGATTCTGCAGTACCCTGCACAATATCACTAGCAGAAACTATGATAAGAGTGCTAGATCCAGGTGGGTGGTATTGTTTCTCTCATATTATGTAATTCACATATGCATGGATATGATATGCATGGGAAGCCCTATGAGGAGAGGTGGAGGGAGTTGGATCTGTTCCCACTGGAGGCTAGACAAGGGGGGGGGATATGATAGAAACATGTAAGTATATTAAGGGGATAATTAAGGTAAGAGGGAGTTGATTTACAAGAAAAGAAAGTGCTAGAGCTAGGGGTCATAGTCTAAGATTAGAAGGAGAAAGGTTTAGGAGCAAGTGGGGGGGTGTTACTTTGCTGAGGTGGTGGTGGAGTCCTGGAACAGTCTGCTGGAAGAAGTGGTGGGAGCCAAAATGGTGGAAGGATTCAAGAGGGCATGGGGCACATACAAGGGGCAGAGTTGGAGATCTCTGGACAAAAGAAACAAGCAGGGGGGAGTAAGGGGCAGACTCGGTGGGCCAATAGGGTCCTTTTCTGCCACCGGATTTCTATGATTCTATATAAATAACAATTTTAATTGGCTAAATGGGTTTTCAGTGGAGTAAGATTTATAATTTGTTAAAAAACTCTGCTTCACTTCATTCCTCCTTAGCAGTCAGTGGTGTGCATTATATGATTTTATTTTTTGAATGCTGTATAAGGAATAGTGTAAATCAGAGTAGGTATTACATGATAGAACTAAATGGGTGTATTCACTACCACTAGGCCTGCTACAAGGCATGCAACAGCATGGCTTCCGAGAAAAACACTCCACCCTTACTGCCCTGATTGAATACACCTCCCTACTCTGTGATACCTTGGATAAGGGGATGGTTGTGGGGTCTATTTTTATAGACCTCAGAAAGGCATTCGACACAGTCAACCATCATCTTCTCTTGAACTGCCTGCTGTCTTTAGGACTATCCACCAAAACTGTTACCTGGTTTGACAGTTATCTCTCCCGCAGATCACAATGTGTCAGAATTAACGGCATACTCTCTGATCCCAAGAATGTAAGCCTAGGTGTCCTACAAGAGTCCATCCTAGGCCTGCTCCTTTTCAGCCTCTTTATAAATTCCCTTCCCTCTGCCTGCCCAGCACCCATTGTGCTTTACACTAACGATGCTGTCATCTTGGCAGCTGGCAGAGAGCTCTCCCCATCACTATTGAGCTTCAAGAAAGTTTCATTAAGCTCGAAACATGGTTCACACAGAGCAGGCTGATGCTCAACCATACAAAAACCAAAAGCATGCTCTTCACTGTACCGCAGAAAAAGAGTAAGTACAACTCCCTACTGATACGGAGCCAGCAGGGAGATCTGATGGAAAAATACCTTGGGGTGCATCTAGACAGCATACTCAGTTTCACCACTCACACTGACCATGTGGTCAAAACTACAAACATAAAACTGGGTGTCCTCTACTGTCACAAAAACTTACTCACATCTGCCACCATGAAACTGGCTACAAGTAGCTCTGTGTTATCTTCAGTACACTATGGCCTGCCAATTTATGGAGCTGGCTCTGACACTGCCCTAAAAAGAGTAAGAACCCTCCTAAATAAGGCCTGCCGATTGACACTAGGGGCTGACCACCTGATACATACCTGTTCCCTATACAATGAAACAGTATGGCTTCCGCTCCACCTCAGGCTACAAAACCAGACCTGCCTACTAGTAAAAAAAGCAGTACTGGGACTTATACCTGATTTGACCTGCAGACTATTCAAAACTGCATAACCCAGTCAGCAAACCAGAAGATTGACCATAGGTGGACTCCTGGTGCCTTTCAAGCGCACAAAGCTTGCCCAAAAATCACTCTCCTACTAGGAACCCAGTTCAATGAGCTACCTACTAACCTCGCAGAGTGTACCAAGGTCAGCCAATTTAAACCAGAGTTACAATCCTACCTTGAGTGTGTAAAGGTCAGTCGATGCCCTAACCAATAATGGCCCCTCCAATCTCTACCCAGATCTCCTGAACACCCCCCCTTAACCCCTCACTTTTTGCATCCTCCCTCTACTCCCCCTCTAATCCCTACACTCCCTCTCCCCATCCATTCTAATCCCTTCCCCCTTGCCCCATCCTCCCCCAAAAGAGCATCACCACGCTGCCCCATGTTCTCTTGACAAAGCCTTCTTTGGCTGAACTACCACTGTATCCAACCCATGACAAAGCCTCTGGCTGCATACCACTCCACCGACTACTGGGACTCCTCCCAACCTGTCAGTCTCCCAGTGCTTTCACAATGATGTGTAACCACACTTACAGTGTGCCGATTGTATTCTTAAACCCAAAGTTTTTGCCTCTGGAATTTCTGCTTGTTTTTTTTTTTTTAACTTTGACTATATTTTCGTGGTTATGACGTTAGCTGAAATCAGCTGTAACAACTGCGTGTTTCTGTCTGTATGATTATGCCCTGTATTGTATCTTACTGTATTGTGTTTGACTGACATGGAACCTTTGGAAAAGAGTCCCAGACTCAAAGGTATTAATCCGAAACTGAAATAAATAAATAAATAAATAAATAAATAAAATAAAGGGTATAATACCTACTTTGAAATAATGATGAGCCCAGATGAGTTTGTATTCAGTGGATGTGCCTTCATTTGTTGTTTTGAACACTGCTGAAGCAGATCTGAAGAAATTTGGTTTACCTTCAGAAGTTTGCTGTCACAATGCAACATAGGGAGCACACACTGAGCATGCTTTGTTCTGGAGTCATAGATAAACTAAAATGTGTGTACTGTCTTACATGTTCAAACTGGCTGCAGTTATGTTCCCTAGTATATTAGCATATTAGTTATGATGATGATTTAATGCAAATGTGCAAATGTTCTTCAGAGGGGAGCATTAGGAAGCACTCGTGCTAATGAGTTCAAAGTGTAATGCTTAGTTTATCCACACATAGTCTTGGCATCAATGGAATACTAATGTAGTTCACATACATTTTCAACAGTGATGTAAATATTTCCAGACTGATATTTTGTTGATACTGTATATGATTCCTGTGGTACCTATACAGTCCATCTTTAAAAGTTAAAACTCATGTGATTTACAGCTCCTTAGGGCATTCTGCGTGAGTACTCTTGGCACACATCTTACTATTTTATTCTATTTTTCCTCTACTGTATGTGACACAAATCCCATAGAACAGTTGCAAAACATTAACATTTCTAAGAAGCAGATGGAAAACCGTGGGTGTTGATCATAGAATTCTGTAATGGCTGCCATCAATTTGCATATCTGCTGATTGCCCACATCATTAAACTGTGATCATGTAGACAGAAGGGGGAAATAAGGAAAGGTTATCAGCTTTTGTAAAATTGTTGAAGGCAACATTTTGAAATCCAGTAACCTCATTGGTCTAATCCCACCATAGGGCCATAGCATGACTCCCTGAACCTCCTGGGAGAAGTGTTAAATAGTTAAAAAGCATTATGAGTTAAATGCTTTAAACCCTTAGAATGGAACTTCTTTCCAGAACTCAAGTTATGATTTGCTGCCCCAGTGGTCAGCTTCTGTAACCACTGCATAGAAAAACAAAACTTTGTTTCTATCTGTATGTGTATGTGTTAAATCATGTCTTAGAGGCTTGTGTATAAGCTAAGAGTGGTGTCACAAGTGTTCTTCGATTGTGAGAAGAATATGCATGAAACCATTCATACTGATGAGTGCCTCCATGGCTTGAATCGTCATAATATAAATTCTCTAGCAAAATGTATCAGTAAAATGTCCCATTCAAACTAGGCCATGAGTTTTAAATAAACAGCTCATTTTAGCATGACTGTGTGGCACTGGAGTGGTTGCCATGGTGACAGAATACATAGACACACTTTATAAAATAAGAGTACCTTGCCACCTAACAGGATGAAGAATGATTTATGTAAGATGTGCTTTTTTTGCATGACATGTTGAAATAATTTCCATTGGATTACAGAGTTCCTACAGTGTCCTGCACAATATCACTTGCAGAAACTGTGATGAGAATGCTAGATCCAGGTGGGTGGTAATGTTTCTCTCATGTTAACTAAATAACCATTTTGATTGGTTAAATGAGATTTCAGTGGAGTAGGATTTATAATTTATTAATTTATTTGGGAGGCAGTATTGAGCAGTGGTTTAAGGCTCTGAGTTGCAAATCTGGAGACCTGGGTTTGAATCCCAAACCCCCCCACTTGTATACTGTGTGACCCTGAACAAGTCACTTAACTTCCCTGTGCTTCCAGGTTGCACCTGTAAACAAGCTTTCAGCTTAGTGTGTCTCACCTGGTTAAACAATTGGAAAATATATATATATATATATATATATATATATATATATATATTTCCTTCACTTCATTCCTCCTTAGCAAACAGCAGTGTGCAGTAGGTCCTTTCTTGTTTCAAATGCTAAGTAAGGAATAGTGTATGTCAGAGCAGGTATTATACGACATAACCAAAGGGTGTATTGACTACCACTAGACATGTTACAAGGTATAATACCTCCTTTGAAATAATGATGAGCCAAGACAAAGTTGTATTCAGTGAATGTGCCTTAATTTGTTGTTTTTGGATACCAGTGAAGTAGGTCTGAAGAAATTTGATTTCCCTTCAAAAATTTGACATAATAATGCAATATAGAGAGCACACACTGAGCATATCCAAGTTGTTGACCTGCAGCTGTCAATCAGCAGATCTAGAGACTGAGAACACCTAACGTGCTCTGTACATTTTGGTGCCATTTCCAGCTCTCTCTCACAGGGGAAAGACCTGGCTACTGAAGGAGCTCCATTTATGTAAAAAAGAGTGACTACTGAGTAGAAAAACATTCAAAATCATCATTATGTGGTTTCATTCCTGTTAACTAACTCTCACTACATTTGTCCATAGTTTGAGGCAAGCAGGCTAGCCAAATTGTGTTGCAGAGGAGAGGAAAGCGTGTGTGAACCCACTCTGGCAGCTGCAGGCCCTGCAGCAGGAGCAGAGTGAATTTCACATAATTTAGTACACTGGCAAAGGTGCGGGGGATTTCTGAAAGATATTTATTTGACAAATAATTATTTTGCTGTATACTGGTTATGTGGAGGGCATAGAAATTCCATATGTATTTATTGCTTTTTGTCACCCCCTGCAGCAGGAGCAAATCAAAATGAAATTAGCAGACTGAAAGGTGCAGTGAAGGGGGAGTTTGAAGGATTTTTTGACAAATAATTTGACTGCTGATGGTGCAGTCCAGGGCATAAAATAAATCTTTATTTTTGTATTTGTTTTTGTCTGAGTGAAGGCTAAGTGAACTTGGCTGCTGCACTGAAGCACCAGGTCTCTCAGTAAGAGTGAGGAGAAGGGTGAGTCAAAGTTATGGAGATGTATCTGTGGATGTCTGTTGTGCCATATAGAAGCCACAAGGAGAAGAACTAGAGGATAAAGGATGGGGGAGAAGAAAGGAGGAGATAAGTGTTCCACTGTGCCAGTTTAAACAAGTTTTGCAGGTGGTAGTGATAGAGAAGGAGCTAGTCATGGAGTGGCAGGAACTGGAAATGAAGCCATGACTGTGTGGATGTGAGGGCAACAGCTGTATTCATGATAGAACAGCTGACGAAACCATGGTTCATTAGTCCCCAGAAATCCACTGGTTCCACCCTCACTGTAGTGCAAGCAGCCTTACCTGCTGATCATCAAGCGCATCTGATGAGGAAGTCATCCTGTGCAAACCAGAAGCAGATTAGCTTCCCCTCTTCTTTCTTCAGGTGCTTTCAGTTCTCTCATATACTGTACAGCTGAAAAATTCCTTATAATTAATTTTCACCTCTTCCACTATCCTGAATTCTGTAGCTGCCTTTTCCATTCTTACTACCTTGCTTGCCTGTTTAGTGGACTTCAGATAATTTTCCCTGCTGGAATTGATTGGGATTTTTCGTATTCACAGACTGAAATCCTTTTTGCTATAACTGTTCCCCTTATCTCTCTTGTGAATCCAGTTGGTCTTTTTCTCTTTTTATTCTTCCTGATCGGTTTAAGGCACCCATAGCTACCTCTATTACCCTGTTTTTGTGAGCTCCCCCTTTTTCCACCCCCTCAGTCTGTCGGTACCCAACCAGGCTTGTCCTGATAACTTCTTCCATCTTCCTGAAGTAAGTCTTCCAGATATCCAGCACCATTGTCCTAGTGTTCAGCCTCTATAGACTTAGTTGGAGCTCAAACCACAACATGGAGTGGTTGCTCGTTCCATGCGACTCATGTACTGAAAGTTCCCCCACACAATCACCACTTGTCAGAATCAGGTCCAATATAGTTCTTTCTCTAGAATATTCTTCTATGTAATGCATAAGGAAGCAGTTCTGCAGGAAATCTGGCACATCTTGGCTCCTGGCAACCAGTGCTAACTGTATGCCCCCAGTTGACAACAGGTAAGTTGAAGTCCCCCACCAGTACCATTCCCCCACTGCTTCCCTCCTTATTTCTGCCACTCATTTTTCATCTATGTTGTCCATCTGGGTGGGGTGTCTATACAGCATCTTCATTCAGATATTCAGTTTGCCCACCTCCACCTAAATAAGGTGGGTGTCCTAGGGAAGGCTATGTCTGCCCCCTTTTTATGTTGCTTGCATGCATGTGCAAGAAACATAGTGCCATCATCGGAGATTTTGGAGGTGTGTCACCTCCTCCTCCAATTCAGTCAGTGTGCTGGCAGGCGCGGCCCATGTAAGCCAATGCATTTTGGAGCTGTCTATGACATGCTCCAAAATGCAGTGGCATACAGTTGAAAGGGGGAGCTGCGCTTGAGTGAGCACCGATAAGATATCAGCTGCTCACATGCAGCTCCCCCCCCACACAGGCGTGCGCGCCCCTGCTCACACTGTATAGCCGATGAGGTGCCCAATCACCGTCGGCTGAGCTGCGTCCCCCCCCAGTAGTAGGTGCCACGCTGGGAGCCCACCCCAGCGTGGCATGCAGTCCTTTGGCCGATGGGGGTGCCCAATCCCCTGTTGGCTGAACGCCCCCCAACATCCTTGTGCCATGCTGGGAGCCCACCCCAGCGTGGCAAATGTCCCATGACGCCTTTTTTTTTTTAAACCTGCAAAACGAAAACAGTCCCGTGGTGGCTCTCCCAGCCCCTTCCACAACCTGCACCCATCCACTGCACCCAGCCTCCCACACCCCACCCCATACTTACCTCCGGACTCTGGCGGCGGACGATCTTGGTGGACCGGGACGTTGCACTCTTCAAAGCCGACCGCGAACTGAGGAAATGCCGATAAGCTGTATAATGGGCTAGATAGGGGTTTCAACTTGTTGCATATCTCAGGCATTTTTGGAATTTTTTGCATTTTCAACATGGGGTTTTGGGACCTTCTCGTGAATCGATGTCACTGTCCATGGAGATTCAGGCCCGAAGGGTGATTTTCATGCAGTAACTGTGCAGTGACTGTGAAATCACCCTTCAGGCCTGAATACCACCATGACAGTGACATCATTCATGAGAAGGGGTCCCAAAAACCCCATGTTGAAAATTTGGTGCCAAAATTCCAAAAAATGACTGTTTTACGAGCGTGTATTGTGCAGTTCCTACGCAGGCTCGTAAGTTTGTGAAATTTCAATATTTTCACTCCAGATTTTCAACATTGCCATTTTACCACACCTTCTTATGAGTAGTACAGCTGTCTTTTTTCACATCTCACCCAAAATGTGTTTCCACACATGTAGCGCAGAATGGCGCAGTTGGTGTGCGAAATCAATGTACGGGACAAATTAAGAAAATCACAGTGACACTGCTCATGAGCAGAGGTCTTAAAATAGCTATGTTGAAAATTTGGTGAAAAAATTCCTAAAAATGAATGTTTTACGAGTGTGCGTTGTGCAGTTCCTACATACGCTTGTAAGTTCACAAATTTTCAATATTTTCACTCCAGATTTTCAACATTGCCATTTTACCACACCTCCTTATGAGCAGTACAGCTGTCATTTTTCACATCTCACCCAAAACGTGTTTCCGCCCATGTAGCGCACAATGGCACAGTCGGTGTGCAAACTCAATGTATGGGACACATTAACAAAGTCACAGTGACACCATTCATGAGCAGAGGTCTTAAAATGGCTATGTTGAAAATTTGGTGAAAAATTTCCTAAGAATGACTGTTTTATGAGCGTGCGTTGCACAGTTCCTACGCACGCTCGTAAGATCGCAAATTTTCAAAATCTACAATCCAATGACTTCCAGATGCCTAAACAGCACATAGAAGAAAGCAACATTCAGCATTGACAAATGCTTGTTTTTAGATAGTGCATTATTTTCCTGCAGTTTATGGGGGTGTGAATGCCTTTGACATTCCTTGAAAGGAATGCATGTGCCATGTTCACCATGACAGGGGATGAGTAAAGAGAAGTGGACTGACACTGGTGTTGCAAACATAGATGTACATTTCAACCTTGTACAGTTATATAGAACATTCTGTTAAATTTAATGACATTTAACTGCAAAAATCAATTGTAGCAGAATAAAAACATGACGGAAATTCCCAGACTTGCTCCAAGTGCAATTGAGAACTCTCCTCCTGTGTGGCTCCTTTGTCCTGAGCAGACCCTTCTCAAGCAATCCACCCCTTTTTTATAACTATGTATGAAACAGTCCTTTCCTTCCTCCCTATGGTCTACCAGGTTAGAAGCTCTCTGACTGCCTATGTTCACCTGATATGCATTTCTGAAACCAACAGTATACACCCTTTTTAATTTAAAAAGCATTTTGCACACTACCCCAGGGTGCTCCTTCATTCCTGATCAACCGAGAGTCTTGCAGTTTGCATTTGTTTAGCACTATCTGCTTGGGGGGGGGCATACAGTCCTTGTCTTCACATTCTCACACCCTGAGATGCCTCTCACTCAGTAACCAGGTCTCACTGCTCTGACAAACGTTGTTCTAGATGAGCTTTCAACTTTTATTTGGTCTGTGTTGGCAATTAACTGCCAAAGAGAGCTCCTCTGGCAGACTGCCAGCAGAATTATTGAATCTTTCTGTAGTGTCTTCAAATGCAGAGATTCATGAGATCTGCCTAGTTCTACCTAACAAGTGCTGTACGGGTAGATGCACCACAGGTTAAACCCCGTCTCCAAAATAGTAGCTTTAAGTTCAAACAACAGCTTTGTAATTATCCTGTGTTTCTGCTACAAATGAAATCGGACTCTGCTAACTGTTCTTTCTGCACACAATCGTACCCCAATCCTGTACTACAGATTTGACCCTCCCCTTCCTTTTTCCCGAAAATCCTTCCCCCCTCAAGAGCAAGCCCTCCCTCACCTCATCTTTATGCCCATGTCAGTCCTAATAACTGTTTTATAGCACTACAACACCCTTAGTTATAGACCTTGTTAGACTGTTTGTTGTTATTCACCCTTCACTGTATAAAATTCTTGAGTCATAGTCCAAGCTACTTTTTAAAAATGTATCATTGTTTTTTACACTGCATCCAACCTGTAAATATCCCCCTTCTTCTTAGTACTAGTCATATTAGTAGGTCCTATGTATTGTATCATATTTAATGCATTTGGTTTCTTATCGACTCTGTTTTAGCTATGCTGTGTGCTCTGTATTTTACTGCTGTTCCATGCCTACTTTGTAAATGAGTTCTTCTCAACAGTGCTGCACCTGGCTAAATAAAGATGATTTATTGATTGAGTGATTAAGATCCTCCACCACCAGGATTACAAACATTTGCCTGCATTGTGACTATGGTCTCAACCAACCACAGTTCTGGAGTTCTGTCCTTAGTACTGGAGTCCTGTTTCTCGGAAGACTCTCTGCCACCGTAGTCAGAAGAGAGCGAGCATCCACCAAATGGATATATTTAGCTTGATGATGTTTTATATATATTTGTTACTTTTATTATTTATTGCTGCCTATGCAGCATTGCCTCACTATTGGTCTGAACATATTTGGCTCTGCATTTGTCTGTTACTCTGCATTCTGACAGTATATAATTATATTTTTGTGTTTAGTTCCTCTCTGCCATCTGCAGTTAGGCCTACATTGCACCTTATTGTTATATCTTGCATGACGATTTTCATATTTTTGTATATATGCTTATAATTACTACCATCTGGATAACACTGCACTAGCACTGTTCTGTAGATCTCTTGCTTTACATTTTTCAGTTGTTCTATAGTTTACTCTGTATAATTATGCCCGAGTGCTGCTACCCATTACCCCCCCCCCCCCAAATCACATCTGGAAAATAACTTTGGCTCAGCATGCTTATCCTGGTTGCCAGATTCAAACGTGGTTTCTGCAAAACAGTAACAGTTGGTAGCAGCAGACCTTGACTCTCATAAGATTAAAAACATTGTTTGTTTTAATTGATGTGCATTTCTTTCTTTATTGCAGTACAGATTATCATGAAAACATGCCCTCTGCACCTTAGACTTTGAATGTTACTGTTGTTTGTTCCTGCTTTGAAGTAATACTCCTCCACCTGTGACATCAGACTCATGTCCATGGCATCAGGTTGTGATGTCATAAACAGAGAATAATGACTCCATGGCAGGCATAAGCAATGTGAAGTGATGAAGTCTAAAGGACAAAGATCTGTTTTATTGAAAACTACTTACAGTTATAAAGAATGGAAGGTCCTGTAAATTCACATTTTGATGAGTGAGTAATACAGAACTGAGTTCTGCTGATACTATGATTTTTTTTTTCTGGAAAATTGAAAATATCTCTAAACAAAATCAATTCTTTTTAGGCTGCAGTCTGCTGGCTAAGCTTTTAATTTTGCTTGGAACCTCAAACTCAATAAACCTCAGTACCCTTGTGCTGTTGTTTTATCATACAATCATCCTTTATATATTGATTTGGTTTTGGTTGAACAAGTAAGCCTCCTGGGAGAAGATGTCTTTTTCTCTGTGGCAACCGAGAATTAATTATGCTGTATAAATACCATTATAACATGGGCATAAAATATCCTGTATTTTGATTCATTCAAACAGGTCACCTGTCCATTGATTTATCCCCATTATACCCACAGTTGCCTTGCTGGACCACAAAGTCCTGTTTGACAGCAATGTAAAGTGACATTTTCAGATCACTCCATCAGAGAAACATGTAAAAAACTACAATTACAGCATTCTCAGAAGGACAAATCCATTAGGCAGAAAGACTATTTTATTACAAATGACTGTTCACAGAGATTTATTTTAATATTCCTTTAGAGAAATAAACCTCTAACATGACATTGCACATGTTATAAGAGGATCAACCCACCCCAGAGCATGGATTTACAGAGCATTAATCCACCACTGGGTGGTTGAAGTCACTTGGCCTGTGGCCTTGTTTCTCAAGCATGGATTAATGCTCAGTAAACCCATGCCCTGTCATGGGTTAATCCCTCCTTACAAGACCAACATATCAAGAGCAACAGTCATACAGTCAAACATAGTATTGTAAGATTGGTGGAACTTACAACAAATTCAGTATCCAGTACATGAGTTACTTAAGCAATTGGACTCAATGGCGCATGGGTTGTGCGGGGTTTACCACATGACCAGTTGTGTTGTAAGGCAGGATGCTGAAGGTGAAGTGACTTCAACCACTGGACATGCAGTAAACCCAGCAAAACCCAAGCCCCAGAGTGTTTTATTGTTTATATAAAATGGGTTTTTAAACAAATTAAAAAATTAATAAAAGTCAAACTTTTTTTTTTATATTTTCCACTCTTTATCACGGAGAGTCCTCTGTCAGACTTCAGCCCTGGTCATTGCCCCTAGGACTTCCACCTGCCATCCATTGCTGTTATCTCCCCAGTTACCCCTGGCTTCCCCTCAGAGGGAGGGGCCATGGCACCGGACCCCCATATCTGAGCTGCAGGACAGTATCTGGTCATGGAGTGCGGCGATGGCAGGCTAATCAAAGCTCCCGGGAGGGCTTCACAGAGACAGAGGTCTCTCCCCTCCTGTTCCTTTTTCCCATTTTTCTTGGAGGCGGGGATGTGCAATGATGCCAGCGTCTACCCTGCCTCCCTGTGTATCGAGCATCGGTAATGTGAGTGACTCCTGGCCTCCGCCAGGGGTCCTCCTTGCGCTGGACACTACCCCACCCTCCCCCCAGAGAAGGAGAGCCATCCATTGGACACTCCATCCTTCTCCCCCGGCTGGCTGTCCGACATCCCAGGTCCATTCCCGAACCCAGGTCACCAGCATTGCAAGAGGAAATCCAACCACTGCGCCAGTGGGCTGGCCCAAAGGTAAAACATTTTACTACTTAGCTAGAATCAGTTTTAATAATTACAGATAAGGTAAAATAGTCCATCTGCCTATTGGTGTCACCAGGGTTACTGAACACTGATAGCCTTGCACTTCTGTTTCAAATAAATAAATAAACTGAAGTATAACCTCACTAGATGGAAGATGTCATGATGTTTCAGCCACTATATCACCCCCTCATCATGCTTATTGCTGATTTGCTTTAACTTACCAGCTCACTATGAGACCACCTGTATTTTCCTCATATTCAGCCATGCAAATAGAAGTGCGCTCAAGATTGGTCAAGATGTGTGTGTCAGCCCCGGTCGCAGTTGCAGGCTCTGGCGTGTTACTGCTGTTATGCATTCATATAATTAAGCATTGTTTTAAATAGATGGTTGTTGCACCAAGAACAGTATTTAGAACAGTAAACATTGTTTTGTTTTTTTTCTTAAATAAAAATAAGACATTTTGTGTGATAGAAGTTAGTGAGTAACAGCACTTGCACGCCCAACTGCGGAGCTCTGTGTCACAGTAGCAAGCAGCAGGGGAGGGAAATGAGCCATTGTACAAGGCAACAACAAGAGTCAGCAAGTGACAAGCAGCAGAGGAAAACAGAGGACAATGTGTGGTTGCTGCCACAACAGAGATACGTATACCGAATTTGTTTTTTGGTTTGTTCTTTAAATTTGTAAGCTTATTGAAAGGATTCAGACAAACAGCAGAAGCGAGTGGGTAGGAAGGGTGAGGGGAAGCAAGTAAGATAACAAGTGAGTGAGCAATGTTTAAAATAAAAATAAATGTGTTGTCCATTTAAACAAGAAGTGCATTGCAAGTTTAGGGAATGCATTGTGCAGTTGGGTGGGTAGAGAGAGTGATTGTGGGGAACAGTCACAGAATTAGAAAAACATGGCTGCCAGTTTGAAACTGATGATTCTATCACCTGGCACCAAGTTATGGAATGAACTGCAGCCAGTTTGGCAGGGACTGGTTTTGAGCCATGGTTTGTGCTATATTTGTGCCATTGCTAGAACCAAGTCTCAGCTAATCAGGACACAGATATTTCCTAACTCATTTTATATAAGATAGTCATAAATAAGGAATAAAACAATAATAGGATTCTCGGAGCAGGCATAGTTGGTAAGAAAATACAGTGCATAGTAGATGTAATCAAAATGAAGTAAACTCATTTACATTCAAGTGTATTTGCAGGAAAACTCCATTGAGTACACTCATTTGCAAGGAGGTCCTGGTCGGACAATGTGGTACAACAGAATACAGTACAATAAATTGGATTAACACAGTTCATACATTAAGGAGGCAGGCAACATCAGTATGCAGTACAATACATTGACAGTAATACAATTCAAACAATAATTCAGACAACACCAAGGCAGGCAATGGTTAAACATTGAGGGCAGGGATATAGCTATGACTAAACATGTGGGAATAATAAAGGGTACAATAGGCAAGGGAAGAGAGAAAGAATCTAATTGGGAGGAAGTACTTATAGTAGTGGCTCATTCATAGAGGGGAAGTACTAGTCATTGTGGCTAAGTACATGGTCAAGGCCCCAAACTGAGACGAAAGTATCAGTAAATAATATCTTACAACTCCAAGAGAGGTGATTAAGGGCAGCATGTACACCTACTGTGTTTAGCTTATGGAGGTATTTATGAGTACTGATTTAAAGGGGGATAACACTTGGCATAATCTGAGTACAGCAGGGAAGGAATGCCACCACTTCAGAGCTTTATTCTCTAGGCACAAGAATGCATTCCCATTGAAGTTTTCATGCAGGGCATTTGACTGAGCTACTGGATGTCGACAGCTTATTGCATTGAGGATGTTGCTACATCAAGATGGTAGCCAGGCTACATTAGGAGGGGAACTGAGATTTAACACTTTAAAAGTAAGGCACTGCAGTAGCATACTGGGGTCAATCATCCATAGTAGGCCATTTGATTTCAGCAAGCAGTCTGCAATAATGATCCATGTTATGGGTGCAGAGCACCAGGCATCCTATTCTGTTGCATGGGACACTCATTCTAGCCAGACCAGTCTCCTTAAAGGGAAACATTGGAAAAGGCACAGCTTTACCTAGGTACTGCAAAAATGCTTGATTAGTGCTTTCAGACAGTAACATGTTTTTTTTTTTTTTTAATTACCTCTAATTGCTTTTTTAGTGATTTAAACATTGGCCTTCAACTTTCACTTTCTATTGCTGGCAGCCACCATTTCATGGGTAGCAGTGAGCTTCCTGAGCTCACTTTATGCTAATGTACCCTGCCAGCCATTAGCAGAGGTCAAACAGACATATTAGCATAAAGTGAGCTCAGGAAGCTCACTGCTGCTCATGAGATGGTTGCTGCCAATAACAGAAAGTGGAAGCTGTGGGTAGCTGTTTTAAATCATTAAAAAAAGTTGTTACTGTCTGGCAGCACTAGATGAAAGTTTCTGTAGTGTCTGAGAAAAGCTGTGTCTTTTCCAGTGTTTTTCTTTACAGGAAACCAGGACAGCAGAGCCATAGGTAAGAGTGGAGAGCAAGATTCTGTTAGCAGATGCAAGGCAGGGTTGTTTGGTAAGGTATGCTTCGACTGTGTTTAGCAGTCTGGCGGGGAACTGAGGCATGCTGGGAATGCTCATGTTATGTAGGTGCCTATGAGGCTTATGAATGTGGGTGGCCCCAGCCTGCAAAAATGTCCATGTGTTCTTAATGCTGATGGCTCACAGTTACATGATGTGGCTCAATAGAGGAGATCCTCTCAAAGATCTGCTGTTTCTGTTCACAGCTGCAAACAACACTGAAGTGCCCTGGTATTTAATCAAAACTTCAATTGAATCACTTCTTCAGCTTAGAATAAATCATGAGCAGTCCAGCTTGGAATGCTGCCAGCCAATGTTACAGCACATTCATGGTGCCAAGTCATGGGGAACCTTGTTCATGTGTGGCTTTAACAATATCGACTAAATATTCCCAATGGTAGCATTTGCCTTATTTATGTCATTAGTGGCACCCTTATGTGAAAAATGACACTCAAGCTAGGTTTATTCATCTTTCAAAAATTGAAGCTGTGGCTCCAAGCATTCGCATTAGCATGAATATGAATGATTTTTCCCATGGCTAAGTACCTTGGACTTGTGTCAACATTGGCTGGTGGCCTTCCTTGGTGGACCTCTTGTGATTTATTCTAAGCTAAAAAAAATGGTTAAATTGAAATTTTGATTACATACTGGGGCATTTTTGTATTGTTTGCATTTCTGAAGGCATTATCGTGTAAACAAGTTAAATAAAACAGATTAAATATACTGTTAAACAATAGCCGACAGTGTCCCTTTAAGGTATTCACTCATCCCTTGAACAGTAGTACACAAATCCCAAATGCTGGTGGCTTTGTAGTGCAGACAGCTGTAGTTACTGGTGGCGTTCCTCCTTATTTTTAGCCCCACCACCCCCAAAATTGTAAATCTCTTTTCATAAGTCTGCAGGAAATCTTGTCCCGTTTGTGTTTTCTAAACAAATTTCTTTTCCATGCTTTTTTAAATAAGTTGTCAGGTTCATCATATTTGCAGTGAGGGCTTTTATAAGACCTACAGTATGCAACCCTAGAAAATTGTGCTTGTGGCTGCATGCAGTCATGGTGGCCTCACTTGAAAATCATGGCTCTAAAAGATTCCAGAGGACTGAACTTGATTTATGATGCTGCATAAGGGTTGGGACATGAATGCAGTTGCTATTGATACCATGTAGTATTAGAATTGCTAATCGGGAAATCAGCATGTACATGCCCAAAATACTCATCACTCAACCAAAAAAGTATCATCCACAAGGCTCAGAGTGCCAGAGCTAGCACTCAGGAGCTAAAATTGGAAGAGCTGGCCTATTTTTCTTATTCTCCAAATCTGACCTCACCAAGACTGCTGGTTAGATCCAAGTTCGAAAGCTCTCTTGGAAGAAAGACTCATAGCTACTGATTTACTTTATGTTTAGACTGTTTTATTTTCAGAAGGCTGTATGATTTGTTGATGAAAGACCTGAACTGTGAAAGGGGAAATCCCAGGTTCAAAACCCACCACTGACATTGGCTTACTGTGTGGCCAACAACAATTCAGATAACTTCCCTATACATTAGTCCTCCTAGCTGTAAAGTTGGGTATGAAGTGAAGCTGAACCCAACTAAAATAAGTTGTAAACATAAATCAAGCAGCCTGTCATAGAATAAAGCCTAAATGGTGGGCTGCTGCCAGAGCACAAGCAAAAATATGTTGACAAATAAAGTCACTAGTCCAGGTGAATGTTATTGCCAGGGCATATGCAAGCTGAGGCATGTACATTCTGACCAACCATTATTATTTTTACTTTTCAACAATGTATTTGAAAGCTTGGAAAAGAAGACGGGTTCACTTCCCTGGAGACTGAAATTCTACTTAGAATTTTTTTAATAGCTAAATATTATTTGCCGTGAAATGTCTTTCATTTAGTTTATGTAAACAGTTTATCCATCAAGTTCTCAGTTGTTAATTGAATTAGCTTGGTTTTATCTGTAGATTGCTGCTTTCAGTTTAAAAGTGTTTGTCACAATAAATATTGTAAGCAAAGAAAATTGTGCATGTTTAAAACTGATCCCCTTGTTTTTCATTACAAGACTGAGAGAAAGCATAATCCCAAAGAAACAGTGGTCAACATGTGTTTGATGAGCCTATCTAGCTAATAAAATTACATGTTTAATTCTTGTTATTCACAAGTAATAAAATCCCACAGTCAAGTTTTTAATTACAGTTTTAATTATATCTGCATGCCAAACCTTATTGAACTATGCAGGTGATAATCTGAAGAGTTTATGAAATCACAGGGCCACACTTCAAGTCTTAATATTGGTGACATTTTACAATATATATAGTTGCAAGCAAAAATAGTACTTTACGATTTTATGGAAGTCTGACACAATTATGTATTTTAGTGTATGTCAGTGTGCCTCTGTGGTATAACACTCTTGCCTCTTGTCCAGAAGATTGTGATGTGAAATCCCAAAATGAGGACATGGGCTCTTGCCAAGTGCGGGCACTGCAGACTGTAGTCATACTTCAGATGTGGCATTAAACTGATGCCCCTTCCAGAGGCTGGCCATGGCCAAATTTTTATTTATTTTAAATGATTTAATCCAGGAAAAACATACAGAGATAAAACAGCTATTTTGTTGTGTGAATTGGGAGCTATAATGTACCCTAGTAACAATATAAACAGTACACATGTTAGTTGTGGCACACAATTAAGGGTGCATTGCAAAGTAAAGTCAGAAAAATACCTTAGAGGTCATACAGTGAAGGTTAACGATACCATCTAAATAGACAGGAGAGGGTGACCTAAAAACACAGTTTCTTTTTAATAGTTTGGATACTTTGGGCACCTCTAATATCAGGTGGGAGGCTGTTCTAGATGTTGGACAACTTAAAGCTGATAGCAGCTGGGTTTGTTGTTTATCTATAGCTGGGAATCTGAAATCTGGGAGCCTCTTAGTTGGTGGGTGCAATAAGAGGCAGGATATGGGGCTGCACTTTAATACTGTGAGAGTTTCAAACTATCTACTTTCCTGTATTTTTACCTTCCCCACAGAATGTGAGAGAAGTTATCCTGCATTATCTTGCTGTCCATAGAGCTTTACTCTTGTACTTGGACTGGACAAAGGACTTCAGAAAGCTCTCACATCTTTTTGTTTTGTTCATACCCATGATTGGGGGGGGCTGTCTCTAAGCAGTACCAATTCACCTTTCCAAATGGTTTACATTCTGCACTTCTTTTTGTTACCAGAAGCTCAGGAAGGAGCCCCCTGGTCCTGTGTGTGGGCATGCCACCCTGCCACCAGTGACATGGACACTTCTGTAGTTTGTTTTCATTCAGTCTTGGCAACTGGCATATGCTCTGCCACCACATGGAGTTATGTCCTTAATTTCACTAAACACTACAGTTTGGATCTGGAGTCCCTTATTTATTTATTTATTTATTTTTTTATTTAGTTGTTTAACCAGAAGTAGCACACTAAGCTAAAAGCTTTTTTACAGGAGTGATCTGGGTGCACAGGGAAGTTAAGTGACTTGCTCAGGGTCACACAGTAAGCAAGTGGAAGCTGTGGGATTCAAATCGAGGTCTGGTCTGCTGGATGCCACCAGATTTGCAGCTCAGAGCCTTAAACCACTGCGCTATACTGCCTCCCTTAGATGGGTTGGATTCAGCCTTGCCATCCCCCAAATCCCCCTCTCCTAACTCAGTTTTACCTAAGTGGCCATTTTGTGTGAAGGTTAACCAGTGAAAAGCTCGGACTTGAAAAAGCTATTGGGGTAGTAAAGTGTTAAAGATCTTCTATGGCCCTATTGTCTGGTCTTCCTCCTGCTCTGCAGTCACGTACTGCTTGGCAATTGTTCCAGAGATGTGGCTCTATGGAGGGGGATGCCCTCAAAGAGAATAGATTAGTTACTTACCAGTAACAGTAGATCTTCAAGAGAATCTCCTCCATAGAGACTTATACTGAGGTTAATACTAAGGTATTTAAGAGCCAAGGGGGCAGTATGCTTAGCTTAGCTCACTCTCCCACCTACCCCTTCCATATTTCAGTTGACATACTGTGGAAGAGATATGTATTACTACACACTTGGTCTTCTCCTTTCCTGTCCACTTCCAAAAGGGAATTTTCTTTCTGTAACCATCACTTCTCCTGTTGGCCTGGTCTGGGTTCTGGTCTCCAGTTCTTGTAAGTACAATACAACTCCAAGTTTGTCTTCAGCCGAATATTGAGGAGGTATGGGGCTTCCTACATTATGTAAGTGTGCCAATATATGTCAGTGTGAGCAACTCCAGCTAGGCAAAAGTTTCTTAATGGTCCTGATACTGACAACTCACATTTCTGAAGATGTCACTCTACGAAGGCAATTATTTGTAAGGTCTACTATTACTGATATATAATCCATTTTTCCTGTGTCTCTAGTGGTTATAAGAGTTTCTTCACAAGTCATATATGTGTCTGAATGGCTAAGCTACTATTTGCAAGTCTCTCACTCAGAAGAACTCCAGATTGCACCCCTAACCATAAGAGACACAATAAATGTACATATAAATATATATTACACACTCCTGATCTCAGTGTGCCAGGAAACATAACCATGTCTGCACCCAGGAAATGTAGGGCTTTTTTATTTAAAAGAGTAGGAGAATTACCCTGATGTCATGGCCAACATTTCTCTTTTCAGTACAGAAAATATTCTGAAATTGTCCTGGGTGTGGGACTGTGCTGGTACCATACATAACAGCTGCCACATTTACCAGTATGAAGTCATTGCACAACTACAGTAGTATGTAACTCATTGGTATGGAGAACATTGAAGCTAATGACTAGTCGTTTGTATGCTAGAATCTGGTTACTTAAAGCTAATTTAAGTTTTTTCCAAGACTTTAGCTTGAAACATTATATAGACATAACTAAGTCAATAAGGTTTACGCACCCACAGGGAAGTTTCTGAGTAAATGCTCTTTGCACACACAAAATGTCAGCTGTTCATAGAAATATACTGGTAGACAATGATGTCAGGAAAAGATCAGTGGTCCATGCAGTCTGCCCATGGTTACCTATCAAACATCAAAACATAAAACTTCTAAATAAAAACAGTGTAGAAAGGGTAGTAGAACCTATCAAGGAGGTACCTACTATGATCACTAATGATAAAGATGCAGTTAACATTCTTAGCCAATACTTGGTTCAGTGTACCAGGATTCTCATTTGGAGACAATAAAAATGAACAACACTGATGATCCACTAGAGATTTCTAGAGAGAAGGTGTGTGTATGAGGCTTTAACATTATTATGTAGAAACAAATCTCTGGAACCAGATGAACTACACCATATTATTAAGGGAAATGGCATCTAAATTAGCTGGCCCAATATTGGCTACATTCAAGAAATCACTGGAGGAGGGAGAGGTACCAGATGACTGGTGATCCACAATTGTGGTGCCTATATATAAGAAAGGAAAGAGGGCTCAGAAAGAAAACTATAGGAGTGTTAGTCTTACACTGGTGGTGGGAACGATTATGGAGACCCTCTTGAAGGTAATAAGGGAAAAAGTATGTTATAAGGTGTTATAGGACCAAAACACACACACCTTTAGAAAAGGGAGATAATTCCAGACAGACTCAATCAGCTTTTTGGAAAAAGTCAGCTAGGCTCTTATTGAAGGGAAACTGGTTGATGTGGTGTAGCGCAACTTCAGCAAGTCATTTGACACTGTATCTCATGCTGAATTGATGCAATCCCTGGAGCATTATAAAATAAACAGTAAAATCATAATCTGGATTAATAAAAATGGATGATGCCTGGATCTCTGAAAGTAAGAATAGATGGAAGAGATTCAGAAGAGACGGGAGTGACCAGTGGTGTACCGAAGGACTGGTGCTGGGACTTACATTAACATCTACATGACCAGTATGAATATTACCAAGTATGGGTGCTAAAGACACCAAGATAGGCCATATAGTAGAAAAACAATGAACAAGCATGTCAATTACAGGAATAACATAATGTGCTAAATGAGTGGGCCAGTAAGTACACAATTAGATTTAAACAGAAGTGCATTATAGTGTATAGTAGAACATTGTTCTGTATAGCATTCCAATCCATTCAAAATGCTGTTGTACCACAGTTCAAAGGTCATGGGATGTGATTGTGCCATTCTTTGGTACAACAGCATTCTAAAACCTTTAGAGACTGCACAAGACAGTTTTGTTCTGAAAGTGTAAAAACTGTTGTGCATATGTTTCACATAATACTATATACTATGGGTGGGATATTCAGAAATGCGACACAGGCAGGTGCATTAGTGGCGCAGCGCAGGTACACTGTGCCATGGTGCACTGAACATGATATTCAAAGGTTGCGCATGACGGCAAATGCCAGCACAACACAGCTGAATATCGCAGGGATGCACCATAGCGCAACCAGAGCTGTGCCAGGGAGCAAACCAACATGCACCGTAGTGCAACCAGGTTTGCACCAGGGAGAAAACCAATATGCACCATAGCACAACCAGGGCTGCGCAAGGGGCAGAGGTGCATGCACCAGGACACAGGGCAACAGGCACAGCAAGGAGCATGCCACCAGGTCAGGATAGACCACCACCATGGTGCAAAGGATGCCAGGAGGGAGGCATGGCAGGCACATGGCAGCAGACCCCCAACCATGCACACCATAGTGGTGCACGGAGGCAGGGTGGCACCAATGTCCACTGGCAAACAGCCACCAGCAAAACCCACAGGAAGGCACATGACACACCACGTGGACCACAGCTGGCAACACACAGGCCAAGAGCACACAATGCACACGCCACACAACACGAACAGAGAGCACATGGCCACCCCAGGGCACAGCCACCAGCCACTGGTCAGAGACCACCAGGCACAATCTTCAGTCCACCCCCAGATGTACCACTCAGCCACCATGCACACCACTGCAGCATGGCTCCACATGCCAGCCACAATTCAGACACTGACACAGATGGCTAACCATAGAAATGTGTATTAAAACAGGCATAAAACAACTATATACAGATGAACAATTAATGGGTACAGGGAGCAAGGAATGGGGAGGCCACATACAAACTGGAAGGCTGGGGAATGGAGGCAGGGGGACAGGGGACATGGCTAGACAAGGGTACAAGGGAGGGCAAGGGAGGGGGGACAGGGAAGGGAAACAGTTGCAGGCCAATGGGCCCTATGTGCATCCACACCCCGCCGATGCCTGACACAGACGTCTGCACTGCGGCCTGCACAGTGCCTGTTGTATCAGCCATGCCACCTGGAGCTTGGCAGTGGTGATCCAAAGGATCCACCTCAGGAGCCTGGCGTTGACATCAGGATAATGGACACCTAGGACAAAGGACAGGACATGGTATGAGTGCATGGCCATATGACTGTAGCCCACCCACTGTGCACAGCGGACAGTGGTGACATGCATCTCTGAGATGGCACACAGCCTCCTGCAGCATGTGCACCCACATGAGCTGCCAACCTGACTACCCACAGCCACGCAGAACACTGCACACCAACACCACTCATGTGTCGCACACCACAGCCATGGCAGCCAGGTGACATGGCTAAGCGATGGGATGGCAGTTGCACAGCTGGAATCTGGGTGCACCCACAGCCCACATGCAGCAGCCACACACGTGAGATAGCCACAGTATGGTGCAATGGACACCCCGGGTGGTGCACAGCTGGAATGGCCATGTGCACAGGGGGCTGTGGCCCACCCCCCACCCTGCACAACATCATACCTTGGAACAGTGCCTACCTGCTTGCTGTGGTGCACCCTGCACCTGTCCAGCGGCACCGCCCATGCGGCCTGCATTCTGCGCCAGAGCCCCTGTGGTGGCCTGCCCTGGCTCACCCGCAGTGCCAGCCAGCCATGCTCTCCTTCTATCCTCAGGGCCTAGTAGGAAGACATGGATAAAGACACATCAGTACCTGGCAACACCACATGCCTCCCCAGCACAGCATGCCACCTGGCCCACCACAGTGGCAGTGCGGTGGCACAGCGCACCCATGGTGTGCTGCCATGGCCAACAGAATACATATCCCCAACTCCCCCGCAACATGGTGTGCCACCCTGCTGGCCCCCACAGAACACTGGATTGGCACGGACATGGGCGTAGTGCACTCACCTTAATGTTGCACGGCGCCCCTCCAGATGTGTGCCAGTAGTGCCCGTAGCCTCTCAGGGTCCCTCCACCGCAGGTCCCTGTAGCGGTGGCAGCACTGCTTACTGTTGTGCTGTGCCCCTGTGGTCTCCTACAGCCCCTCAGCCACCTCTTGCCACACCTCTGTTCATGGCCGATCCAGGTGCACCTGACTGAACAGACTGCCTGCATGTGGCTCCACAAGGGCCACAAGGTTTACCAGCTCCACCTGTGACCAGTTAGGTGCCCTGGCACTGCTGTAGTGTGGCATGGTCATTTCTGAAGTTGCACAACCAAAATGGCACCCAGTAGCACATGAGCCACACGTGCTGGGGGTGCGCGACTCGCTTGGTGATGAGCTGCCATCTCCCAATCGTGCAGTCACAGTGCTGCACAATACAGCTGGTGCAGCACTGGCACATGCTGCAGGTCACCAGGAAGGTCAAAGGGCAATCGTGGGGTCAAGGGTCGGCACATGCACCGTGTGCGACAGTGCAATTGGGCCCGCCATGCATGGGGCACAATATGGGCATGTAGGCCCCACGGTCCATGGGCCAATAGTGTCTGGGCACCATAGGGCATACAGCGCATGAGTGCCACATGCCCAATAGTGGCAGAGTACTGTACTGCATATAGCACAGTGTGCATAGGCTGCGTCAATGACGTACGTGATGGCACTGTCCGCATGCACATTGCCGGGCCTATTGTGCACGTCACAGTGTTGCGCCATGTCTTGTGCATGTGCAACACCAATGCGCCATGCGTAATTTTGTGATATTCACCTGGCATATGCAGATTAGCTAATCAGTATATCCACAGCACATTGGAGGCATTCGCATCTCATTTCAGTTGCACATCCCCTCATTTGCATGCCATGTGCTGTAAAGGCACCACAGGACTGCACAGGCTCTAGAGCGGTATTGCATCCTTCAGAGGTAAGCCATCAGGTTGTGGCCCTGTCAGGACAGTGGAATGGGAGGGTGGTGTGGGTTGTAGCCATCACTGACCACATGTTTATTCCCACAGGACTAAGCATGACAGATCATGAGGAGGTTGAGGAGTGTGGGCCTGCAAGGAAGCGCAGGTCCAACTTCATGAGGGCAGAGAGCGATGCCCTATTCAATGTCTACCTGGAACAGGAGCATCTCCTGAGTAGCTCAACAGGCACCCCACAGGCCCAGTCAACAGCATGGGAGGGTGTGGCCAGGGCCATGAACCAGCAGGGCATCCATCACAGGACTGCACAGGAGTGCTAGAAGAAGGTCAGCATAGACTGGAGATGGATTAAGGAGAAGGTGGCTGCCATCTGGGCTGACCGTGCTGCCACAGGCAGAGGACAGCCTGACGTGCCACAGCTTTTGCCACAGGAGGAGTTGGTGGCGGCATCCATGGGGCGCACCGCTATTGAGGGGGTGCATGGTGGTGGGTTTCAGATGGGGGGCCTGCGCATTACTGCATGGTAGATATGGCAGCACCTGGGGCAAGGGGGCAGGGGTGTGTGCCAGTGGCACTAATGCGACTGTGTTCCCTTTCAGCTCCAGAGCGCCTGCATGCAGTGGCAAGGGTGGGGGTGTCCACCATGGGGGCAGTCCTGGATCTGGAGGACCATTCATCTGGCGTATGAGGGCCGGACTGCAGGCATCCCAACCCCACTGTCCATCCGGATGCCTGTGGCATGGTTGCAGATGAGGCTGTGGCTGTGGCTATGTTTCAGCATGACGCCAGCCATGGCATCCAGTATGCTGAGGCACGGATCGGGGCAGGTCCAGGACTGATGGCAACGTGGCCATTATCCTGGATAGTGGTGCTGCCATTTAGGGGGAGGCACCCGTACCACACACCCACCATGGCAGTGCAGATGGTGCCCTGGTGGCAGTCATCCGTCCACTGGCCGCCACACCCAGCATTGCTGTAGGTGCCATCGGTGAAGTGCAGGCCGAAGGAGGGGATGGTGGTGGTGGTGGTGAAACCACACTGGTGCTGATCAGTGCACAGCAGCTGCAGGGGCAGCAGCAGCAGCTGGATGAGGTTGAAGGGGGTGCCGGGAGCAGTTGCCGCTGACAGTGCACCACAGAATTAGCAGCCCCAAGGGGGCCCCACTGTGCAGACCCCACCAGTGTGGGGGGCTGGACTGCGGGGTCAACCACTACCCATGGGGTGGCGCAATGCCCATGCCCCCCAGGGTGCCGACCCCTTGACAGAGCACACCTGTCTGCTATGGGCCTCCGTGGAGTAACAGGGCTGTGCCAGTCCACAGGGAGGCGTGACAGGGACTATGAACAGGTCCTGGCTGAGACCACACGTATTCGGGAGGACATGACCACAGCCCTGGATCAGCTTACCACTGCAGTCACAGCAGGCCTAGCACCACTGGCCACCCTGGTGCAAGGCCATCCACTGTAGACCCCATGGAGTGCTTTCTCCACCCCTCAGTCACGGCGTCATGCAACCCCCTCATTGTCGATGACGGGATCTGCTGTAGGCATTCCGGGCATGCCTGGAGTGGGCATGTTCGGGAGCCTGCAGATACCTGCGAGGGACCGGTCGTGTTCCCGCAGTGACACACCTGGGGGACCATCAGAGACACCACTGTGGCTATCGCACAGCCTGCGTCTGCTGGGTGGTCTCAGTGTGGCTGTCCACATCTCCGCAGTGGCTGCACGACCACACAGCAGTCCTGAGCCACCATCCTCCCTGTCCACTGTTTGCTGCTGCCCTGTGTGCACATTGGTGTGGCGTGTGTGTTCCAGGGACGTGTCATCCATGGTAGACGCCACACACAGGCCACTGGCTACTGTGGCATGTGCATGATGATGCCAACACAATGCCAGCCACTACTGTGCACTGGTGTTCAGCATCTGACACACGCCCATTGGCGGCCTCTGGACGTGCACATGTGGGTGTATGTGTGCATGTGCGGGTGTGTGGGAGTGTGTGGGTGGGGTGTGCAGTGCTGTACAGCGTGCTTCCATGGAGTCCAGTCCCATGCCTGTCCATGCTACCCTCCAGCCATTACTGTCATTGGGCCTCCCTTGCATGCCTGAATACTGTGCCATGATTCCTGGGACATGCGTGTGATCATGTTCACCTAACTGCATGCACCATAGTGCTCCTCTGCAATTGTGTCCTGGTGCTGCTGGGCCATCCTGTTCTGCTGGGGTTCCCTTCGTCCGGGCAGGACTGCTCACCACCACCTGGCCCGGTGGCTGCGTAGTCCCCACTGCTGTTCACCTCTTCAACCTTGACAGCTATCCCATGGTCGGTGGCCATGTTGTGTAGCATACAGCAGGCCAGGAATAGGACACAGGCCTTTGAGGGGCTGTACTGTAGGGCACAGCCAGACCTGTCCAGGAAATGGAACCAGGCCTTCAGCAGCCCAAACACACACTCGATGATGTTCCATGTGCTGGCGTGTGCCTCATTGTATCGCTCCTGTGCTGGGGTCGATGGGTGCCGGTATGGGGTGAGCAGCCAGGGCTGGAGTGGGTATCCACTGTCACCTGTGTGTTGACATGTGTGGTTAACATGGTGGTCTGTGTAGCTGCACCCCCCTGCCTTCCTGGCCACACCCTCGGATGCCCCTGGCCTAGCATCCCCCACACCCTGCCCTGTTGTGCCAGGCTCCCCATTCCATCAGCATGCTCACCTACTAAGTGGCCGGTGGGGATGTCCTCACTATCAAACTTGTGGCACAGTGCTGACTGGTGCCAGATGAAGGCATTGTGTGCTCCACCAGGGTGTGCGGCACAGACATTGATTATGCGCCCCCTGGCATCGCACATCACCTGGCAGTTGACGCTGGGGTAGACCTTCCTGTTGATGTAGGCTTCCCCCTCCAGGCCAGGTGGTGTGCAAATGCCTACATGGGTGCAGTCGATGGCCCCTAACATGCCAGGCATACATACCACCCTGTGGAACTCCTGCATGTTCGCTGTACGCTCTGCCTGTGTGCTGGGGAAATGGATGTATTCCACAGCATGTGGCAACAGTGCATGGAGGAATTGTGTGAGGATCCATGATGTGGCCAACTGGGTTATGCCTGTGGTATCCCCCGTTGGTCTCTGGAAGGTACCCGTGGCGAGCAGGCACATGATGGCCATGACCTTAGTCTCCACTGACAGGGCATGGTTCCGTCTTGTGGGTGTCTGCATCTCATCACTGCACAGCTTACAGAACTGCCTCAGAACTGCCTGGTTCAAGTGGTACCAGCCCACAATCTCTGTATCACTGTACTGTTCAAAGGTGGTGAGGGCACGGTACCACCTGTTCTGGGCATACTACTGATGGGCCCTTAAACGGCTGCGTCACTCTGCCTGCTGCCTCCTCACACCCCTCATTACTGCCTCCTTCTGGAAGATTGCACTGGCCATGGCCCAGGCTGTCCTGCCTCCCCGGGCGGCTGTCTCCCCAGGTACCTCTGGCTGTATGCCGCTGTGTGTGCCCCTGCGCTGGGTGCACACCTGTGTTCGGGGTTCCCACCTGGCAGCCTGTTGGCTGTAGCCTCCACCTCCCACCCATCTGGGCACTTTTGCTGCCACTCCTATGCCTGGTATCGCAGACACACACTGCTGTTGTTGCCCCCGCACCTGTCTCTCACACACACACACACACACACACACACAATCAGTGTCACATGCCCAGTCCCACACTCTGTTGCACTTCCTGCCCACCTCTGTCTTTGTCTTGCACCCCTCCTGCTGTCCTGCCTGCCCACTCACTCTCCCTCTCCCTCTCTATTGCTCCCCTGTGGTGCAAGCCTCCATCCTTTGCTTGCTCCCTCTTTTTATGGGCTCAAGTTTGCTCCACACATGTCCCTGTAGCTCCGTGCTTGCGCTGTTTGCTTGCAGTTGAATATTGCACTGTGCCGCTTATTCATGGCTATACCCCCTGCACTTGCACATACATTCGTTCGAGGTGCGCATTGGTGTACTGCAATTTGTGCAGCGCAATGGCTCCCACTGAATGTTGCTCTTTGGCACATTTCTGCACTTGCACAGGTGCATCTCAGTTGTGCCATGCGCAACTGCTTTGAATATCCCACCCTATAAAAATAAAGGATGAGCAACTTTACACACAACCAGTGTATTCTTCCACCTTGGGGTTCTAATTCCTACAGACCGCTTGAGCTTTCCTCTTGAGTTCAGAGGGAATTACAACCCTCGCTGGCAAAACACACTGGCTGCACATAGTTGCCCATCCAGTATTGTCTATGTAATGCACTTCGTGTTTACATAGAAACATAGAACTTTCCAGCAGATACGGACTGTTTGGACCACTTAGTCTGCCCACTTTTCCCTGCCTATAGTATCACCACAGATCCTACTTGATCTCTGGCCCATTCACCCCCTTCCCTTTCCCTAAGATTCCCTTATGCCTATCCCATGTACTCTTGAGTCCCACCACTGTTTTTGCCCCACCACTTCTGCTGGAAGACTTCCAGGCATCCACCATTCTTTTTGTGAAGAAGAACTTCCTCACTTCTCTCCTGAATCTACCACCCTCCAGCTTATTATCATGCCCCCTTGTCCTTGAGTACCTTTTGTTTTAAGAAATACTTCCCTCTTGTACCTTGTTTACTCCTGTGAGGTATTTAAAGGTCTCTAGCATATCCCCGCTCTTACTGATTTTCATGCTGAGCTTGTTATGGAGTGAGAAAGCAATGCCCATATGAGCTGCTGTCCTTTAATCCTGAAAATATCTAAGGGTCCAGTTTTTTTAACAATTCTGCCTTGGTTTTACTTATGATTATTTCCTCAGGCAAGGAATTCCAGGGGGTTACCGCATGAAATGTATAAAAGTAGTTTTTCCGAATGTGTTTGAATCTGACCCCTCTTATCTGCAACAGGTGACCCCTAGTGTCTCTGGCTCGGTCTCCTTGCCTAAAGTTGATTCCTAATTCAAATAGGAGAAGGGGGTCGTACATAACATCATACATGTGTAATAGGTCTGCTTGCATTCGTTTGGTCTCTAAGGATATTAAATCAAGTTGTAGTAGCCTGTCCTGGTGTCCTTTATCTTTCATACCATCTATACACTTGGTAAATTTCCTCTGGACATTTTCCAGCTTATCTCTTTCACTTTTTTGGAACAGGAAGTTTGGGAACCATAGTTGGGAAGTGTATTCTGCATGAGAGCACACATATGCTTTATATAGTGGAATTAGTACATTTTTATCTCTTGTAACAATATTTCTCTTTATGGTCCATGTTATTTTATTAGACCTTGCAGTAACTTCATTTGTCTTGTCCACCGCACTCATGTTATTGGCTACCAAAATCCCCATGTCTCTATCAGATATTGACATACACAATGGAACCCCACATAGGGTATAATTCTGTATATGAGTTTCCCTACCCACATGCATGACTCTGCATTTTTTCTGTATTAAATTTAATTTCCCATATATCTACCCATTTAGAAATAGTATTTCGATTTGTGCTGCAGATAATCTGATTCAATTGAAGTTTTACATGGCCTACCAATTTTAGTATCATCAGTGTATTTTGTCACCCAGCTACTTAGATTTTTTGTTAGGTCAGCAACAAATATTTAAAATAAAATTGAGCCCAGAACAGAACCCTGGGGCAACTCTACTAGTCCCCCCAAACTCAGATGTATGTCCATTAACAAGTACCCTCTGATGCCTATCGGATAACCATTCTATGATCCAGTTCACAAGAGCTATATCGATCTTTATGGATTCCACTTTTTTTATAATTGCCCAATGAGGTGTAACATCAAAGGCTTTAGTGAAGTATGTAATGCCATGTGATATGCCGTTGTCCAGTGAGGCACTAATGTTTTCATAGAAACACAACAGGTCGGTCATGCAACTCCTACCTTTTTTAAACCCATGTTGGTCACTGTCACATTTCTCCATACAGTGGGTTAGTTTATCTTTAATAAAACTTTCCAGGATTTTACACATAACGCTTGTCAGACTAATTGGTCTGTAGTTACTCTCTCTCTCTCCTCTCTTCCATGGTGTACATATTTAGGTCATTTAATCTCCCCTCATAGTGGTTCTGATGCAGCCCCTGCAACATTTTAATTGCCTTCCTCTGTACTATTTCCAATCTGTCTATATCCTTTCTGAGATGCGGCCTCCAGAACTGGACACAGTGCTCTAAGTGGAGTCTTACCAGTGATCTTTGCAGAGGCAACACCACCTCCCTTTTTCTGTTGGTGATACCTATGCACCCAAACATCCCACCTGCCCCCCAACTGCCTTGTCACATTGCCTGGCCACCTTTAGGCAATCCGATGTGATTACCCCTAGGTCTCTTTCCTACTTGGTGGTCATCAGTACCACTCCCCCTTCCCCATTTTGTATTCCGGCTCTAAGTTTCTGTGCTCCCAGTGCATTATTTTGCATATTATTTCATTGAAATGCAGCTATCATATCCCTGACCACTCCTCAGGTTTTCTCAGGTCGGTGCTCATCCTTTCCACCACCTGGATTGTCCACCCTTTTGCAGAGTTTGGCATCATCTGCAAAGAGGCAGACCTTCCCTTCCAGCTTCTCTGCAATCTCACTTATAAAGACATTAAAAAGGACTGGTCCCAGCGCTGGTACTTGAGGCACTCCACTTGTCACCCTCCCTTCCTCAGAATGAATTCCATTTACCATCAACCTCTGTTACCTGTCCCTTAACCAATTCCTTACCCAGTTTACTAAAAATATTAATGCAGTGCACCAATGGGGGGGAGGCACATTCCCAAACATCATTGACTGAAAAAGATATTGGGGTTGTATTATCAAATGACCTGAAATCTTCACAGCAGTGTAATGAGGTAACAAAAAGTGTAACAGGATTATGAGATGTATTAAACATGACTAGCAGAAGCAGCGCTGTCATACTTCCTATATATAGAGCTTTCTGAGATCACATATGAAGCATTGTGTCCATTTCTGATTAACACAAATGGTGAGTCACATTCCCAGGCTGGACAGAGTTCAGAGGAGATCAAGCAAACTAATAAGTGATTTATAGCAAAAGGATTATGACAAGAGGCTGGGGAATCTGAGCCTGTTCTCCCTGGAGATGAGAATGAAGAGGATATAGAGAGGGGTTAATTACTGCCCACAAATCAATATCCAATCAGGATCTTAGGACATGTGTAAGTTTGGAATTTAAACAAAATATTCAGGATATTAGAAGGCATAATTTCCTGCTGGGGGTAAACGTTTTAAAACAACAAAAAGGAAACAGTGGTTTACATAGAGGGTGGTACAATCAGAGAACGTACTGCCAGAGTTTGGGGTTTGCAGTGGCAATTTGAATATATTTTAAAATAGACTAGACAGTTATCTTAAAATGGGAAGTTTTAATGGTACTTTCTGCTGAGCAAGCAGCGGACAGGCTAGATGGGCTTCTGCTCACTCCTGTCTTTATTTCCTATGTATCATATCTATAAAAATAATAATAACTTCATTTTTAAAGCGCTTTTCAAAGTATCAAAGTGCTTTACATGTCAAAAATGCGCAATATCAAATATCACATAAAATGTATAAATACAATAAATACATAGCAACATCACATATTAAAAACCAACAATAAAATCATCCATACAATCCAAAAAATAATATTAATACTCAAATATCAGTTAATCGTCCAAGAAGGCACTCCGCCACAGGTAGGTTTTCAAATTTTTCTTAAATACTGTACCTCCAGGGAGGTGCACTCCCTTAACTGGTGAGGTAGAGAATTCCAAAGAGTGGGAGCAGCATAAGAAAAAGCTCTGCTCCCAGAAGATTTTAAACTCACTCTTGGAATCTCTAACAACCCCTCTTCAGCCAAGCGTAGCGATCGGCCGGGGTAGTAAGACACCAGAAGTTCTTTCAGATAGGTTGGACCTTGATTGTGAAGGGCTTTAAAAGTCAATAAAATGACTTTAAAGGTGATCCACCACCGTATGGGAAGCCAGTGCAGTTTGCGCAGTACTGGGGTAATATGACTGGATCTCCTTGTCCCAGTCAACACCCTGGCTGCAGCGTTCTGCACCAGCTGAAGGCGATGGATTTCAACCCTAGAAATCCCAAAGTAAAGGGCGTTGCAGTAGTCCAGCCGCGAGGACACAAAGGCATGGACCAACGTTGGCAAAGAGTCAGACGGAACAAGGTGACGCACTCTGGCAATTTTTCTGAGATGATAAAAGGAAGTCCTGACAAAGGCCGACACTTGAGATTGCAAGGTCAACCTGTTGTCTAGGACAGTCCCCAGGTCGTGCACCCATTCAGAGGTCGGAAGTGACATGCCATCAAGAAAAATTCCAGAGGGCAAGCCATCATTTGGCCTCATTATCTGACCACCAGGGTCCACCACCAATAGCTCTGTCTTCTCTGAGTTGAACTTCAACCAACTAGAATCCATCCATCCTCGGATTTCTTCCAGACAGTTATTAAACACCGAGAGAGCTCCATCCTGGTCAGGTGCAAAAGACAGGTATAGCTGGGTGTCATCTGCATAGCAGTGAAACCTCAGCACATACCGTCTTATAATTTCTCTGAGGGGCAGCAAATACACTGTGAATAACATGGGTGACAGCACTGAACTCTGAGGCACCCCACACAACAAAGAAGTTGGGGTGGAGGAGTGAACCCCCCGACACAACTCTCTGTGATCTCCCGGTAAGGAGTGAAGTTAACCATTTTAAAACGGTTCCCGACATTCCACATATTCGCCTCAGGTGTGCTAACAACACCAGGTGATCCACAGTGTCAAAGGCTGACAAGAGATCAAGAAGAACTAGAATAAAACATCTCTTCTGATCCCTCGCCCTCAGAAGATCATTAAGCACCCGAACCAGCGCAGTCTCAGTGCTATGTAACCTTGTGACCTATATTCATTTGCACTGAGAGGTTTTGTTAGCATCTATCACTCAGCTGACCTGCCCTGTTTTTGTACTTTCAGGCTCACTCATGTTCCTTTCTTTCTTTGAATAATTCCAGATTAATCAGCAAGCAGTCACAAACAGTGCTTTGTGATAATGGAAACATCTGTTAATGGACAGTTCTAGAATTGTTCACTTTCTTAAGCAGTTAAAACAAGGCATTCCTTCCAGGGAAACCATCATTTGATTTTTGTTCCTGCTTTACACAGATTGGTGATTACTTCAAGTCTTGTATCATTATGCAGAAATTTAGCCTGTCTATCTTGTTTTCAGTGTATCTTAGTATTGCGCACTGGGGCCTTGAGCTCATATCCAAAAGTCAGCATTGCAGTGAGATACTGTAGTAAGGGAGCGCCATTCTTTAGTTGGGACTTTAAACCAAGGTCCACAGGGAGAACTTAAATATCTACTGTAGTTGCACTTTCTGAAGAGTAAGGGTTAAGCAGGGTGTTATTGCCAATTAAACCATTTTTAGTCAGGGACACTGGTTTACATTGACAGAAACTGTCAAAAGGGATTCAGTGATTTTTTTTGTACAGGAGATTTCTGCCTGTAAATTTATATTTATGTATTTATTTATTTAACTGCAATTGTTTGACCAGACTAGGAGAGGCATCCTGTTCTGTGACACCTTGTTTCCAAGTGTGTCCCAAAGGGTGGGTTATATGGATTTGTTTTACTGACACAGGAGATTCTGTGCAGGACACTGGGGAAAATCTTCTATTCATATGATAAGTGTCCTGGAGTCTTTAAATTCCACTTGGACAACCATCAGAGAATGGCAGAGGGGACCTTGCGTTATCGTGTTATATGAATGACAGCACATCAGCAGTGCAGACCCCCCCCCCATGCTGCATTATAGTGTTAGTGTTGCATATTAGCTGAGTTCCACTTTTCCAGACCCAGAGGCAAGTGTGCAACCTACTGAACCACTGACATTGTTAGCCTCACCCATATAACCTGAACCTAGTCGAGATTCCATGACATCAGTGCTTTAGACCACTTGAGATTCTGCAGTCCTGTTTGCTTTATAAGCAGACATCACAAACTGCTGTTCTTGGTTCTACTGGAATTACCTTTGGCTGTGTCCTGAATGTTTGTTGTGCTTAATAACTTATTATACAATGTGGTAAATCCAATGTCCCAAATACTGCATCCTGATTGGTTGGCTGGCACATTTACCACCGTGATAAATCCTCCAGTGTACCCACTGGAAAAAGTGCCAGCCAACCTTATATCATGCTAATCTGGTCACTTTCACTTCAAATGAAACTGCCGCGATTTGTCCTGTCACCGGTTTGCTAAAACACCGCGGTAAATTGTTTACAAAATTATATCCTCTTTTGAAGTGTAGGGACCTCAGTGAGTAGTTAAAAAACATTAAACAAACAACATTTGCCATTGTATAATATAAATTTATCCCTTCAGGGTGTGGGTACACTGGAGGACTTAACACGACTGGTGTGGTTTGGTCACTCAGCTGTGCCTCATGACCAAATCACACCAGCCGTGGTAAATCCTCCAGTGTACCCACACCCTGGTGGGATAAATTGCTTAAATGTACATGTGTAGTATCTGCACTACCACTGTCTTATTTATTAGTATGAGGACTGTTTTGTATCTTGTTTGCAGGAAAGGTGTTGCATGAAACATTAGTGTCTTTCACTCCTTCACTTTTCAGTGTCAAGCTTTGACTTGGATCTCTCTAAGTAAATGAAAACCTTCCATTATACTTATCAATGGTTAGAGCTCCTTCTTTCTTACCTTCTCCCTTTTTTAATGCTCCACCTTAGTTGTGAGGCTTTACTAGTAGGTGTTCAAAATCAATTACCATGAAACCAGTCTATTAAGGATGTAATCAAAACCAAATAATCTGTCCTTAATACCAAGAGCTAGCATACTGCCTGCAATTAATATTAACTTTTAAAAGTAGTCAACTATTATTTATTGTATTTGAAGTAATTTCTCTTTTTCCTTTTTTTTTTCCTTTTGCTAATTAGAACATTTTCTACCTGGCAGCACTTAGTGTGATGTACAGAAAAGTACTTTACCTGGAGATTGAGATTTCTAGTTGTTTTCCTCTTGATACCTCATCAGTTCTGTGACCTCACAGACTGACATCACATGTGGCCAATTAAACATAGAAACAGAATTTGATTTCAGATAAGGACCGCTTTGCCCACCTAGTCTACCTATTTCCCTACCTAACGGATAAGCTGCAGATCCTAGTTAACCAACAGCCTACTTCATCCTTCCCTCCACTAGAATTGCCTTATGTCTGTCCCATGCATTCTTGAATCCCCCCACTGTTTTTGACAGCCAGTCATCTGCTGCTAGATCAGACACTTTTTATGGCACAAATAGAGAGGCCACAATACTGATGATGTACAAAGAGGATTACAATTAGTTACTATTGCACTGATAAATATATTACCAGATACACCATTGTATTTCTAAGGATATCATGTACTCCAGCACTGAAGTCACTGTCTTGCATTGTATTGTCTGTATAGTTTGTACCCTCCCAGGTCATGCTTGAAAATAGGCAAATGTTTGTCCAGTGCACCTTACCCAGTAAACAAAAATGAAATAAATATATGAATACAGTACTGTATGTCAGTCCACAAGGAAAGTGCTGCTCTTCACATCACTCCTAATAGTGAAAACTCTTCTAATGGGCAAATGAAAAAATAAAACTGCACCAGAAATACAAAGTAACAACTGGCTACTTTTATAAATGAATAACATTCCTGTCTGCTCTTTTTGGTGCTACTAGCACTTTAATATACAGTGTCCTTAATCAGCTGGTTTTACTGTAGTAAAGAACTTAAGTGCTTGGTGGGACATTTTCCTTTAACCTTTGTAACATACTGGCATAACTTAAAACATTTTGATAATGATAACCTCTTACAAGTGAGGTTTCATGGCTTACAGTTTCATGTGGTTGCTTTGATAAATGTTCTGAATGTTGAGGGCCTCCTGCCCTGCGCTAAATCCAAAATCGCTTTAGCTGAAAATGCATTCTGTGTTTTCTTCACGTGAGAGCTCAAAGGTATGGAGTTAATGTACCATTTGCTTGCCTTATGATGCTTAGCTACTTAATGGGTGCAGGTATCATTTGATTTTCTTAATATTAATGTTTTTCCTTGATTATGTAGGCAGCCAGACTGGGAGATAATTATATACTGCATTATTATTTTGAGGTAAAAATTAATGCAAGGTCAAATCAGTGGGTAAACCCACACTTTATTAAAGATTAGAAGTCTGTTTCTGTAGGAGGGACCCCAGGGGCTGAGATAATCCATAGATGTCTTAGCTGCTTGCTTTCAAGTTCAAGCTATTTTGCATTACAGAATTATAGTGTTCTTCAGTGTATGTAACCTTATTTAAAAGGGCAGTTTATACTGTAGTATGAAGACTGCTTTCAAGTTCAAATGTCATGTGGGTTTTGTCTTCTAGGCTGACCTGAAGAAAACAGTTTATATTTTTCTCCTTTGACAATTGTTCTGGAATTGGTCTGATATTTAGATAAAATGTAGGATTCAAAAATATTTTTTTTTTGTAACTCTGACACAACATTTATTTTGGTGGCACTAAGTAGACATCTATGCAGCAGTCCAACTAGAGAATACTGGTTGGGTAACCATGCACAAACAGCCTATGCTGCCACAGAGGGGTTCTGACTACATCAGGCCTCGAGAGTGAAGTTCCTGACTTGTGATGTAATCAGAAGCCCAAGATGGCAGCACAGGTTAGTCGGGCATGTGTTTGCCCAGCCAATATTTTTTACAGTGTAGAGTGTTTTTTTTTTTATTTTTTTATTTTTGTTTTAAAATTAAAATGTTTCCACAGTGCTGCACGTTAGCAGTGATCATGCCGGCAGTTTCAGTTCAGAACCTGAACTGATTGCTGTGTGCACAGCCGTGCTTTGAAAACCACCAGCTGCCACAAGGATTTCCAATTAGCTGGAACCTGGGTTTACCACAGAAGGGTACAAGAACATTCTATGACCTTTGAACTGGGGTACAAGAAGGTTTCATCTGGCATAGAATTCCATGCAGAACAAACCCTCACTATACACTGTATCATATTTTCGTGACAAGTTGAACTGAAAACATTATTATGCATGAACAGTGGGACATTAATTATATTTGACAACTTTTACAGATACACTGGCGCATATACTGAAATGTTTACCACATTCTTTGACTTTGAAAAATAACTTTGAATTAAAAATTAAATCATGTTCCCTTGAACAAATGAAGATGATCTTGTCTACTTTGTTCCCTCCACATTTATTACCAGTGGTCTGTTTTTACCCATTCCATTATTTATTGCACTGCTTTTAAGAAAAGAATGTTAAAACAAAAACAAAAGTCCTGCCCAATTAAGTTTTCACACTTTCTCCATATGTACTGTGTGGCACCTTTAATGAAAAAGGATTTCCTGTCCATGAAAAGCAAATGCTATTGAGTAAATATGGTATGGGTTGGGATTGATAAAGTACTATGCTATATGCAATAAAGAATAATTTCCCAAGGAATCTCAACCTATCAGACGAATGCATCATGAGATTTCTGAGCTTCCAGCTGTTACTCTATGATCCAGACCTTCAGAAGAGCTTTTGGTCACCAGCCAAAACGAATCATAGTTTGCATCAGCAGAACTGTTACACTACATTACAAAGAACCTTGAGTCTCAGTTCCTTCTATTCTTCATTATCTTAGGACAGTCATATGAAGGAGCTGATGTACAGTGCTATACTATCAGTGTTTATGTAATCCCAGGTGAATCGGATGGAACAGAAAGTAAAAACAATAGAACCTAGTGTTGCCACAGTGGAAGGAAAACAAACTGACAGCAATAATCACCTCAGAGATACCTATAACACCAGTTGACTGAGCAATGCAGTGAATAATATAAACAATAATGCATGTACTGACCATTTTTTGCTTTCCTCTCCAAATTAAGCCAAACTCCATAGTTCGTGTAACATTTTTTGTCTGCTTCTTAAACACAGAACCCGGTCAGGATGCCATTGTTGCCCTCCCCATTTCCACCATAAGTCTCCCTGCCCCCATCCTCCAGTGCAGTTACACCTCCAGATCTGGCATTATTCAGTTTAACCCTCCCCTTATACTTATCTCAGCCCCTCTTGAATCCCTCCACTGTATTAACAGTCACCAGTTCCACAGGCAGTGTGTTCCAAGGGTCCACAACCCTCTCAGTGAAGTAGTGTCTCCTAGTCTCCCTCCTGAGCCTCCCACCAACCAGCCTCATGGAGTGCCCCCTGGTGGCCCCCTCCTGCCTCAGCTGGAGCACCCTATTTAGGCCAGTGCTATTTACTTCCTTCAGATATCCCCTCTGTCCCTCCTCTCCTCCAGGGAGTACAAGTTGAGCTCCTCAAGTCTCTCCTTATAGGATCTTTCCCCCAGACCCTGTCATCCTGGTTGCCCACCTTGGGAACCTTTCCAGAAGTGCAATGTCCTTTTTCAAGTATGGGCACTAAAACTGCATGCAGTACCCTAGGTGCGGTCAAACTAGGCAGTTATACAGAGGGAGAACCACCTCCCATCTCCTCGAAGATATGCCCCTTTTGATGCACTGCAGCATTTTAGTTGCTTTTGCTGCAGCCCTCATACACTGTTCCAAGTTATTCATTTTGGCATCTACAACCACCCCAAGATCCTTTTCCCCTCCTGAAACCTGCAGCTTCTCCCCACCCAAAAAGTTCTCATGAGCAGGGTTCCGAAGCCCCAAGTGGATAACACTGTATTTCTTAGCATTACACCTCAGTTTCCAGGTGCATGACTACCTCTTCAGAGTCTCCAGGTCCCCCTGTAGGACTCTTCTACCCTCCTCCCCATCCACCACTGCCCCCAGCTTTGAGTTGTTGGCAAAGAGGTTTATCTCACTCCTGATATCATCCCTGATGTCCGAGATGTTAGCATTAAATATGAGTGGACCCAGCACCAACCCTTGTGGGATCCCACTAATGACCTTCCTAGGAGATGATACCCCCCGACCACTACTTCTGAAACCACCCAGTTAGCCAGTTTCATATCCACCTAACTATCCTATCCCCCATCCTCATTCCCCCCAGCTTGTCCAGCAACCCAGGGTGTAGCACTGAATCAAACGTCTTGCTGAAGTCTAGAGTATGATGTGATGCTTCCACCTGTGGGGATGGAAGATTGCCATGGTGCTGCCCCACAGGAAATAAATACAATCCCCACCCATAGTTAAGGGGACTCTAAATAATATGCTCACACCTGTATTTAGCACTCTAAGCATGCAAATAATAAGAACATAAGAACACAATAAAAGCAAAGCACATATTAAGTACCATCAAACAAAGAAGTATGTATTAGTAAACAGGAACAGGCTCTCGATGGGGAATGGAATGAATTAAATGCAAAGACAAACAGTATGTTCACTGTACATCCCTACTGTATCCCACCACCCTCTTGTGAATACCCCCAGTCAATGCATTAGCCCCACTAGTGCACCAGTTATCCCACAGTAACTTGACAACTCCCATATAGTCCACTGCATGCAGGTGGTTGGCAGTTGCAAACCTGATGGAGAACATCGGTGTGGTACTGTTGGAAGGCTGGCATTTGGGGTACCAAAACAAACAGAAACATAGAAACATAGAATTTGATGGCAGATAAGGACCATCAGGCCCATCTAGTCTGTCCCCTTTTCCCTACCTACCAAAAATGCCACAGATCCTATTTGATCTATGGTATCCCCTACTCTTTTGAACCGCCAGGGTTCCCACATGTCTATCCCATGCAGTCTTGAATTCCCCCACCAACTTTGCCCCCACCACCTCTGCTGGAAGGCTGTTCCATACCTCCACCACCCTTTCCATAAAAAAGTACTTTCCCATGTTGCCCATAAGTCTACCCCCTTCCAGACTTGTCATGTTCCCTTGTTCTAGAACATCTTTTCATCTGAAATATGCTGCCCTCCTGCACCTTATTTATTCCCTTCAGGTACTTGAAGGTCTCAATCATGTCTCCCCTCTCTTCCATGATATATATATTGAGTTCCTTCAATCTCTCCTTAATATGATCTCTGGTGCAGACCCTGCACCATTGTTGTTGCCCTTCTTTGAACAGCCTCTACCTCATCTATGTCCTTTCAGAGATAATAATTATTCAAATAGCATATGATGTTATAAGTTGCTGAATCTGGCTCACTGGCAGGTAGGCTGGCAGCCATCAGAGCAACTGCAAAATCTGTACTTTTTTTTGTCAAACGTGACTTTGTGACAAATGTATTTTGCAGGCGATTTGTTACTTTGTGGGGCAATGTATACAGCAGAGCCAGCCAGTATGCCATTACTGCAGAGTGGGCAATTTTTGTCATTCAGTGTTCAATGTTTTGTGACATGTCATTTACTACAGGGTATTGTGTTGCATCTTGGCTGTCTGCTGTATAAGCCCCTTGATTTTTCCACTGTTAAGGTCCACTGTAAAGCTTTTAAAGTAAGCATTTGTTTTACTTTGTCCATCAATGTGTCTAGGCATTCCTTTCAGCAGCCCTGGGTGTCAACTCCTGACATAGTTAACCATTGAATCTCCATTTAGTGGTGATCACTGCTATCCCTCCTGTAATCTTACACAGGATTCCTCCTCCTCCTCCTCATGTTGGGACCTGTCTGGTCTGCCAACCTAATAGGCCAGAACACATACTGGTAAGGTAGGGTATGGGGAACTCTTTTATGGATGTGTGGACCAGTTCTGGTGGGTTTGGGACATGGCAACATTTTTCATCAACCATTTCAAGTTCTCCACACATTTAGAACCCCACCCCCACCAAGCCTTCTCCCTACCAAATTGTTCAGACACAACATAGCCATCCATTCTGAGGCAGCACTATGCCGCCTTCTCACACCATGGTCCATGGAACACCAGGTGGTAATGCAGCAATAAAGACTACCACCTGCTTCCTTATGGAGGGAAGTGCCCTCCGAAACATTTGATTCTTCTGCCTGCCCATTGCATTGTTTCAAATTGAGCTGAACCAGAAATGCTGATGGAATCAGGTCACCATTGGTGTTGCTGTTACCACCCCAACACAAAGTTGAGATGCCTGGACCATTGCATTTCTGGTTGCAAGTTCATGTCCGGTAGTTAGGATTGAAAGTTAGCGCTGTGCCTCCACCAAGAGAAAAGATTTTAGTGGTTCTGTTGAGAGTTTGGTACAACCTCCTGGGATATAATACCTCCCCACCTCCCCTCAAGAGTATGCCTCCCGCTGACCCTCCTAATCCAATGACAAGTCTTCCACAGTATGCACTTAAAGAACAATTCCCTATTATAAGAAAAAGCTAAAAAAAACACTAGATTTACATCAATTATGTTTTAACTTCATTATTTTCTATTTATTTTTTTTTTTACGTTCCTCCACTTTTGGTCTATTAAATGCAACAATTATCTCAGTGAGTCTTTCAAAATGTACTTGACTCTCCCCTGCTAACCACACAATTGCTGCTATGACATCATAGTCTGTTGCCATGGTAAGCACTATGATGGCATAAAGAAAGGCACTGTGAGGTTAACAGGAGAGGAGCAAGTGTTTTCAAATGTCTTCTATATAGACTTTTTAGATGGACTACCAAGATGTGCTGTAAATCTTGGAACAGAACTTTGAAAATGAAAAACTGTATTCTCTAGTAAACTGTAGCAGCCAAAACATTTTATTTATAATAGCATATGCTGAAGTGCTGAATTGCTCTGTAATGCTTCTAAACAAAGAACAATGGACAGTGAATTCAAACAGATCAAATAACATTTTATTTAGGGCTGCAACTCTAAATAGGAAAAAGAGTAGTCAATACTGAGGTGGCCTGTGCACAGCCTAGATGATATTCAGTGCAGTATTGTACCCTGGCTGTTTAAACAACAGGGCCAATCTTAAAGTGCCAGACTAATACTTTCCATGGGCTGTGACTTACTGTAGGTGCTTTTATATACTTAGCCCTCACTACTAGCCTGCTCCCAATCCACACATGCACAATACAGTATGATGTCAGCCCTCCTATACTGGAGGGGTACCTTCCATCCCACTGCTACTAGTGTTTACCTTTAAAACTAACAGGGAGCTCCCAGTACTTCATTGGGTACCCAATCATGGATACTGTGTAGGCTGATTACATTGCATGTGGTTGACCGGCAGTGTTGCACTTAAAGCAACTGGTTGGTAATGCTTTGTAAAACAGAATCCCCAAACCCAAAAGCCTTAAACCACCAAGTGAGCCATTTACACTCCTAGCTGGATAGCCATGTTGAATAAATGTAACTCAGAGAGCAGCATTTTTAAATATATAAAAATCACATTTAGGGGTATGCAAACCAGATTGAGATGTAGTATGTGTGAAAGGAGCCATATGAAGCCACATTCTGTTCAGTTCTGTCCTGTATCAAGAATACCATTGTTCCTTACAGGAAATAGTGGAGTGTATCATGATTAATCTGAAATGTTATGCTGGATTCCGATGAGTGCCAGTGTGTGCATGTGTGTGCCCAGACAGATGGGCACATGTTTAGCTAACACATATAGCGCTCTGTTTTCATATGCTATTGATTGGCCAGCGGCACAAAATGAGAAAATACTAGGGTTCTCAAGGTTCACCCTGTCTAGAAATGCTCTACACACAATTTGCATACCTCTTCCATTTTAGAAAATAATGGGAAAAGCAGTGAATAAATTTGACACAAAGTATTACTGGACTGGGCTCTCAGCATTCTACTTTGTCTTCTTCACTATTTCCATCTGTCAGCTTTCAGTAACCCATATATTACATGAGGATGTTGCAGGTGTGACTCATTTCCATTACCTACTGTAGTAGCAGGATTTATTTATTGCAAGGAATTTCTTCCTAGATTTGTTGAGGAGCTCTGCCTATAGGATGGTTGGTAGAGAGGATTTCTCATATTATTTCTAATAGCATTATTTTTGTTTCATCTATAACATATAATGTGTTTCTGCTCTGTGGCAGGCCTGTTTGCATTTTACTGACAAAAAGTGAGAAGAATAGGGAACCCCCTTTAAGTTAATACACGTTTACACAGAATACTTTTTCAAAGCTGCATAGGAAGAAGGGGGTGGTCATGATGGACCTCGCATTCCATCTGACCTTAAATGACTGTGTTGCTATGTTGAAAAGCCAATATAAATTGTACAAAAATGACTTGAAAAAGCATGCAATACACAGCAGAGTATATTTCACAAGATTTGCACAGTGGCAATAGGTTGCTTGTAATTATCAGATCAAGAAAGGCTTTTCACATGTAAATTTCTCAAAGATTTAAAAAAATAGAACTGGAATGTGAAATCTGCATATTTCTGCTCTGAGGCAAAACCTTACAATTTGTACGGTGTATGTAATTAGTATTAGTGGTGTGTATGCATGGGGGGGCTGAGATAGTGTGGGAATGGGCATTAAACTAACCTGAGGAGGGGTGCCTCTAAGCTACAAGTTGCTGACCAGACTACTAAGCACCGTCTACTGGCAACCCAAGACTTCTGCACTGCTAATGCACTTCTTTTGCAGAATGGGCAAACTATGGCCGATATTCATGAAGGGCAGGTTTCCCACATGAAACACTCATAACCCGCTTGCGTGGCTCCACACCTGTGGATGGGTACACAATGGCCATCATTTATGAGTGCCGACCACCACGCACATCCCATCCATGGACACTCCCCCCCCAGTGCACTAGTGCACAGGGTGGATTGGCAGACATAGGCGGGTAGCCAATGGGATGCCCATACCCAGTCTGCTAGAGGATCCCTGGCACCATGCGGTACAAGGTTTTTTCAGACCTGCATACTGGATCCGCACAGGGACACCAGACGGGTATCTGGGCAGCTGCCCCAAGCCCCCTCCCTGGTTTATGGGGCTGGGGTGGCATGGAGAAGGGACCAACAATGCTTTGCCATGGTCAGCAGCGGCACCATGAGATGGCACAACTGCTATGTCTGTGTCCCCCCGCATACAGGATGCAGCCCAGAATGGCACTCATTGCTGTTGTGAATGGGTGCCATGCAAGGTGCTCCCCTGGCATGCCTCCAACCCACCCCTGGCGTGGCACTCCACAGCCAGCCAGGGATCCATTGCATGGGATGCTAAGGCACCTGTTCGTGAATGCTTTGGGGGTGCACAGTGCACTGCCATGCAACATTCAGCTGCGGGAATGCCTATGCACTGTTCTTGCAGGAGCATAGGCATTTATGACTCGTGGTCTATATTAGTAGAAGTGCAAAAACATTTTTGTAAAATGTTTTGTAATCTTTTTATTCATTTTTTTTATCTTTTCAAATATTTACTTGTAGGACCCATTATGTAAGTGCAGTCAGATCAGGGGTTGTTGTATGATAAATACTATTTACATGTGCTGAAGGCACTTAGGGTACATGCCTTGTGCCCACTGCACACATGGGATGTGAGTTTATCACACAACAGCTCACACCCTGTCTTGCCTTACTGCTTACAGATAGATATGCAATCAAGAACAAATAAGAGCTTCATAAATACTATACAGTAAAATAAATGTAAGTGCTACGTCACCACCATTACAGTTATCTGAATAAACAGCCTCCTTGGCAAGCTTAGCCATGGTGCCTTACAGTATGCAGAGCATAACAAAATTACTAACATAAAAGACAATCCACTGCAAAAAAAATGTTTTTGCACAAATCAGATGAAAAGATGTACATACCAAAACAGAATGTGCCTGTTGTGGAAGAAATTGACACACGCTACAAATGAACATTAATTGCTCAGCATGAGAAAACCTCAACAGTTCATATATAGTTGTCAGTTGCAGTGTAACATACAGTATCATGATCAGATCATAAGTAGTCATAACACAGTTCAGCACTGCCAAATTAAGCAGTTATGAAGAAAGTGCTCAACCTGCTGTGCATGCCTTCATGCTTTATCTTGGTTTTGTTTCCAAAATATAAAGAAACCTAAAGTAAGGTTCTTAACTAACAATTCTTATGGTACTTTCTTTTCAGATAATTTCTAAAGAACACCTATTAGTTAAACCTTCAATTCTCACTTTATTTTGTAGTCTCAATATGCCTTTAATATTGCCTTTTTATATTACACAATGAACCTGTTTCAGTGGTGGCTCTTCAAACCTGTATTTCACATTCTATAGAATTATTTCATGTTCCAGAATGTGAATTATTTCTCAGCACAGCTGTTGTAATGAGCTCCATTCTCTGGCCAAGTCACAATGGAATGTAAGCTTATTACCACTGCTGATTTTTAACCAGTCTTCATGAGTGCTGCACAAACATGAGCTCTCTATAAAGCAGCTCACAAATAAGAAAGAAAAAAAAGACCACTGTCCCCGAAACAGTCTTATCTTATATTATAATTCTTAGCAAAAAACTTAGGGTAACTTAATGCCACAAATGTAGAGAAATGTGGCATTAGGGTTTCCAACCCTAACTCCTCACCCTCACCCCCAAAGCACCAAAAGGAAAACATCATTATGGTTTTTGCTGTCTTGAGTCTTGACAAATCAAGGTTGGGGTCTTCCTTGGGGTTTTCAACCATGGTGTTTACCCCATTGTGATATAGTGTTTAAACATGCAGAACTGTGTCTCCCCACATGTTACCAACAACATGTCGGCCCTGCCTGAAGAAAACAGATCACATCTGGCCTTATTTGCTCACAGAATGGGGTGAGCATCAGAGCTGAAAACTCCAAGGAAGACCACACCCCTGATTCGCCAAGACTCAGGACAGCCAACTCTGTAATAACTTTTTCCTGTTGCTGCTTGTGGGGTTGGAAACCATAGCACCACATTTCTCTACTTTTGTGGCATTAAATTACCCTAACTGGTGCATTAACAAAGTTTTTTGCAAAGAATTTACTTTGTTTTTCAGACAGAGGAATCGTATCCTCATTGAGGGACCTACATGAACAGGTGCAGATATGCAGGGCCCTTTTGTCCCTGCACCATGGGAAGAATCTGTCTGCCTACAGAAGTGCAGGGCCTGACATATTCGCTCTTTATACATTCACTATACACAGTCACTCTTTTTTCTTTTATTTTGACCGCAAATGTTCAAGATAGTAATTTTATGACTGCCCGTATAAACATGACTTATAGCATTTACTGTATATTGACCGAAATTCATATCAGAAGTGCAGAAAAATGTCTTGTCCCTGGATTCAAAAAGTAACACCTGTCAGGTTTGTGAGGTGGTGTGGAAAAATTACTATGCTGACATTTTGGAGTCAAAATATTGAAAATTAGCAAAGTTATGAGAGAACGTTGAAATACTGCAATGTTTAGTCATAACATGGGTATTTTATCATATTTGTACACCAGATTTTCAGCATAGTCTTTTTGTTACCCCGCGTCATGAACCCAGTAGGTGAATATTTTCAAATCCCTGCTGAAATGTGATTCCGCATCACCGAAACATCATTCTGCGCCACAGGTACGAAAACACATTTTGGACAGGATTTGAAAAATTACCACTGTCTCTTTCATGAGGTGGTGTAAAAAAATGGCTATGATGAAAATCTAGGGTCAAAATATTTAAAATTACTGAAGTTATGAGGGAGTGCAAACAAATTTCAATGTATGCTCATAACTTTGCAATTTTTACATATTTTTACCCCAAATTTTCAGCATAGCCTTATTGCAACCTCACCTCATGAACATTAGCAGTGGAAATGTTTAAATCCTGCCCAAAAGGGGATTTAATCAAATGACTGCAAAATCACCTTTCAGACCTTAGTGGCATAATTCCATTGCCATTGGTCATGAGGTGGGCTCCCAAAAAGGCCATTTTGAATATTTGGGGTGAAAATACACAAAAATGACAAAGTTATGCATCAAAGTTCAAAACCCCATTGGAATACATTTAACTGCACTTACCTTCATTTCTCTTATTGCAGTCACTGGTTCTAGCAGCAAGATGTGTCTTCTGTTGGAGAGTGGATCTACACCATGAGACCTGGTGAGTGAGGGTGTGTGGGGGTGTATTGTGGGTGTCAGGTGGTGAGTGCTGAGTGGGAGGTCGGGGTTGTGGGGTCAGATCGGTGAGGGACCGTTTTAATTTCTACATGTTTAAAAAAAAAACATTGGGGATAGTTTTCTTTATTACAGCTGAAATTTCCCTCATTGA